>OY728123.1:631270914-632520914 GCA_963277665.1 Viscum album
CACATCGTGAACTTTGGAGAGACTTGGCGGCATTGCCAATCGGTAAGCCACAACCCCAATTCGTTCTAGAATTTCGAAAGGTCCGATGTACCTGGGACTCAATTTACCTTTCTTACCAAAACGTATGACTCCCTTCCATGGTGATACCTTCAGGAAAACATGATCACTGACTTGAAATTCCAAATCCTTCCTTCGATTATCGGCATAGCTCTTCTACCTACTTTGAGCTGCTTCGATGTGATTTTGGATTACCTTCACCTTTTCCACCGTTTCCTCCACCAGTTCTGGGCCTAAAAGTTTTCTTTCACCAACGTCATCCCAAAAGGTTGGTGTACGACATCTCTTTCCGTATAAAGCTTCATATGGTTCCATCTGAATACTTGAATGGAAGCTATTGTTATAGGAAAATTCTACCAGTGGTAAATATTGGTCCCACATACCCTGAAAGTCAAGTGAGAAAGATCTCAACATGTCTTCTAAGGTCTGAATAGTCTGTTCTGATTGTCCGTCTGTCTGAGGGTGGTAAGCAGTGCTCAAATGAAGTTTAGTATCCAGGGATTTCTGAAGACTTTTCCAAAATCTTGAAGTAAAACGGGGATCACGATCAGAAAAAATCGATAGGGGTACTCCATGAAGTCTCACAACTTCATTAATATATAGTCTTGCTAGACGTTCCAGGGGTAGATCTTCTCTTATAGCAAGAAAATGTGCTGACTTGGTAAGACGATCAACAATAACCCATATTGCATCATTCCTTCTAGGAGTCTTTGGTAGCCCCATGACAAAGTCCATCGTAATATTGTCCCATTTTCACTCCAGTATGGGAAGAGGTTGCATGAATTCTCCAGGCTGTTGCCTTCCAGCTTTAACTTGCTGACAAACCATACATCTTGACACAAAATCTGCAATCTCCCTCTTCATATTGTCCCACCAAAAATGTTCCTTCAAATCTCTATACATTTTGGTGCTCCCAGGGTGTATAGAGAAATTGGAACTATGAGCATCATCCAGCAATTCCCTTTTTAGATCAGGTATATCGGGAACACAAAGTCTGTTCCCAAATTTCAAAATTCCATCTGCATACACAAAGTCTCTCAATCTCCCATCATTCACAGCTTTAATCTTCTTTTGAAATTCTTCATCATCGGTCTGAGAACTCTTAATCCTTTCTAGTAAAGATGGTTTGGCAACCATTTGAAAAAGCATTGATGTTTCACCTTCCTTGGTTATTCCCTTGTCCATCTTCACTAGATCCATAAAAATTGGATCCCTTTCAATTCTCATATTGTTCAAAACTCCATGGTCTTTTCTACTCAAAGCATCTTCCACCTTGTTTGCTTTCCCCGGGTGGTAGTGTATCATACAATAATAATCCTTGAGTAATTAAAGCCATCTCCTTTGCCTCATGTTGAGTTCTTTTTGTGAAAAAATATACTTCAAACTCTTGTGATCAGTATAAATCTCACATTTTTCACCATAGAGGTAGTGCCTCCATATCTTCAAAGAAAATATCACAACTGCTAACTCGAGATCATGAGTAGAATAGTTTTGTTCATGAATTTTCAACTGTCGTGATGCATAGGCAATAACTCTATCATTCTGCATAAGGACACAACCAAGTCCTTTCTTTGATGCATCACTATAAATAACGAACCCATTATTCCCCGATGGTAGAGTCAATATAGGAGCATTGACTAATATTCTCTTCAGTTCTTCGAAACATTCTTCACACTCTTTTGTCCAAACAAATTTAACCCCTTTACGTGTGAGCTTCGTTAATGGGCTAGCTAATTGGGCAAAATTCTGGACGAAACGTCAATAATAACCTGCCAAACCAATAAAACTACGTACCTCAGTTATACTCATAGGTGCTGGCCATTCTTGGATTGCCTTGGTCTTAGAAGGATCAACAGAGATTCTATCTTTAGAGACAATATGGCCAAGAAAAGAAATCTCCTGAAGCCAGAATTCACACTTTCTAAACTTCCCATATAATTCATGCCTCCTCAGAGTCTTCAAGATAATGCGCAAGTGATTTTCATGATCTTCGTAGCTTTTAGAGTATACTAATATATCATCAATAAATAACACCAAAAATTCATTGAGATACTCCTTGAAAAATCTATTCATCAGATCCATGAATACAGAGGGTGCATTAGTCAATCCAAACGGCATTACAGTAAACTCGTAATGCCCGTACCTGGTTCGAAATGTTGTCTTCATAATTTCTTCCTTCTTCACACACAACTGATGGTATCCAGATCGAAGGTCAATCATTGAAAAGTATTGATCTCCATGCAGTTGGTCAAATAAATCATCAATGCGTGGTAGGGGATACTTGTTCTTTATCGTTATAGCATTAATCTCCCTATAGTCGATACATAACGTCATAGATCCATCTTTCTTTTTAACAAAAAGAACAGGGGCTCCCCATGGAGAAACACTAGGGAGAATAAATCCCTTATTACTCAATTCCTCTAGTTGTTTCTTTAGTTCGACTAATTCTACAGTGGCCATTCTATAAGGGGTCTTCGATATAGGCCTTGATCCAGGAATCAAATCAATGGAAAACTCAACTTCTCATTCTGGAGGATGTCCAGGTAAATATTCTGGAAATACATCTACAAATTCCTTCACAACAGGTACATCCTCTATTTGAACATTCCTTTCATCACTGACAGTTATTTCATTCTCTTCCTCCCCAATAATTGAATTTAGTTGAGCTATTGAGGGTGGATCTAAATAAGAATTAGGTGGTGACGATTCTGATCTAAAGATAAGGTGTTCCTTATCATTATCATCAAGAATCGTAACCTCTTTCTTCTTACAATAAATCTTCGCATCATAGTCCAAAATCCAGTCCATACCGAGGATTATATCAAACTCAATCATAGGTATGAAGATGAAATCAGCAGATAAAGAACATTTATGTGCTCTAATGGGGACTGATTAACAAAACTTTGTTGCAATGATACTTCCCTTAGGAGTTTTAACTGACAACTCCCTTATTAAATCAAATTGGAAATACCTAATTTTCTTAGAAAACTGGGAAGATATGAAACAATGCGATGATCCAGAATCAAATAATGCATTTTCTAAACTTGAGGAAACCATTAAATTACCTGCCACCACGTCTTTCGGAGCTTCTACCTCAGCAGTAGTGATAGCATAAGCCTGGCCTTGATCCCTTGGCCTTTTCTGAGGTAAGTTCTCCTGACGCTTAGGACATTCATTTGCATAATGCCCCATCTCCCTGCAATTGTAGCACTGAACATTGGTAGCTTCCTTCTTCCCCTTGCAATCACGAGCTTGGTGGCCTTTTTCACCACACTTGTAACAGACTCCCATTCCCTTCAAGCAAGTACCAGGATGTTTCTTCCCATATTCACCACAAGATGGATATTCAACCTTTCCCTTCTTCCCCTTATTTCCATTCCCAGATTGATCAGCAGGTCTCTTCTTCTCTTGCTTTGCTTTAAAGTCATAAGACTTAGAGAATTCCTTTTCGGTCTTGATAGCACATGAAACAATGTCTTCATACGACGAAAAGGATTGTGAGACTAATGCTCGACGAAGAAATGATTTTAACCCATAAAAGAAATGATCAATCTTACTTCTTGGGTTATGTATATAATCTCTATCATACCTTGCTAACCTTGTAAAGTTAGCCTCATACTTTGTGACATTCTCATCCTCCTTTTGTCTCAGACTCAGAAATTGCCTTTCCATATCTGCTCGATGGTCGCGAGGAAAGTATTTTTCTAAAAACAGATCTTTAAACTCCCTCCATTCCATATTTGATACTTCATCATCTTCCTTCATGTTTTGAATCAATGACCACCATTGATCAGCATCTCCAGTGAGGCGGTAAACTGCCATGATAACTTTTTCCCTTTCACTGCTCCCCAAAGCCTGAAATATTTTCTCTAGGGAATTTATCCATTGCTCAGCTACTAAGGGATTTGTACTCCCATTGAACATTGGTGGTTGTTGCCTCATGAATCGATCTAACATTGATCCTCCACGCTGCAGATCAGGGTGCTCCATACGGGTAAGGTTATTATTCATAACCTGAGTAAGTTGTCCCAGTATGGTGATTAGCTGATCGACACCAGTTGCATCACCAGCCCCACTATAATTATCTTGAGAAGGAGGGAAATCCCTACATGGAGTGCGTGCATTGATACGGTTTCCATTTCTTCCACCAGGAGCCATTTCTAAACAATTGCATAAACTAGATCAGTTTATGAATCAAAATACATAATCCCATACTTATAAAACACTTAACATAAATTGAACTATTTATGGATATAATCCATAATCATAAAAATGTTTTCTTTGAGGAAGTATATATTCATAAACCCTTCATAATTATTTGTAAAGAAAATTAGAGTTATCCTAAGCATATCCCCCAGGAGTGTCGTAACCAAGAGTGCAGCAAGGCCCGTTATCGTGCACCAGTTCCCATTCGAGTCTAGCTCAAAGCGGTGTTTTCGGGTTTTACCCCTAGGTACATCTGTGCCAGAGCCGCCTCTACCTTCTCGTATCCAGACAGGGATGTATTTCTCGGAAAACTCACAAAATCTCTACAATACCAAAATTCTAGGAAGTTCTTCAATACTAATCCTCAAAGTTCATCTTAGGTCTACGTGCTCTAATCAGAGTTTATCTAAATCTAGCTTCCAAGGTTTGTACTAAACTTCCTCTGATACCAACTGTAACACCCCGACCCTAGTTACCCAGAGTCGGTGCATTATTACATAACATTGGCGTGATCACAAGAAATATCAAATCTTGAAAGACCGATTGGTTTAGTAGCCTTGGAAACACTAGATATATTCATAAGTTTTATATTACATCATAAAATGAAAAACTACTACAACAACATAATGTCTCCACAGTCCACACTATTATCCCCTCATAATATCCCTACAGGTCATTCATAACTTACTTCTTCACATCCTGGGAAAAATAAAACATAGAAAAGGGGTGAGCTCAAATGCCCAGTAAGGATAACAATATAGCGGAACATTCAAAATAAGCATAAACATTTAAGGCAATGCATTACTAAAACAAAAGCCTTTTAAACTTGAACTTCAACATAGTATGGCAAAAGTAAAATGAAATAATTCCATTTACTTGTTCACATGGATATTCTACTAATCTAATAATCACATGCAATATCAATAACCACTTTCATAATGTTGGAATGAATAATGCCAGACTATCATAACCACATAGCCAAGGCCTCATGCCAAGACTACAAATAAGATTTTGCCAAGGCCTTGTGCCATGACACTAGTTTGTCTCATGAGACCTACCGATGCATCGAGGAGCTATAGCGGGCTCCACCCGTCACATATTAAGTCCAATGCATTCCCATATGAAATGGATTAAACATAACATAAACATTCGTATTAAAACTAACATACAAAATGTCAATAATTTCACCATAAACTATGAATGGTATAAAAATAGCACATCCACAGTCAAACATATCACAAAACCGTCAATACAATATAGAAGTTTTGTATCATAATAAATCAACTTCAAATAAGCGTAAAATCCATCAAAGGATGTTGACATAGATGAAATCAAAACACTTTTTAGAGAAATATCTCTTTCTATTTTTGAAATCATTTAAGAGCCATATAAAATAAAGCATTTTATTTGAAAATATTCTTATAAGCTTGTAAGAAAAGCTTTGAAGATTTTATAATGGCGGAAAATAACCGCACCCACCGTATAAGTTAAAAAAAACATTCTTACCTTAATTCTGTCGAAAAGGTTAAAAAGGACCTTGTTTTGAAAACGACGGAAAGATTCCTCTTATAAAAAGTCAAAAAAGGGTATAAATGACTTTAACCCATATTATTGTAAATGATAAAAATGTTTTGAAATAAATTTTGAAGAAACATAGATGTGGATGATAAAGAGATCCCAGTAGATTATTACGTATAAAAAACCTCGGATAATGAAGAGATTGTGAAATAACCCTTACCAATTTTGTAACTTATGAAACAGACAACCCATGAAAGAGGTATCATAAAATGAATATGTAAATACACATAAATTATAGTGTATTACACAAAGAATATAATTATGGGCAGTACATACACCACACAAAAGGTGATGGTGGCAATATGGCATGAATCTCACGGGAATAAGGAGTGAGAGGAAAACCCCTTACCTTGTACTTTTCCTTGGTTGGGGTAGGTTAACCTCCTTTATAATGGTGAAATAATTGTTATTAAATTATTCAAGAATCATATATATTAATATGATATCATATATGATCTTTTAACATTGATTTGTTAATAATATCTTTTAATTATCGTTGTTTCGAGTGTTAACTTACTCATTTTCTTTTATATGTTTTGTTACATAAGCTGTGTTTGTTATTGATAGGTTGTATCTTATTAATATCCAGAATGATATCAAGTCCTTAAACATCATTTTTAAAAAATCAAATGATAATTATACTTTAATAGATATGATGGAGAATGAATCTCATCGCGTTCATGGAGACGGTAGTCCGTACGTACGCACGAGTGACAATATCATTCTTTTGATATTAAAATATTATATAAATGGATGTTATATAATATATACAGAATCATTAACATGTTATATTTATTATTTACATGAGTTACACATAATTATTATACCCATCCAAATAATAATATATTGAATAACAATTACACCACGACGTGGAGACGGTAAGCCGTACGTACGCACGTATGGTGACATGTTATTCAAAGGGTGGATAGAATAATGAATATGGTTGTAACATATTTATAATAACATCACAGTATATATATTATACTGGAGTTATTATTTTATAATGGTAACAACAAAGGAAGAATAAGTGGAAGAAGAAAGGAACTTGAAAAAGGGTGGTGAAATCATTACCTCTTCTTCGGTTTCTTCCTTTTGATTTGATCAAAAGGGCTCCTTAGGTTGGCTTTATGATCAAACTAAGGCCTCTAGGTTGTAGTGAAGGAAGTTGGGAGAGTATTTGGGTAGAGTTTGTCCGAACAAAAAGGCTTTGAAGGTGTGAAGAAATGAGAAGGAGGTGTTCCCTTTTATAAGAGGGGTGAGGGGCACCTTTGGAAAAGCTAGAAATATTAGTTTATAATAAATTCATATTCGGTTTCCAATGGATGAAAGATGATTATTTAAATTTTAAGGTGGGTATAGGTCTAAAACAACTCAACCAATAAAATTTAGACAGGTTTGGGTACTTATATTAAACTTATCTTTAAGTATTAACTCTAAATTAATTAGTTTCACTTTTACAATGTCTCTTTGTATTTTTATATAATATGGTTAATAAACTTACTATATACATCCAAGAGACCCCCCCAAGTGGTCCATTAATGATGAAACTATCATGATATAAGTCTCTTGGCTGAACCTTAGATTTTTAGGAATTTAATATCAATTAATAATATAATATTTGTTTTAAGAACTCTTTTATGTCAATTTTGACACTATTCAATAGTTGATTTTTGTGAAACTCATAACAGATTGATTTCTTCGAAAAAAGTCAATTAAATAAATCCTAATATATCATATTATCCTATAAAAGTAGTTTAATTCATTAAAAGTTTCATATTATATTTATTTGTGTATTTATAATATCAATTATTTTAATTTTTCACTATTATAGTAATTACTACATCATCATAGTGTCATAAATAAATTAAATTATTTAATGTCTAAAAATTATAAATAAAATATAATTATGTAGGAAATCTTTTTATATTTCTAATTAATATTTATAATCTAAAATCCAACTTATATTACCGTATTTAATAATTGTTTTTCTAAAAGATATATGCTTGTGTCATTTTTGTATTCATTTTAACTTAATTAAAAAAAGGGGCCCTATCACCTACAAGTGGAACCATGGGGTCCCAAAATCGACCCAAAGATGCCTATGGTCGAACATGTATCAACCAATAAGGCTAGGACACGTTTTAGGCTAATTTAGTATTATTATAATATTATTTTGTTTAACCCTTATTTACCGGATTTACCCTTAACCTTGGTAAATAAAATATTTACCACAGTAATTATTCAAAATGTATAAAAATAAAAGTTACCTATTTACACAATTTGAACATCCTGATTCCTAATATGGAATCCATTTTTCTTAATTCAAAACACAGACATGGCAGAAATTAATTTAAAATTAATTCCAGCTGTCAAAACAAAAAGCGTGTTTTTAAGGGATAATAACTATCAAAAGATTGACACTTGTTTATGTTCGGTTTAATTGTAAAATTATTTCCAATGACCAACATTATATTAAATGGTAAAAATATATTCTAAATATACTTCAAAACCACTCAAATTCATAATTTATCACTATTAATTATTTTGTTTAAAAAAGTTGTTTTTAATTAAAATTTAGTAATTTTCACTATTCATCAAAATATGAAAGTTATCCGAAAAGTACCAAAATTTCACCTTAGGCTAAATTCGATATTCCGAATCCAGAAATGAAGTCCATTTTAAAATATAAAATATATATAATTTCAAAAAGTTGGTATTACTATTCATAACGGCTAGTTTGATTGGTTATGGTGTGTTAGAACTCGGTGTTGCGTACAACACACGCTATCACATTATTCAAAGAGAAGCATACCGTAGAAGCTTGGTGTGTTACAACTGGCTAGAAGTTACCTAATTCCAGGATCCTTGAAACATAGTGACAATGTGATCTTTTCTTAGGTATAAATATTAGTTCATTCATATTTAAGTGAAGATTTTAATAGGTACTCTCATCCCTCTTAGTGGTAAGTGTACCCCATGTTCGACAAAGATGCATCAGGGTATCTGGTGACCCTTTTGGTTGGAATGAATGAACAAAGACATCATGTGGATTTTCTCTCATTACATGGCCTGCCAATGGATCAAGGTAGAGCACTAGTGACTAGGATGATTACATTTGAAATTCCCCAGGGATTTTTTAAGTGGGATATGATGATTATGGAATTAATAATGGGGTTTTCATGTCCATGAAAAGTATAGATGTCATTTAGGTGATAGTTAATCACCTAAAAAAATGGCAGACTTCATTCTAATCCTATAGACTCACTCTCTTGATGAGTTGGAAAATATATATGTTTGTTAGATTGTATAAATACATGTAATTACTTCAAATATCATATTGGATATAAACACATTTCTTAAATCATGGTTTTCGGAAGGCTTAAAGAAATCTTTTGGAACTCAGCTAAAACTGTGTACAACATATCATATGTAAATAGAAAAATAGTTAGAGGGGAAAATTCATATTATAGAGGATATTATTTGGGAATGAATCATGTGAATTAGTATAGACTGGGATGACCATTGATCATTGGTAAATTTTGATTACAATAAATATAATTACCCCTAAATAACAAACATATATATTACATCTTGTCAAAGAATATTCAATATACCTCCCAAATAAACATGTCCCAAAATAGAAATTGTTTAGTGTACTTGGATAATATATACATAAAAATTGAATTTAAGTATAGTCTTTATCATCTAAATAATATTTCATTACCTAATAAACCATTTTAGAATCATTAAACATAATGCATTCCATCAAAACATAGGGAAAATAAAACATAATAAAGGGTTATCTCTGATGGTCAGTGAGGGTAAACACGAGGCATATTGATAATTAGGAACAAATATATTATTATACAGGTTCCATAACACAATAATTATAATTTTCTCAAAAAAAATATTCATACCCAAAAAATATTAGATTATAAACTCCAAAATCAATTAATTTAATAAAGCATGATCAATAGGGGTTTCAAATCAGTAATCATCATCCAACAGTCATATCATAATAATCTATCACCATAATTATAAGAAAATCATAATATTATGAAAAATTAAATTCTAAATCATTTCCACAAATAATATTTCAATCGTATCTAGAAATAAATCATACTCAAGAATCAAAATGTGAAAAAGTATATTCACAATCATGTCCGCACATAATCTTTTTAACATTTCATGAAATAAATAAAACTCTTGTATTAAAAATGTGAAAAATGTTATTCACAATAATGTCATCACTCATCATCATCATCTGATGAAATATCAATATCACATTACCCAATGCATTATATTACTCTAAGAGACCCAACCATCATATAATCATAATTCATTCTCATTAATTTCAAAAAATCATAAAATATTCATCATATCATCATAAAAAATCCATATAAATTAATAGGGGTTAATAAACATCCCATCATCAAAATAAATAGCCATATAGAGAATGAATAAGTATTTTTTCATTGAATCATATTCTAAATAAATAATAATTAAAACATAATGATATTATCATAAATGAAAAATTCATTTAAAAGATCCGTGCAATATTTCTTGAGGAGAAAATCTATATCATTTTCAAATAGCCTAATTAAATCCAAAATACTTTTAAATTTTTTTGAGAAAATTTTCTTTGAAACTAACCAGGTAAATAGTTATATGAATCTTAAAACCATTTAATGGTAATTATTGAATGAACTTCCACTCATTTCATACATGTTAAAAAAAATATTTTGTTTACGCATTTAGAAAACATACCTTTTTCAAAACACAAAATGAATATTATTTTTTATATTTTTCTAAATGTTACATGTGTGAAATGAAATATAAAAAATAATTGAATAATATTTTAAAATAATATTGAATTAAGTTTTTGAAATAATTATATGGAATAAAAAGGTTTTCCAACTAAAAGAGGAAAAAAGGCTGTTTTTTAATGAAGACATTTTCTAAACCATTTTGTGCACTGAAGAGAGAAAATGGTATTAAAAATTAAAAATTACATTTATGACTAGAGAATTTTAAAAATTAAATGGTTTTATAAAACAAGGATCATATACTTCCCTCAGTGGATATTCAAGCATAAATAATACTGATTAAATTTGGTTTGATACATAAATATCTTACCTAAAGTCTCATCTTTCTTCGCATACATTTAAACATCCTATATAATTAATAACGATTTATTATGTATATATTAAATAAAATAATTCATGAATAAATTACTATTTCTATCCATTTTTAATTTTCCATTATCCTTTTATTTTTAATTATTCAATATAAGGGGCATTCGAGTGAAAATAACCCTGTTTTTTCCAGAATGTTTCAGTTCGATGGTTCTTGTCCTTATAACATGGTCATGGATTCATCATATATATATACTATAAAACAATAAAAATATATCATATTTATTCATTATATTAACTTTTAAAATCATTCATATAAACTGATGATGAAACATTAATTGCATTATTCCATGGATACAATAGTTAGTTTGTGTGCATGAGTGATGTTTTCAATTTTCAATGGTTGGAAGGAATTAAAGGTAAAAAATTATTCACCATCCAAAGATAGTTATTATTTATAAAATTTATTATATATATATATAATAATTTATCTATCATTATTACCATTTATATAAAATTGAAACGAAAAATTAATCACATCACTTTTTTGATGTTGTTGTCCACACATATGCATGATCGACATAATCACATTCTAATATATAGTAATGTAAAATATAATATATGATATTATAATTAAATGAGAATAATTATATCATAAATATCATATATAATAATTACATATATCATTATATATCTAATAATTGTGATTGTGGAAAATCAATCGTATAGCTACATGGAGGATGTAGTTCACACAAACGTATGAGAAATACATTCATTTTACATTTAATAGAAATGATGGTAACACAATCATAATAAAATTTATGAATATTGGGGATAATTGATTTATTATTTTTTGTTTAATAAAATATATTTTCAGGTGGTATAGAAATAAATAAATTGAAAGTGGTCGATTTGGATAATCAACTCTTTTTTAGTAGACCTACTTTTGACCATTTCTTAAGGACCCTTGAAATAGTATTAAGAAAATAAGTACCTAAAAAAATGTATAGGGAATATTAAAAGATATTTTTATTGGGTTTGGTCAGTCTAGGTGGCTCAATGTGTTGTAAATAATAAATTTTAGTGGTGTCCTTTTAAAAGTAGAGAGAGGGACACACCTTGTATTTCTTAGAGAATTAAAATACTACTATGTCGAATTGATGGAAAAGTGTCACATAAATAATTAATTTTTGAGAATAAAGGGTTAATTGTTGATAAATTTTATCATATAAGAATTAACATGAAAATGATTGTTTTTTCTATTATTTTATCCTTAATTTAACAGTTTTTTACTTTTTTACTATAGTAGTAGTATTTTTACTATAGTTACTACTCATAATCTATAAAAATGAAAATTGTATAATTAATAAATGTGGGAATGAAAATTATAAATATGGAAAATATTTTTTAAGATTAAATCTCTATAAATGGTAATAATTTATTTATTATAAAAATGAAAAACCCAATTAAAAAGTGGTTTTATAAAAAATGAATTTTTTGTTTAAAATTATTTTTATATTAAGATCAAGTATAACATTAAAAACATATAAATTAAATTAATTTTAAAAATTTAAAAAAATTAAATTTTAAAAAAAATCTGTTTCAAAATAATTAATTCAAAATATTAGTGAATAAAATACTATTTTATAAAAAAAATCATATTTTCATTATTCACCAAAATAAAATTTTAGAAAATTCCAAAAAATTCAGCATAAGATAATTCTGAAATACTAATTTCTAAAATAATTTTTATTTTTTAAAATATAATTATTAAAAAAATCCTTATAAATTTATTTTTATGTCTGCCCATAATATCCAATAATTTTTTTTTGAAGAAATCATATTTTTGAAACATAAAATGACTCTCCAAAAACATAAGTATTTATTCATCAATAAATTAGAATTAAAAAAATTATTATATTTATCATAACGTGGTCATTAATATTTATACCTTCTAATGTAATGACTACATTATAATGGTCACATTTAAATAATAATTTTTTATTGAATAATGTAACTTTTTAATGATATTTAATGAGTTTTAATAAAGAAATTAAATATTTTAAATTTATTTCCAAATAAATACATATAAAATCTTTAGTTGTTACATTCTACCCCGAAAAAATTAATTTCTCCCCTAATGTCATAATACTATTAAAAATTATGTGATGTTATCTTCATTTCAACCCATCCTTAGGTTCCCATGTAGCATCTTAAAATTTTTTATTCACCCAAAGAACATTAACCACTTGAGTACTTGTATTACATATAACCATATCTATATAATCCAAGATTTGAACCAGTTTTTATTTATAATAAATATCATACTCTATTGGTATAACCTCTATGTTCATTTCATGTGAAGGTTAAATTACATACTACCACCATATAGATACATGGAACACATTGGTAACTTGAGATAGGTTTAGTGGAAGTACCATGTGATAATTTATCAACCCTACTTGATGATGGATTTTGAAGGTTCCAATATACCAATAGATCAAATTTACATTATTTAAAAATCTCTTAACCTTATTCCTTGTATAAACTCAAAAGGACCCATTCTCTCCAATGTCAAATTCAATATTTCTCCAAAGACTGTAAGAATTAATTTTTTGTAGAAGTTGAGCATCTTCGATTTGATGATGAATGACTCTAACGTTAATTTCCATTTCCTTATCTATACTAGGTCCCAATATATTTATTTTATCAACTTCATCCTTATTTTTTGGAGTTCTATATTTACTTTTATTTAATGATTTATAAGGATCTAACTGAATTATCAAGTGAAATATATTGTTTTAAGAATATTATTCTAGAGTTGGTTATTGAGAAAAACTGCCTTTAAAATCCATAGAACATGATATCAACATATCTTCAAGGGTTTTAATATTACTCATATATTGAAAATAATTTTGAGTATGATATGAAATGATAAAGTTCAACTATGTATTTAATTATACTTAAATATATCTCAAGAACATTGAGGAAAACCACAGATCCTCATTAGATTAAATTAAATGTTTCACTCTATACCACCATTACACCTAAATCCTAGAAATATTAAAATGATATAAATATTAAATAATTTAAATTAAATGTTTTTAGTTCATAAGTAGATTGACTAAAACCCTAATATAATTTTTCCTTTAGACGTTTTTCAGAGTCTAATGAAATCCATTGTAATTTTTTCCAATTACATTCTGGTATGGGTAATGGTGGTTACATATCATTAAACATATTTCTATCACAATTAACATTCAAACATGATAGGAACTGAGAGATATACTCTTCAATATACCCTTTCATGTAGTCCTACTAGAAATAAACTTTTATGTCATTAAAAAAATTATATTTTCATGAAAAATTGAGAAATATGAAATATGATATTCACACAATAGATTTATCTTTATGAAATATTATATTCACATAAATATTATACCTCTTAAAATTCTCATCATGGAAAATCTAGAGTGGTATTTATGACATAGATCATTAGCCACCATGTTCACAATCTGAGGGAGATAGTGTATTAATCAGTCATAATCTTTAATCAATTCCATCCATTTTCTTTTGTTCATATTCAACATATTCTGTGTGAATATATATTTCAATATTTTATTATCAATATTTATATCATATATGTCACCATTAAAAAAATCCCCCGATATCTTTAATTCAAAAATTGCCAATTTTAGTTCTAAAATCATGAGTAATGTAATTTTTATAGTGTATTTTTAGTTGGTGATTGTCATATGCTATTACCATATCATTCAATATGAGGATTCAACCCAATCCTTTATATGATGTAGCAATATATATAGAAAAAAACGTCTCCACTAAGGGTAGTGTAGTCATTGGTTTGATGTCCAACCTTGCATAAACCACTTTAAATGATTCACACAATCACAAATCCATAGGAACTTGTCTGCCCTCCATGTCAACATGCCTAGAGGATTAGACTGCCATGTAAAATCCCCCAAAATGTGTCGATAGTATCAATCAAATCTAATAAAACAATAGTACTCATTACTATCATTGGTTATGTATATTGTTCAATAACTTATATCATTGAATGATCTAAAAATATACCCTTGATTGAGATTACATGACATAAAAACAAATCATTCTAGGACCAGAATTATCACTTTCTAAATTTGGAATAAAAATTATCTTTCCTTAGGATCATCAACTCAATCTTCAAATGATCTTTATACTCTTCATTTATATTGAAATATATAATAATAACATCTATAAATATTACCAAACAATGATCAAGGTAGTCACTAATGAATCTATTCATTAACTCCATGAAGTTTGTGGGGGAAATGGTAAGTAAAAAGGCATTACTAACAATTCATAATTCCCATACCATACATGGAAGGTTTTCATGGGTATATCCTTTTTATTTACCCCCAATTAATGATATACCTAATGAATTTCAATCTTGTAAAATTATTTTTTCCCCATAGTTAATCATGTATGTCATCTATATAGAGCGTTGGATACTTGTTCTTAATAATGATATTCTTATGATCTCTATAACCAATACAAAGATGTTTTGACCCATCACTCTTATTAACATAAATAATAGGTTCACCTTGTTTGAAAAAAATAGTAACTATTATGGTTACTATTAGAATATTGGGATGAGTTGTAGTTTAAAAATACAAACATATAAGAAAACACAAACACTATTTAAGTAAACATATCAGAATCATAGCTTGTTTGAGGACCAGACTATCAAAATAAGAATTATAAAGTGTTTGATTATATTAGAGTATGATTTAATCATCATCACAGATACATGGATAAAATAAATGAAAAGTAATTTTTTTAAACAGTATTTCAATAATAATATTCCCAAAAAAAATGCCAATAAAAACAAGAAACAAAATTTCTAGTAAAATTAGGAATGAATTTCATGCTATATGAAAAGAAATTACTATTTTAACTTTTGTATTAAAAGTAGTTAGTAACCCTGACTAAAGGTATACATAAATTTATACTTACTATAAAATCTTCCTTTATTTTCCATGAAATCCCTCAATATAATGATTAGTATCTATATCTTCCAATAACTTGGAAGACCTTGATATAATGGATCATATTCACCATCTTAATATCTCTATAATCCCTTGATTGTAAAAATGATTAAACACAGAATACAAATTAAATTGTTCAAACAAAAAAACAATGAAAATCATTCTTTATAAAGACAAATATCTAATGTATTATAATGAATAATAACTAGTAGTTCATGCATATCAAAATCTATAAGACTTCATTTATAAAAATTTATTAGCTCCCAAGTCCTAAAATGAATAAATAATTATAGGCGACACTCCAATGATCATATTTCCTTATTAGTGGCAAGGACCTCAAATAACATGCAATTGATATACCATCATGATCTGTCATAACTGAGTGTTTAAAATCATTTTTTTGTCACCATTGAAATTCTAAAGTGTGTTCTGTTTTATAGAAACAATGTCTATAAATTTTATTATAAACTTACGAATGTTTGATTAACTTCCTTATCATTTTTAATAGGATAAATATTATAAGGATCAGTGTAACACCCCAGGTAAATAAAGAATATGACATATTTATATTTATCCATATTTGTGAATCAAATATTAATATTACTTTAAAGGGGATTCTATGCTCGATGGCGTACCCAACACGCAACAATGAGTTTCTTGGGAATCTTACGTTGCACTCTAATAATAAAATAATATTATTTTAAATGGTAGTTAACATGTAGCAATTGTATTGGCGGGAATGGACATAAATAACTAAAATATGATTATATATGTTTTTAAATGTTTTTACATTTATCCAATAAAAGATAAAGGCTTAAAATACAGAAAGAATTCAATTTTAGGCGTATATGCCCTAGTTTTCACTAAAGGTTCACTTATCGCCTTTTGATGGAGAACTGTCATTAAATATAGTTTTTATCACTCTTATACATTCTTTTGGACCAAATAAAACTCTTCTTTAGAATTGGGACATCAAAATTTACTTTGTGTAAATTTTTGGTATCTTTCCGATAAAGTTCATTTTTTCAATGAATAGTGTAAAATGTTGTATTTTAATTCAAAAACTCTTTTTAATCTAATTTATTTATATGATTAGATTATATTTTGAATTGGTTTTAAAGTGAAATTAGAATATATTTTTACCATTAAATCCAATAGTGGTCGTTGGAATTAATTTCACTTTGAAATCGGACTTAAACTAGTATCAATCTTTTGATACTTATTGTTTCATAAAAACACGCTATTTGCTCTGACAGTGGGAATTAATTATTAAATTAATTAATGTGACTTATATGTTTTGAATTTTGTAAAATAGACTTAATTTTTGAATTCAGAATATCAAATATAGCTTAGGGTGAATTTTTGGTAATTTTCTAAAAAACTTCAATTTTTGATGAATAGTGAAACCACTAAGTGGTACTTATAAAGACTGATTTTACGTTTAAATGAAATTTTGCCATCATTGTGTTTTGAATTTCAAAAATCCGACATACATGGTTGTCATTAAGAAGTAAAATGTTGTTCAATGGGATAAAAATAATTGTTTGGTGAATAGTAACTTATTAAGTTCTTAATCGCGATTAGTGGTAATTAGGGTAGTTTAAGGTATAAATAATGCTTTAATAATATGAAATGACCTAGACACATGTCCCAACCTTATTGGTTGTGTCATGGACGACCAAGAGAAGCCATGGGTCAACTTGGGGACCCCATGGAGACACTTTGGTTGGGAAATGACATAAATAACTTTTTATTTAATGTAAATGTAAAAATGACACAAACATAATATGTTTTACGAAAATAATTTTTACATGGGGTTATAAAGATCAGATTTTGGATTATAAATAGTAATTGGAAAGCTAAAAAGATTTCATACATCATAGTATTTGTTTTATAATTTTTTAGACATTAAAAAAATTAAATTATTTATGACATAATAATGATGCTGCGATGACATCATTATTTGACGATTTAAATAAAATGGAAAGATAATGTAAAATCTATGAACTACACATGTCCAAAACCAATTGGATGAGTGGATTTAGAACCCTTATCACATTATCCACGAATTCTATCAATGTGGGACCTTTTAAAACCGAAAAATATTTTCAAATAAAGTAATATTTCTTTACTTTCCAAAAGTGCCCCTCCCCTCCTCTTATAAAAGGCCCCCACCTCTACCTCATTTCACACACTCCTCAAGCCTTTGGCTCGGCCAACCCCTGCCCATTTACTCTCTCTACATCCTTCTACTCATCCTAGAGGATTAACTTTGGGCAGAATCCTTTCAAAGGAATCCTTTAGGCTCAAATCAAAAGGAGTTACACTTTTAAAGGTAATTCATTCTCTCATGTTCATTTGTTTTATTTTGCTTCTCCAACCCCCTAAACTCTTTTTATTTACTTATTTTGTAACAAAACCAGTATCTTAAATATACTAGGATGTTGTTATATGATTTATTCGAGCTAAACTCTCACACAACTACATAAAATGGTTAAAGAACATACGGTTTCCGTGGATAGCGAAATTCTGCCTCCCGAAACGATGATTGTTCAATACTCATTTAACACCTTCAAAGGTGGCCATTATGATGTCACTATTTTTATATATGATATATAATATGTTTATGTTTTACTTATGCTTCTGTATTTTTCATTTTTGTCTTACCTTTATGGCTTCCATTATGGGTATACGCGATATCTTCATTTTAGGAAGTGCGGACTACCGCCCCTCAAAGTGATGTGATTCGTTAATGCCATACGTGGGACGTATAAAGGATAGATTTAATGTTATTATATATGATGTTATACTGGAACTATTATATACCTCTATATAATTATTATTTCTTTCTGTTAAAGTATGAGATAGAAATGAAAGTAGCGTTCATGCGTACGTACGGCTTACCGTGTCCATGAACGATGCATTTCATTTCTTATCCCCAAATGTAATGTACTATTATAAGTACATGTATATAATGGATATATATGATGAATGATACATATAAATTATGAATATAATTCTGTAATTAAAATATACATACCTCTCATTTAGTTTTAATTCCATTAATATGACAAAGAAATGAAAGTAGCGTTCATGCGTACGTACGGCTTACCGTCTCCATGAACGGTGCATTTCATTTCTTACCTCTAAATGATTATATAATATTATAAATACATGTATATGCTGGATATATATGATATATATGATATCCAAATCAGGAATTCCATTCTGGATATAAAGAAACTTTGACCACATGAACAACATGTAATTGTAAGAAGTCCACTTTCGACTTAAGAACCAAATACCGACAAAATGAACATTATTAACTTAAATGATTACATGATGTTTATAACATGGTGTAAAAGAAATAATGAACTTGAAAAAGTTTCTTAAGCAAGTAGAGATTAACTCAAGTTTATTATTCAGGACGTTAAAGAACGATCGAGTCAAGTCGGACCCGAGGTAAGGGATCCTACAACTCTCTTTCTTTTTAAGTACACTCTTTTATGCCATTTCTTTTAAGCTCATCTTTCTTATGATTGGTATGTTCTTTTATATTACTCATACTGTAATTTTTATGTTCATGTGATGAGAGAACCTATTCTCTCTCATCAATCCATTTTGGAAGTTTTGAGTGGCGTCGTTAGGCTGCCGAATTTTCGTAAGGGATCCTACAACTCTCTTTCTTTTTAAGTACACTCTTTTATGACATTTCTTTTAAGCTCATATTTCTTATTATTGGGATGTTCTTTTATATTAATCATACTATAATTTTTATGTTCATGTGATGAGAGACCCTATTCTCTCTCATCAATCCATTTTGGAAGTTTTGAGTGGCGTCGTTAGGCTGCCGAATTTTCGTAAGGGATCCTACAACTCTCTTTCTTTTTAAGTACACTCTTTTATGTAATTTCTTTTAAGCTCATATTTCTTATTATTGGGATGTTCTTTTATATTACTCATACTGTAAATTTTATGTTCATGTGATGAGAGACCCTATTCTCTCTCATAAATCCATTTTGGAAGTTTTGAGTGGCGTCGTTAGGCTGCCGAATTTTCGTAAGGGATCCTACAACTCTCTTTCTTTTTAAGTACTCTCCTTTATGTCACTTCTTTTAGGCTCCTCTTTGTAATGTTGGGGGATGTTATTTTATATTCCTCTTGCTTTAAATTTTATTGTAATGTGATGAGATACCGTATTTGATCTCATCAATCCATATTCGGAAGTTTTATGTGACGCCGTTAGGCTGCCGAGTTTTCGTAAGGGATTTTTCATCTCACTTTTATTCCCGTGAGATTTATGCTACATTTGCCACAAATTCCATTGAGTGGTGTATGTACTGCCCATTATTCTACTCTTTGTGTAATATACTTTCGTTTATGAGTATTTACATCAATGATCTATTGTCCTTCTTTCATGGGGTGTATGTTTTGAAAGATACCCAAGTCGGTAAGGGAACCTTTCACCCTCCTCTTTTTTAAAAAGACTTCTTTTGTTGGGTCTTTTAATTTACATATTGTTATGTTGGGATATGTTCTCATACATCCTTATTTATGTAAATTTTATGTCCATGTTATGAGATACACTTTTTTATCTCTCATCAACTCATTTTGATGTGATGCCGTTAGGCTGTCAAGGGAACTTTTTAACCCAATTTCTATTTCTTTGGGTTCAACATGTAGTCATTGAATATGTCATCCATTGAATATGTGTGAATTACCTTTTATTGTTTTACACTTAATATCCACTTATATTGGGTGTATTTATATTTTTCACACATATTTTTGAGATTCATTTGTCCTTAATTTAAGGATACCTTCTTTATAAGGGATTTCATCACATTTGACATTTCTATTGAGGGTTCATTGCTGTTATGCACCAATTCACTCTTATATGGTGTATATACTGTCCTTTGGAGTATTATATCATGAATCCATTTATTCTCATGATATTATAATGTTCTGACTAAATGTTATTCCTCAATTATTGTATTCAAGTGTCTCTAATTTTGGTAAAACCCCTTTAACCAAAATGTCGTTTTAAATGTTTTAATTATTTGTTCTTATTAATATCCATGTTTTAAAAATGGTTTTAAGGATTTATTTATATGGATATTAATGGTTTAAAATTTTAAGCTTCAAGGTGGTATGGGAAACTTTGATTCAAAAATATCTTTATTAAATGTTTTAAATGGTTTTGAAATGGTTTTGATAAAGGATTCTATTATGATATATTGTGATGTGGAAATGTTATCATTCATTTATATTGGTTTTATGTTTTATGATTTTATATTGGTACTTGGACATTTTAACAGGTGGTTACGTTATAAACCATATGACGGGTGGTGCCATGAATACCAGGACGGGTGGTTACGTTATAACCTCCAATGCATTGGGTATGGAAGTCGGCCGTATGGCTATTCCATTAAGTATGAATGGAAATTGGCCGTATGGCTATTCCATTTAAGTGATATGTGTGGAAGTCGACCGTATGGTTATTCCACTTAAGTATGTTTATGTCCCAAGTTACCTTTATATATGTTATGTGTTCTTTATATGGGTTTTATGGTAATCCTTTGGTTACAAAAAGGTAAGTAATGATACTTTATTCAGTGAAGAGTTTTTACTACTTCATGAAGGTGAAGGTATTACTTTGATAGAGTATACATGGTTTACTTGATGTTTGAAAAACTAACAGTTTTTATTCTTTGTGTATCCCTTACTGAGATTTTTATGCTCACCCCAAGTTTTTTTGAAATGTTTTTCACAGGACTTAATGTGGAATAAGGTCAAGGATGGGATCAAGGGAATGTCATGCTATATAAAACATGGAACTAGAAATGTTTCTTTTAAGAGTTTTTTTTATTATGGAAACTTAGTTGAATTGACTACTTTGTAATCTTTTGAGATGTAATAGTTATGTTCTAATTCTCTAAAACTCTAAACCTGAAAAGATCCTCAATGTGAATTATTCATTTAATTCAATATTAAGTAAGGTTTAAAGCTGGGGCCTTATAGTTGGTATCAAAGGTCTGTTTAGATAACTTTAGAGGTTAGGGTATTCTTTAAGCATAAGTGACTTTACCAAAATGGTTAGGATTTCAGAAAGAGTCCTAGTTTTAGATAAAGTGAATGAGTAAGTGTATCTTAGTGTTTACCTTCCTCATTAGTACATGATGGTTTTGTTGATATACTCATGCTGACATTTCTATTTTTAGTGAATGGATGGATCTAGCAGGCACCAAAGAGACAACAGGTTTGAAGGAAACTGTGGTGGTTCTCTGATTAAGATACTAAATAAAATGGAGGATTCAATGAGGAAACTCGTGGTTGTTCTAAACCAAATATCAAGGAGTCATGATCAACCACTTGAACCTTGGTATTATCTTTAATGCATCATGTACTAGATGACCAATCCATGTGGAAGTTCAGGTAATAATAATAAAGGTAACCATTAGAGTTTATATGATCCTTACTTTTGAGGTAATTATGGGTTATTATATGATATGCTGGAAAATGAAAGGCATGAGATAAACTTGAGGTTAAAATATGTTATGATCATTTTTGATGATTTTATCTCTTTTTGGGGAATGACTTAAGAATTATATAGTTTTGGAAAAAGGACAACACGCAGACCGTGTGACAACCCGTCACGTCGGACAAAGCTGCGGGAATCGAACCCACAACCAATGTGCGACTGGTATTTATCACCTACCACTGGACTACGTGATGTCCCTGGTTAGTTTGACTGATTCTTTTTAGTTATATGATTTTATGAATTAAGATTAAGTTGATTTTGGGTTATTTATGAAAATGATTAACCTAGCATGGAGGATATGTGATTAGGATAATTACTTTTCAAAGCGAGACTTTAGGAGTGATTGATGTTGTTTGGAGATAAGTGTTACGATTTAACTTGGAAGACTATGTGACTAAATCCTTAAAATATTTGGGTTTCAATATTATATTGGTTTACTTTGAATAATTTTATGGACAAATTGTTTATCGGATGGTTCTCGTTGAACTTTGGGTTTTGTTGGACAAATTTTGGAGATTAAGCATGTATTTTCTTTTTAATGGGTTATCCTTTTCTGGATTATCTGACCTTTTACTAACCTTTTTGGTTTTGGTTTTGGTTAAATCCTAAAGACATGGGATGTATATAGTTCTCTTTTGTGGATTAGGTGATTCTCTAGAAGATGATTATAGTACTCTTAATTTGAACAAGTCTTCCTAAATACTCACCTTTAGGAGAAAATATGAGTTTGTGTAAGGAATCTAATAAAAGTAGAGAGTCAACATGATAAGTGATTATGTTTCCTTATGAATAAATTCCTCAATAAAAAGTAACTTAAAACAAAAATGTTGTCTATTAACTTTTCCTACTGGGGAATCGAATACCGTTTAACCCATCACAAGTTTGTGATTCTCGCATGGTTAACTTTCTCCTAAACATGTTTTCTATCACTCTCCATCAGAACATGACCCTATGTTTTCTCCTCCATGTCCATGTTTTTATACTTCGAATCCTAGTATGGGTTAACTCGGGTGACCTTTGTACTTATCTTTCTTTATTTTAAAGTGATTGTTTTACCGATCCTTGTTCCGATGTGGGACTTTCAAGGATGTTTCCAAGCCCAATTTTAAAATTGCGAGGACGCAATTCCCAAAAGGGGGGAAGGATGTAACACCCCAGGTAAATAAAGAATATGACATCTTTATATTTATCCATATTTGTGAATCAAATATTAATATTACTTTAAAGGGGATGCTATGCTCGATGGCGTACCCAACACGCAACAATGAGTTTCTTGGGAATCTTACGTTGCACTCTAATAATAAAATAATATTATTTTAAATGGTAGTTAACATGTAGCTGTTGTATTGGCGGGAATGGACATAAATAACTAAAATATGATTATATATGTTTTTAAATGTTTTTACATTTATCCAATAAAAGATAAAGGCTTAAAATACAGAAAGAATTCAATTTTAGGCGTATATGCCCTAGTTTTCACTAAAGGTTCACTTATCGCCTTTTGATGGAGAACTGTCATTAAATATAGTTTTGATCACTCTTATACATTCTTTTGGACCAAATAAAAATCTTCTTTAGAATTGGGACATCAAAATTTACTTTGTGTAAATTTTTGGTATCTTTCCGATAAAGTTCATTTTTTCAATGAATAGTGTAAAATGTTGTATTTTAATTCAAAACCACTTTTTAATATAATTTATTTATATGATTAGATTATCTTTTGAATTGGTTTTAAAGTTAAATTAGAATATATTTTTACCATTAAATCCAATAGTGGTCGTTGGAATTAATTTCACTTTGAAATCAGACTTAAACTAGTATCAATCTTTTGATACTTATTGTTTCATAAAAACACGCTATTTGCTATGACAGCGGGAATTAATTATTAAATTAATTAATGTGACTTATATGTTTTGAATTTTGTAAAATAGACTTAATTTTTGAATTCAGAATATCAAATATAGCTTAAAGTGAATTTTTGGTAATTTTCTGGAAAACTTCAATTTTTGATGAATAGTGAAACCACTAAGTGGTACTTATAAAGACTGATTTTCCGTTTAAATGAAAATTTTCCATCATTGTGTTTTGAATTTCAAAAATCCGACATACATGGTTGTCATTAAGAAGTAAAATGTGGTTCAATGGGATAAAAATAATTTTTTGGTGAATAGTAACTTATTAAGTTCTTAATCGCGATTAGTGGTAATTAGGGTAGTTTAAGGTATAAATAATGCTTTAATAATATGAAATGACCTAGACACATGTCCCAACCTTATTGGTTGTGTCATGGCCGACCAAGACAAGACATGGGTCAACTTGGGGACCCCATGGAGACACTTTGGTTGGGAAATGACATAAATAACTTTTTATTTAATGTAAAAGTAAAAATGATACAAACATAATATGTTTTACGAAAACAATTTTTACATGGGGTTATAAAGATCATATTTTTGATTATAAATAGTCATTGGAAAGCTAAAAGGATTTCCTAAATCATAGTACTTGTTTTATAATTTTTAGACATTAAATAAATTAAATTATTAGTGACATAATAATGATGCAGCGATGACATCATTATTTGACGATTTAAATAAAATGGAAAGATAATGTAAAATATATGAACTACACATGTCCAAAACCAATTGGATGAGTGGATTTCGAACCCTTATCACCGTATCCACGAATTCTATCAATGTGGGACCTTTTAAAACCGAAACACATTTTCAAATAAAGTAATATTTCTTTACATTCCAAAAGTGCCCCTCCCCTCCTCTTATAAAAGGCCCCCACCTCTACCTCATTTCACACACTCCCCAAGCCTTTGACTCGTCCAAACCATGCCCATTTACTCTCTCCACATCCCTCTCCTAATCCTAGAGGATTACATTTGGGCAGAATCCTTTCAAAGGAAGCCTTTAGGCTCAAATCAAAAGGAGTTACACTTTTAAAGGTAATTCATTCTCTCATGTTCATTTGTTTTATTTTGCTTCTACAACCCCCTAAACTCTTTTTATTTACTTATTTTGTAACAAAACCAGTATCTTCAATATACTAGGATGTTTTTATAAGATTTATTTGAGCTACACTCTCACACAACTACATAAAATGGTTAAAGAACATACGGTTTCCGTGGATAGCGAAATTCTGCCTCCCGAAACGATGATTGTTCAATACTCATTTAACACCTTCAAAGGTGGACATTATGATTTAACTATTTTTATATATGATATATAATATGTTTATGTTTTACTTATGCTTCTGTATTTTTCATTTTTGTCTTACCTTTATGGCTTCCATTATGGGTATACGCGATATCTTCATTTTAGGAAGTGCGGACTACCGCCCCTTCAAAGTGATGTGATTCGTTAATGCCATACGTGGGACGTATAAAGGATAGATTTAATGTTATTATATATGATTTTATACTGTAACTATTATATACCTCTATATAATTATTATTTCTTTCCATTAAAGTATGATATAGAAATGAAAGTAGCGTTCATGCGTACGTACGGCTTACCGTCTCCATGAACGGTGCATTTCATTTCTTATCCCCAAATGTAATGTACTATTATAAGTACATGTATATAATGGATATATATGATGAATGATACATCTAAATGATGAATATAATTCTGTAATTAAAATATACATACCTCTCATTTAGTTTTAATTCCATTAATATGACAAAGAAATGAAAGTAGCGTTCATGCGTACGTACGGCTTACCGTCTCCATGAACAATGCATTTCATTTCTTACCTCTAAATGATTATGTAATATTATAAATACATGTATATGCTGGATATATATGATATATATGATATCCAAATCAGGAATTCCATTCTGGATATAAAGAACCTTTGACCACATGAACAACATGTAATTGTAAGAAGTCCACTTTCGACTTAAGAACCAAATACCGACAAAATGAACATTATTAACTTAAATGATTACATGATGTTTATAACATGGTGTAAAAGGAATAATGAACTTGAAAAAGGTTCTTAAGCAAGTAGAGATTAACTCAAGTTTATTATTCAGGACGTTAAAGAACGATCGAGTCAAGTCGGACCCGAGGTAAGGGATCCTACAACTCTCTTTCTTTTTAAGTACACTCTTTTATGTCATTTCTTTTAAGCTCATATTTCTTATGATTGGGATGTTATTTTATATTACTCATACTGTAATTTTTATGTTCATGTGATGAGAGACCCTATTCTCTCTCATCAATCCATTTTGGAAGTTTTGAGTGGCGTCATTAGGCTGCCGAATTTTCGTAAGGGATCCTACAACTCTCTTTCTTTTTAAGTACACTCTTTTATGTCATTTATTTTAAGCTCATCTTTCTTATGATTGGGATGTTCTTTTATATTAATCATACTGTAATTTTTATGTTCATGTGATGATAGACCCTATTCTCTCTCATCAATCCATTTTGGAAGTTTTGAGTGGCGTCGTTAGGTTGCCGAATTTTCGTAAGGGATCCTACAACTCTCTTTCTTTTTAAGTACACTCTTTTATGTAATTTCTTTTAAGCTCATCTTTCTTATGATTGGGATGTTATTTTATATTACTCATACTGTAATTTCTATGTTCATGTGATGAGAGACCCTATTCTCTCTCATCAATCCATTTTGGAAGTTTTGAGTGGCGTCGTTAGGCTGCCGAATTTTCGTAAGGGATCCTACAACTCTCTTTCTTTTTAAGTACTCTCCTTTATGTCACTTCTTTTAGGATCCTCTTTGTAATGTTGGGGGATGTTATTTTATATTCCTCTTTCTGTACATTTTAATGTAATGTGATTAGATACCCTATTTGATCTCATCAATCCATATTCAGAAGTTTTATGTGGCACCGTTAGGCTGCCGAGTTTTCGTAAGGGATTTTTCATCTCACTTTTATTCCCGTGAGATTTATGCTACATTTGCCACAAATTCCATTGAGTGGTGTATGTACTGCCCATTATTCTACTCTTTGTGTAATATACATTCGTTTATGAGTATTTACATCAATGATCTATTGTCCTTCTTTCATGGGGTGTATGTTTTGAAAGATACCCAAGTCGGTAAGGGAACCTTTCACCCTCCTCTTTTTTAAAAAGACTTCTTTTGTTGGGTCTTTTAATTTTCATATTGTTATGTTGGGATATGTTCTCATACATCCTTATTGATGTAAATTTTATGTCCATGTTATGAGATACACTTTTTATCTCTCATCAACTCATTTTGATGTGATGCCGTTAGGCTATCAAGGGAACTTTTTAACTCAATTTCGATTTCTTTGGGTTCAACATGTAGTCATTGAATATGTCATCCATTGAATATGTGTGAATGACCTTTTATTGTTTTACACTTAATATCCACTTATATTGGGTGTATTTATATTTGTCACACATATTTTTGAGATTGATTTGTCCTTAATTTAAGGATACCTTCTTTATAAGGGATTTCATCACATTTGACATTTCTATTGAGGGTTCATTGCTGTTATGCACCAATTCACTCTTATATGGTGTATATACTGTCCTTTGGAGTATTATATCATGAATCCATTTATTCTCATGATATTATAAAGTTCTGACTAAATGTTATTCCTCAATTATTGTATTCAAGTGTCTCTAATTTTGGTAAAACCCCTTTAACCAAAATGTCGTTTTAAATTTTTTAATTATTTGTTCTTATTAATATCCATGTTTTCAAAATGGTTTTAAGGATTTATTTATATGGATATTAATGGTTTAAAATTTTAAGCTTCAAGGTGGTATGGGACACTTTGATTCAAAAATATCTTTATTAAATGTTTTAAATGGTTTTGAAATGGTTTTGATAAAGGATTCTATTATGATATATTGTGATGTGGAAATGTTATCATTCATTTATATTGGTTTTATGTTTTATGATTTTATATTGGTACTTGGACATTTTAACGGGTGGTTACGTTATAAACCACATGACGGGTGGTGCCGTGAATACCAGGACGGGTGGTTACGTTATAACCTCCAATGCATTGGGTATGGAAGTCGGCCGTATGACTATTCCATTAAGTATGAATGGAAATTGGCCGCATGGCTATTCCATTTAAGTGATATGTGTGGAAGTCGACCGTATGGTTATTCCACTTAAATATGTTTATGTCCCAAGTTACCTTTATATATGTTATGTGTTATTTATATGGGTTTTATGGTAATCCTTTGGTTACAAAAAAGTAAGTAATGATACTTTATTCAGTGAAGAGTTTTTACTACTTCATGAAGGTGAAGGTATTACTTTGATAGAGTATACATGGTTTACTTGATGTTTGAAAAACTAACAGTTTTTATTCTTTGTGTATCCCTTACTGAGATTTTTATGCTCAGCCCAAGTTTTTTTGAAATGTTTTTCACAGGACTTAATGTGGAATAAGGTCAAGGATGGGATCAAGGGAATGTCATGCTATATAAAACATGGAACTAGACATGTTTCTTTTAAGAGTTTTTTTATTATGGAATCTTAGTTGAATTGACTACTTTGTAATCTTTTGAGATTTAATAGTTATGTTCTAATTCTCTAAAACTCTAAACCTGAAAAGATCCTCAATGTGAATTATTCATTTAATTCAATATTAAGTAAGGTTTAAGGCTGGGGCCTTATAATCAGTCTGATGTATCAGAACCATTTTCTATTTATTGTTTATGACTGTTTTCAGTACGACAGATAAGACAAAATTCTAATAAATGGTCAGGATGGAGGTCATTCCGGTGAATTGTTCATATCCATGATCTGATGGATCATATTAGAGAATAATAAGTTCAAATTTTCAATACATTATAATTATTTCTATGTTAGGTAAAAAGTAATTTTTTCTAAAAAACATACTAATATAGTCGAGACACAGAAATTTAGAGAACATATTTTTAAGAAGGTGTTTGTGGTTTCAAAAACTAATGGAATTGAAAAAGTATTAAGTAAGAAATATGAATCGATAGTCTTTAAATTTTTTGAAAGAATAAAATAAAAAACATAGAGGAAAAATAAAAACATGAAAAAACATATAGTAATTTGTTCATCTAATAACATTGAATATATATTTTTTATAAATCACCCTAATTTTATAACTATTTTTTAATATGATTAAATGAATTATATCAACTATCCCTCAAATATTACTTCTACCTCTTAGGATAGTATCTCCCATTTTGAGAAACATTTATATCATTTTATAAAACATCATCCCCTTTTGTGACATTTAAAAAGGATGTGAATGTATATATATAGTGAGGGATAACATTTGAAAAAACATTAAATGGAATAATAAATCATCTAATAAGTAATAGAATGAAGATGCTGGAAAAAATATTGGAATACATTCAAACATAACGTATTGGATGCAATTTTGTTTTTTTTATGAACAATTCAAATGATTGATAAAGAAATTACATTGTGAGTTCAAAATAACAACATGTTCATTATTTCATCATTATTTTCTTCATAAAATACCTCATATTTTTAAACGCTCCCCAATCCTTATCAATATTGATGATCTTATCTTCCATTATAGGCTACATCCAAATATTATTATTTAAGATTTCAATCTCCTTAGAATTATTTTCATACTCTTACTTTAAAAAGAATATATTGTCATTACATAAACTAAGTCTCGTAATATCCAACTCCAAATCATGAACTTTTTATTTCAAGAAATTTACTTCCACTTTCCAACAATTTTTTTTCTCTAAATTATTCTACAAACATTAATCTATCAGAAACATCAGATAATAAATTGTTGAAGGATTCTACCACTTCCTATGTAACAGTTTTCATTTTCGAGAACTAATTTTTATGATCTCTTAGTTGAGAATCAACTTTATTTGACCACTAAAACTATTTGATTGTATGAAGACTTTTTTTTAATGTTTACTCGATAGAATTTCAGATTTCTCTTGATCTTGATCATTGATTTCCTCAAGAAAATTAGTGATTCTTATTTCTTATTCAATAATTATGAAATAAACTTTGATCTTTATTATATGTTAGATAGATAAGGAATGTGATCATTGAATCCATTCAAGTTAATACAAATATAATCAGAGCCCTTTTTAACAACCACATATTTTGATTCATATTTACCAGACTCGACCAAGAGATGTTTTGGCCTTCTAGATCTAAAATCAACTTATTTCCCCTTCTTTTCAAATTTCATTATAGTTGTCTTTAGAAAATTATCTTGATATTTTGTCACTAATGAATCATTCACACTATCAAAATCTATATCTGATTATTCTTTATCATAAAATTTTGTATTCTATTATTGTTTTGGTTTTTCTTCCTCATAGTATGATTCTTCCTCATTTTTTGTTGATGATTTTTCTTCTTGAGTTGATAATGATTTTTATATTTGAGATCCTTATGTGTCTGCATCCTTACCATAATGGGAATGAAATATATATGAGGATGATGTAGGATCGTAAGAGTATATTATGACAGATAACCTGTAAGAGGGGGTTAATTTTAGTTTCAAAATATAGTTTCAAACACCATAAATTTAATAGTACACCAATACACTTTAATTAGATTTATTAGACGTGGACTCGGTCCGATTATCAGAGTCACAAATTCAAATCAAGATCAGTCATATTATATCATCGTAAAAAGATCATAATCATTTTCGATCTGATTCTCTCAAATTATGTTTATCGTATTCATATGATAATGATATTTTTTTCTTCAAATGTTCTATTACGATGAATAACATACATTAACATACACAGTAGAAAAATAAAAATGTAAAAAAATTAATTTCACGATATAGTAAGGATGAATTAATAGTTACTAAAAATATTAAACTATTTTAAGTTTAAGAGTAAGGTAGTTAATAACCAATACTAAATCTATTCTTACTTTTATACTAACGATAAATTATGTCTTTCCTTATAATGAAATCTCCCGATACGATAACTATCTTTTCTCAGTCTTCCTATCCCCTGAGTCCGTCGATATGATGGTCAGTTGAATTTTTCTATAACTAAATTAATTCGATGGATCATATTCACAATCTTCCTATCTCTGTAATTACTTGACCATAACGATGATTATATGAAAATTCAATTTTAAAAGTTCATAAGAAAACTTCCCAGATAAAGATTCTTTAAGAAGAAAACTCTTTCTGAAGAAATAGAAAAGGCTAAGAATGAGGAGTATATGATAAGTATTCATTGGAATACTTGAGAGAAAAAAGGTATCATCTGTCTCCAAACTCTTCAAATGACATGGTATTTATAGGAAATCTCCCATCAGTAATATATTTTATTTTGTTTCATTAGCCTTGGAATATTGGCACCTGACATCTCATCATAACTGAATGGTCAACATCATATTAATTGACACTATTACGGTGTTAAAGGTTTTCCTTAAGATAAGAATAAGTATTCCATATTTTGATTATAAACATTGGTTTTTATGATGTACTTCCTTATGATTATCATTACTATAATCATTATGCGAGTCAGTCTAATTTTATTGGTACTACCATCAGTCCGATGGACATGACATTTGTTAGTTTTATATACATGAATAAATTATATATTCTAGTCCGATAATGGTGATTTTTGATAATTTTATTGATAATAAATATGATTCTCTTAATTAATAATCTATTTTTTTATATTCATAATAGTTTAATTTGTTTTTCTATATCTGGTAAAAAGTAATGTTTTATACAAAAACATTCTAAAACACATGTGACATAAATATTATGTAAACATGTTTTAAGAAGGTGTTTCTGAATTTCAAAACTAATGGAATGAAAAATTAAGAAGTGGAACTTCTAATTAAAAAGTAATCCCCTTTTTTAAATCACAAACTCCAAAACATAAATGAAAAATAACATGAAAAATATAGATCCCATTTCATTTATATAGTTTATATTGAGAGTTATTATTTAATCATTAACTTCTTCTGAGTATGTAACTCTTTAGAATATAAAGTTGAGTATGATGTTCAATATGATAGACTCCCCTTGAAGATAATATATATCCCATTCAATTAAAATTTCCTTTGAAAAATATTTTCCCCCTTAATGAAACATCTCCCGTTAATAAAAACTTATCCTCTTTGTTAGTACTTTATCCATTGATAATGATTTCTCCCCCATTTTGATTTTCAAAAGGAAATGGGGAAAAGATTCAATATTTCATAAAAACTAAGAAAAATAATATATAAATCTATGTTGAACTACCCTATAATCCATATGGAAATGAAAGAATATGAAACCAATCATAATTATGGAAACATTCAGACATAATCGAATTGGATGAATAGATAACTCCATTAATCACAAAAAAATTAAAAAAAAATTCATCAAGAGGTAAAAGGAAAACTTTATTCTTTCTTCTTCATGTTTTGTACAAAATAATTCATATTCTTTAACTCCTTCTGATCGTTATTGAGCTTTTCAACCCTTTCTTGTTTCATCTGATCCTAATACATTAATCATTGGAATTCCTTGGATTTTTTTGTTTTTTCTCTTAATAAGATATTCTCATCTTTACACAGATTAAACCTACTCAATAACAGTTCCATATATATATTTTTATTTTTTAGAGCATTTAAATACTCACTATACTCATCAGTTGGATCTATAAAATCATCCAAAACATTACTCAATCTTCCATGTATTTCGATTGTTGAGTGAAGATTCATCTTATTAAACCATTAGTTTATTCACTTCATAAAATTTATCATCACACATTTGAATATCTCATTCATCATGGGGATACCACTTCAACATCTGATTACGTGACTTTTTATGATTTTATGATGTTTCATTTAAAATATTTAAATTAGATTCATTCTAAATTATTGACTCCATTAAATATTTTATCAAATCCTATTTCTGATTAAGGATTTCCTAATAAGACGCCTCTGAGATTCAAGTTTAATGAAATATGTAATTGTTCCTTATAACCTTATCATAACATGAACAATATTGTAGAATACTTTATGAGTTATAGTTCATATTTATTTTGATTATCAAGGTTCAGGTTGAGGTGGTTTTTTCAGCTCGTACCGACTTCCATATCCTTTACTTTCTTATTGTATTTCAATGAGTCTTCCTATAATCATTCTTGGAAACCATCCTACCATATTAAATTTCTATGATATCTATCTCTTCTTAAGTCAAGGATTAATTATCTCCTTTGGTTTTTGAATTTTGGCCCTCTTCCTCATTCTTTGAAGATGATTGGGATTATTATTCACAAAATGATACTTATTCTTCAAAACTAGAAGCTTATCTATCAATATCAGTTATATAAGGTAGTTATAATGATGATTATTATGAATCCGAAGATTTATTATCAAATTTAATTTCTTCATTATAATTTTCCTCTTCATTCCCATTATGTTATTCTTCTTAATTAATAACTTCTTTTTATATTCATGTTTTTTACTTCATTGTATACTTTATATTCATCATATTTATAACCTCCTACTTTTCCTTCCCTCCTTCCCTAAAAACATTTCTTATAAACTTCTACATCGATTTATTTATCTAATTATTCTTGAAGTTTTCTCATATTTTATAGAGACGACTTATTTTATGGCTCTTGTTCTGATACTTTCTATAGGGTGAATGGTATTGATTAACCCTCAACAAGTTTTTTTTCCTCTTTCTATGAAAAAATTAATTTTAGTATATACCACAACTGTTTTATAAAGTACTAAACCAGCTTCTAGGTTTACTTGATTAGTGTGAGAGGTAGGAATCATTTGTTTCTAAAAATCCCTTTCAAGTAGTTTTAACAAATTATCACAAAACATAGATTCTTATAGCCTTTCCTTTTACTTTTTAATATTTACTTCTTCTTCCAAAACATCAGTATCCTAAATTCATTATTCCTTATATTTAGTAAGGTTGATTCCAAATTCTAGATACTCTAGTTTTTTTCAGCTATATCAATCATCACATTTTGAAAAACATTATCTCATACATTATTTTCTTTCTTCCTATTTTTAGGGTGGGAAGACTCTTATTTTTTCTCCTCTTTATTTTTAACCTTATTTTACATATTTGATTATTGTGCCTTTGAAATAGAACCATCATCCTTTTCAAAAAAAAATCATTGATTTTATTAACAAAAAGTAGCTTCATTCTTTTCATCATATCCTTGTTGATAAATGAAATATTATCCCTCATCGAATACAATTTGTTGGAAAAGGTATTGTTTTTCATATATTCAACATCTATTTTCATATAAAAAGGGAAAATTATTATCTTAGATTTGATAGACCCTCTCTTGATGTTCTCCACAGTAATAAGGATGAACTTCACAAGGTTTATCTTTCTTCTTTTTACAATATAGTCCAATAAAAAAACATATTATAAAAATAGTGTCTTTACCCCCTTTCTTGGAATGAGAAAAACATACATCCATAAAGACACTACTCCATTGTCCACTATCAGGTGGGAAAAATTTTGAATTTCTAATAAGGATTAAATAAGTATTCTTCTATGTTGTTTTGGTTAAACATACTAAGAGTTTTGGGAAGCTTGTGAGAAAGATGGTATTATTTTCCCTCTGGTGGTATTCCAACCAAGTCTAAAACTTTCATTTAATATACCACGTATCTTTTCCCATACATCTTAAAATAATTTTTCCATTTCCCATCTTCTATCAAAAACTAAATGGAGGCATAAAACTCATGTCCAACATGATGATAATAAAAATCCAAATACTATTCATGTTTCTCAACACATACAAACTCACAACCATGAAAAGAAATTATATTCTTTAGTTTAGAGTCATATTTTCCATAAAAATATATTTTAACTAAAATTTCTCTAATAAGGTATCACTTTATGAAATCATTTTTTGTCTTTATAATATCTAAAACTAAAAATGGTGGTCGAATGAAATGAAAACTTAATGGAATGAGAGAATTATAAGGTGTAGAAAGTATGGATAAAAAATCTTGAACCAATAATGTGGGACTGGTAAAAAACCTCATTTATATAAACATCGAGGGTGAAGATACATATTACATATCATGATAAAAGATTTATATTAAAATTATTCTGATCTGGTAATTAAAATTGATGGAAGGAATGTTTTAGGTAATTATTAACCCTTTATGTTTTTAACATTTCTATCAAAATAAGGATTAATATGATAATAAAAAAATATAAAAATAATGTTGAAATCAAAAAAACTCTAAAATTATGATTATAACAACAACAATTATTAACAAATACTAATGAGATACTATAAAAAAGTACAACAATATAAGAGTTAATATTAGAGTGAAAGATCTATCTGTAAAGACCCATAAAATTCAAGGGAATTTTTTTCTAAATTTTCTTTGAGATTTTACAAGAACGCAGTTTCTGACAGCGCCTGATTCCGAGGCCCGGTGAGCCCAGAATCAATTTCCAAAGTTTAGCTCTGGTACGTTCAGTGAACGAATGAGCGGATTTTCCTATCTTTTGAACCGGTGCTCGGAATTGAAATATGAGGGCACCGATGAAACCACAACGCCGATAATTGCTTAAGAATATCTTTTTCGGAGTTGCGTTTTAATGGGAGGTGTTGTTAAAAATTTTTGGAAGATAAAATAATAATTGAGTTACAATTTTTATTTCTTTTAAGTGGTTTATCCATTGAGTGAAAGTTGGGGTAACCATCCAACTTCCCATGAGAGGATTAAAGGTGAGGTGGGTCCCACATGAACCCCACCCCTTCCATCTTCCCTAAACTCCCTTAAACCTCTCCTATCATTAATTGGAAATTCTTAACATGTTTAACCCCCCTTAAATGTGAGACCACTCACCTTCCCCTCTCTCTTCTTTAAATCATGCCAACTCAGTTAATTAATTAAGTGAGTTAAGTGTTTGATTTTTTAAAATTGAAAATTCTTGGATTGATGTAATAAAATAAGATAAGTCTTATTTTATTTGGGAGAGTTGATGGTTGTGTGAGGAGGTTTGAAGAGGAAGCTCTAAGATTTGAAGAACTTCTTCCTTCTTGAAGAACGCGAAGAACGCAACTCACTGATGATGAACACCGACACCAAAGAGTGGAGACGTATCCCTTTCTTCCTTCTTTGCGACAAGAGGGGATACGTCACACCTTTGAGTACAATTGGGCGACGTCAGGCCTTCCAAGACCTTCGACGAAGAACGCTTCCCAGTCTCCATCAAGAGAGGAGACACCACCGCGGGGAACGTTGCCATTGACGACGACTCACCCTCTGACGTCAATGGAATCAGCACCGATCTTCCGTGACGTCCGATCATCACGACGCTTGCCTCTTCCGCGGCTCGACGACGTGTGACGTCTTTAAAAGGTAGGGGTTTGGTTTTCATGTCGTGAATAATTTTAGACGTTCTTCGATATCAATGACCAACTGTTATCAAAATAACAGAGGAGGTCGGACCGTACAAACACGGTCGAACCTCCTCTCCTTTTATTTTTTGGTTATCTACGTGGCTTGAAATGGAAGCGACGTAGTGCCGTCACACCGTGCGGGAATTTAGAGAATCACGATGAAGAAGCGTGGCGCCGTCGCGCCGCGCCCATGAGGTCGAACGAATCCGTGGTCGAAGTCGGCCGCGGCGCCGTCGCGCCACGCCGGAAAACGGACCACCGGAGCAACTCCGGTGTCCCATGGACACCACCGGCGGCGCGGGTCGCCAGAGGCCGGCACCGGTCGGCCACCCGGAGGCGGCGGCGCCCCGGCGCACGGCCTGGAGAAACCGCCGCGGCTGAAGCCTCGACGGCGAGCGCGTGGATCCCGCGGCCGCGCGGGATCCAGGGGGACGCGGCGCGCGCCGCGTCCGCGGAGCGCCAGCTCGCTGGCCGAGCTCGGCCGGCTTGGGCGGACCGGGCAGGGCCGCGCCCTGCCGGGTCGGACCCGAACCTGGTTCGGGTCGACCTGGTTCGGCCGACCCAGGGGGGGTTGGGCCGGGCCGGGCCGGGCCAAGACCCCCGTTTTCAGACCTCTTCGGTCTTTTGCTCATATCTTAGGCCACAGACCTCCGATCGACTCACCATCAGCTACGATGCGATACTTGGATCAAGATGGTCATTTTGGTATATTACACTTAAGGTTTCGGAGAACTTTGAGTACGGCCGGGTTGGTTCGGATATGAAACCAACCGGGCCCTCGGAGCGGAAACACTTATATCTTGAGCTCCAGACGTCCGATTGACATGCCGTTGACTTTGTTGAATTCCTCTTTATGAGACGGAACTTTTGGCTTACTCCGCTCGAGGTTTGGACGCCGTTGGAGTATGGTCGGATTGGTTTGCTCACGAAACCAACCGTGCCCCTAGAACGAAAAAGCCAATAACTCCCAGACCGGGCGTCCGATTGACGCGCCGTCTGTCTCGTTGAATTACTCTTAATGAGACGAAACTTTTGGAATACTTTTCCTGAGATTTGGATGTAGTTGGATAGTGGCCGGGTTGGATTGTACCCGAAATCCAACCGGGCCTCTAGAACAGAAAAGCTGATATCTTTCAGATCAGACGTCCGTTTGACGAACCGTCAGCGGCGTTGGTGATCTCGTTGAGAAACGGTTCCTATGAGTATACCCTATGTGAGTTCGGGATACAGTTGTGATACGGACAGGTTGGTTCGCACATGAAACCAACCGGGCCCCTGGGACGAAAAGGCTAGTAACTCACAGACCGGGCGTCCGATTGACGTGCCGTCTGTTGCGTTGAGACCCCTATGACGAGGCGGTCCCTTGAGATACTTCTTAGTGTGACTTTGAGATACATGGAGTATCGAACTGTAGCTCGTGGAGCAGACCCTCCCAGAGACGAGCATGCGGAGTACGAAGACCGTGTAGCCGGATGAGACCTGACGACTGCTTGACCGACTCGACTTGGATTGAGTCGACTAGCCCAGTGGACGGAGCACTACTTTGTTTGGGTGCAGACCCATGGCGGACGGAGCACTACCTGTGTGACAGTGCAGACCCATGGTACTCGTCCGGAGAGTACCTCTGTAGGCTACTAGGGGGTGTGCACTACTGTGTTTGGGTGGCATACCCCGGCGGGAAGCACTACTGTGTTTGGGTGGCTGACCCACAGTACTCGACAGGAGGAGTTCCTCAGCAGTCTTAGGTTAGTGAGCAGTACCTCGGAGTCGTGACAGGACCACTGTACACTCTAGAGACGGGGCTCTTCAGCAGTTACAGTTTCGATAATGAAAATCCTGGTTTGAGCTGAGTCTATGACCTTTGTGTTTGCCTCTTGATTGATATGGGTCACTTGATAAACTTAGGTATATGTATGGGCATATACCTGAGTAGTGGTTATCCGTTGATTTCATAATCTTCGTGTTTCCTCATGATTGAGATGGGTTACTTGATAACTTAGGTATATGTATGGGAATATACCTAAGTAGAGGTTAACTGTTGAGATCTTATTTGAGGTTATCCTTGTTGGTTTTTGTGAGACCTTGAGGGTCTCAGGGTCCCTACTGAGTATCGTTATACTCACCCCTGCACGGGCTATGCCCGTACCTCGTTGTGTTGGTTGCAGACGACGGGAAGTGCTGACGGAGGCCGAGTGTTCGAGGACTGGACGGTACCCAGAGGTGGACTACACGACGAGTCAGTATCCGGAGGTGGACTTCATGGCGAGACGACACTCGGAGGAGGTTGACAGGCGAGAGCGATGTGGAGGCTATCTGTACCTACCCTTCAGGTAGGATCCGTGGTGGACGATCCAGGAGCTGCGCCATCTGTACCTACCCTTCAGGTACGATCTGAGGAGGACGTCCCAGGAGCCGCTTCTGTTCTTCCAGCTGTTGTATTTTTCTGTTGTACTTTTGTTCAGTTGTAGTTGTACTTTCCGTTGGGTTTGTATTCTGGCCCATTTACTTTTCATCACTTCTCTTTGTACTTAGTGTTTTACTTCCGCTTGTACTCTGTGGTGTTTTGTTTACTTTTATAAAGGCAATGCCGTCCCAGTTATTGGGATTTATGCCTTTGGTGCTAGTCGCCAGCCCCTGGCCTATGGAAGGCGGGTTTGGGGTAGTCACAGTACGGGCCCCGAGGACGGGTCGTGACACTATCCATATGATTAACTTGTTATCATTGGTTTTTGTAAAGTACCAAGTTATGATTGTTTTTAAATGGATAAAATATGGTATTTTCACTAAAAAATCTTATTTCGATAGTTTTTAATACAAAACTTATTATGATAGTTTTTTGAATAAAAAAAATACATTAATTATAAATTAAAAATATAATTATGAAATATTTTTGAATCTAATTGTTTTTTAAGAAATATTGAGTCCAAATATTTTATAATATTTTTAGAGTCTAAGAATCATTCTGAAAATTCTTACCATAGAAAAATTTTAAAAATATATGTGTCCCAAACACTCAATATGCTATTTTTTAGAAAAACTTCCATTTTCAAAAAAAAATTTAAAAAAAAACGAAAAACATATTTACTCTCCCTATGAAGAGTACTAACATAATATAGTGATATGGGTAAAAAAATTAGTAGATATGAATTATTAATTTACATTAACCATTCCTAGAATCCATTAAATGTATTAAAATATATCAGATTAAGGGGATTTGCTAAAATATCAACAATTTATTCCTCTATTATGATGAATTAGAAAATGATATATCCTTTGAGTGTGTGATCCTAAAGTAAATAGTTTCTTATATCAATGTTATTAACACATGAGTGATTTTATGGGTTTTTACTTAAAACAATGGATCTTAAGTTATCAAAAATTATTTTTTTGTAAAACTCATGCCATTTTCAGTGATTATGTATTTCATCCACAATAGCACAACATCTTCCAAATACCACATATTTGGATACAGTAATGGAAAGTTATTCTAAGTGTTGTTTCTTAAAAGACAAAGAATCTAAAAAATATATTAAGAAATAATAAGTCATGGGTGTACTTTTCCTATACATTATATAACCACCAATGATAGAATCTGAAAGGCTTTCTAATTCAAAAACATTTCTAAAAGAATAGAAAAGTTCTAAATCCATAGTTTTATTAAGATAAATAAAAAATTGTGTTAAATTTTTTGAATTGGATCCTTTTAGAGACTCATGATATTTTTAACATAGGAATATAGAATAAATTAAACATGGATGACTATCATTTATGTAAAGTAAACTTCCTATAATATCTCTAAAGTTATTTTGATTGAATATTTTCCTAGATTCATCAAGATCTAAAGTGTTGGAGGTACCAATATGAGTAATAATACTTTAGTATTTTCATATCCAAATTTCTTAATAATATATTTTATATACCTTTGTTGAGAAATAAAATTTCCTTCTTGTTTTTGTGAAATTTGAAATCCTAGAAAATATGTTAACTCACCCATCATACTCATTTCAGTAGTAGAATTCATAATATCTGAAAAATAATATGTTAAATATTTTTGAGTTAAAAAAAATATAATTTCATCGACATAAATTTATACAATAATAAAATTTTTGATAACTTTTTTTTATAAAAATGGTTGGATCTGAATCTCCCTTAACAGAATTGTTTTGTAATAAAAACCATTTCAACTTATAATGTGAGGATATATTTGTTTAGTTAAGTATATATAAATATTTGGTATGTTTTTAAATGTATAGACGATGATTTTTATTTTCAAAACTGGGGGTTTTATATACATATAATTCCACCAAAACATATTCATTACGAAAATAACACTTCACATTAATTTAAAAATGTTTGAAATTAAACAATGCTAAAAGGGATTGAAGTATTAAAATAGATTCAAGTATTTCTAATGATGTATATGTTTCTTCATAATCAATTCCCTATTGTCGATTATAAGCCTTATAAAAAACCATTATTTTTATTTCAAACAATTATTCAATTTTAAATACATTTTTATGAAAAAAAACTTCTTCCAATTTAAATGTTTTTATAGGTCGTTCAACTAATGTACATAAATTTTCCTCTAAAACTAATTGAGTCCAGCGTGCATTATCTTACTACAATTCTCGTCAACTAAATCCTCCTCTGGATTCTTAGGTTTGAATTGGGAAAATAAATATATTTGATGAATTCCATTTATTAAGGAACTTCTAGTCCAAACTGGTTGATCAGCATCACCAATGACACTTTTAGTAGGATGATTACAACAAAAAAACTGACATATTGGGTTTCAAAAAGTATTTTCCATAACTATAAGTAGAAAATAAAATTAAGGGATAACTTTAAAAAATAATTCATGATTTATTTCCTTATGAGAATAAATTTCTAACAAAGTTTTAAAAATCAATTTTAGGAATAACATCTGAAGATATAGGTTTGGGTTTTTTGAAATAAAAAGGGTCAATTTAATCAATCTTAACATGTATTGTTTCCTCAAACCTACAATATTTAAAAAAAACACTATATTACATATAAGTAGTGGAATAACATAAAAATATTACTTCATCATAATTTGGTGATTTTTTATAAGTTATCTTTAGTATTCTGGATGAATAATTTTAAACCAAAAACATTAAAGTATAGGACATTGGGTTTTTTCCTTCTCCACAAATCATAAAAAGTTTTATTTGGAAAATTTCTAGTTAAAACATGATTTATAGTATAGTTGGTAGTATTATCCTCCTCATCCCCAAAAATTATTAGTATTTGAGTATTCCCAAAGCATGGTTATAATTATTTCTCAAAGAATTCTATTAATTCTTTCAACTCCACCATTTTTCTGGGGGGTCCTATGTGCAAAAATAATGTTCTCTATACCATTATTATTGTAAAATGTTTCAACATAAAAAATTAAACATTCTACACCATGATAAATATTAATAGTTATAAAGGTAATGTTTTTCTAATTTTAAGTTTTGCTACAAAATTTTTAAAATAACAAAAGGCATTGTATTTCATTGTGAGAAAATATAACAATTTATATCTAGTGTAGTAAAAAACTAGGACATATACAAAGTATTATCCACTAATAAATCTTGTTTTTTAGTAATAAAGAAGTCATTTTAAACTAAATTTAAATAATCATATGTAAATATAAATATACATAAAACACAACTTATATTTTTTATTATATTTGGAAGGGTCACAGAATTTTTAATTATCAGAACTAAGTTCTAGTAGATACTTAACAAGTCATCTCTTAGTTAGTAAATATATGTTTATGAGGTTATAGTTTCCTAACCATGTATTCCATAACCAAGATTGATCTTCAGTAACACTAAGGCAAGTTATGTCCTCTCTCTTAAGGCTTTATATGTTAAGTGTGTAAAAATTATCACGATGATGGGAAAAAGTAATAAACTCATTCTTGTAACTATGTACTATACATTTATCATTCCTAGTGTTCAAAAGGTAACCTCAATCACAAAATTTACTTATGATTATAAGGCTGTTCTTAAGACCTGTAACAAATAAAACATTTGAAATTAGAACATTTCCAAGAATAAAAATGTTACTTTTTATAATAATTTCTTCTTGATCATTATCTATGAAAGTTACATTTCCACCTTTCATCTAAATAATATTCTAGAGGAAGAATTTTTTTAGTTATATTCCTTGAATATCCACTATCCATGTACCATATATTATTGTTGTTGGTACTGTATTTGTATTTCTAAAAAAACATATTACACTTTCAGAACCCAAACCTTCTTGTTTCCAGTAATGTAAGAATATAATGAAATAGTAATCCTTGTTTTTTTTGAAAAATATTCATTTTGAAAACCTAGGGATGGAACTTTTTTAATTAATAATTATTTTTCAAATTTCCATCAATTTGACACTTGGTGAAAAAGGGACACCTTTAGAAACACAAATTTATTTCTAATAACAAGTTTTTTATAAGAAAATTTTATTTGGGTACTACTCCAATGAGAATTAATTTATAAGTACAATTTATTGATGTTTTCTTTATATGTGGTAATGTTTGAAAAAATACATTTCATAGAATAAAATCTTGAATTTATTTTTCTAAATAAATTCTTATCTTTTTTCATAATATCTTCTGAAATATATATTATAAAAACTTGTTTGTAAACTATTTTTCTTATAAAGTAAATTTTCAAGATCTTTTCAAATATATTGATTTTGTAAATTATTTTTATTAAGATCTTTATAATGATCTTATTTTCATTTTTTCAAAATACTTGTTGTTGAATCAGCAAAATAATGTTTTAATTTGGCATCATCATATTTTTAAAAATAATTACAATTCATGTTTTCTAAAAATTTGGAAACATGTTGTACTTCATCATAATAAGATAAATAATTATCATCATTGTATAAGGAAGATTATTCACCTGAAATGTAGAATTTTTTTCATCAAGAAAATGATCACTTAAAGATATTTTGGTAAGGATTGTAGTAGCTTGTACCTTTTCCATTATATAATTATTAACCATGGGTATATTAGAAAAAAATACTTATTTTCTTTTTTCTAGAACATTCATTATTAGATAAAATTTCACAAAAATCACTTCCATTGGAACTCTATGTGTCAATAGATTTTAGAACATTCTTTACATTGAATTTTTTATATATCTAGGAATTTATTTTTAGGTCATTTCCTTGCTATCTTTATACTTAATATTTTTACAATCAATTCCGATATGTACATCTTTCATATATTCATAACATGTGACTTCATATTTCTTTCCACCTTTATACTTATAATTTTTTTGGTATCTTTATTGGACATATTTCATCCAAATAATATTTTTCATTCTTCTCGTGATATTAGATAACTCATTATTATAATGTTTAAATGTTCTATAATAATATTGAATAATAATTTTTTTCTAGATTATTTTACATCATTTTAAGGTGTTTGATATTTAGTGTGTAAAGTAGTATCAGCAAAAGAATTTCCTCAATTTTTCCATTTTTCTATATCTATTTTGAGTCTACCTTCATGTTGCATAATAGTTCTAATGTGATCATAAATGTTAAGGTTATTTAACTTTCATTTCTAATAAATGACTATTATATTTGATTCCATGTCATTTGGCATAATATCAATTATATTTTCAAAAAATATTTCATCATGAAAACCTTTTTCACCTATAGATTTTAAACAATTTATAATTTTCAAGAAACTCTTGCCCATCTTTGCCACTGATTCTCTAGGTATGAAATAAAATTCCTAGTAATATTATTTGAGAATATCTCTTCTGGTCTCTATAAACTTATATGTTTCAATGTGTGTGACATTAATCATCTTCTAAATATTTTTTTATCACTTCACATAAAGATATATAACTTTAAAAAATTATTTTCATTGAAAATAAAAATTTATTCCTTACTATATAGTTTAAAAATTACTCTAGTAATTTTTTATAATTAAAATAAGTTAATTCCTTATCATGGTTCAAGTAGTCTCCTATAAGCATAAAAAAAATTCAACTCTAGTATTGATAAAAAAAGTTTTCATCTTATATCCCCTATACTAATAGGAAACACCAAAAAAATAGGTGGTCAGTTCAGTTCTAGGTTATTTATTGAACCAACATTAAGACCTTCCATCTTAAAAATAATAGAAACACTATTTCTACCAATACGTTAGTGTTTAACAGTTTATAATGAGAAATTTATTAAGAAAACTTAATCAAAACATCTAGTTGATTGAAGAAGTAAAAAATGAACATCTATAAGTAGTTGATCCTTCTCTGATACTTATTTTAGGATCTTAAGAGTATATTATGATGGTAAAATTACTAGTGGGATAAATTTAATTTTAAAACATAGTTTATGAAATAGTAAACATAACAATACACAAATCATCTTTATGTTGATTTATATGTCTTCGACTTAGTCTAATTATCAAAGTCACAAATCAGAATCAAGATCAGTCTGATTATATTAGAGTAAAAAATATTAAAATCCCCATGGATCAAATTTTATATGAATATTTATCTTATTTATATTGATACCAATAAAAAATGTATTAGAATTTTTAGTATTATGACTAAATTTCTTTAACATGCATAGTGGATAAATAATCCAATAAAAACATTTAATATAAAGAAATATTATGAATTAATAAAAAGATAAGAAAAATATTGACCTATATTAACATTAATAGTAAAGTATTTAATAATTGTTACTAAAGGTAACCACTATTTTATACTTATAGTAAATTTTCTTTTTACTTACCAAGAATTCCCTTGAAATGATGATTGGATTTTCTCTATCTTCCTATCTCCAAATGCCATAGATACTATTATGATATATTTCTTAATATACCCATATTACATAGATCTAATGGATCAAATTTTCAACATGCATATTCCTAGAATCCCTCGATCATAATAATGATCTGACATAAATGAAATTTCAAAATATCTTCATAAAATGTCACTGAAAAGGATTCCTTAAGAAGTTAACTCTCTCAGAAGAAATAAAAGATACTATGAACGAGAATTCCATTATACATATTATTTATAATAATAGAGATAAAATTTTTTAGTGAGCTCCAAACACTTAAAATTACTTAGTATTTATAGGCAATCATTAAATGGTCATATGTTCAAGTTTTTTTTCAACACCCTCAGACAGTTGGTGCTTGAATTCTCATCATAACCAAATTTCATACATCATACTGATTAACACAATTATAGTTTTAAAGGTTTTATTTGTTATAGAAACAAGTAATACATATTTCTATTATAAACAATGATGACTGTGATAGACTTCATTATGATTGTCATTACTATAATCTTTATGGAAGTCTGTCTGATTTCATTGGTACCAGTGTTAGTCTGATGGTCATCACTTTTTTTAGTATGGTATAGATGAAAAAAGTCTAACTTTTGGCCTAATAAAGGAGAGTCTAATAATCTTATAAATACTCAATATGATTCTAATAATAAATAATGTATTGTTTATATCCACAATACCTTAGGACGTCTTCTATGTATGTAAAAAATATTGTTTTTACAAAAACAAACCTAAACACTTGGGATATAGAATGTTAGTAAACATGTTTTAAGACGGTGTTTGTGATTTAAAGAACTACATGAATAAAAAATTAAAAAGTAAAACCTCTGAATCAATAGAATATTATGATGTTTACTTATCTTTTGATCCTTCATTGGTATCAATATTCTCTTTATCTTATTCTTCAACTTCTTTATTTTTATTTTTACCTTTATTAATTTTCTACTTTTCATATTTTTTATATTATGAATTCCCTTTTTCTATTTTTTTCTTCTTATTTTTCTTCTTCTTATAATTCTTAGGACAACTAAGGAGCTGTTCTAAGTTCACATTTTAGATCACATTTAGAGATAAAATCTTTTTAATAGGAACTGGAACTGATTCTTCAGAAACTAATTTTCATTTTTACTCTATCATCCACTAAAGGGACTATAGATGGTATTAAAAAAGATTAAATTAATTCAAGAACCACATTAAGAATGAATTGATAGGAATGAGAAATTAGAAGTATATGATTACTATAGGCCTTTTTAATATTTATCAATAAACATTCACAAGATATTTCTTCTAAAATCCTATACTTTTGTTTACTTATATTTTTTTCTTATTATAACTATTATATTATCCAAATTCATAAGTCCTTTTACAATGCATGATAAATAATAAACTTGGAATTGAATAGTTTCTTTTGTGCCTTATGTGCCAAAATTTATTCAAAAATATCAGTTGGAATTTTCTTTCCATTTTTCCTTTTGCTAATGGGTAAGATTCAACCATTCTATTTTTCATAACAACATAAATATTCTTTGATGGTTTTACCTCTGATGAATCTCCATCAACCTTTTTAGAATTTTTTTGATTTATAATCAAAATCCAATTTCATTCTTGAAATTTTGTTATCAGCAATGAACTAAATCTTTTCTCTTATTGGGTAACACTTATTATCAAATTCAAAAAGATCTATATATTTCACAATAAAATTACTAATGAAGGAAGTAAACATGATAATATTAAAATTTATTGAAACACTTTTAGTATTATCCACCATAATGAAAACAAAATTCACTATGATTATTTTTAACATATTAACCATGTAATCAAAAAAAGGATATTAAAAACTTTTAACATATCCCCTTCACCATTCTTGGGGATTTGAGAACCTTAATTCCACAATGATGTTACTATTTTGTCTAGTTATAGATGTGAAACATTCCCTAATTTCTCATATAATGGAAATAAATAAGCATCAACCTTATTCTTCTCAAAAGTTACAGGTGCATCTCGCAACTTGTATAAAGTTAAATATGCCTCACCATGAGAAGTAACACCCACCAAGTATGCTACTCTCTTGAAAAAAAGTTTATATCTCTTCATATACATAGTAATATAGACTTAATAATTACCTTCTCCTTTAATATAATGATCATAGGCATAAAATTATATAACCATTTTTGGATAATAGAGATCAAAATCATTATCTCGTTTATTTACAAAAAAAGTTAACAACACTGTAAAGAAACAATACTTTTGGAAGTACTATCATACTTATCAAACCAATTAATTTCAATGAATATTTCTATGAAAACATTCCATTTCAGTTTAATTTTTTTGGGTTTCTATCATAATGATAATTGAGTTGATGATCGTACAAACAGAAAAAAATTGGACTAAGGACACTGAAGGGTAGTGAGAGATGGTGGTGAAAACTATGGAATCCAATGTGGGACATGTGTTATCCCAACCTTATATAGGCACTGAGGGAAATGATTTATCATCAGTAGAGAAATCAACAAATGTAATTGAAACCCTTACTAATCTAAAGACTGATATTAAAGCAAATAAATTTTTAAATGGTTATTTTAACTCAAAATGTTATAAATCATTTTATGAGTGTGATAATCATTCAATTTAGGATTTTTTTATTTTTTAAAGGAAAAAATCTATATTTTTATTAAAACCAAAATTATAATAACAATAAAAATTATAACTCAATTTAATAAAATAGTGAAAAACTAAAATAATAAAAGATTACCTTTCATAGTAAAGATTTTTATTGGAATGAGTAACATGTTATTCTTGGTTTTTTTAAAATATATTTATTAACATATTTTTATTATAAAAATAGATTATAATAGTTTTAAAACAAAAATAGATTAAAATAGTTTTATTATGAAATATAATTACAACAGTTTTAAAATATAATCTAATTTTGATAGTTTTTAAAATACAATCTTCTTATGATAATTTTTAAAATATAATATTATGATGATAAATTTAAAAATATAATATAAATATGATTCTTTTAAAATATAATGTGATAATTTTAAGTTTTAAAATATATTTTGATTTGGATAATTTTTAAAATATAATCTGATTATGATAAAAACATTTTATAAAATATTGAAAAGATTAGATGAAAACTTTTTTTAGAAAATATAATCATATGTACTCCCACTTTGAAAATGAGTTCATTAATTTGAGGATATGTCAAAAAAGAAGTATATATTAATGATCACTTAACATTGATCATTCCTAGCTTTTGTTTAACATATTGAAATCGATTGAGATTAAGGGGTTTATTAAAAATATCAGAAGTTTGTTCTTACATTCCAATGAATTGTAACATTATATCTCTTTTTTATTGTTTGTTCCTGAAGTAAATGGTTTCTTATATTTATTTTATTATCCCGTAATTGATTTATATGGTTTTTAATTAAATAAATTACACTTGTGTTGACACAAAGTATTTTAGTTTTAGTAAAACACATTCCATAGTCTATGGGTATTTGTTCATCCAAAACAGTTGAGAACAAAACTTCCAAATTCATTACATTCAGCTTCATTAGTGAAATGTGACACTGAGTGCATTTTCATAAAATACTAAGGAACTAAAGAGCCACTTATGAATAGATATGTTCTAAATATACTTTTTCTATCCATTATACATCCACAAAAAGCAACATCTAGAAAAAAATATTTTGAACACATTTTTAGAAGTACAAAATAACCCTAAATCCATAGTTCCCTTAAGTTAATGAATGGATAATTTAACATCTTTTAGATAAGATTATTTTTAATTTGATTGATATCTAGAACATAATCATACTGAAATCATTTAATTTGGATTACTAGTGGTGAGTAATGTATGCTTCCAATCAAACCACAAAAATCTCTTTGATAAACTAGTTTCCTAGCCCCGCCAAGATCTAAATTATTGGAGATTCAAGTTGGTGCACTAAAATTTTTTATGTTTTCATACCAGAATTTCTTCTATAAGAAAATTATATACATATTTTTAGATATATAAGTACCTTATGGTTTTTGGGAAATTTTAAAGCCAAGAAAATATGATAACCTACCCATCATACTCATTAAAACTAAAATTCATAAGATCAGCAAAGGAATCTATTAAATATTTTTAACTTGATTTAAATATAAATACATCAACATGTATTTTTAAAACCATCATGTTTTTATTTACTTGTTTTATAGAAATATTTTGATATTAATGTCCCATTAAAATATTGTTTGGTAACAAAAATCTTGTTAACATATCATACCAAGCTCTATGGGTTTGTTTATGTCCACAAAGATCATTGGTATGTTTATAAACATGTTCTGGATATTTTTATATTTTCCAAAATAGGGTGTTTTCATATAATAACATTCTTATAAACATATAAATTAAGAAAATAACACTTCTCTTAGATTTAAATTAATGAATATTACAAGGATATAAGTTTTAGAGTAGCTTCAATTCAAGCTACTGAACCATAGGTTTCTTCAGAGTCTATTCCCCCTTGTTGGTCATAACCCTTAACGAAAATTCTTCCTAAATTTATAAATATTATTCAATTTTCATCAAATTTATTCAAAAAGTCCAATTTTAATCTAATTATAGATGTTTCTATAGGTAATTCTATTAATGTCCATATTTGGTTCTATTCAAAACTATTGAGATTATCTTTCACATTTGTTACACAGTAATCTTAAACTAAATCCATATTATGATTTTAGGAAAATATTGAGACAATAAATCTAGATAATAAATTTCATTTTTCACTAAATTTTTAGTCCTAACTATTTTATCTACATCACAAATGGTACTATGACATGAATGATACTTAAGAAACAACTAAATTTTGTGTTTTTAAAAGTTATCTCTTTAATAGTAATTGGAAAATAATATCAAGGAAAAAATTTAGAAAAATATTTTTGAGTTATTTATTTATTATGAGAACTTTGTATAAATATTTAAAAATTATTTTTATAAATAACATACAAGGATTTAAGTTGAGTTTTGTTGAAAGAAAAAGCATCAGTTTCATTAAACATAACATGCACTGCTTCCTCAATAATATAATTTTTTTATTAATAATTCAATAATCTATAGAAGTAGTGGAATAACCTAAAAATATTAATTCATTATATATGGGTGACAAGTTATGTAAATTATCTTTAATATTCTAGAATAATTAATTATATTCAAATACATTTATGTAAGAATCATTTGGTTTTCTTACTATCCACAATTCATAAGGAGTTTTATTAATAAAAGCCTAATTAAAACTAGTTTTATAGTATAGTAGGTGGTGCTAAATACTTCTGCACTAGAAAAATTTATAAACTAATTTTTCACCTCACATGGTTATAGTAATATTCTAAATAACTCTATTTATTCTTTCAACTAAACAATTTTTATAAGGTTCTAGGTGATGAAAAGTTATGTTTAATACCTTTCTTTCTACAAAAATTTTCAAAATAAGAAATTTCAAATTTTCCATCATTATCACTATGAATGGTTATCAAGGATAGTTTTTTTTAATTTTTAGCTCCTACTATAATTTTTTTAAAATATATAAAGTCTTAATATTTCATTAAAAGAAAGTATACCTAGGTCTGTATAGTGTAATAATCAACTAATACATATGAATAGTATCTTTCACCAATATTTCAAGTTTTTGTAGGACCATATAACTCAATGTGCGCTAAATATAATGCATCATATGTTTATAATACACTATGGGACTAAAAAAATGACTTATGATGGATACCATATTCATAAAGATCAAATACTCTAGAAGTAGCACACCTAAGTTCATATATCTCCTAAATAAGTGATTTCTTCATCACCTTAGCTAAATTTATAAGGTTATACTGTCCAAACCTTCAATTACATAACTATGATTGATCTCCCACTATATTAAGGCAAGGTAAATTTTGGATTCTATGATATTATATATTTATTTTCTAAAAAAATGTCATACTGATGGGTAGAAATAATAAATTCATTCCTGGAACTATATAATTTAAATTTATCATTTCTATATTTAAAAAGATAATATTCATCAAAAAAATGAATTATGATTATAAGTTTCTTCTTATATCCTAAAACAAACAAAAAATTTGATAATACAAATTTTCTAAAGAGTACAATGTTAATTATAAAAATTATTTCTCCTTTATAATTATATATGAAAGTTACATTACCACCTTTTATTTTGATAGTATTGTTAAATAAATCATTGCTTCCATTCATGTTTCTATGGAAACCAATATCCATATTCAAAATATTCTTTTTGATGGTACTATATTTATTTTCCTAAAAAAAGATTAGTTTTTCGAAACCCAAACCTTATTGGGCCCGATATTATTAAAAAATATAATTTTAGGTAACTACATTTGGCCTACATTACTATGTTGAGAAAATATCATTTCATTATAAAACATAAATTTTATTGGAACCAAGAGACTGAACTCTTTTACAAAAAAAAAATCTTCCAATGTCCAACACTTTGTATTTTTTAAAAAAATGGTGCACTGTTTGGAACAAAATAAATGTTACTTAAAATAGGTTTTTGATTCATATAATCCATTCTTGAATTATTACCATGAGGTTTAATGTTTTTATAATTTTTTCTAAATTTTTCTTATTAAAATGTAAACACATAAAAAATTTTCTTCTAACTAAATATTTTAGACTTTTGTTTTACAAATATGATTTCTTCCTCATTAGAAATAGTACTAGAAAAATGTTTATCAAAATTTTTCGATAAAACATTTGTCTCTAAAATAGTTTTCTCTTGATATTTTCCAAAAATATATTTTTTAATATTATTTTTATGATGTTATAAATAAATATATGATATTTCATTAGTTAAAAGTTTCATTCTTGAATCATTTTTAAGACATTTGCCTTTGGAATTATCATGTTTTTCAAAAAAATTTACAATTTTCAATTTCTAAATGTATTGTAAATCAAGAAACTTCTTTATAACATAAAAAGTGTTATCTTCTTCAATGAAATATTCTTCATCAGATGATATAAAATTTGTCTCATCATCAGGATATTTAACATTCAAATACAATTTAGTAAGGGATTCAAAACTATATACCTTATCCATAGGGAATTTATTTTCCATATGTAATTTTTCAAAAATAACAATGTTCGTCTATTTGGAACTTTAATTTTATGAATAATATTTTTAATAATCTCCAATATTGGCACTATATGTGCTAGAAGTTTTGTTGACATTTCTTACCATTTTAATTATAAAATTTCATGGAATTTCTCTATGTTTTTCATCGATTTATATCTATACTTTTGATATTAGTACAAACATGTTAGTTATTACATTCCTTATTTTATTCATAACAAGTCACTTTAGAATCATTTATTCCATTTTTATCCTCGTTACCTTTATTGTAGTTTAAATAATAATCCTTCTTTCCCACATTTTTTTTCATTCTACTTGAAAAAATAGAGAACTAGTTTTTGGAATGACTCAATGAAGTATGAATAGATTCAATAATAAATTTTTTATTTATTGAAGACTTTACTACTTTATCTACACAGTTAAAATTATTTGGAATATTTGAATTTTTATCTAAAGAAACTCTATTATATTTATTTTTATATTTTTCATAATATATTTTCAATCTTACTTTATATTTTGTGAGGGTACTAATAAAATCATAAAGAGTAAGATTAATTATCTTCCTTATGTTATCCCCAATAGTTATTTTAGATTCCCACTCATTGGGAATTTTATTAATAATCATTTCAACAAAAATATTATCATCATGATATTTTTCACCAAGAGACTATAAAATATTGATAATTTTCATAAAACTTTGGAGGATCCTGGAAACTCTCTCATCAGGTAGAAAATTAATGTCTTAGTAATCATCTCTAAGCATGGCTATTATTACTTCAATGACATTGGATGTACCAAAATGTGTTACTTGCGATATTCTCAAAATAATATTGGCAGCTTCACAAGATGATATATGATTATAGATATTCATCATCATAGAACACAATAATGTATTTATCACTTTATATTTAAAATAATATTCTAACTTCTCACCATTAGTAAAATAAGAGACTTATTTATCAAAAATATTTTACTTCCCAGTAAGAATAAATAAATTAACATATCTAATAAAAAAATACATTTTGTCTCTCTAATACTCATATTAATTCCCATCAAAGATAGGTGTTCGACCAAAACTTAGATTATCAATAGTTTTAATATTCATACCAAAAATATCAAGAAATACACTTTTTTAAATATAAAATTTTAGTCAAAAAAGTATTATAAAAAAATAATTTATAAAAAAATTATCAAATGTGAAATTGATAAAAGACGTAAAAACTGGGGAAGATACATCATTAGAACCTACACTAAAACCAATTTCTTTATGGAAGGAGTAAATAATATGTTCAATGCTATAAGATGGGGGTGAATTGTAGTTTAAAAATATAAAACTAAAAAAGAACACTAAACCACTTTAATTAAAAAATATTGGACTCTGAGATTGTCTACAGATTAGAATGTTAGAATTGGAATTAGAAAGTGTATGACTATATGAGAGTATATTTTAATCATTATCACAGATAAAATAAAAAAACAAATGATATTTATGATTTTTAAAACTAAATTACCATCATAATATGAACAATAAAAAAATAATTGTAAAAAAAGAAATCTAATATCAAAGAAAAGTATGATTTAATTAAAATAAATATTAAAATAAATCACCCTTTGAACCTTAAGTGTACAAGTATTTTTTAACCTCAAGTAAAGGTATCAATAGTTTTATACATAAAATAAATTTTTTCTTTACTTACCATGAAATCCCTTGATATAGTGATTGTTAGCTCTATCTTTTAATCCCCTAGAATCCCTCAATACCAAGGATCATATTCACCACATTCCTACAGTCAAGATCATTCGATTATAAAAATGATCAGATGAATAATAAAAATGAAATATTCAAAAGGAAACAACTATGAAAAGGATTCCTTGGAACAAGAAATCTCTAAAGTATTATAATGAATAAGAACAAGAAGTTCACATAGAGAACACTTTATAATTATTGAGTTACAAAAACTTTTCAGCTCCCAACACTAAAATAACTAGATATTTATAAGAAAATATCCAATGTCCATAATTCTAAGTTAGCTTCGATGGACTCAAATAGATTTCACATGACATATCACTATGATATGGTATAACTGAATTTCATAAATCATTTTTAGTAGCATCACAATAAAAATGTGTGTTTTATATGAAAGAAACCAAGTCTATTTATTTTATTATAAACATAAGATTGTTTTATGAACTTCCTTTTCATTTTTCAATATGATAAAACTTATAAATATTTGTAAAATTTATCAGTAAAATTATCAGTCTGATGGTCATTTAATTTTCTAGTATGATTGACATGGAAAAATTATAACCATAGGATAGGATAATGTTTATTAGGATATGTCAGATGTATCCTTTATTTGATGGATCATATTAAAAAATATTAAGTTTACATTAATAATACATTAGAATTATTTATATTTTGGGTAAAAAATAATGTCTTCAAAGAAAAAAACTAAAGCACTTGAGAAAAAAAAGTTTGTAAACAAATTTTTAAGAAGGTATTTATGGTTTCAAAAACTAAAGGAAATGAAAAGTAATAAGTAAAACTTCTGAATCAGCACACACCATTCTAACATGAAGGGGAGTCTGAATCCCTTTTCAAGATTCTATTTTAATTTATATTATTATTGGAACTAAATCATGAACAATATATAGGTATTATTTAAAATATATATAGTGCTATTTATGAGTTATATTAAACAAATCACTTCATGATTTAGGGGGAATACTAGTAAATTCCTCAAAAATACATCATAAAAATCATCAAATCTTGGAATAAAATCCATATGGTTTTTCCAAACCATTGAAGGTAAATATCTCGCATGAATAGGACTTTAGGCCCATATAACAAAAGTAAAAACTATTGGAAGTTCATATTTATCGTCAAAATAAAAAATGATCATAGGTTGATTCGAAATACAAACTGTGACTTATGTTCTTTGTGAATTAATATGGTATTTATATAGATAAAGTTATTCCATGCCCAAAATAACATAAAATTAAACTATAGAAAGAATCCAAAGATTTATACGATTCCCATTACCCCAAACATGTATCGGAGAGGATATATATACTCAAGGGGTGATCCTCATCCCATTTAGTATTTTTAATCCTAACCCAATATCTAATAATTTATGTGGTGACATTATAACCATATAAATTATAAAGATATAACATAGTAGGAAGATTTGGAATAAAATAATACATTTATAGTTATACAGTAGACGGTAAGTGTACCTTTCCCCACATCTTTCTCCTAACCCATTTATGTTATGACAACATAAGCCTTCCATTTATCCTTTTAGTTATTGAGTTATTAAGGCATACCATACTCATTATCTCTTCTTTTTGGGAATTTATTTACATCATTACCATTCTCACCTGATCTAGGACATTGAACTTCATTGGTTGAATCATTCTTATCTTATAATGCATTTTCTAAATTTTTCACCCCCCACTTATATTCAATAGATTAAGGGATATACTTTCCACAATTGAATCATTTCATAGTACCTTTTCAACACTTTTTTTGTGATATTTATTCCACATTGTTTTCAAGTTAGTGGTTTGGATTTATTTCACCCTTGGGATCTATCAGTTATGTTTCTATGAAGCTCTATACTTCATTTATTTTCACTAAAAAATGAAGATTAATCAGATTTTATTCTATCCATTTATACCTTTATAAATAATTTAATTATTTTTTCAGAGTTAAAAAACTATCTTATGTATAATTTAATTCAATGATTTTGTTTTAGGTCACAAAATAAATAATCAATTTTTCTCACAGGTCCTATTATAAATAAAAAATAAAACATTTAAATTCTTATAATGTTTTCTTCATAGGTGCGAGTGGATTTATCAAAATTATTTCACAAATACATAATGTACATTCCATCATGGTGAAAAGAGTTTAAGGAAATTATTTATGAATAAATTGCCTCTTAAAATCCTCTCATTTCATGAAGATTATGTCTTACTCTTACCTCATATTCTATATAGGGGTCCAAAATTTGATCATATTAACCTTCCAAATGAAAGAATACTATGAAAACATTTCATAGTCTAATAAAAATAGAAGATAAAATATATTTTGTATCAAATTAATCAATTTAATTAAAACTAGTGGGTCATATGATCCATAGAAATATGAAATAAGTTCTTAAACAAAAGATTCAATTTCATGTTTATCCCTCGTTTCATTCATAATCTCAAAATTATTTTCTTTAGTACTCATGTATTGAGATAGTGTAGTGATCATAATCAAAAAATAGTTTTCCCCATCTCTAGATCAATTTTGTTTCTATTGATGATAGTAATTTCAGGGGCCATCATATTCATTATTCAAATAATTCCATGTGATTCCATCAATTGACTGAAACTAATCAGATAGTGTAAGCATCAAGATACTATAATATGAGAGAATAATTTTTTATTCAGGAAAATCATTCCTAAATTCCTTAAATGAAGACATCTTGTTCTCATCCTATATCACTTTATGTTTAACCCATATCACATTCAGTTCACCATAGCATCTCATAGGTTTATCCTTATATTTACTATAACCTAATCTATAAAAATAATATAATTATACCATGATAACATCTATAATGACCCAATAAAAACATATATAGATATTACATATTTTTTTATTAATATTATATTTATATATCAAATAATCATTCCCATGAACCATAATGGTTTTTTGTACTTGGATACTAAAAAAAACATCTTATTTATATATAATATCCTACATCTCAAAATTGTTTTTTTACATAAGGTAACCCTCTAGACTCATCACACATAAATTACTCCATCAAGACTTATGGAAGGAAAACATAATAAAGATGGACCTAAACTACTAGGTGAGGGTAATCATATGTGATATTAATAATAATAAAGCATAAGACGATCATATGTGTATGATAACATAATCAGGTGCATATTTTAAACATAATTAATCATACCCAAAAAAGGTATATCATAAAATAAAAAATCAAGTCATTTCCATATGCATGATCTATAGGGGTGTCAAATCAGTAATCATCATCATAGAGGTATAACAATGGCATGTAACATCAAAAGAATACGAAATCACAATATTGCGAATAATTTTATTCATAATTATGTCCAAAAATTTTATGATCATATATTGAAAGAAATTATTTTAACAGGTCAAAATTTGAACAAAACTATTCACAATCATGTCCCTAGATAATCTTGTGTGTATAGCTAAAACTGAATCATACTCAGGCATCAAAAATATTAACAAGATATATTTTTCAATCATTTACACACTTATATAATCCTATAATAATATATTAATATCACAATACCCAATGAATTGGATGGATATAACATACCCAACCTCCAAATAATCATAATACATTCACGTGGCAGCCAAAATTACATAAAATATTCATTTTATACTTATAATGTCATTTATGGAAAATAAATGTATTTTGTAACAACTCATCATCATAATCCTATATCATTCAATGAAATAATAAGGATAGTATCATTGAATAATATACCCATTAAAAATTAAATAACATCAACAGATATTAATATAGATTAAAATTCTCTTTAAAAGGTCACTAGAATGATTCAAGAGGAAAATACCTTTTTCATTTTAAAATCTCAAATTTAAATTCCAAATATTTAAAAAATACTATGGAAAAAAAATTATATAAAATTTTCTATTGAAAAAATTAAATGAATCTTAAAATCATAGGATTTTTATGATGTTGGGAAATTCTATTCATCTCATAATTTTTAAAATGAAGATTCTGTTCACACCTTCAGAAAAAAAGTACATTGATTAGAAAATGGAAAGTATATTATTTATATATTTTTTTAAAATTCATAAATGTATAAAATTATCCATAAACAATAATTTAATAATGGTAAAAAAAATTTGAATTTTTTTTTGAAAAAAATATAAATTAAGAAAAATTATTTTCTAAATGGAAGAGAAAAAATAAGTTCAGATTTTTGTAAAAAAATTTTCAGAACCATTTGGATTACCAAAAGTGAGAAAAATGGTTATAAAACATAGAAATTACATAAATAACCACAAAAACAGAATAAATAAAGTATTTTTCAATAAATTATTATATAATTTCTTCATTAAAAAATTCAATCATAAATGATACTGATTAAAATGGGATTGAAACCTAAATCCATTACCCCAAGTACTATGTTTATTTTCATTTATTCATACCACCTATATAATAAATATATATTGAATAAAAATATAATATATAATAATATTAATGCATAAATTACTCTGTAAAATTCCTTTTTAATTTCTGATTATCCTATTATAATAAATTCTTTAATAACATATACATTCAACTAAAAACCATTCTGTTTTCCATTCTCGTTTCTATATGATGGTTCTGATAATTATACCATGGTCATGTTTTTGTCAGATATAGTATCTCAATAATGAAATTTTTATTGAATTTATTTCTTATATAAGCTTTTATAATCATTCTTTTAATTTAGTGATGAAATTGTTTTTACAACATTTCTTGGTGACGGTAGTATGTACATATGCAAGAGTGATGTTTTCACTTTTAGATTATTGAAATGAATGAAATTCAAATAAATATTTCCTTTATATAATCATTAATATATCATAAATTCCATATATGTTTATTTAATATGTATTTATTACCATCCATGTAAAATGGAAATAAAAAACAAATCACACGCTTCGTGGAGTTGGTAGTCCAGTTGTACACATGGGTCAAGTTATTATTTTCCAATGGATGGAAAATTAAATAAAGTTGGATAAGATATTATAATTATATAATAATAAATATATCATAAATATAATTTATAAATATTATATATATCATGATAACAATCCAATAATTATGTTGATATAAAATTAATCATATTGTCAAGTGGAGATGGAAGTCCACATGTATGCACGAGCACTAAAATAATTTATCATTTTATGAAAAATATATTGGATAATGGTGGTTCTAGAGTCATAATAAAATTTATACATATTTAATGTACCAAATATTTTTTTTTATTTATGAATACCATATATTTTGAGTAAGTATAAGAAGAAATAAATTGAATGTGGTTGGGTAGGATGATTACCTATTTTTTGAAATAAAACATTTATATCTTTTATATGGAATATTTTAACAGGATTATAAGAATCCCATCGCCTCAAATTCAATAACACATAGGTTTATAAAATATTTGGGTAGGTTTTTTGGATATATACTACTCAAATTGGTGCAAAGAAAATAGATTATGGGTTTCCTTTTATAAGTGGGGGAGGGACACACCTTGAATTATTTAAATGATTAAAGTATTATTATGTTATATTAAATGAAAAGTGTCCCATAAATAATTCCATTTTAGGAATATGGTGTTGAGGGTAAAAATAAATTATTTCAATTTAATTTTTGATGAAAAATTCCATCATTATAACATTTTTAACACTAATATACCTATTTTATCCTTTTTAATGAGGTAGTAATATTTTTATCATAGTTAATATTCATAAGGACCAAAAATGAAATTGCACTCATTGGTAAATTTGGACATTATGATTCTAAATATAGAAACCATTTTTAAAAAATAAATCTATAATGATAAAAAACTTCCATACATAAATATTATCTCATTTTAGATGAATATTTAAAATAAAACCATATAATCCATGCCATAACCATAAAGATTTAGTGTCATTGGACATTAGATACACAATATTATTATTTAATAAAGGATATTCTGTATATCCTAAAAATATATTCCTAATCATTAAACTTATTAGAAATACCCTATTTAATAAGTTTTCTTATAACTTGGTGAAAGGAAACATAATAAAGTATGAAATCAGATTACCAGTCAAGGTAAACTTGGGATATATCAATCGAAGATCAAATGAATGTAAAATTTTCTCATTATGATATGATATGAAGACAAAAAAGTTAATTACAAGTATATCATTAATCATAAACAAGAATCATGACATTAAACATTATAATTTCAAAATAAATGAATCAAAAGAGTGAGAAAGTTTTATAATTATTACTCATGAACTGAATGTTCTCCTTGTAGGCATGAAAAAATTTCCTAAAAGTGTGGAACCATCATAGGTGTAGGAACGAGTTAAAATATCATTTTTATGTATAAATTATATTAAATAATAATGTATCAGGAATTGATATAGGTTTCCTATATCATAATGAATCATGTATCACCTCTTGTTTCTTATATAAGATCAAGCACATTGACTTGTTTTCAATAATGGATGAAGCATATAGACATATTTCTTATATTGGATCAAGAACATAGACATGTTTCACATAGTGGATCAATCACATTCACTTGTTTCACATAGTAATCACATGATATTTAAAGCATTAACCAATTCTTTGTAATTCTATAACTAACCCACTCATCCTTTTTTATAACATAATCACCCTTCCTTGGTTTACAATAATAACACCTCCCTTGGTTTATAAGGTTAACACCCATCCTTAGTTTGTAATAATAGAACCACAATCCCTTGGTTTATAATGTAAAACCAAATCATCATAAAATATTTCCCATAACTGTAAAATGAATAAAATATATAGACCTTTCATTTTATCATAAAACTTATAATAATAACCTTTATTTATTTCATATCCTTTGATTAACCCAGGGAAAAAATGGGTTCAATGAAAATATATATAAACTAATTATTATTCAACAATGTAATTTTTTTAATTGTATAATTATATAATTTCCTAGTGGATTATATGAAAAATAATGGGATTTTTTCATTGATTAATTTAATTACCATTAAAATATCAATAAAACATTCTTGAGGAAAATACGTTATCCACTTTGAAAATCACTATTAAAAACAAAAAAATTACAAAATATTATGGGATAAATTTTCATTGAAAATAATCGTCAAATATTATATTGAAATATGTAATTCATTAAGATAAACTTGGTGGTAAATTTAAATTATGTTTTGTACATTAAAATAAATATTCCATTCGCATTATATGTAAAAATAATAAATTACCTCATTCAAAAAATGAAATGAAAGATAATTTTAAGCAATTTTTTATGAATTAAGAAATGGATAAAATAAAAAACATTATAAATAATAGGATAATATTAATAACATTATTGAAAATATTTTTTTTAGAAAAAAATGGACATGGAAGAAAATTATGTTATGACTAAATAGAGAAATAATGTTGGTTTTCCTTAAAATCATTATTCCATCCTATTGAGTATTTAAAATGAGTAAAATGAAATTAGAACTTGTATTCTATAGAAATAAATATATGAGGGAAAAAAATTTCTATTTATCAGATAAGGGTTATATAATTTTGTTAATGGAAATTCTAGCTTAAAAAATGCCGAAAAAAATGTGATTGAGAAGTAAATCCATTTCATAATGTTTAATCATTATCTGTATACATTTGAACTTAATATATGATAAATATAAATATATTAGACCATTATTAAAAAACATAATCATATATATCATACCATATATGAATTATGTATAATGTATTATCACCTAATTATTAACATCTATTTATTAAAATCACTATTATGGGGGATAACTGCTTTGTTTTTCATGCATGTTTCAGTTTGGAAGTCCTAGTCCTTATAGTTTAATCATAGTTCCATAATATCCATAATTATAATCATGATATAAAAATAATATATATTCATTGTAGACACACACACACACACAAATATATATATATTCATCCATAGAAGTTAGAGATATATAAATAAATTATATTATCCATGGAGATGGTAGGTCGTACGTATGCATGAAAAATATTTTCAAATTTTGACGGATGGAATGAAATAAAGGTAAATAATAATTCAAATTCATAGAATAATTATTATAGAATATATATCATATATGTTAAATAAATAATTATTTGTTACCAAACCTGTAAAGATGAAAAGAAAAATGAACCACATTGCTTCGTGGAGGTAGTAGTCCATACGTATGCATGAGGGACATTACCGTCTTCTAAGAGGGTTTTTAATATGTTCTAGAAAAAAAAAATTAAAAACCGAATAGGTTTAAAATATTATAAAATATAAGCCTCAAAAGGTGGCATCTGTGATGTCACCTTCCACCACCATGCCACCTTTGGCCTATATTGATGACATAAAAAAGGTGGTGGGGGGATGTCACCTTTTGCCTCTAGGTGAGGGGAATGGTGGCACCACCGATGTCAACTTTGGCCTCACGCAAAGGCAAAAAGGTGGCATCAGTGATGCCGCCTTTACCTCAGCTCCCTATAAAATCCCCCCAATTATCCTCACTTCATTTCCCCCCATCTCTCATCAATCCACTACTTCTCTCTCTAAAAAAATAATTTTCTGTGTGGTGGAGTTTGTGGTCCAAAAGAAGGTGGTTTTTTGTGAAGCATCATTTAGAGGTATTTTTTTGATTTAATTAATGTTTTTTATTTATTTAACTAAATTCTTTTTTGTTTTAAATATTACAAGTAGTTTAGTCCGTTCTAAATATTTTGCTTTTTAGTTTTTTTAATTTGTTATATATAATTTAGAATAATTATTTTTATTAGTAATGTTTAATAATAGATTAAGTATAGATTAACTTTGGATAAATTATGTGAAATTTTGGCAGCATGAACATTATGTGGTCATATATGAAATCAAATCCCTATCTGGATACAAACAAGTGTATGTGGATCTAGAAGAGATGTACCTTGGGGTGAAACCCGAAAACATTGCTTTGAGAAAGAATTGAACATGAACTGGTTCCTGACAACAGGCCTTATTGCACTTTTAGTTTGACACTCCCAGGGGATATTCTTAAGATGATTCATATTTTCTTTATAAACTACTAAAATACATAAGATAGAAAAATAAAAATTAGTATATTTATGAATGATAAAATGAAATATATTATTTTATAGAATGAAATGGACAAAGACAAAGGAATTAAAGAATGAATGTTTTTATTAGAAATTGAATTCCTTATTGTCAGTTTTGAGGATGCTATTTATTAAGTAGTTTAATTAGTTACATATATTTTGAAATAATTCATATTAATAGTAATTATTAATGATATGTTTATTAATGATAACATAGGATTAAAAATTAATACATATTATTAGTTAATTATAATTAACAAATGAATATCATATTATTAATGATTAAAGAATAAATAATTAATGGATAACATAATCATTATTAACTAGTTATTAAAGAATGATTGATTAGTTAAAAACTTTTCTAATGAAATCAGTTGATAAAATGACAATTTTGATTAATTATAACAAAGTATTAATTATAGAATAATTAATAAATAACATAAGAATAAAAAAATTATCCATATAATGATTATTTAACAATACTTATGATCATATAAAGTGTCCAACCATCATTGTTAATATTTTTTACACTATAATAATTTTGATGAAATAAAACTTTTTGATGTAGGGATTCATGTTTGCCTGTGTGTACTGCTATGGAGAGATTATTCAAACTAATCAATGAGATTCTTGTAGTACACAACCAATAATAGTGGATAGTAAAACGTATTGTGTAACCCTTAGTGAACTTCAATAGAGAATTTGTGGTTCTTTAAATATAGTTCTCGATCAAAATATCATGTCTAAGAGCTATAGATATTTTCAATTCCTGGCAACACAGTGGCATCCAGCTTTTACATTGGTTTCTAATATGCAATGGTTCCAAGAAATTAATTTATTTTCTCAATATTCAGATGGTTCCATAATGGAGTTATATGTTGATGTTTCTACTATACAACAACAACATCCATCGGTATGAAGACGTAGACTTACAAGAGTGGTTGTATATAGCCTGCCTTATGAAATTCAGCCTATTCTAAATGATAAAGATGAGGAAAATCTTGATGTTATCCTAGATATACATTTCAATCCAAGTTCCAATAAGGGATTTCAAAAAGACAGAATAGAAATTGACAATAGTGCTGATGAGGAGGGACCATCAGATGTTATGAAGGAGTTTTTGAGAAATACATTAGTTGTACAACAAACTTGACCTACAATAAATCCTCCACCACTCCTTCCATCATGGTAAGATGTAATGAAACATGTGCCTAGATTTGAAAATCATATTTTCACTCTGGTAACTGATTTCTCAAGAGTTATACCAGATAGTTTTTGTGAGCTGTACAATAACTTATATGTTGGAAGGGATTTTCTAAGTAAATATGCATTAAAAATCATTCTAAAGAGATTTTACACTGAGAGTTACTGAAGCTATATAGTTCATGAATCATATTGTATTAAATATGTCATACATTGTGAGAAGTATGGGGATAATTGTAGATTTCACTTGAGTTCAATTCTGGACATTGCATTTTTAGGTTGGAGAATATCGAGGATTGAGGTAGCTCAATGATTCATTCAACCAAGCCTGACATTATATAAAACCTCATTGGATGAATAGTTAGTGTCATCCATTATTGTTGAGATGATTAGGATATCCCAAGATGTACTGATAGAGCTTGTGAAAAAGAGGATACAATAGACATTCATTTATTTGATTTCCTATAATAAGGCACGAACGGTGAAATAGAAGGCAATGGTGAAGGTCTATGGTGATTAGGATGAATCATATCAGGTATTTTGTCACGACCCACCCTCGGGGTCCGTGCCGTGACTACCCCAAGCCCGCCTTCCATAGGCCAGGGGCTGGCGACTAGCACCAAGGCGTAAATCCCGGTAAAAGGGAAGGCATTGCCTTTGTAAAGTAAACAAACACCACAGAGTAAGAAAGCGGAAAGTAAACACTAAGAAAAAGAAGAGTACAACTGAAAGTGCGGAAAAGTAAATGGGCCAGTATACAAACCCAAACTGAAAGTAAAGTACAACTCGAAAGGGAAAACAGCAACTGAAAAGTAAAAGCCGCTACACCGAGCTGTCCACTGGAAATCCCACCTGAAGGGTGGGTACAGATAGCTCCACTGCTCCATGGGTCCCGCCGTCCGCTCCGAGCACATCCCGCCCAGTGTTCCACCTCCAGGTACCATCCTGCTCTGCAAGCCTCAGCTAAGATCAACGCTGTCCGTCGTCTGCAACCAACACAACATAGTGCGGGCAAAGCCCGTGCAGGGGTGAGTATAAGCTACTCAGTAGGGACCCCGAGACCCCTGAAGGTCTCTCAAATCCACAAGGATAAACCACGAAGAAAGGTACAATCACGAAGCAATAATGTTTAGCGTATTGAGTGTGGTTATCAGTCCAACGAGTCCAGTGTTGGTGCGGCGGCCGACATATCCGTACACCAGGACCCTGACTTCTGATTTCCCACTTAATGCACGAAAACATTGATTGCGTGTGTGTTTCAAAGTTTTCTTTGTGATTACATATATCAGCTCACCAGGTATACTGTTTGACCGTGGCGCACCTGTTTCCTATTCAGGATGGCCCCACGACGGCAGCCAGCTAGGGTTCCGAGAGTCGAGTGTGACGACAGCCCACCGAGCGACGAGGCTTCGGTGCAGGGCCCTTTGTCAGGAGTGGCACCGGCGGTAGCACTACCCGCCGAGCCCCTGATGTTTCCAGCACCAGCCGTTGACGATGCACGTCGCCTCAGCGCACTGCATGAGATTCAGCGCCAGCGACCGCCCAGGTTTCGCGGGGAGACGGATCCCCAGGCAGCAGAGGACTGGCTGGAGGCAGTGGTACGAGTGTTTAGGCTAGTGAGGACACCAGCAGACCTCATGGTGATCCTCGCTGTGAGCCTACTACACGCAGCAGCAGGACGATGGTGGAGCTTGATGCTCCAGGTGCACGATGAGGCATCTCTACTATGGACGGACTTTGAGAGCCTCTTCCGCTCGGAGTTCGTCCCAGCCACCCTTCGTGCGGTGCGCATCCAGCAGCTTCTTCAGCTGCGGCAGGGCAGCATGACGGTCGCTCAGTACTCGGCGAGATTCACCGACCTTTCTCGGTACTCGACAGACATGGTACGAGACCCCTTCTTCCGGGCCCGGACCTTCGAGCAGGGATTGAGACACGAGATCAGGGCATCACTGATCTCCCTCAGCATCCCGACCCAGGCAGGAGTACTGGATCGGGCCCTTCTGATCGAGAGCTTCCTTGCTGAGTCTACACCAGCACAACAACCCACCGCAGGGCGGCACGTGGCAGAGTCATCTGCAGTAGGCAGTCGACGGATGACTCAGGGGTCTAGGCAGACCAGATCTTCAGGCAGACGACCTCAGAGCACTGGCTCAGCAGTGCAGGGCACACAGCGCGGAGCCAGTCTTTCGAGTGGAAGACAGTGCTATGCATGCGGCGGGCAAGGCCACATGGCTCGTGACTGCCCGACCCGCCGTGCCGAGGAGCAGCAGACGGTTGAGGAACCACCTAGGCAGAGGCAGAGGTTCGACCGTGGCAGTCCACAGGGAGGAGGCGGACGAGGCAGAGGAGCTGGCCGAGCAGCAGGTGGTGGGCGACGTTTTGAGGCTCTACCACCACCACCACCAGGAGGTCCACCCCGACCACAGGGAGTAGGTGAACATGTGAGAGCTCAACTTCAGGCAGCCGAGGCCTTCGATCATGGAGCTCTGGGAGCCGATGGACAGGAGCAGAACTAGTGGATACATCCTTTGTACTTATGGTTCCTTGTTGCATTTGTGTAGCGTCTTGTATTATGAGCTGCAATAATAAAAGACGCATACCTTTGTGATATTTCGTTCCTGTTCTTTTTCGTGATGTTACTAAGAGGTTCCAGTTTTGGCTGTTGACTTGACCCTCACTTGTGAGACATCTACTGGAGGAGACCCAGTTACCACACACTGATGCCGACAGTGTGACTCAACCCTTGGAGGCGAGAGTAACGGTTGGATCTCTTAGTAGTAGCGTCGAGGCCTTACGACGTCATCCTTGGTATGGATTAGTATCATCCATGTTAGGATTTACTGTATTAGGAGAAGAATGTGGTTCATCCAAGGGATGAGACCAGATTTCTCTTATCGGCAAAGAAGAAATCTTCCAGCTCTTGTGGGACCTGAGATGGTCCAGGTCATCCAGGGGCGGATGAGTACAGCTCAGAGCCGGCAGAAGCCTTATGCTGACAGGAGGCGGAGGCCACTGGAGTTCGAGGGTGGTGACCACGTCTTCTTGCGGGTCTCACCTCGACGTGGTATTCAGAGATTTGGCCAAGGCGGCAAGTTATCTCCGCGCTTCATCGGACCCTTCCAGGTCCTCAGCAGGATTGGCGAGGTGGCTTATCGCCTGGCTCTACCACCTCAGTTGCACCGGGTGCACGACGTCTTCCACGTATCCCAGCTGAGGAGATACGTGCACGACCCGATGCACATCATTGACCATGGGGAGCTTGACGTTGACGATGGGGCGACTTTTACGGAGGTCCCGGTGGAGATAGAGGATCGACAGGAGCGGGTCCTGCGTGGGCGATCGATTCCTCTTGTGCGCATCAGATGGCAGCACGGGAATCTCCAGGAGAGAACATGGGAGCGGGAGGCTCAGATGCGTGCTCAGTACCCTCTTTTGTTTCCCTAGTTTTTGATATATCTTTACGGGGACGTAAAGCCCTGAGGTGGGAGTAATGTAAAGACCCGTAAAATTCAAGGGAAATTTTTTCTTAATTTTCTTTGGAATTTTACAAGAGCGCGGTTTCTGACGGCACCTGATTCCGAGGCCCGGAGTGCCCGGAATTAATTTCCGAAGTTTGGCTCGGGTACGTTCAGTGAACGAACGAGCGGGATTTCCTAACTTTTGATCCGGTGCTCGGAATTGAAATTCGAGGACACCGATGAACTCGTAGCGCCGATATTCGCTTAAGGAGACCTTTCCCGAAGTTGCGTTTGCCTAGGAGGAGATGTTTAATTTTCTGGATGAAATGAAGAGTAAAATAAATTTGTTATACAATATTTATTTTATTTATCTTCTTAAGTGGTTATATCCTAAGTGTGGAAGTTGGGGTGGAATCACAAGTTCCTAACTAACCAAGTGAGGATTAAGGTGAGGTGGGGCCCACACGATCCCCAACCCTTCACCTTCCCCTTAACTCTCTTCTACCCCCTTAAACTCCCTTGCACTTAATGTGCCAAAACCCCTCAAATTCCCTAACTCCCCTCTCTCCCTCTTAAAGGCTTGACAACTTAACTTTTAATTAATTATACAACTCATGTATAATTAATAAGTGAGTTTAATTTTGAGTTTTTGAAATTCAAACTCTTGAATTCCAAAGGTTGGGCTGTGTTAATAAATTAAGTGTAAGCTTGATTTATTTTTGGTTTAGTCCCTTTGTTACTTGAGAGGATTGGGAGAATCGTTGAGAGACTTGAAGATCTTCTTCGTCTTCGACGAAGAACGTGAAGAACGGTTCTTCTCTGACAAAGAACATCGATCCCACGACCATCGAGACTCGGCGTCCCGGATTCTTCCGTCTTCATCTTCCTCCTCGACAAGGGAGAAGTCGCCGACTGTGGTAATAATCGCCAACGACAACGTACCTCTCTTCTTCGTCTTAAGCGACAAGTGAAGAGACATCGTTCCCTCCTCGGACGCACCCCGACGTCCACAGAATCTACGTCCAACGCCGCGATGCCTTCCTCCGCGATAACCGACGTGTGATGTCAATTTTCAAGGTAGGGGGTTTGTCCTTTTTAAATTACGTGTTTTCATTCCCTCGAACATGAAAGAATAATCCGTTGGGCGTAGTTCCAAATTTTATTAAAAATTGTGAAACATTCATTGTTGTGTTTATACGATTGGCCAATTGATATCGTTATAACGGGAGGAGACCGGACCGCACGAACACGGCCGATTCTCCCCCCCCTTCTATTCTTTCGTGTTAATTTAGCGGAGACAGCACGGTGTCGTCGCAACCGCGCAGGAACAAAAGAATTAATGGTCGGAGCGAGCTGCGACGAAGAAACGCGGTGCCGACGCACCGCGTCGTTGTTTACGAAAGAGACCGCGGCCGGAGACGGGCCGCGGCGGAACAAGGAGGCGACCGGCGGCCAGCCGGGCCGCCGGCGCCGGAGATCATGAAGGGCCGCGGCCCTACGGCCGCGGCGGAGCAGCCAGGGGCGCCGGCCTCGCCGGCGCCGGAGAACAGGAAGGCCGCTGCCCTACGGCCGCGGCGGAGCAGCCAGAAGGCGGCCGGCCTCGCCGGCCGCCGGAGATTGAGGAAGAGCCGCGGCTACGGCCGCGGCAGAGAAGATGAAGGCGGTCGGCCGCGCCGGCCGCCGGTTTGGTTAGGAGGCGGGACCCGCGAGTCCCGCGTGAGAAAGAAACGGCCGACCTAAGGTCGGCCGAGATCCGAAAAAAGGGGGGGTTTACCCCCCCCCCCCCCCCCGCGTGCGGCACATGCGCGGCCCCCGGCCGCGCCGCCGCTGGCCGGACCGCGCCGCCGTTGGCCGGGCCGCGCCGCCACGCCGCCACCGGCCGGGCCGGGTCCAGCGGACCGGGTCGGTCCGACCTGGTTCGGGTCAGGTCCGGGTCGGGTCGACCCGGTTCGGGTCAGACCAGGGGGGGGGGGGTCGGGCCGGGTCGGCCCGGACCCGGACCCCCCGTTTTCGAGACGACTTCGGTCTTTTGGCCATAACTTGAGCCACGGACCTCCGATCGATGAACCGTCTGCGGCAACGCGATCCTTGGATCGAGACGGTCGTTTCGGTATACTATACTCAAGGCGCACCTTCTTTTTCGGGAGCCTACGTGGTTAAAGCTCCGTAGTTAAGCGTGCTTGGCTTAGAGTAGTGATCAGGATGGGTGACATCCTGGGAAGTTTCCCACGGTGGGTGTCAGACGGAAAGGCTGATATCTTTCAGACTGGACGTCCGATTGACGAACCGTCAGCGGCGATGCGATCCTTGGATCGAGTCGGTCGTTTCGGTTTATCGCACTCAAGGTTTCGGATTACTTTGAGTTCGGCCGGGTTGGTTCGTTCACGAAACCAACCGGGCCTTCGGAGCGGAAACACTCATATCTTGAGCTACGGACGTCCGATCGACGTGCCGTCAGCTTTGTTGTGTTCCTCTTAGTGAGACGGATCTTTTGGCATACTCCGTCCGAGGTTTGGACGCAGGTGGAGTATGTTCGGGTTGGTTTTGCCTTAAAAACCAACCGGGCCCCGGGGACGAAAATGCCAATAACTCTCAGACCGGGCGTCCGATCGACGCGCCGTCTGTTGCGTTGAGTTTCTGTTGACGATACAGAACTTTTGGATACATCAACTCTGGACTTTGTGACTGTTGATGTATCAGCCTCTCGGCTCGTGGAGCGGACCCTCCGAACGAGTTTGCTGTGTGCGGGAACCCTAGTGCTGGCTGCGATTGTTACTGTGACTACTACTGCTACTACTGCTACTGTGACTGCGACGACGACAGTACAGAGATCCTGTGTGGATTCGACGACGACGACTACAACACTCAGCGATCCTACGTGGATCAGTGCTACATGTCCTAAGTGGGCCCGATCCTGTGTGGATTCGACGACGACGACTACAGTGCTCATCGATCCTACGTGGATCAGTGCTACAGGTCCTGTGTGGGCCCGATCCTGTGTGGGTCCGATCCTGTGTGGGTCTTTGCGCTCAGCGGTCCTGTGTGAACCAGCGCCTACAGGTCCTGTGTGGGCCCGATCCTGTGTGGGTCTTTTGCGGGGGTTAGTTACCTATCGATCCTTCGTGGGTCCGACGACTTAGATGGATCAGAGATCATCTTTATCGTCCTTGAAGATGTATACCTGTGTGAGCTGAATCCTGTTGCTTTCCTGTGTGGATTACGTTTCGCTTTCTTGTGTGGAATACGTTTACTTTCCTGTGTGGACTGAGTTGTACTTGGGCTCGGAGGTTGGAGCGTATTTAAATTTGATGACTTAGGTATATGTATGGGCATATACCTAAGCAGTGTCGGTTGTTACTTCGTGATTGTACCTTTCTTCGTGGTTTATACTTTGTGGATTTGAGAGACCTTCAGGGGTCTCGGGGTCCCTACTGAGTAGCTTATACTCACCCCTGCACGGGCTTTGCCCGCACTACGTTGTGTTGGTTGCAGACGACGGACAGCGTTGACCTTGGCTGAGGCTTGCAGAGCGGGACGGTACCCGGAGGTGGACCACTGGTCGGGACGTGCTCGGAGCGGACGGCGGGACCCGTGGAGCAGTGGAGCTATCTGTACCCACCCTTCAGGTGGGATTACCGGTGGACAGCTCGGCGTAGCGGCTTTTACTTTTCGGTTGCTGTTTTCCCATTCGAGTTGTACTTTACTTTCAGTTTGGGTTTGTATACTGGCCCATTTACTTTTCCGCACTTTCAGTTGTACTCTACTTTTGCTTAGTGTTTACTTTCCGCTTTCTTACTCTGTGGTGTTTGTTTACTTTACAAAGGCAATGCCTTCCCTTTTTACGGGGATTTACGCCTTGGTGCTAGTCGCCAGCCCCTGGCCTATGAAAGGCGGGCTTGGGGTAGTCACGGCACGGACCCCGAGGGCGGGTCGTGACATATTTTCCCAATTTATGTCCATACTGGGGCATAATAACCTTGTTTTATTCCAAATTGATACAAATGAACTTGTGTCTTATGATAACTGACATAATCCATCTTCTGTTCAATTTTATCAGTTGTTCTGGTGATTCCTCCACTTTATATAAAATATCAACTATTTGGTATATAATTCGAGTGAGATCAATGGTCTTTTGAATAAATTTTTGAACAAATCTTCCAGGATAATCAAGAAGTTTAGGATTATATGATGCAGATTCAATAAGAAAAATGTACATTGGCCTATGATAGGGGGAAGAGGTGTAACATACTAGGTAAATAAATAATATAACATTTTCATATTTATTAATATTTATGAATTAAATATTAATTTTACTTTAAAGGGGTTGCTATGTTCGATAGTGTACCCGATACACAATATAGAGTTTCTTTGAAATCTTACGTTGCACAGTAGTAATAAAATAATATTATTTTACATGGTAGTTAAAACGTAGCCATTGTATTGGCTTGAATGAATATAAATAACTAAAATATGATTATATATGTTTATTAAATGTTTTTACATTTATCTGATAAAGTATAAAGGCTTAAAATACGAAAAGAATTCAATTTTAGGCATATATACTCTAATATTCACTAAAGGTCCACTTATTGCCTTTTGATGGTGAATCATCATTAAATATAGTTTTGGTCACTCTTATACATTCTATTGGATCAAATAATATTCTTCTTTATAATCAGGATATCAAAATATACTTTGTGTAAATTTTGGTATTTCTCCGATAAAGTTCATTTTTTAATGAATAGAAAAAAATGTCGTATTTTAATTCAAAAACCCTTTTTAATATAATTTATTAATATGAGTAGATTATCTTTTGAATTGGTTTTAGAGTTAAATTAGAATATATTTTTACCATTTAATCCAATAGTGGGCGTTGGAATTAATTTCACTTTGAAATTGTACTTAAACTAGTGTCAATCTTATGATATATATTGTTTCATAAAAACATGCTATTTGTCATGACATCGGGAATTAATTATTAAATTTATTAATGTAACTTATATGATTTGAATTTTTTAAAATAGACATCATTTTTTAATTTGGAATATCAAATATAGCTTAGGGTGAAGTTTTGGTATTTTTCTGAAAAACTTCAATTTTTGATGAATAGTGAAACCACTAAGTGGTACTTAAAAAACTGATTTTCCGTTTAAATGGAATTTTACCACCTCTGTGTTTTGAATTTCAAAAATCCAACATACAAGGTTTTCATTAGGAAGTAAAATGTGGTTCAATGAGATTAAAATATTTTTTTCTGAATAGTAACTTTTAAGTTTTTAATCGCGATTAGATGTAATTAGTGTAATTTAAGGTAAAAATAATGTTTTAAAAATATGAAATGACCTTGAAACATGTCCTACCCTTATTGGATGAGTCATGTCTGACCAAGACAATCCGTGGGTCAACTTGGGGACCCTGTGGAGCCACTTTGGTAGGAAAATGTCATTAATAACTTTTTATTTAATGTTAAAATTAAAATGTCACAAACATGTGTTGTTTTACTAAGACAATTTTTAAATGGGGTTATACAAGTAATATTTTTGACTATAAATAATAATTGGAAAGATAAAAATATTTACTAAATCATGATGTATCTTTTTATAATTTTTAGACATTAAATAAATTAAATTAAATTATTTATTACACCATGATGATGCAGCGATTACCTCATTATTTAATGATTTAAATAAAATGAAAAGATAATGTAAAATCTAAGACCTACACTTTTCAAAAACCTATTCTATGGGTGGATTTCAAACTATTATCACCTTATCCTCGAAATTTATATTTTTGGGACCTTTAAAAACCAAAACTCATTTTATAATAAAGTAACCTTTTATAACTTTCCAAGAGTGCCCCTCCTCTCTTCTTATAAAAGGCCCCCACCTCTACCACCTTACCCACACCTCTCAATCCTTTGGCTCGGACAAACCCTGCCCATTTTGTCTCTCCACATCCCTATCTTACTTCTAGAATCCTCACTTTGGGCAGAAGTCTTTCCAAGGAAACCTTTGAGCTCAAATTAAAAAGAGTTACCCAATTTAAAGGTAGTGTCTTCTCTTGTGTTCTTATGTTTTATTTTGCTTTTCCAACCCCCTAAACTCTTTTTATTCCTTTATTTTGTAACAAAAAAAGTATCTTCAATATACTAGGATCTTTTTATGAGAATTATTAGATCTAAAATTACACACACCTTCGTCTAATGGTTAAAGAACATACTGTTTCTCTGGTTGGCGATTTTCTACCTCACGAAATGATGATTGTTCAGTCTTATTTTGACACCTTTCATGGTGTCCATTAAGATGTCACTCTATTTATATATGATATATATTATGTTTATTTTTTCATCATGCTTCTGTATTTTTCATTTGGGGCATACCTTTATGGTTTCCATTGTGGATATACACGATAATTTCATTTTAGGAGGTGCGGACTACCGCCCCCTCAAAGTGATTTGATTTGTTAATGCCATATGTGGGATGTATAAAGGATAGAGTTAATGTTATTATATATGATGTTATAATGGAATTATAATATACCTTTATATCATTATGATTTCACTCCATTAAATATGAAATAGAAATGAAAGTAGCGTTCATGCGTACGTACGGCTTACCGTCTCCATGAACGGTGCATTTCATTTCATACCACTAAATGTTATGTACTATTATAAATACATGTATATGCTGGATATATATGATATATATGATATCCAAATCATGAATATCATTCTGGATATAATGAAACTTTGACCACATAAACTACATGTAATTGTAAGAGGTCCATTTTTTACTTAAGTACCAAATATCAACAAAACGAACTTTATTAAATTAAATGATTAAATAACATTTATAACATGGAAATAAGTTATATAAATGGAAAAATAAACTTGAAAAATGTTCTTAAGCAAGTATAAATTAACTTTAGTTTATTATTCAGGAGATTAAAGAGCAATCAAGTCATGTTGGACATGAGGTAAGGGACTTCGTCTCAATCTCCTTTCATTGAGGCATATTTTGTTCTAATACAAGGATTTATTTTATATGGTGTATAAACCCCTTTGACTTTTAATTTTATACAAAATGAATCTTTTTCTACGAAGTGTTTTACAAAAATAAAAAAAGGAATGTTTCTTTTAACGTACACGGTGAAAACGACCTTTTCCGCCGCCGTGAGTATTTTTTAGTCTTTGACTTCCTCAAGAAGATGTGATGTTTTTTTAAAATGAAATAAAGACCATATACTCTTTTATGTATTTTGGTATTGAAAAATGGGTTTTATAATGGAATTTTTATGTCAATATATTTAAGTGATATCTTGTGTTTCAAATGTGTAAATGTTTTCTTTCCATTATTTTTGTTTTATGTCTTATGATTTTATAATGGTAATTAGACATTTGATGGGTGGTTACGTGATAAACCATATAATGGGTGGTGCCGTGAATACCAGGATGGGTGGTTACATTATAACCTCCAATGAATTGGGTATGGAAGTCAGCTGTAGGGATATTCCATTAAGTGATATGTGTGGAAGTCGACTGTATGGTTATTCCATTTAAGTATGTTTATATCCCAAGTTACCTTTTATGTTATGTGTTCTTTATATGGGTTTTATGGTAATCGTTTGGTTACAAAAGGGTAAGTAATGATATTTTATTCAGTGAAGAGTATTTACTCCTCCATAAAGGTGAAAAGTATTACTTTGATAAAGTGTTCATGGTTTACTTGTTGTTTTGAAAAACTAACAGTTTTCCTTCTTTGTGTATCCATTACTAAGCTTTATATGCTCACCCAAAGTTTTTTTTGAAATGATTTTCACAGGACTTAATGTGGAATAGGGTCAAGGATGGGATCAAGGAAAAGTCATGCTATCTAAAACATGGAACTAGACATGTTTCTTTTTAAGAGTTTTTATTTTATGGAAACTTAGTACAAGTTTCTACTTTGTAATCTTTTGAGATGTAATAGTTATGATCTAATTTTCTAAAACTGTAAACCTAAAAAGATCCTCAATGAGAATTATTCATTTAATTCAATATTAAGTAATGTTTAAGGCCAGGGCCTTATAGTTGGTATCAGAGGTCATTTTAGACAACTTTAGGAGTTAGAAAATTGTTAAATTATAAATTAATTTATGGTATGATTGAAATGATATAGCATTTAAAGATTACCATGATTCTTCGCCTAAGATATTTCTGTGTTCAGAATGGTTTTCCGCAGAGGAAACAAGGAAGCTATGTTGGGATGACATCAGAAGGAAGACAACCTTCCAAATCAGAAACTTGAGATGATCAGAATTGGAACTGAACAGTTTGTTGCAGTGATGGCATAGTTGACTCAGGATATAAATGGAGGTGGTATCCATGCATGAGATCAGCTAGATCAACCATAGAGGAACATGTCAGTGGTAGAACATTTCATGAGGCAACATCCCCCATCATTCAGAGGATCATCTGACCCTGTGCTAGCTGAAGGGTGGATTAAAGCACTGAAGAAGTTTTTTGAAGTCATGGGGTGTTCAGAATATCAAAAGGTTAGTCTTGCTGTTTACCGTTTTGAAGGTGAGGCTGATCAGTGGTGGTCGATGGTGAAAAATATCAGGTATAGTGATGAGATTGATGATATTTTGGTGTTTTCTAAAAGTAAAGAGGAGCATGAAAGTCATTTAAGGGTTATCTTTCAAACCTTAAAAGAAAAGAAACTGTATGGAAAATTCAGAAAGTGTGAGTTTTGGTTACAAAAAATTTCTTTCCTTGGTCACATTGTTTCAAAAAATGGAATAACTGTTGATCCTGCTAAAACAAAAGTTGTTGAAGAATGGCCAAGACCCACAAATGTATCTGAGATCCGTACTTTTCTTGGTTTGGCAGGTTACTACTGAAGGTTTGTTGAAACTTTTTCACGGTTATCTAGTCCAATGACTAAGATAACTCGAAAGGGCGTTATGTTTATCTGGAAAAAAGAATGTGATGATTGTTTTCAGAAGTTAAAAAGAAGATTGGTGAATGATCTAGTTTTGGCACATCCTTCCAAGAATGGTGAGTTTGTTATATACAGTGATGCTTTGTTGAAGGGACTTGGCTGTGTCCTTATGCAGAATGATTAGGTAATTGCATATTCTTCACGTTAGTTGAAAACTCATGAGGTAAATTACCCTACACATGATTTGGAATTAGCTTCTGTTGTTTTCACTTTAAAAATTTGGAGGCATCATTTGTATGGAGTAAAGTGTGAAATATATACCAATCACAAAAGTTTAAAGTATATATTCACTCAGAAAGATTTGAACATGAGATAGAGGAGATGGCTAGAATTAATCAAGGATTATGATTGTACAATTCATTACCATCTGGGAAAAGTAAATAAAGTGGCTGATGCTTTGAGTCGAAAAAGTAATGCTTCATTAACCATGCTACATTTGGAACTAGATCCTTTGGTTTTTGATTTGATGAACTTTGGCATAGAAGTTGTTGGTGCAGGGTGTTCATCAGTTTTGTTTCAGGTATCAGTGAGATCATCTCTATCAGACAGAATTAAGAAAGCGCAGAAGAAAGACAGTGGGTTGGAGAAAAAGGTAGATCTGGTTTAGAATGGTAAGTTGCCTGAATTTAATATTGATAATGATTGTGTTTTGAGTTTTGGGAAGAGATTATGTGTGCCTGGTGATTTACAGTTGAAGAATGAGTTGTTATGTGAGGCTCATAGTTCCCGGTTTTCAGTTCATCCTTGCAGTACTAAAATGTATAGAGATTTGCGGGAGTATTACTGGTGGGATGGAATGAAAAGAGATATTGCTGATTTTACTGTGAAGTGTTTGACTTGTCAGTAGGTTAAAGCAGAGTGGCAGTTACCGAAAGGGATGCTTCAGCCATTACCAGTTCCAGAGTGGAAATGGGAAAATATTTCCATGGACTTTTTTGTGGGATTACCGAAGACATCTCGAGGTAATAATGCAATCTGGGTTATTATTGATCGCTTGACTAAATCTTCTCATTTCCTTCCTATTCGAGATACTTTCTCTCTAGATCAAATTTCTCGATTGTATCTTAAAGATATAGTCAAGTTGCATGGAGTTCCCCTATCCATTGTATCTGATCGTGATCCCAGGTTTACTTTTAACTTTTTTAAAGGCCTTCAGAAGTCGTTGGGTACTGAATTAAATTTTAGTACAGCTTTTAATCCTCAATCAGATGGTCAGTCAAAACGAAGAATTCAGACTTTGGAGGATATGATATGTGCTTGTTCGATGGATTTTCAGGGAAGTTGGGACCAACATCTTTCTTTGGTTGAATTATTATATAATAACAGTTTTCATTCCAGTATACAGGTGGAACCGTTTGAGGCATTATATGGTAAATGGTGTTGAACTCCAGCTTTTTGGGATGAAGTGGGTGAAAGGAAGCTAATGGCACCATAATTGGTAGAAGAGATGGCAGAAAAAGTTCAGTTGATTCAGAAACATATGAGAAGAGCTCAGAGTAGGCAAAAGAGTTATGCGGATAACCAGAGGAAGGATCTATCTTTCGAGGTAGGTGATCATGTTTTTCTCAAAGTTTCACCATGGAAAAGTGTGTTGCGATTCGGTAAGAAAGGAAAGCTGAGTCCAAGGTTCATTGGAACATATGAAATTCTAGAGAAAGTTGGATCAGTTTCTTACCGAGTGGCTTTACCTCCGAGTTTATCTTAGGTACACAATGTTTTTCATGTTTCGATGCTGAGAAAGTATATTCCAGATCCATCTCATGTTTTGATCCCAGAGGTAGTTCGGTTGTAAGAGAATCTCTCTTATGAAGAGCAACTAGTCCAGATTCTTGACCGAAGAGAGAAAGTGTTGCCAAATAAGGTAATTCACCAGGTAAATGTTTTTTGGAAAAACCATATGGTTGAAGAGGCAATGTGGGAATCTGAAAATGCTATGAGGGATAAATACCCCCACTTATTTTGATAAGCGAATAAAATTGCGAGGACGAAATTCCCAAATGGGGGGAAGGATGTAACATCCCAGGTAAATAAAGAATAAAGCATTTTCATATTTATTAATATTTACGAATTAAATTTTAATTTTACTTTAAATGGGTTTCTATGATTGATAGAGTACCCGATACGCAACAAAGAGTTTCTTTGAAATCTTACGTTGCACACTAGTAATAAAATATTATTATTTTAAATGGTAGTTAACACGTAGCCGTTGTATTGGCGGGAATGAATAGAAATAACTAAAATATGATTATATAAGTTTGGTAAATGTTTTTACATTTATCTGATAAAGGATAAAGGGTTAAAATATGAAAAGAATTCAATTTTAGGCATATATACTCTAATATTCACTAAAGGTCCACTTATCACCTTTTGATGGCGAACCGTTATTAAATATAGTTTTGGTCACTCTTATACATTCTATTGGACCAAATAAAATTCTTTTTTAGAATTGGGACGTCAAAATTTACTTTGTGTAAATTTTTGGTATTTCTCCGATAAAGTTCATTTTTTAATGAAGAGTGAAAAATGTTGTATTTTAATTCGAAACCTCTTTTTAATCTAATTTGTTAATATGATTAGATTATCTTTTGAATTGGTTTTAAAGTGAAATTATAATATATTTTTACCATTTAATCCAATAGTGGTCATTGGAATTAATTTCAATTTGAAATTGGACTTAAACTAGTGTCAATCTTTTGATATATATTGTTTCATAAAAACACGTTATTTGTCATGACATCATGAATTAATTATTAAATTAATTAATGTAACTTATATTATTTTAATTTTGTAAAATAGAAATAATTTTTTAATTTGGAATATCAAATATAGCTTAGGGTGAAGTTTTGGTATTTTTCTGAAAAACTTCAATTTTTGATGAATAGTGAAACCACTAAGTGGTACTTAAAAAACTGATTTTTCATTTAAATGAAATTTTACCACCTCTGTGTTCTGAATTTCAAAAATACAACATACATGGTTGTCATTAGGAAGTAAAATTTGGTTCAATGGGATGAAAATAATTTTTGGTGAATTGTAACTTTTAAGTTTTTAATTGCGATTAGAGATAATTGGTGTAATTTAAGGTAAAAATAATGTTTTAATAAAATGAAATGACCCTGACACATGTCCTACCCTTATTGGATGAGTTATGTCCGACCAAGAAAATCCATGGGTCAACTTGGGGACTCCATGGAGCCACTTCGGTTGGAAAATGACATTAATAACTTTTTATTTAATGTTAAAATTAAAATGTCACAAACATGTGTTGTTTTACTAAAACAATTTTTAAATGGGGTTATACAAGTCATATTTTTGACTATAAATATTCATTAGAAAGATAAAAATATTTCCTATATAATGATATATTTTTATATAATTTTTCGGCATTAAATAAATTAAATTATTTATGAAACCATGATGATGCAGCGATTACCTCATTATTTAACGATTTAAATAAAATAAAAAGATAATGTAAAATATAAGACCTAAACTTGTAAAAAACCTATTGTATGGGTTGATTTATAAATCTTATCACCTTATCCTCGAAATATATAATTTTGGTACCTTTTAAAACCGAAACTCATTTTATAATAAAGTAACCTTTTATAACTTTCCAAGAGTGCCCCTCCTCTCCTCTTATAAAAGGCCCCCACCTCTACCACCTTACCCAAACCTCTCAAGCCTTTGGATCGGAAAAAACATACCCATTTTGTCTCTCCACATCCCTATATTACTTCTAGAAGCCTCACTTTGGGCATAAGTCTTTCCAAGGAAGCCTTTGAGCTCAAATCAAAAAGAGTTACCCGATTTAAAGGTAGTGTCTTCCCTTGTGTTCTTATGTTTTATTTTGCTTCTCCCACCCCCTAAAATCTTTTTATTCCTTTATTTTGTAACAAAAAAAGTATATTCAATATACTAGGATGTTGTTATGAGAATTATTAGAGCCACACCTACACACAACTTCGTCTAATGGTTAAAGAACATTCTATTTCTTGTGGTTGGTGACTTTCTGCCTCACGAAACGTTGATTGTTCAATCATCTTTTAACACCTTTAATGATGGCCATTAAGATGTCACTATATATATATATGATATATATTATGTTTATTTTTTCCTTATGCTTCTGTATTTTTCATTTGTGGCATACCTTTATGGTTTCCATTGTGGGTAAACACGATAATTTCATTTTAGGAGGTGCGGACTACCGCCCCCTCAAAGTGATTTGATTCGTTAATGCCATATGTGGGATGTATAAATGATGGAGTTAATGTTATTATATATGATGTTATGATGGAATTATAATATACCTTTATATAATTATGATTTCACTCCATTAAATACGAAATAGAAATGAAAGTAGCGTTCATGCGTACGTACGACTTACCGTCTCCATGAACGGTGCATTTCATTTCTTACCTCTAAATGTTATGTACTATTATAAATAAATGTATATGATGGATATATATGATATATATGATATCAAAATCATTAATATCATTCTGGATATAATGAACCTTTGACCACATAAACAACATGTAATTGTAAGAAGTCCATTTTTGACTAAAGTACCAAATTTCGACAAAATGAACTTTATTAAATTAAATGATTACATAACATTTATAACATGGAAATAAGTTATATAAAAGGAATAATAAACATTAAAAAGTTTCTTAAGCAATTAGAAATTAAATTTAGTTTATTATTCAGGATATTAAAGACCAATCGAGTCACGTCAGACACGAGGTAAGGGACTTCGTCTCAATCTCCTTTCATTGAGGCATATTTTGTTCTAATACAAGGATTTCTTTTTTACGGTGTATAAACCCATTTGAATTTTAATTTTATACAAAATGAATATTTTTCTACGAAGCGTTTTACAAAACGAAAAAAAGGAATGTTTCTTTTAACGTAGGCGGTGACAACGACCTTTTCCGCCGCCGCGAGTATTAATTGGTCTTTGGCTTCCTCAACAAGCCGTGATGTTTTTTTTAAAATGAAATAAATACCATATACTCTTTTATGTATTTTGGTATTGAAAAATAGTTTTTATAATGGGTTTATTATGTCAATATATTTAAGTGATATTTTTTTTCTGAAATGTGGAAATGTTTTCTTTCCATTATTTTTGTTTTATGTCTTATGATTTTATAATGGTACTTGGACATTTGAGGGGTGGTTACATGATAAACCATATGACGAGTGGTGCCGTGAATACCAGGATGGGTGGTTACATTATAACCTCCAATGAATTGGGTATGGAAGTCAGCCGTATGGATATTCCATTAAGTGATATGTGTGGAAGTCGACTATATGGTTATTCCATTTAAGTATGTTTATGTCCCAAGTTACCTTTTATGTTATGTGTTCTTTATATGGGTTTTATGGTAATCGTTTGGTTACAAAAGGGTAAGTAATGATATTTTATTCAGTGAAGAGTATTTACTCCTCCATAAAGGTGAAAATTATTACTTTGATAAAGTGTTCATGGTTTACTTGTTGTTTTGAAAAACTAACAGTTTTTGTTCTTTGTGTATCACTTATTGAGCTTTTTATGCTCATCCCAAGTTTTTTTGAAATGTTTTTCATAGGACTTAATGTGGAATAGGGTCAAGGATGGGATCAAGGAAAATTCATGCTATCTAAAACATGGAACTAGACATGTTTCTTTTTAAGAGTTTTTATTTTCTGGAAACCTAGTAGAAGTGTCTACTTTGTAATCTTTTGAGATGTAATAGTTATGATCTAATTCTCTAAAACTCTAAACCTGAAAAGATCCTCAATTGGAATTATTCATTTAATTCAATATTAAGTAATGTTTAAGGCCGGGGCCTTATAAGAGGTATGAACACATCACCAAAAAAATTGTAGAGTGCATCAGTGGTGTCTTCAAAGGGATTCACAAGCTACCTATAACTTCCCTAGTTCAAGATACATTATATCGATTCATTAATTACTTTTTTGATATTTTTGTTTAACTAGAATCAGATGGAATTCAACATGGGTTAAGTTACAAAAGACACTTTCAATGAGAGATTAAAAACAATATTTAAGAAGAATATGGTTATCATGTATTCTTTTTTTGATGAGAAGAATCTTGATTTTAATTTCAAGAGCATTCATACCCCATCACAAATTGCATCAGTGAAAAAATAGTGGAATTACTAGAAATGAGATAATATTAATGTGGAAACTTTCAGGCCTTATAGTTTCCATACACACACGTCATTGAAACATGTGCCTCTGTGAACATATCCTGGTAAGTATATGTTGATCCATTGTACTATATGGACACAATTTCTAAATGTTATATTACATTATGGACACCTATTAGGGAGTTTCGTTATTTCTCAATTCCTGAAGGCTAGCTGATAGAGATACCTTACATCAATCGGTTTCATCCTTGTAGGATACTGAAGGCTAGAAGGATGTGGAATGAGATAGAATATCCTCATGAATAAGGGAATTGTTTGGGATGCACCATATATCATCAAGAAGGTCACAACCAGAAATGATTCCCTAACATTGTTGGGTTTAGTTTACACTCTCAGTCATAATGATGAATTGTTTTCATTGTGAGATTCTCATATTGTAAATTATATATGGTTATCTCTTTATTTTTCCTCAGTTTTCTAAACCCCAAATCCCAAAAGTAGAACACTAAAACCAAAAAAATATTACCTAAACCATAATATCAAAATAATAAACCCTAATCCTTAAAACCTAAACCATACTCCCAAAATTCATAAAACAAAACCCTAAAACCTCACAGAAAATCCAAAAACCAAGACCCAAAACTCAATATCTGAAACCCTAATCTCTAAATCCTAAAACCTAAAAGATGAATTGTGAGTCCAAAAACATCTTCCCTTTGCCACAGTTTTTTATGACATTATGTGTCTGATATTTTAATAAACTTTTATGTAACGAAATTGTAGTATCATAATGATTAGCATAAGTTATTTAATAAATATAATTTGATAAATTCCTAAAACTTCATTAATAATTCCCATGGTTTATCTTAATCCAATACATAATTAGTTAAACATGAAACTCTTCCAAAATATGTCTAACCAAATTCAAGACCCAAAAATTTAGAAATATTGTCTCTACGATTCTAAAACATAGTATACCATTAATCCAAAAATGTATATCATAGTGATACTTACCTAATATCTAAATACCCTATTAATAGTAAATCCATAATAAAAACATAAATGATTTTGAGATTTTTAATTCTCTTTATTCCTTAAATAAAATCATAGATTATATAATTTATTTCAAAAATTAAAAAAATGAAATAAACTCCAACATGAATTACTTTTTCATCAAATAATTATCTATTTTATTGGTCACCAATACCATCCCATAAATATCATTTTTTAATTTTCTCAAAATTAGGCACATATTTAGGGTCATCTTCCCCAAATCACGTGTTTTAAAAAAGATTAAAATTTTTACTAAATCAAATTTCATGGCCATTGGTTCCATTCAACATATTCTCTCAAATCTATTAAGAAATGGTATTACAATACAAACATTATACAATATATTATTCTTATGATGATAATTTCATTAATAAAATTCTTTCACAACATATTTCTTGGATCAAAATACATAATAATAGAAATAATTTCACATCGAATGTATCAGTAACATATTCTTTACATTAGTGTCTTTGATTCATCTAAGATATATTACCTTGATGATTTTTGAATTCATTTTCAAAGTGACTTAACTCATTTAAACTGAAAAATTTCACATTATAAACTTTATTCATTCCAATACTATCTTGATCATGGTGTCCATTCTCCCCATACTTGTAGTAAACTCCAATTCCCTTAATGAATGTATCAATGTTTTTACTTCCACAATTATCATATATGGGGAAATTCTTAAATATTGTTTTTACCATTATCAATTTTTTTCCTCTTCTTTCCTCTTGTTATCTTTATTTCATTATAAACCAAAATACTTGGAGAATTATATTTATTTTGGTAAAAATAACTTCATAAAACAATGTGAATAAACCTGGCTTGACTTGAATTGTACAACTCATAACATTATACTGAACATAACATTATATTTACTTTTTATACTTACGAATCATTTCTTTTTTATATATAGATGGATGATATCAAACTACTCACACGATATCATACCCATATTTCATAGGTCATGTTAGAAGGTGGTGCTGATCAATTGATCAGGGTGTGTCGAGGAAACCATTTTCATCACAGGGGGCCTCTAAATGCCATTAGACAATACATTCATTGTGCTGGCTTCTATTGAATTGTTGTATCAGATTTCACATTGGTAGACCATCACATGCTTGATGCCCTCGTTGAGAGGTGGAGACCAGAGATACACACATTGGACCTGATAGAGGGAGAAATGACCATCGCCCTCTAAGATGTTGTAGTGCTTCTCTGTATTCCAATCCATGGGAGACCCATTATTGGAACCACTCATGCATATTGGCCAAACCATGATCAGTGCTATTTGGGATTTGAAAATTTGTTCGACCATAGTGATACATATGGATCGTCGATATCTATGCCATGGTTGGAGGCGAATATTCCACATTTACCTGATGATGGTGATGAGTATTCTTTCATCTGTTATTCCCGTGTATATATATTAAATCTCATTTGAGGGACCATGCATACTAATCACTCGGGGATGCATGTTCAATGATGTATCTACCCCTACTAGAAGACTTTGATCAGGCTAGGACGTAGTGATGGGGATTAGACTGCATGACATACATGTATAAAACATTATGCAGGCTATCCCACAGGGACCACATAGGTCTTGGGGGATGAGTCATCCTTATTCAGATATGGGCATGGGAGCGCATCCCCGCATTTTTTCATCAGCTTATTGTTCTGCCGATCGAGATGGAGGTGTTTCATGTTACTCTGTGTGGATGCTGGTATGATCACTCATTTCTATTGGTTTATAACTCTACTAGGAGTTATTGACTTTAATTTCTCATTATTTATCACTATCGATGTTGTATTTCAAAGGTGGTGTTAGTGACATAATTTAAATGTGGTTCTAAGACATTATTCAGGCATATATCTCCTCCAATTGGACTTTATCATACCTGAACAGGTATGTATATACAATCTATCACTGTCTAAAAATTTTAATAATAACATCAATTTTAGTTTTTAGTTAGGAGATTTTTTGACAAAGTCTTATGTCATTTCAGATTTCATGGCCTCCATACTGAAGTATTATAGACCAGTTTCTAGCATACTACACAATTGGGATTGAGGATACTATGGTTGTAGTACCCCTCATTCCCTTCCATATTATTGAGTGGAAGTAGCCTGAAAAAGTCATGCACTAGTTTGGCTGTGCTCAGAAGATTCTAGTGCTGCTGAGACATACAGAGCAACTTCATGGGATGAAGCTGTTGGGGAGGCAGGATAAGGACTCAGGCCGAGTACATGACCAACTTCTCGATTAATAGAGAATACGTGCAGAGTTTCTTATTCAGTGTATACCTATGAATCGATTATTTCATTCAGAGCAGGTTGAGTATATGCCATGGTATATACTGAAGTCAATAAGTTATCTTACCTGACATGGTAGATAGATGCATAAGATGGCAAGTCAATAAATTTCCATTAGTTGGTTTGTTGAACTATTTTCTAATTCATTTTGAATCTCCTTATAGGGCAGTCACTTAGAGAATATTTTTCACATATATGATGAAGATGATGAGGGGGTCTTTTCCCGGGCAGCCATCCATGCTAAAGCATTGGAGATGAGGGCCTCGTATCATGTGATTTCCGAGAGCATCTTCGAGCATCCATCCAGGAGAGAGGAGGTTCTTGCCCCAGAGAAACATCCTGCAGTATCTACTGGTGCTGAGGAGCCATGACAATGGATACATAGATAGTTTCATTATGAACGTGAGTCCAAACCAATTCCACATGTAGAGGTCATCCCTCTATTAGTCCATCCTTAGCCGATTTAAGATGTGCCTCAGGTGGCATGGGACCCATCTTTCTTGACAGGATATCCACAGTTTTCTCCATCATAGGGTCCAGATCTATTACAGTCTTGGGGTAGAGACCCATCATAGCATTGGGGTCTAGATTCATCATATCCTTGGGGTTCAGATCCATCACATTCTTGGGGTATATCTCCATCGCAGGCTTAGTTCCCCACTGCGATGATAGCAGGTCCTTCTACTACCATAGTGGGAGAAGGAATAAGAGGGAAGTACGATAAGAAGTTGACAGCTCCTCCCACTAACACACATATGGAGGATATGATAGTAAATATTCTAGTGCCCAAGGATCATCCCTCTCCAGGTCATCAGACTCCACTACTAACTCAACACAGACATCCTATTCACAAACCACCATGTGGGACGAAATCTCCTCACCATAGACATAGAAATTGATTTTACATGTTCAGTTATTTGTTTTATATCTACTAAAATTAAAATAGAATTATTACTATCATCCATTCTTATATGTTTATCTTGTATTTCAGTTTTCATTTATATTTTTGGCATAGTTTATATTTGATATCTTTAAAAGTCGACTACTTGATACCTAAGAATAATTATTAAATTTCTCATAGATAACTTTATAAGATTATAAAATATAAAATAGAAAAAAAATTCAAATAAAATTTAAATGATATCCTAAACATCTAATTTTTTTTCAAAAATAAAAGGCTTCATAAATAAAATAAACAAATAAAATTGAAAGGAATGTAAGAAAAGTAACTCGGAAGTGAGAGAGAAATGAATTAATGTCGAGGAGGATCCTAAGAAACCTACTTGACTTTGAAATCCTATAAAATTTAAAATATAATACTCATATATATAAAAACTAAATATTTTAATTTTTTTTATATTTTTAATCAATATTTAAAATTTCATTCATATCAGTCTTATATTGTATATTTTATAAGCATGAAAATTCACATACATGAAATATTTTGAAGTTTTAAGTAGGTGGATTAAAAAGCCTATAAATTATTTTTTGTCAAATTTTTTTAAGAAATTATTTTTATTTTTGACTACATGATATAATTTTAATAAATTTTAAAATATCATTAATATCGGTCTTATAGTTAATATTTTAAAGGCTCGAAAAGTCATGGATTTGAATAATTTTTATATTTCAAGTAGGTGGATTAGAACGCTTATAAATTATTTTTCAACAACTTTTTTTAAGAAATTATATATATTTTTTACTACTTGTTATATTTTTAATCAATGTTTAAAATCTCATTTATATCACTCTTATAGCTTATAATTTATAGGTTAGAAAATTCACATACTTAAAACATTTTTATTTTCCATGTAGGTGGATTAGAAGGCATATAAGTTATTTTTCATCAGAATTTTTTAATATTTTTTTTTATTTTAGACTACTTTATATATATTAAATCAATGATTAAAATTTAATTCTTATTTATCTTATAGTTTATATTCTATAGGCAAGAAAAGTCATGTACTTGAATGAAAGAAAAATTTTGTTGAAAATTATGGTTATATATATATATATAACCATAACAAAATAATAATAAAACATTAAAATTTAAACTATATAATAAATAATAATTAAAATAGAAAAATGTATTGTTTTAGGGAAAATATGGAATTGTCGATGTTTCCTTTGAGGTGTATTTTTAAAAATATTTTAAAACAATATTTTGTTTAAAAAAAATCAGAAAACGTATTAAAAAAACCCCATCTTATAATTGATTGGAAGGTAAAAATTTGTATTTAATATAAAATTTATATAAGTATAAATATATAATATATATTATCTATAGAAATTAAACCAATAAAAATATCTATTACTGAGAAATGGTGATAGAAAATCAATTGTATCACTATGTGGAGATGGTATGTCGTACATATCCACGAGTGATCACCAAATGTTATGAAAATGATGGTCAATAAAAATGGTTTCATTGAAAAAATAAATTATAAGTATATTTTTTATACCTATGTATATATTCTTTTATGAATAGAAATGATTTATAGGAGGTATAATATGAAAAAAATTGAAAGAGGTCGGGTAATATGATTGTTTATTTTACGGTACGCCTCTTTTAGATCCTTTAATCAGGACACTTTGAATGGAATTTTAAAAAGTCTAAAACCTATAATCTATTGATATAGAAGTTTATAGTAGAATTGTTTAGGTATTTGTTGAGGTAGGCAGCTCATACTATAGTAAATAATAGAATTGAGTGGTTTCCTTTTATAAGTTAGGTGAGGGTACTCTTGGAATTTCATAAAATATATAAAAAATAAATACATTCTCTTTCCAAATGACTAAAAATGTCTCGATATTATAATATAAGGTAATATTTAATTTCAATGACATAAAAAATTGAAATTTCAGTAGAATTAAATGGTTTTTTAAACCTTGTCTCTTGGATTAACATAGCGGTTAATATATTTCAACCTTAACTGCAATTATGTCTTCTGCACTTGTAAAGGGTTATAATTTTATATATAAAGTAAAAAAATGGATCATAAATATCCAAGGTAAGATAATTAAGGCCATATTTTATCATTATTAAACTATTTAAATATTTTTAATATTTTTAAATATGTTTAAATATTTTAGTAAAATAGTATTTTTATAAAATATTATTAATACCATTTTTACACTGTTCACATAAGTTGACTTTGAATGCAACATGAAATAAATATAATTACAATTAATTTTTTTATTCATTTCTAATATATTATGTTTATATGTTAAATTATTTGATTATAAAAAATCATTCAAATTTGTTTACTTTTAAAAATTTTAAATTCATTTATCTTATTTTTCAATTAATTGAATAAATAATGTCTTATTTTTAAGTAATAATTTAGGGTAATTATCCAATCAGTATAAATTCTAAACAAATTAAAATGTAACATAAAAAATATATATTTCAAATAAAACATTATAATTGAATATGACAACATTATAACATTAAAATAAAATATTCGCGATATTAAAATAAAGAGAGGGACATTTTGTTTATTTTATTTTAATAAGTTAATAAAAAGGTCATAATAAAATAAATTTGTTTAAAAGTAGTCATATATTAGATACATGGATAGAGATGAAATAAATTAACCAATCAAACAGGATAGAGAAAAGTCTTAGAGAAATTTTTAAAGCTTATCCCAATTTCTTAACCCAATGTTACTCATTTAAACTTTACTGAGGTGATAAACATTTTCTATGGTCACAACTCTTACTAAAATAATAAATGGTAAATATTAACCCAATTATCTCCTCATGATTAAAAATATGGAATCCATTATTCAATATTCAATGCATATATGTGGTAGAAATTAATTTAAGAGAAAAACACAAAACACAATGAAATAATAGTTTCTCAGAAAAATACCATTTATATAAAACAAGGTTTTCAACCAAAATTGATTATAATGTTTATTCCAATGAAAATAATTAGATTATTTAAAATATAATATAGATAATTTTCTTTGGAGTTGTTTGTTTTTGAAAAATTCAACTTTTTAAATAAATGAAACTAAAATATATTTTTCATTAAAAATAAATATTTTTCACTATTAATTCAAAAATAATCCATATCTTAAAATCAATAAAAATTATCTCTAATATAATTTTGAAATTTTTATTTCAAAAATGTATTTAATTTTATAAAATAAATTATCACAATGCTATAATAGTTAAATATCTTTTTTTTCACAAAAAAAGTAATAAGAATATGTTTGAAGGAAACATATTTTTGATGCATAATATGACTTTTTTTAAAAACTAATACTTATTTACAAAGAATTAATAATTTTTTTTTATTTATTAGGAATATTATATATATTTAATAAAGTGACATTTCATATTCATACCATCCAAATCAATGACTTGGTTATATGGTTATATTTAAATAATAATATTATCCGGTTCATTTAAGCTTGGTGTTGCATGTCATATATGATATTTAACATAATGTTCATCTTCTATAATCATGGGGTGTTATATTCTAAACCCCACCACATATTTAATTCATTTTTAATATATATGTTAATTATTCTCAATAATAATGAGTTTGAAATTTGAAAAATTCTTTGATGAAAACTCACATTATAAAAATTGTTAATAAAAATTCCACGTAAAAAGAGAGAAAGGGAAATTTGAATGTCATCTGGAATAACACAAAACTAGGTTTCTAAATAAGAGTATGATATTGGGAAGTGCAAATTTGATTTTTATGGACAAACTAATAATCAAGGACTAATATTGGGTAATATAAAACTTGTTCTGTAGGAACTTAACAACCATAAAACCAAAAATTTGTGTTTTTTGAAAAGACTATAAATTCATTGAAAATGAAGTTAAATGTATAAAATTTAAATTTAATGATGAATTTCTTAAATTTATTGGATTATTTTTCTATAAGACCATAGTTAATGATAAAATAAAACAATTTCAAATCCATTAGTATTGTTGAGTTAGATAGTTAAAATCATTATGAAAATATTAACTAATTTTTAAATCAAAAAAGGAAATATTTTTATTAAACTATTTTCTTAAAATATTTTATTGAAAATTATATTTTTGAAATTATAGAATTTTAATTTAACAAAATTAACTTTATTTATGAATTAATCATTTCAATATTATCCTATGATTAATTTTAGATAATTTTATTGAAATATTAATTTTCAATGAATAGTGAAAAAATGATTTTTTATTGATAATTGTATTTTATTTTCACAAATTTACCAATCAAACTCATATTTTTTTTATTTTTTTAAATATAATTAGTTTCTTTTTATTAAGAATAATACAATTATAGTCCTTTGAATGAATTTTATAAATGAATTTGTTATAAAAATATTTTTATACTTAAAATGGTATTTTTATGAAACTGAATTTTTCATCACGTTTTGTCTGTATATTTATAAATTAAATTTAGTAAATTTTATGTTTTTAATAATTAAAATGGATTAAATATTTTTAATAATGACTTTAATTTTTTTTAAATATTTACCTTTTATTTATCTCATTATGAATAATAACTATAATAAATATTTATTACTATGGTAAAGGTAAGACAGATTAATTAAGGATATAAATAATTTTATTAGAACTAAAAATTAACACTTACTCCTATATTAATTTTATTTGAAGAGTAAATTTCATCCATAACTATTTGAATATATGACCTCTTCGTGACATATGACCACGATTATGACCTTTAAAATAAGTCATTTGATTAAAAGACAAAATGTCGTTCTCTTTGTTTTATTACAATTAAAATTTTGAAATTTCTATCAAAATATGGTATGTTAGGTTATAAATTGAAATTTTAAGGATAAATAATTTTTAATTATAATTATAATTTATTTATAATTTTTAGTGATGAAATGATAACATCAAATTCTTACACAACAAGAATGTAGTAATTATAAAATTAAAAGGAAAATAAAATAAATGATATTAAAAATATTAAAAATAATATAATTTAAATAAACTGTTGTTTTAAAAAACTTATTTATATTCATATAACATGTAATGTATTTTTTAATTTCATATATTAAATTTATATCATTTTATTTATGTTTTTATTGTAAAAATAAATTAATATTATCAACATTTAAATTAATGATTTTTATTAATAAATTATTTTTTTATAAATGATTTAAAATTAATAAAAATTATATTTTTCCAATGTAATGATAAATTATTGTTAATATCATTTTTTTTCCAATTATGGTATTTTTTTCCGTTTATAGTAACTTTTTGGACCCCTAAATGGTAAAAATATTAATACCACGATACCTGTCAAAAAGAGTTAATATGAGTTAAAAAATATGTGTGTTAAAAAATAACATAAAATTGTCCAATTATTATTTTAATAGAGTAATTTGACTCATAATTATCTTATATTAAAATATTATTAATTTATAACCATTTTAATGATAAAATTAATTTATGTTAATTTAATACTTTAAGAAATTTCCAGAGTATCCCTCCCTTGTCTTATAAAATGTAGCCTCTTATTATTTATTCATCACACTTCAATAACTATTTATTTTAGCCATTATGAGACCAAAAATCTTTCTAATATCACTACAAATTTCATTTACTCCTTTTTGATAAAAAAACAAACCTACGAATGTTTTTGGTGTAAACCATAAGAGGTAGTCTGAAGAAGAGGTATGGTTATTAATCAAGATTTCCATTTTATTTATTCTTTTTCCTCCTTCAGAAATTATTCAAACGTGATGAAATAATAACAAAAGTTTCATCTATATAGTAATAAATGTTCTTATTAATGTAATAACATATATCCATATCCACTCCCACCAAATAGAAAACAAAACCATCATTCATGTGTACAATGGAAAACTGCCTCACAAAACATTGTCATTCATTTATCCTCTCCACCTATCAAAAATGGTTATAATGAATTATTTAATTTATATATATTATATTAATTAAATATTTATCATTATATATAAGTAATATATAATCTATTTTCTTATATTTTCAATCACAAAAAATTGATAATGTTGTTAGTGCCTGTGGGTGGACTACAACCTCCACAAAGTGATGTGATTCATTTATCATCTCCACATCCCATGGATGATATATATACATATATATAATTATATTTAATAAAATAATATGGTATTTATGATTTAACTATAATTATATAAAAATTTAATAATAATTTCCTTTTTCCATCATGACCATTTAAAAGATGGAATCATTGCTGATGCATTTTTTGTATTTATCATCTATATTATTTTAACATAGTTTATCTTTCACAATCAAATTTCATGGTTTATTTTAATAGTATAATTTATTTAATAATGATAATTATTTCATGATTATTATTCTATAGATGATATTAAAATGTCTTCTTTGACCATAATCAACCTACTGAATTCATTTTGGACATATGATTCAAATATCAATAAAACATCTGAAATACAGTCAAATGATTATGTAATCAAATATAATATGATAATAATTTAAATAAAAAGTAATAATAAATAACTATATGTTTATTAAGTATTTTAATAATTAAAATAATTTTTTTATTCTATAATATAAAGAATTAATGTGAAGAGTTAGACTTAATGTATGTGACTTTCTTCTAAAAACACTATTTTAAAGTTTCATGTATAGAACATTTTTCCTTAATGTCTATATTCATAAAAATATTTTATGAATGTATCTACATAGTAATGAGTACATTAAAAATCAAATTTTATTTCACTTTTTAATTTCTTTGAAATTATTTGAAAATGAATTTATTTAATTTTTTTATGTGGAAAATTTTAACATTGTTTTTAAATGACATAAGAAATGTTCTATTTTAAAATACATAGAATCAACCTATTTTCCTGCTACTATGACCATTATTTATTTTTTTTGATTTTGTTATAATATTACATGTTTCTTCCATTAAACATGAATTTTAATTTTTTTTGTAATTTTATATTTGAACATTGGGTTTTAACCGAAAGGTATATATCAATATCTAGAAATGTTTTCTTATTGGTGAATTGAATATTATGAAAACAAGAAGTTTTTTGTGTTATTATTATGTTATTGTTCTTGGGATTTTTTTATGATAATTGGTGGTTTCCTTATAAATCAGTTATTGGTGGTTATATGATATCCATCTAATTTATTTGGTAAGACTTATGTTGGAAGCCAGTTTTAAGGGTTATTTGACATGTAACCATGATGGTTATTTTTATATAATAATTTTATTCGATTTATAACCATGATGTTCATTACATTTTTAACCTTCAAGGTTCTTCCATATGTAAGAGTGATATTGAAATGATTTTACAAGTTAATTGTATGATTTATCTATGATTTCTATGATTTTCTTTTCGAAATATTAAGATATCAAAAAGGTAATAAATGAGATTATTTTAAAAGGAATGTATCTAATATTTCATAAGGGTGAAAACTATACCTTTTTGATAAATTTTTTAAAATATTTGTATGATGAAAAATAAACCCTTATTAGTTTATTTTTAATTTTTAATTTCTTATTATATTATTTATGAAAATCATTAGGCTGAGAAGTTCATTTATCGGGTAACAAATTACTTATTTTTATCCCAAAGTTTATTTTTCAAAATGAAATTTCTTATAAGTATTCCAGGAATAACAGGTTCTTTAATTCTTTTTTATGTCACTTACTAGACTTTTTTTATCATCCAATTTTGAAAAAAAATCATAGGTTTTTATTGATGAGTGGGGACATGTATTATGTCAAGATTAATATTGTGAAAATGGGGCACAAAATGAAAAATTATTATATCCTAAATTTTTTGTTTCGTAGAAAAAAATGATACCAAGTGGAAGTTTCAAATTTTTGATGTTATTTATTTCTTTTTTTTGATGAAGAAAGTATCTAAAACTATAATCCCAAAATATCCTCAATAATATAAGTAAATTAATTACTATATTAAATAAATATAACATATAATGTTTATGGATGATTCCTTATATTTGGTACCAGATAAAGGTTTGTATACCATTAGAGGTTAGGATAATATATTTAAATACCCTTAAAATATTTTAATTACTGGTTATCAACATATATATTTTTAATATTACCATTTTTATTCATTTAAACTATGTCTTCTTAGAATTTTTTTCAATAAAGGAAACAAGGAAACTAAAATATGATTGAACCAAGAGGAAAATATCATTCTAAATTAGAAACTTTGAATGATTAGAATTTTAACTTACCAATTTTTTATAGTAATGTATTATTTGATGAAATTTATAAATTGTGTTGTATTCCATGAAAAAGAATAACCAGATCTACAACAAATGAACTTTTTAATATTTGAAAATTTTATGAGACTATACCTATAATCATTAAATAGATATTATGACCCATAGTTATCTATGGGATGGATAAAATCTCTCAAAAAATTATTCTATTTAATTTTTTTATGAACATCAAAATATTACTCAATTAATTTATCATTTTGAAGGACAAGTCAACCAATAGTGGTAAATGTCTTAAAATATCATGAAATGTGAAGATATTTGTTCCTTGGAATGGCATAAATTTATTACTATTTCACTAGATAAATATTTTACTAAGGTATATTCATTTAGAATGAAAAAACAATCAATTTATTTAAATAGAATTAGGAATATTTAGTAGCCAATTATGAAGAAATATTCACCCATTCAACAATTCATGAAATAAATTTTATCTAGGATATGAATGGTGAAATTAATTAGTTTTACACAAGTTTAAGTCTAATATATTGAAAAACATTAATATACTATTTATTTAAATTTAATCAGAAACTTATTCACTATGGTATAAAGGTAGATATATCGTTTTCAAATGATCAATTTGTCTACTACAATAGGAATAATGTTTTCCATGGGGCTGGAAATGAGAAAGAACCCATCAAAAAATAATAGGTTCATAAAATCATGTTTTTATTTTTTGACTAGTATGGTAAAAATAACCCTATGAAATGTCATATTATGTCTTATAAGTGCTTCCAATGGGGTAATTCTGTGATGATTGATGGTAATTTCAGTGAAAAATATCTTGGTGGTGGGAATGAAATTTAAATAAGTTGGTGATAATGTTTTCCATATTTAATTAAATGATTTATTATGTGTATTGGTCTATAAAGAAGAACACAAATTATGTGATGAAGATATACTTCAAGTTGAAGGGTTTGGTGAAATACTTTGACACTAATTCATTATATATTCAGTCACAAAACATAGTGGAAACAGGTACATGGATTTTTTATTCAGATTATGATAAATTCTAGTTTAATTCTTGGTATACACATTCTTTCATATCTAATATATTTTATATTAAATTGAAAATTTCACCTAAATAAATGAAGCCTAAACTTATGTTAAAATCACCCTGGGAAAGTATAATGGAAGAAATAAAAAATCATAATCTATGTATTATTGTCTATCGAATAGATTTGCGTACAAGCCGTATTCTCATTCCCTGAGTATAGTTTGATAATATTCTAGGTACAGATTGGGTTTCTATTTACCATGATACATTAGATTACATAGATAAAAGAAATTCATAAAGATATTTTTTTCTTCAATATTAAATTCACATCGATGATAACATATCGAGAAGTTAAGAAACTATTAAAAGATATGAATGAATGCTATCTTGTACATAATTTTGAAAATAAGGGAACAATATAGATGAATGATTTGAAATAGTAAAAGAATACATGTAAGTTTTTCTTGATGAGTTTATTAGTGGTATACCTGATAAAATAATTGAATCTATTATTGACATGGGGCCTGATGCTAAGCCATTTTCAAAACACCCTTATCAAATGAATTAGGAAGAAATTATGGAATTGAAAAAGTAGTTGTATGAGTTTTTGGATAAATGATTAATTCATCCTTAAACATCACCATGGGATGACCTACTTTTGTTGTTAAAAATAAATATGGTTCTATAAGGGTTTTCATTTAATATATATGTTTGAATAACAATAAAATTAAAAAAGTATCCATTACCACATATCAATGGATTTTTTGATCAACTAAGGGAGTTTAGTATTTTTCAGAGGTTGGACTATGGTTCGGGTGCCATTAGATAAAGTTAAAGGAGGATTAAATCTTAGAAATAGAATTTTAAACTATATATGATCCTTATATATTAATTTTTATGAGTTTTGGGTTGAAAAATTCTTCATTTATTTTTATGGATCTTATGAATATGGTTTCCCATAAATTTTTGGTAATATTGTGGTTGTTTTTATTGATGATATCTTGATTTTTTTTAAATAATATAAGATGATAATAAAGGATTACTAATATCATTCCGAAAAAAGAAATAAAATAACTAATAAATAATATTTAGAAAATTAGGATATTTGGTTACAGTAGATTTTTTCCCATGGTAACATTGTAAATAATGATGGCATAACAGTTGATCCCACTAAAAATAATGTAGTTGGTGAAAGGATAATACAAAAACTAATGTTATAAATATTCTTTATTTTCATGGTTTATAGATTTCAACTAGAAGGTTTTAAAAACATTTCTCATTTATCTATCCTAGTGTCTATGTTAACTCGAAAAAAAGTTAAATTTTTCTAGAAAACAAATATTATGACTATTTTCAAGAACTGAAAATAGTACTACTAAATTCTTTATTTGTTTCCCTATCCTTTAGAAATGGTTAATTGTTTCTATATATTGATGATCCATTGAATACACATGGTTTTGTTCTAATGAGAAATGACCATGTTATTTCTTATGCTTTACATCAATTAAAACCACATCTTAAAAATTATCATACACATGGCATTAAACTAGCATTGTAGTTTATTATTTAAAAGTTTTGATAAAAAATTTATATAGTGCCATGTTTAAGATATTGACTTTTTTAGAAGATGTATTAGGATATTTTAAAAGTACTATTTTTCTTTGTCTTGATTAATTTTCATTTGGGTTTTACCTTAGTTATTTTTTGGGAGAAAATTTGAGAAAATTGGAGAAAGAGGGAAGTGCATTATTGGCGCATGGTTTCCCCTAACTGAGATCCCTAACCCAGAAAACTATGCAACCCTGTATTATCATATTATCATATCTAGTGCATGGTTTTTCAAACAGTTCACACTCTTTGAAAAACACTATGCAACCTCTAGAAGAGGTTCATGTTTTGGCATATGGTTTGGAGAAATTGTGCACCCCAAGCACCAACCGTGTATATAGGATTTTAATCCCCTATAAAATATTATAAATATTATTTAACACCTATATAATACCCCTAAAACATTCTATCTCATCCCATGATAGATTTATCTCAATTTCAAAGCCTTCGAGATAGATTCCAAGGTTTTTTATACTCCTTTCATAGTGATTCAAAGCCCAGTTTATAGATTTTCATCACTTCAGGAATGTTGTTTCTTCCCGATATATCTCACATTCATATAATTTTCTTTTTGTGGGTTGTTATCCACTATTTTTTTATATTTTGATCTACATTTTATCAATTATGATATAATCTTGTTCATCTAGGTTTAGAAATAAGTGATTGTGATTTATTAAATCTTGGATTTTGGATTTAGATCTGGATCTTCCACTATGTTGTAATTCCATACAAATTGGGGATTTCGATTGGAAAATCAGTTTTAAATTAATTGAGGTAGGTGGAATATTATTCAAATCCTAAAGTATTGATTGAAATTATGTGTGTAATTTTATAATCACTATTATATGTTTATCCAATGAGTACTTGATTGAATTAAATAATTTGGTGAATTAATTAATTAAAGGATATATTAAATTGAGATATTGTGATTTTAGATAATAAATATAAAATTATTTAATTAATTATGATGGAATCAAGATTGTTGATTTAGGGGCAATAAATTTTTGACATAATTATTGGAATATTGATTTTTGGTTACATATAATTCATTTTGATATTAACTATGACATATTGAGACAATTGATTTGAAAAAAATATTTAATGAATTAATTATGAAATATTGATATTGGAAATTGAGATAATGAGTCATTTTATTAATTATGGTAGTGATCAATTAATTTTTTATTTAATTAAATGGATTGATGTTCTTAATTGATTAAGTTAAATTGTGTGATGACTAATTAATGAATTAATAAGAAGATTGGGATAATTAATTAAATGGAGAATTAATTAATTAGATTGGTATAATTAAATAATTATTTAATTTTTAATGAAATTTATATGGATAATTAATTGTTTAAATAATTATGTGTTGATTAATGGAAACATGGTCACTTGATTGTGAAATTTTGAATGGTAATATGGTCATTCCATTGTGAAATTATGAATGGAAACATGGTTGTTATATTGTATAAAGTGTGAATGGTAACATGGCAATTCTAGTATGAATCAAGTAATGTTAACATGGTCCTTCAAATATATAATGTGTGAATGATAACATTTGAATTCAAGAATAAATTAAATAATGGTAACATTTTCATTAAATTTTTTAAAGTATGAATGGTAACATGGTCATTAAAGTATGAATTAAGAAATGGTAAAAATGGAATTCTAAGATATGATATTCCTTTGGGATAGTTCGGACTTCGACATTTTTCAAAGTAGGTATTGAGATATTGGTTTCTGTGGGATCTCCGTGGTTATTGTGGTAAAATAATGAATAGATGATAATGTGATAACTATTTATTTATGAATTTTTATTTATTATCTATACAAATTCATACACTATTATTGGATTGGATATTTTTTAGACATCTTTGGTGTTGTCCTAATTAGATGTACTCAGACCCTACACGAGCTTTCAGATAAGTACCCAAATAGATTTCAAGGTTTTAAGAAAGGATAACAGAAAATGCCTTATGTTTGATGGATGAGTTGTGGTGGATCACAGATGAGGGAACTAGATGTGGCATGGGACCTTCTTAAGAATTGACAGTTTTTTTAATTTTGAGTTTTTTTTGACACTTGACACATACATTATCATGGTATATCAATTGTTCAATTTTTTTTATTATATTTCCAATTTTGGTCAACATGTGATATTTTCATTTTTATGGTTATGGTTATATATTTTGTTATTTTTTATTTATTTTATTCTTTTATATTACTATGAAAAAGTGGGTATAGTCTCCTCATGAATTATATTCATCCCTTGCTATAATTCGATATCCTATGGACTACGAAGAGGCACTCTTGAGGTCACGTAGCGAACCATCATGGGGCAATGGTTTGTCTCACCCAGGTCGGGACATTATAAAGTGGTATCAAAGAACCATTTTCTTTTATTTTGTATTATTATTTTGAAAAATGTAGAAATTAGACTACAAAGATTTGGGCCTTGGTTATGAGATCATTCATAGGAGTATCTAATCCATGTTTGGGGGAGAACCCAAGAACCATGGGTGGGATTGTTTATATTATTGTATCTATTACATTTGAAAATTATTTCACCTTTGGTGATTCACTTATTGTGTGATGTGATAATTTCGGTTGAGATTTTATAACATTTGAATCGAAGCTCAGTATGTCATGAGAGGTGAGTTTTCATGCATAATTCTAGGATCTTAGGGTTATTGTTACATGCATCATTCATTGAACTTATAGGAAAAGAGGTTATGGTTAAGTTGTGGAACTTGAACTATTTTTCCATTGATGTGAAATGAAAATGAAAATGGTTCCTAAACTGGAATTGAGAAATATTATAAAATAATAAAAAATGAGAATAAATGGGTGTCCAAATGGGAAAATTGAACAATTATAATGTGTTTACCCTTGTTAACTATGACCTAGGGGTAGGATGGTAAAGGGTAGTTATAGTGCCTCAGTTTTAAATATGTGGTGAGTGTTGGGGAAGGGAGTTGTTGTGTCTTATTGTGTTTTACCTATTATGAAATCATGTTACTATTGTATTATGTATCCTGATATGTGTGTTTGGATATAGAGAGAGTATTCCTCCATGGGGACCTTATTGAGATGACAATTGAGTGACATGGATAGTGATGAACCTCTACTGGAGGAACCTGAGGCACCAATCATTCCATTTCAGTAATGCAGGGAGCAGTTCTAAGATAACTTCTATCAGTTTTTGAAGTATATGGAATGAGACCTGAGCTAGGTTGTGAAAATATTGTTTGACCTTATGCAGGTGTTTAAGTTGCAGAACCCTCCTTCTTTTACTAGAGTGGGTGGACTTGAGGGTGTTTGGTTCTAGATTGTGTGAATCCAGATTATACATGACCATTTAGAGACTTCGACCAAGATATGGTTCAAGTGGGAAGCTTATATGATATAAGGATCATTGTATCATTGGTGGTACATTCAGTAATTAATTGGAAAGGATGATGATATGTTATGGAAGGACTTCTTGGAGAAGTTCCTGGAGTATTTCTCTCTCGATACACTGAGGAATGAGAGAGCTTATGAGTTTATGAGGTTGACTTTGGGGAGTATGTTTGTGATGGACTATATTGTACAATTTAAAAAAAATTAGTACATTTATCCAGGGTTATAATGGTATGATACAACAATAATGTGGTGTTTCTAGGATGGGCTTAAATGTGAGATTATGTACCAAGTTACCACTTTTTTTAATTAGTTAACGATGGTAGAGGATCAAGATCTCATAGATGAGGGGAACCTGATGAAGGTATCTTGTGATGGGTAGAAAATTAATACTGGATGGTTAAGAGGTACAAATTTTAAGATCCAAAATCATTGAAATGGGAACATTATCTCAAAAAACGTAATGTTGAGTGGAAATATTATAGGGTCAGTTATATAAGACCTTACTAGAGTGATATGTTATCAGTGTGGTAGGTCAATGAATTATCATAGAAATTGTTCCCTCTCACCAGTAGAGTTTCATTCTGGTGTAAATATGGGACATCTATATAATTTCCTCAGGACCTAGTGACAGATTTTTAAAGAGAGTTAAACTAGGTGGAATCATAGTGTGAGAAGGGAATAATCTACACCATATCAGTTTAGAAGTTGGAGTTATACTGTTCATGGATGTAAAAGAGTTTAAAGACATGCTTCTAATAAATAGAACCACTATCACCATTATGGTGTATGACATGGGACTTAGGTTGCATCATAGGGACAAGGATAAGAATAGTTTCATGCCATACAACCTACTCTTGAGGATAGTGGGGCTGGACTGTTAATAGTGAGAGGAATTATTCTTGTATATTTTACTTTATTTAGTGCCTTAATTGATACTATTTCTTCTTATAACATTATTTCAACACAACATTTGAATAGTTTGATCATGGTGGCAGAGTTTTTGAGAAGATTTAAGATGATAGATACACAGTGGGGAGTACAGTAGAGAGATATCTGCTTGAGAAAGGGGTGTTCTCTTGAAGTTGGAGAGTATCGTTTTTAGTGGGATCTTTCTATTTTGGATATCTTAGGATTATACATAATTTTTTGTATAGACTTTTTAGTATCATAACAAGCCCACATTTATTCTTACCATAGTAGAGTTATATTTACATCTACCAAAGTATATAGTTATATTCACCATGAAGATTAGGATATCCAGGCAGGTCGTGCTGGGCCTATTACTCAACAACTTGGATAGCTCATTTCCTATGATTCTAGTCTATTTCTTAATGACATAAGAGAGAACCATGGTGTATTTACACCAGTAGTGGAATGGTTTTAGGATGTATTTATAGATTACTTATTATCTCTTCTACATAAGAGATACGTGGAGTTTAATATTGATCTTTTTATAGGGGTTGATCTAGTTTCTATACCACAATACAGAAAGGCACCGACAATGCTTCAAGGGATCAAGAATCAGATTGAGTAGTTGGATGATATGATTTTTATCCATTAAGTATATTGCCTTAGGATTCTTTAATATTTTTTGAAAATAAGTATGATGGGAGATTATGATTTTTTTTCGATTACAATTTTTTTTGAAGGATGACTATGAAGAACTAGTTTCCTCTTTCGTGTATCGATGTTCTTTTTGACAAGTTTAGGGGAGTTTTTTTTTCAAGATTGACTTGAGATATAGTTATAATCAATAGAGAGTATGAACTTCTGAAATATCAAGGAATGCTTTCAAAAAAATTATTCCCTTTATGAGTTCATCATAATGCATTTGGGTTGATGAATTCACCAGCAGTGTTTATGTCCTTTACAAATAGACTCTTCCATTCATACCTGGATTAGTTTTTGGTTATGTTTTTGGATGATATCTTGGTTAAATATAATACTCATGATGATCGTGCCCAACTTATTGACATCATCTTGAGTACATTGAGAGAGAATAAACTTTATGCCAATCTATGTAAGTGTCTATTTGGGATTGATCAGGTACACTTACTGTGTTATATGATCTCAGAGAAAGTTGTATTAGTGGAACTAGATAATTTTTAGGTAGTTGTTTCTTAGGAGTAGCCTAATAATGTATTTTATATACATAGATTTATGGGGTTAGATTAATATTGTTGGAGATTCATCCATAACTTTTACCACCTGTAAGCGCTACTTTCATGCTTGACCAATGATGGGATAAATTTTATTGGATGGAAATAGGTGAGAATAACTTCAAGGAGTTAAATATGTTCTTGAAATCATCATAATTACTAATACTAAATAAGTCATTTAAGGAGTATAAAATGTATTGTAACACTTCTGGGATAATTATTGGAGTAGTTTTGACGTATGGAGATCAATTTTTGGCATATGGGTCTTGGAAGTTGAGGCCTCATGAATGGAATTACCCTACGCATGAACTCTAGTTGGCTACAATGATTTATCATTTCATGTGATGGAGGAATTATCTGTGGGTAGAATTTTTTACTGTTCATATGGATCATATGATATTTCATTATATATTTTCATAGTGATATATGAATCTCTGGTAGAAGAGGTGGGTTTTGAATATGTAGTCATTTGATTTTGAGCTAGCATATATGCCTCGGAAGGGAAACCGTGTGGCTAATTCTTTGAGTAGGAAACTCAGACACATTCTGTATAAGAGTCCACCGATTAGTGGAAGAATATGGATTTCCTAGAAGAGATGCATGTTGTAGTCCAGGAGAGTGAGAATCAGATGACTCTTGTATCAGTTTCAGTGGATTCTGCACTTTTGAGTGAGATTAGAGATAGATAGTATGAGGATCTAGAATTTTTGAAATTGAGGAAAATCCTAGATGGTGGGGAGACACCTCTAGATTAGATGATCGATGGGGAAGAGTTCATCTATTCTAAGAATTGTTTTTTATCCCTATGATAATGAAAGATAAGTTGATGTGGGAATTTCATTCCCTAAAGCGGGCGGTACATCCCGGTGTGACCAAAATGTTCTGTGACATTCGATGCTAGTTTTGGTTCCCAAAAATTAAAAATGATATAATCAGGTTTGTGAAAAGATGATACACCTATTAGTAGGTGAAGGTTATGAATAAATGATATAATGTTTTGTTATATCTATTACCCATTCTGGAGTAGAAGTGGGATGATGTCACCATGGAAATTATGGTGGGTCTCCTAATGAAGCCCCATAAGACTGATGTTATTTGGTTTATTGTAGACCAGTTGATGAATTTTGTACATTTCATTCCTATATAAGAAAACCTTCTTAGGGGAGAATTTAATAGAACTATATGATCAAGATATAGTCTATATGTATAAAGTTCCATGGGCTATAGTCTTAGACCATAATTCATGCATTACTTTAGGATTCTAATAGGGATTACAGATGGTGTTGGGCTGTTTCGCACGGAATCCGGGGATGACCTCCTGGACGGGAGATTCAAACGTTCCGATCGGTTTCTAACGGGTTTGTTCGTAGAACCGGAAACATCCAATGATTCCACATCCGTTTGGACCTACTTTCCAAAGGCAGGCGCTCATTAGCTTGTGGGCTAATGAGGCTTAGGAATTTGCATTGGTCGAGAGGATGGGAGGTCGGACTCATCACACCTTTTTGAGGGGAATTATTGTCTACTCCGGGACTCTCTTTATAGATTTAAGTTAAGTTCGTGAATCCTTATTACATTACCAAGTATAAAATGAGCTTTCCTTTAGTTTTAACAATCAATGATTAAATATGCAAGAAATTTAGAGAATCTTTTATATGTATTCGAGGTTCTTCATCAATATAGAATCATCTATATTTGTTTAGAGATTCTTGGTCAATGGTATCCTTCAAAACATTTATATAAAAGTCTCTTGGTCATTTTGATGACCAGGCTGGTTTTAAAGCCACTCAGTGGGGCACTTGAAGTTTATCGTCATTCAGAAGGACAGAGATTATTTCAATGTTGGGATCGAACCCATGAATGCGCTACCTACGTATCCTTTGTTTTGAAAAAAGGAATCAGAACCCACGTAGTTCGAGGAATGGGATATGATGTTTTATGATTGATGGCTCAAAGATGAATGTCATAATTACTTTTACACTCTAAGCTCACGTGAGTCATGCTCGGTGTGAGAAACAAGAGGTATTGGTAAAATTTAGACAATTGTGCCATAAAAGATGCAATCATAAGAATTTGTTTTGGGGCTTATGTATAGATGACTGCCCAGATAGGCGAAGGTTTAGGATTTACTTTTAGGAAGAAAATCCATGAACAGGGTCCACAAAGTTATATGTGCTTCATGGAGATTTGAATACTCTAATCTTGGGGCTTACTCCTAAGGAGGATGCCCAAGTTAGGAGGGGACTTATGATTGGGTTTTATTCCTGAAAAGGAAACCCAAATCAAAGGAAATTTATGACTGGTTAAGAGAAATTTTAAGAGACTTGTGGCTTACTCTTAAGAAAGATGCCCAAGATTTATGACTAGGACTTATTCCTGAGAAGGAAGCCTAGGTTAGGGGACTTGGGGCTTACTCCTGAAAAGGAAGCCCAAGGTTATGACTGAGTCTTATTCCTGAAAAGGAGACCCAGGTTAGGGATTAAGGTTTGGGGCTTACTCTTGAGGAGGATGCCCAAGTTTAAAGGACTTTTATTGGGGCTTATTCTTAAGGAAGATGCCCAAGTTTAAAGGTTTTATAACTGGGGATTTATTCCTGAAAAGGAAACCCAGGTTAGGATTCTCTCATCTTAAAGGATGAGGTTGAATGAATGAACTCTCAATCTTTGGTGACATAAAGATGTTTAAATCATTAGGTTTTGAGAGATATTTCACATAATTCCTTTCAGACAAGGATGTCAAATCAAGAAATCATGCCATAAATGGCTTTGAAGAGTATCTTGAAGACTGAATCTTGAATAGGAAGGGTGAAATGGCTTAAGAGGGGTGAAAAAGGGCAAGATGGGCACCCAAAAAGATAGGGGCGTGCAAGTATTGAAGGTCGCGCAAGTCCTGCGGCGGCGCGCAAGTATTGGTCGCGCAAGTATACTTGCGCGACATAAGGGATACTTGCGCGATTTTCAACCAGAGTTGAATTACTTGAGCGACTCTTTACTAAACCCTTTCCCATCCTCTTGAGGTTCTTCTAGAAGAGGGACGCGCAAGTTATATTGAAGGAATTAAGTCGGCGCGCAAGTGTTTGATAAGTTTCAACACTTAGGCCTTCCTTCTTCCCTTTAGATCTTCCATTCTAGGTAAGAAATTACCTTAGAAGTGTTCTGGAAGCTTTGAGAAGAGACTTGGGCGTCGGGAGCTTTGATCCGAGTTTCTGGGAAAAGATCCTCCCGAATGGGGGGCCCACAGGGTCTATTTATAGGCAAAAGAAGACCCCGGGCGGTTACTGGGCGGTTATCAGATCTGTCGCGCAAGTCCCTTGCACGACCATGATGGGTCGCACAAGTATTGAGGCGGCGCGCAAGTGTACTTGCGCGACCAAGATGGAACTTGCGCGATACATGGGCAATGTTCTCCTTTTCCATCCCTTTGTCGATTTTTTGATGTTTCTTCAAAGGATTAATCACTTTTTGCTTAGATATTCCCCTTTTCCGATCTTTGGATTCTGTGACGAAAAGGAGCGTCAACAAAAGTCCCCCCTCAGAGTTGGATCCGGAGAGAAATGAGGATTTGACTCTGAGGAAATCGAATTCCTCTAAAGGAAAAGGGCGGCGCGCAAGTCTTCAGTGCGCAGAGGGAGGCGCGCAAGTCTGTGTCGCGCAGGCCTTAAACCCTCTGGTATGGCGCGCAGGTAGGCCTCCTGGCCTATAAATATGCTGCTTCCGGCCGTAGATGGTATCTGACCCCGAATTTCTCGAGCTCTCGCCGTGCAAGTCTTTGTCGCCGCGCAAGTCTCCTATTTTTGCTGTTTCCTCGCTGCCGCGCTACTCTCAAGGTAATAAGGCTTGCGCGGCACACACTTGCGCGACAAATACTTGCGCGACATATGTACCACTTGCGCGCCTTAATGCCTTAGCCATTTTTTTCAGATTTTCTCACAAATTTTATGAAAAAATAAAACCCATTTAAGAGTTTAATTTATTCAACTCCTGTGCAGATTCAATGGCTCTTAGACCTGGATTCCTTGATGAACTGGCTAGCAAGCGGATAGATGATATGATGAATATCATTGGCCCTGATTACTATACTGTCAAAAACAGCACTCTTCCAGATTTGGCTAAGTATCTGAAGAAATATCATCACGACTTTCCTCACTGCACTTATCTACCTTTGTATGGTCATGGTCATCTGCAAGAAGTCATTATTCCAGAAGTAAAGAATTATCTTCCATTTTCTTGGTTTCAGAATTATACCAATTTTGCTTCAGCAAATATCTCAGGCGGAGGAGTATTTCAAACTGCTGGAACAGTAGAGAAGGCGTATGTGATGCATCATAGCCCTTGCACACCAGATCTGAAAAAACATACACCTGAGATTCAACCACATTGCCATCCTTCAATCTTCCGAGATGCTCAGATGGATCAGTCCAAAGGCTGGAAGAAAAGTTGGGATTTCCGCCCTGGGGGAGGTGTGAAGCCAACTTGGATGTGGGCATACTGGGTGCGACAGACTTGCGCAGAGTTTATTGAGGATCTGAAGAGAGCTGCAATATATGAAGCTGTTTGGGTTGGGCAGACATATATTTACAGACATGATATCTTCGTGCCAGAGATACTCAGTCACTGGAGTCTAGCGACTAATTCTTTCCACTTGACTCATGGAGAAGTAGGTATCAGTTTGTGGGATGTCCACAAGATTTCAGGAGCTCCAATCTTGGGCGATATGTATGATGAATTCATTCTTCCCAAGGTGACTTGGAATGATCCAGAGAAGACTCCTGTTTTGGCTCGAGAATTATTCAAAATCTTTCATAAGCTCAAGAGTTCAGAGACCTCATTAACTCATTTCAGAAAAGATATCCATCCGGAAGAATGGATGAAGGTGTTTCTTATTGAGAAGAAAGGGATGGAGCAAAAGGAAAAAGGATCCAAGAAAAAGAAATCCAAGGATACCCGGCCCAGACGTCCTACCACTTGCCCAAAACCTGAGAAGAGAGGAGCTCCTGGCACATTCTGGCCAACTCTAGAAGCAGGAGAGTTTGAAAAATGGGGCTATGAAGTGAATCAAAGAATTCCAAAGAAAACTCGTCTGGCGGGTTTCTTGGCAATGTGGCTCAGTATTTACCTCTTGCCGGTCAGAGATTCGAAGGGAGGCGTTAGGCCAGGGACCTTCGTCATTGCGGCCAAGTTAGCTGAGGGAAAAATGGTTGGGTTAGCTACCCCCATTTTAGCAAAGATTCACAGGAGTTTACTTCATGTCTTCCAGGGTAAATCTCCTTTAAGAATAGTGGGACCATTCCAGGTTTTGTGGGGATGGATTGCCACTCACTTCAGGACTTACAATGTACAGAATGGGTTACAAATTCTTGGAAGCTCCTTCAGACCGTCAGTGCAAGCATTCTCTGGAATTGCTCCATTAGATGTCAATGGTTATGACATAAAAGTAAGACTAAGCATGTATAAGGAATTCAACTTCTTTCCTTATGGAAGTCCGCCATCTGGGCGGTTTGTTGATGATGGGAAAGCCCCTTTGGATTTGAGGGCATACATGCTAGCTTGCAGGGATGGCGTGTTAGTAGCCAGGGTTGATGGAGAAATCATATGCGAGGCCTATGCTCCATATAGATTTGCACGCCAATTCAAATGTTTACAACAGATTGTTGTATCCCCTCCAGTACACGTCAGGTTAGAGCAACATCCGATGGTTGCTCGACAACTATGGTTGCTGACGTCAAGAGAGAAGACTGGAGCAGTATTTGATCTACCAGTTGAAAAAGCGGCACATTATCTGACTACTTTTTATGCCGAACACTGGATAGCATCATACCCTAAAGGGATATTGAATCACCCTGTATATCAAGTGGGAAAGAGGAAGAGGACTGTAGAGAAAGAAACTCTTCCTCATGAAGGTGCTGCTTCTCCTCCTGAAATAGGTTCAACAGACTCCTCCTCTAGAACTGATTCCTCGGATTATCATGATGGGGATGATGAGGCACAACCGGCAGCAAAGCGGTTTCGTGCCCGATATAATCCTCCGGCCAGAGTTAAAAGACCCACTCCATCAGTAGTTGCAGGAGTTGGGAAGAAATTAAAATCAAAAATTGTAGGACCTTCCTCACAACCTTTATATCTAAGACCAGAGGCTGTTCAGCTATGGCAGAGCTTATACTGTGATACTGAAACCGCCTGGCTGGATTTGTGTGAGGGTCTACAACTTCCTGGGATAGGATATCTTCTAGCTTCAAAAGACCTTCAATACGGAGATAACCCCAATGAAGTGCGGGCTTACATCAGAGAGCTGGAAATGCTCATATATGCCACCGATAATTCAGCTCCTATCACCAGGCGGGTGAAGGAAATGATTGATCGTGGCACCATTAAGGGGGCTGGTGGTTCTGGAGATGAGGAGTGGCAAGAGTACGTGGCTCCTGAAGATGTAAGTTTTCCTTCCTTATTTGCAACTTGATTTCAGTTGAAGCTTTGTTTCTTAAGGAAGTTATTTTCTTCATCTTGCAGCTTGCAAAGAAAGGGACCGGGGTTCCTTCGCCACAATATAGCCCTGGTGGTACCACTGTTGGGGCTGCTGCTGATTCTCCTCGCGAACCAGGCGAGATATCTCCAGGCCAGCAGGCCATGAATGAGGCACTGGACATAGCCTTTCATTCGCCAATCCAAGTGCCAATAAAGGAGACAGCTGAAACTCCAAAAAAGCAAAAGAAGCCAAGGCAACGAAGGAGGAAATCCTTAGCTAAACGTTTTATTAGCAGTGGTAAGTCCTTCGAACAATCATGAGTTTATACCCATAATCATATGGTTATTCATATTTCTGAGGATTGCAGGGGCTTCTTCAATTTCCCCCTTGAGGGAAGGGACTGATCCTTCTTCAAAGGCCGTGGAGGGTGCTGTAGAACAACCACAAACTCAAGCTGACTTGGTAGCTCCTGGAGAAGAGCTGCCATCCATTCCCAGTATCCCTCCCACTACTGAAGATGCTGTCCAGGGTCAGGGGCTGCAGGACATAAGTCAGCAAGAAGACATAGCAAATGCTCCCACTGGTGAGACTAACCAAGATTCTGAAGTATCATTGGATGAAATGATGAATCAAGGAATGACTTTTGAAGAATTTTATGATCATGCAAGATTGTCATGTGATTTAGAAGACCTTGGGCGTGAGTGTTACCCTTCGCCCAAATTTTTCTTTTAAAAGAAAAATATTTCTAATCATGATGTAAAATAATATGCAGTTTCTTCCGTAGAAGCTGCTGAACTGCCAATGCCTGAAGAGGGTGTGGACACTGATGTCAACCCTATCATTGCAGAAACATTAGCTCAAGTAGAGCTAAATCCAATAAACTCTCCTGAGACCCATCTTGAAAATCCTGTTGAAACCGGGAAAGATGGGGAGAAGTCTTCTCATGTTGCTGAACCACCATTGGGTAAGGGATAACAATATTTGTGATTGTACTTTATTTGCAAGACAATCCATTCTTTTGTTATTCTTTAAGATTCAACTAAAATCTTTCAATTGATCATGTAGGGCCATCAACTGTAATGGCTAGATCCGGAGATGAGGCTTCAACCTCTGCCCCAATGGGAATTGAAAGTGAAGAAGCCCAAGTCAGAGGGGAAAGAGCAGAACGAGGCACTTCTTTAAGCATGTTAATTCCAGATTACATACCCCCTTCTGACGAAGATGTTGAATCAGATCCAGAGATGCTCAAAGCGTTCAGCTTTTCACGACATAAGGCGTGGAACAATATATGGAACATCATATCGGGGGTGCCCTTAGAAGAGCTACCATCAAAAAATTTCCCGATTGTCATCCCAATTTGTTATAATGGGACTTGGTGGTTTTGGGTATGAAAAGATCCATGCTACAGTGAAACAGATTATCTTCAGGAGGGAGCAAATGCAGACAAGTCGCGAAGATTTGACCAGAGTGAAATTGTCAGTCAACTTAGGCGAATTTGAGGCTGCGATATCCCAGGCTGAAGCTGATTATGTTGTCAAGATGAAGGATCTGAAACAAAAAATCAAAGAAAAGGTCGTCCAGCAGGTGCAACTCCAGCAACAGTTAGATGCTGTTACTGGGGAACTTGATCAGCTTAATGAATCATTGGATGAAACTCATATAAATTGCATGAAAGCCATTGCAGATGCTAAGAAGGCACTTCAGCAAGCTGAAAAGAGTGAAGCTGGTCAAGTGCACGAGCTTCAAGCAACTGTTGATAAGGCTCAGGATGCTATATATCAAATGAAGACTTTTGTTGACAATCTCCTGTAATTTCTTGAAAAAGAGAAGAGATTCCAATCTGTGGATGTCCTTCTAACTCTTGTGTATCAATGAAAAACACTTTTGTCTTCAATCATTTGTACTTGCATTCTTCCATTACCTGCTTCAAATTTACTTAAGCCAATGGGCTTAGTAAGCATAGTTTGATTTTTACTAGGATTATTACAAATAACCCTACAAACTTTGAACCTTTTAACTGCTCAATATTACCTAAATCATACAAAAAAAATGTATATTTAGTGAGCTGGAACTTGACTTTTATTCAGAGTTCCTCTGTCTTTTGTGCGGGCAGTTTGAAGTCATGCAAGCCGGACATAAAGGGGCTAATGTTTAAGGTCGAAATAGCTTTGACCGAAAAATGGATTAAAATGGATTCAATTCCTTGATAATTTATCTGAAAACAAATTACCATACTCAAGTATGAGAGAAAAAATGTAAACTATGACTTAAGAATATTTGAATCTGAGGAATGATATGAAAAAGAGCTAAATAGCATTAGAAGAAGTAGTTTCCAAGAATGAAGTTACTATTATTTAACAAAACCCGTTAGGGGGTTGAAATATGCAGGGCCACCTATGGGCATTGGCTGCATAGTCAAATAAAATAGCATCTTTTGGCTGACAAGTCTATTATGTGGACTGTTTATGCAAGGCCACCTATGGGCACGTGCTGCATAGTTAGGCAAAAGAACTCTCAGAAATTTACTTTCCTAGTGCTAAAAGCCAGTGAAAGTTTATGGAGATTCAAATTTTCTAAAGCATAGAGTTTGTTGTATGGAAAGAGGTACTTGAATATGGAGAAGATATTTTCAAACAAGAATATCGAAGAACTGGATGAATATCACTCCTACGAAAGTCTGACCCAAACGTAGGGAAGAAGAATAAACCATAGACTTGAATACTTTCAGATCATGAAAAAGGATATGGGACAAATACATTAAGGATGGCTATTTTTGCGGATCCTTACATACTGTCGTTTAAGACAAATAAGGACAAAAGAGGCATTCTTCCCAAGAATGAAGTTACTATTATTTAACAAACCCGTTAGGGGGTTGAAAACATGCAGGGCCACCTATGGGCATTGGCTGCATGGTCAAATAAATAGCATCTCTTGGCTGACAAGTCTGTTATGTGGACTGTTTATGCAAGGCCACCTATGGGCACGTGCTGCATAGTCAGGCAAAAGAATTCTCAGAAGTTTGACATTTTTGTGACCATAAGTCATGAAAAAGGGTTATGAAGATCTGAAAATATTTAAGGTTAGGATTATAATACATAAAGATGGGTATTTTCCAATGTATATAGAGATACATAGGTCAATGAAAACCATAATCATGTTGTGGCTGGGTCCTGAATTGAAACTTGGACTTCACTACGTATCTCATAAGAATGAGAATCAAGCCATACGTAGTTCTTAAAATGCAGTTTAACGTCGTGTAGGACGAAAGGATGAGTGATCTTAGTTTTTTGGGGTCATAGAATTCGGACCATAATAATGAATACACAGTGTGTGTTTTCATGAGGACTTTTCAGCCAAGGGACTGAAAGTGAAATTTGGGGTTAGGCCCAAAAGACTTGGGACTGGATTCTAGGGACACTCGAATGTTCCTACGTATCCCATAAAGATGGGAATCAAGTCCACGTAGTTCTAGAAACTACCCTTTGTACAAATTTGGTTCGTACATGTGAAGGGTGAAAAGGGACTTTAGTGCAATGATGGTTTTAACCTAAGATAAAAAGTTTAGGCATTACCATGTATGTACGTAGTCTTTTTGAAAATGAAAACCATGATTGAAAAAGAATCAATGTTAATAATGGTTCCTTCTCAAATGAGGAAATCAAAGAATATTGTAGTTTATTGTCGTACTGGACAAAAGTGTTGTATAGTTTAACGTCATATAACAAGGACAAAAGTGAATCAATGTAAAGATATTGATTCCAAGGGTGGTTTCACAAATCATCATCATATGAGATTGTGGTGAACCAATGTGAAAAGATTATTTTTGGGCTTGAACCTTTGGGAGGTTGCCTACATACCCAGCCTGGAGGGAAAGGATCAAAGTCTGTGTAGTTCAATTAAAGAATGAATTAATGATCAAGTTGTTCTTGTGGACAATGATCTAAAAAAAAATGTTGTTGGGACTTACACATGGTTAGTGGCCCAAAGGGAGTGTTATGGTTGATGTTCGCTCTAAGCTCACGTGAGTCATACTCGGTGTGAGAAACAAGAGGTAATAACAACCTTAACGATGTACAGTTTAATGTCATGTAGGACATAAAAAAGGGACTTTCTGTACAGTTTAGCGTCATGTAGTTAGGACGTCACAGTTTAACGTCTTGCTGGACATATTTGCAAATAGTTTATGGTCGTATACATGGACCAGGAATGATGCAGTTTTAAGGTCATGCTGGACTGTTTATGGAACTTTTTCACAGTTTAATGTCGTGTGGGACGAAGTTGCAGTTTAAAGTCATACTGGACCATTGCTGTATAGTTTTAGCGTCATATAGCAAGGACGAACTGATGCTGTACAGTTTAAAGTCATGTAGCTAAGACTAAGGTGAATCAATATGAGGATATCAGTTCTGATCTTTTTACAGTTTATCGTCATGCTGGACATTGGAAGTGCCACACAGTTTAATGTCATGTTGCTAGGACACAATATAGTTTAATGTCATCTCGGACAGAATACAGTTTAGTGTCATGTAGGACAATAAGGGACTTAACACAGTTTAACATCATGCTGGACGATGAAAGTGCCACACAGTTTAATGTCATGTCGCTAGGACAAAATATAGTTTAATGTCATCTCGGACAAAAATATAAGAACTTCTATACGGTTTATTGTCATGTAGGACAAAATCAGGGACTATGCAGTTTAAAGTCTTGCAGTTAGGACTATTGGTGCTGCACAGTTTAGTGTCATGTTGCAGGGACATAAGTGCGAATAGTTTAAGGTCATATGCACGGACCATACAGTTTATCGTCATGCTGGACGTAGTTGTAGTTTAAGGTCATACTGGACCATTGCTGTATGAACCAAATGTAAGAGTCTTAGTTCTGTGAACAATATTTTGTGTTTATACAAAATACTTCTTCAGAAATCTGGCATTAGTTGGAGTCGTGATGTGTTCTCCATCCATTGAAATCAGAGAATACGCTCCATTGGAGTAGACCTTATGTACTGAATAAGGTCCTTCCCATTTTGGTTCAAGCTTGGGAGGCTTCTTTCCTGGTATCATTGGTGTTCTGAGAACCAATACCAATTCTCCCTGAATGAATGAACGAAGACGAACTTTTTTGTTAAAAGCTCGTGCTATTCGATTCTGATAGATTTCCAAGTGGTGCAAAGTGCACAATCTTTTCTCATCTAACTGTTCCAATTCATTCAACCGCTTTTGGGATTGCTCATCTGTTGATAACTGATCACAAATGGCTATTCTGAGTGAGGGCAATTGGACTTCAATTAGCAAGACTGCTTCTGTTCCATATACCAATGAATATGGAGTAGACTACGTTGCATTGCGAGTGGTAGTCCGATAAGCCCATAAATCATGATAGATTTTATCAGGCCATGACCTCTTATCTTTATCCACCATCTTTTGCAGTATATTTGAAAGAGTCTTGTTGAAGGCCTCTATCTGGCCATTAGCCGCTGCATGATATCGAGATGAATGGTTGGACTTAATGTTGTATTCTTGATACAATCTCTTTACCTCAGAAGAGCAGAAGTTGGTGCCGTTGTCTGTCAATATGGTATGAGGGACACCAAATCTAGTAATGATGTTAGACTTGATGAAGCTAACAATGCATTTAGAACTGACTTCTTTGAGAGGTACTGCCTCTGCCCATTTGGAAAAGAAATCAGTAGCAGTAAGAATGTACTTAAACTGCTTGGCCGTAGCTGAAGGGTAAGGTCCCACCACATCCATTCCCCATGTGGAAAATGGCCATGAGTATTTAGCTGTATGAAGCAACTCTGGAGGTTGATGAATGAAATTGGCATATACTTGGCATGAATGACACTTCTTTGTGAAATTAACACAATCTTGTATCATTGAAGGCCAGAAGTATCCAAGTCTTCGAATTTGATCAGACAATCTATGTCCAGACTGGTGGGCACCACAGACTCCTGCATGCACTTCTTTTATGACAGCCATTGTCTCTTCACCATCAATACATCTGAAGAGAACTCCATCAAAACCACGTTTGTAGAGAATTTTCTCGAGGTGGTTTGGACCATCATAAAGAGTAAAATTGACAACACGTCGCCGAATTTGTTCTCTCTTGGCTCTATCAGGTGGAAGTGTTACATTTTGAAGGTATTCCCTGATAGGTGACATCCATCCTGTAGTATGACCATATGGTTCAGGAATGGGACTAATTTCATTAATTTCCTCTGTTCTGACTTGAACATAAGGTGAAATTGCACGACGGTGGGCAATACCGATGGTTGTCTCGTCCCGATTTGGATCTGCTAAAGCTGTGGCTATATTAGCCAGTGCATCAGCTTGAGCATTTTGTGATCTTGGGACATAAGAAAATGTCGGTTCTGAAGGGAATTCCGACATTAACTCTCTGACGTAATCATACAAAGGGATTAATTCTTCTTTTCTGATGGCATAATCCCCATTGACTTGTTTGATTACCAGGTCTGAATCACCTTTTACCTTTAAGTGATTCACTTGTGCTTGAAGCGCTAACTCCAAGCCTGCAATGAGAGCTTGGTATTCAGCTTCATTATTGGTACCGCCTTCCCACAACAAAAAGGAATAAGGTAACACTGCCTTATCTGGAGAAATGAGCACAATTCCTAAACCAACTTTGTTGAATTTAGGATTTTCCATTTTCTTCCCTGTTGGACTTCTAGAAGCACCATCAAAATACATTTCTCATGTTTGAGGATTCTCTTGAATAGAAAAAACTTCCTCATCAGGGAGTTCGATATCTGAATATGTGTCTTCCACTGAAGGGTGTTCAGCCAGGAAATCAGCCAGAGCTTGGCCCTTAATTGCCTTTTGAGACACATATTGAATGTCGAACTGCTGTAGAATAACCGCCCACCTTGCCAGACGTCCTGTAAGCATTGGACGACTAAGGATGAATTTGAGTGGATTATTACGAGATACCAATTGGACCTCGTGATGTTGCAGGTAGTGTCTCAGTTTCTGAACTGCAAAGATTAATGCTAGGCAGCATTTTTCAATACTCGAATACCGGGTTTCTGCTTCAAGCATAGTTCTACTGAGATAGTAGAGACTATTTTCATTCCCAGCATCATTCTTTTGAGCGAGAAAGGCACCCAATGATCGCTCTAAAGCTGTCACATAGAGGATAAGAGGTCTACCCTCAACAGGTGGCATGAGTACTGGTGGACTTAAGAGGTATTTCTTGAGAACATCAAATGCTTCTTGACATTCTTTAGTCCACTGGTAAGTGACTCCTTTCTTCAATAATTTGGTAAAAGGTAAACTTTTGCCTGCCAAATTGGCGATGAAACGCCGAATATAGGCTAAGTGTCCTTGAAGTCCTCTTAATTCTTTCAAATTCTGAGGAGGTGACATACCAAGGATTGATTTGGTCTTCTCAGGATCGACTTCAATACCACGATGGCGTACAACAAAGCCGAGGAATTTTCCTGAGGTTACCCCAAAAGCACATTTTAAGGGGTTCATCTTCAAATTATGTTGTCGAAGCTTGTGGAATATGATTTCCAAATCAGCCAAGTGATCAAAACGTTGTTTGGATTTAACCACCAAATCATCTACATAGCATTCAACAAATTTCCCTAGAAAAGGTTTGAAGATACGATGCATGGCGCGTTGATATGTTGCACCTGCATTCTTTAAACCAAAGGGCATCACCCGGTAACAAAACACACCTTGAGGAGCTCTGAAGGGTGTATATTCCTCATCTTCTGGGGCCATTCGGATCTGATTATATCCAGAATATCCATCCATGAAAGAAAGTACTTCATAGCCAGCCGTCGCATAAATTAAGAGTTCTGTAATCGGAACTGGAAAATCATCTTTGGGACAATACCGATTAAGATTTCTGAAATCGATGCAAACCCTAATTTGTCCGTTCTTTTTCTTTACTGGGACAATATTAGCCAACCACTTGGGATATTGAACTTCTCTGACGAAGTTAGCTTTGATAAGCTTATCCACTTCAGCCTCGATTTTGGAAGCATAGGTTGGGTGTGTTCTTCTCGCGGCTTGCTTGAATCCTCGATGTTCTTTTGGCAAACCCAAATGATGGGTGGAAACATCAGGATCAAGGCCAGGCATCTCTGTATAATTCCAAGAAAAGATATCTTTATTTTGATTTAGAAAAGAAATATACATCTCTTGTTCTTCAAGGGTCATGGCCATACTAATTAAAGTGGGGCGTGGATCTTTCTCTGTACCCAGATTTACTTCTCTGAGTTCATCCACAGTGGTAGAGATACCCTCTTCAAATGCTGGAGGAGCACCTCTAAGATCTTCCTCTTCCTCTTCATCATGTGTTATATCTTCCGTTTCTACTTGCAAAGTAGATGAAAAAACGAAATTCTCATGATCATAAGAGATGTCAAAATTTTCACATTTTGAAGAAGAAGCTTCCATTTCCGTCCCTATTGATGAAAAAGGGTCTTCTTTGGGAAATAAAGAGGAGATGATGGATTGAGAATCGACATCAACATTCACCTCTGGTGTTGCTATAACTTCTTCTGGCCTGATTAGCGAAGTATAGACTTGTTGGATTTCAGCAGACGAAATGAAAACGTCACCACTTATGCTTTCATCATTGCTTGGTAAGTTACCAATTTCTCCCATGTTGTCTGGCTCGATTGCCGTAATTGACATTATGGATCTTTCCATAAGAGTATTTTGATTTGGGTCTATTTTGTCAATTTGACTGATAGGTAACACATAATCTGTACTCACATGTGAAAATGGATTTATTGGAATTTTTTCCAAACCATATGGAGCATTAACTTTGGTAATTTCCTTCATTGTAGATTTTTCTCTTCCCTTCATGTGATAAAATTCCGCCTCAATGTATTGAGACTCACATGTTTTGAACGGGGCCTTATCACCATATAATGTTCCAACTTGACCATCGAAACAGTATTTGAGACATTGATGGTATGATGACGGAATAGCTGCATGCTGATGTAACCAGGGTCTTCCAAGCAAGATATTGAAAGCTGAGTCTTGATCAACAATCATGAAATCTGAATTGGAAACAAGATCTCCAAACTGAGTTCTGAGCGTAACTTCTCCCAGTGGTTCTTGTTCATTTTTATCATATCCTTGCAACATCATGGTAGAAGGAGATAAATCAGATTCTGTGAGGCCCAATCGACGAAGTGTGCGAATGGGCATGAGGTTGACTCCTGAACCATTGTCAATGAAAGCTCTTCGAACATCTATACCATTGACTTTGCCAGATAAGTACAAAGGTTTTATGTGCCCATGCACAACATCATCCTCATCTTTATCAGTAAAAGATATCACTGCATGGCATTCTGCAGGATTATTCTCGATGTGATAAATTTCAGCTGCAGCAATCTCAGCTTCAAACTCTTGAGGACTTGACAAAGCTTCGATGAGTGCTTCCCGAAGATCTCTTGATAGATTCAAAGCATCCAAAATTGATAATTTGGCTGGTACTTGGGCCAAGTGTTTCAATATATCATACTTTTGATCTAGAGGCCTGCGTTTCCCAATAGGAATATGTGGTTTAGCAGGTATCTTGGAAGCAGATGCTTTGGAAGCTGATGCATCTTGTATTGAAGTTGGCAACATCTTAGGTTTTGGAAAATTAGACTGATTAGATCCATTTGCTTGCTGAGATAAAGAAGATGGAACCTTTAATCGGTCTTCCAAAATAATTGTGCCGAAGCTGAGTTGGCCATTAGCAGAAGAACTTGCTTGTTCATTTTGAGCTCGTTGAAGGGCTCTACCACGAGTTTCTGCTGCATATACAGTGCTAGCAGGGGTAGAATTAGAGTAGTGGCTTCGGAAAGATCCACGTCTTTCCCTATATCCTGAACCTCTAGAACTTCCTCGGGTTCCTTTATTTGATACAGGGAATTCAGGCTCATCAAGACTGGAATATGAATCTGTTAATTGAATCATATTAACAGAACCAAAGATCAATTCTTCGTCTGATAAAGACTCTGCCTGGTTGGCCTGTTTAGGCTGTGCCGTTTGGTGGGACGGTGCCCGTGACTTTGAAGTAGATGGCATGAAATCTGCCAGAGTCAAAGACAATTTAGGCTTTGATACATACTCATCTTCTCCTGATTCCTCTTTCTTCTTTGAATTATGCTGCCCTTTTGAGGATTTGTCCTTTGATGGAGGCTTTACTGCAGCTTTTGTAGGAGACACAATTGGTTTCTTCAATTGTGTTCGCAAAATGGAATGAGTCCGATTGATTGTCTTTCTGACCATCCAATCATCATATTTTTTCGCAGTTTTTCTTTTGACTTCCTGCCACTCGCCTCCTTCCTCTGGATCTGTAGCGGTAATACACGCTACATGAGCTGAAGAACCCTTCAATTTGACTTGTCCCAAGTCGACCATCTTTTGTAGGAGGTCTTTAAAGACAAAACACTCCTGGATGGGATGTCCCAACATTTGATGAAAGGGACAATAATTGGGACGGTCTTCATCTCCTTCCTTGTTTGGTCTCTTCGGCACTGGTAATTGAACCAAATTATTTTCCAGAGCTGAAATGAAGTAACCAGGAACTTGCTCACTTCGGAAAGAGTATGTTTTACTCTTCATATCCTCAAATTGTTTTCGTCGTTGATCTTTTTGATCATTTGGACGAAACAGCCTTTGTTGTTGGCGTTCAGGAGGTGGAGCCCTTCGAGAAGATGAAGGTTTTGAAGTAGAAATAGGTACAGGTGCCTGTTTAAGCATAACTGTAGCAGTTTCTGCTTTACCCATTCTTCTTCCTGGAGCTGATGGAATTACACGAGATTTAACCTTAGCCTGCATAAGGGAATCTTCAATCTGTTGAGCGATTGAAGTAAGGTCTCGAAACCCTCCTGTGTATTTCACAGGGATCAATGGCATGCGTAATTCGTCACGCAAATTTGCCACACAGATTGGAAATAATTCCTCCTGAGGGAGTGATAAACTCAAGGAATACGTTAATCCCTTCCAACGAGCAATGAAATCAGAGACTCTTTCATTCTCCCTTTGCTTGCAGTTTGTAAGATCGAAAACTGTCGTTTTTGGCAAAGTTGAGCTGAACTGAAGAAGGAATTTTTGACGAAGATCCTCCCATCCGATGACTGACCGGGATTTCAAGCTTGTATACCAGACAAAAGCTGGTCCTTGCAAGGTTCGCACGAAGCATCTGAGTTTCACTGCTTCTTGTTGTTCTGGAGTTCCCATCATAGGATCACAACAAGACACGTAATGCGTCAAATGTTGTTCAGGGTCGCCTGATCCATTGAAAGTAGGGAAAATAGGGTTTCCAAAACTGGATGGAGGAGAAATTGAATCTACCCATTCAGGGTGAACTTTCTTTTCAGGTTGAACTTGCGCCCGTTTCCCTTCCATAGTTTCTAACCGAGCTGTTAATGACTCAATAGTAGTTATTAACTTTTGAGAAACGTCAGGTTGAACTTGGTTTTGGGTAGGTGCAATGAATGGAGCTTGGACAGCCGTGGAGGTTGGTGCTGCAACTAATGGTAGTGCTGCCAACCGTTGTTGCGTTTGACCCGTAGGATTAGACCTCTGTGGGTGTACTGATAAAGGAGGATATTCCTGATCCATCTCAGTAGTTACAACAAATTCCTTCGGCTGTCGGACTTCAGCATTCTTAAGAAGAAGACTACTCTGAAGTAGTTCTGCATTCAACCTTCTTAATTCTTTCATTTCTTCCTCTTGTTGTGCAAGCCTTTGCTCTAATGAGAGCGATTGACCTCCTTCAGAGGAAGGGTGAGAAGTAACCCGATTCTTTCCTTTCCCCTTATTGGATCCTTTTCGGAGAGGGGGAAGTGGGTTACTTGAAGGAATACCCAAATTTTGGGTAAGCCTTTGATTACGTGTGCGCACACCTTCTTCATTTAGGTCTGTGTGCGCAACTTCTTGAGCAGGAACCTCTTCATCTGATCCCTCTGATTGAGCCTCATCTGGTGAATCAGCAGCAACAGCAGTGATGACATTAATGGATGCATATTTCATGAAATCCTTTCTATCAGCATTTCTATGATATTGTCTCCTTTTATGTCCATGATAAGACATGGCATTCCGTTGACTTGACCCCTCAGGAATTTCTTTGTGAACCGTCACTTGGAGAGAATCTCCTGACATCTTGGCTCTTCGTTCCTCTTGAGGCTTATTCCCTAATCGAGAGAATACTGACTTTCTCTGAGGGAGGGATTGAAGATTTGAAAAAGTCCCCAGTCCGGTGGACTGGGGGTGTTCCTGTTGCTTCTGCTCAACTCCTCGAATCCCATTCGTTGATTCTGAGGGTTGGGTTAGAGAAGTCCCCAGTCTGGCAAGCTGGGGTGTCTCTTGACATGCTATGTCTGAGATCTTCTTGAAATCTCTCTTGATCTTGCAGATCTTAGTTCGGAAATTAGCTGGATGCATTAACCTGTATCCACTTTTATCACCTGGTTCAACAGACCGTTGGATGATTTCCGAAACTTCTGTCATTTGATGACGTGTTTGCTCCAGACGAGAGGCTTGCGCAATATTCTCGCCTGCTTGATGTAGGAGCAATTCAACAACCTGTTCTCTATATACTTGATTTTGAGAGGAACTAGTTGAAGCTTGATCTCGAGCAAGATTTTGATTATGAACAAAGCCCATTGACTGTGGCCGGCCATGGGCAATAACATTGCATGAGACCATTTTCGGCGGGCTTTGCTGACCGGAAAGCACTGTGAAATGTAGTGCTCCGTGAATACCCCATCCTCTGATATGAACATTAGATGGAGCATTGGAAATTAACTGACGCAATTTTCTCAGCGCGCCAAGGCATGAACGTTGAAGGGTTCTCTGTTGCTTTTCAGCCTTCGGATACCGAGAGACTGATAGAGATGCCAAATCAATCTGGCGTTGTAACCCTTCTATTATCTTAAGATGGTTTTCATATTCATCGTAATATAATACCTTCTTCTTTAATTGACAAAGAGTTTTCCATATGTTAAGACGAATATCATGGATTCCATCATCCGTCAACATCTTTGGAATGTCATACTATGAATCAGCCAAAGGCCAAAACATGACTGGTACTTCACCTTTTGCCAGTTTTTTCCTCATGTTCAGCATTTCCTCTTTATCATTAAATAAAGATTCTTCTACCTGTTTGGACCAGAGTTGGTGTTTCCTTGTTGCTTCATCGGATTCAACAAGATTGGTAGAGGAATCACTATTCATGCTGGAAGATGAATGACCCAGGGAAGGTTCGGAGAATAACCTGAACCCCAAGCTATCTTCTGATGGAGAAAGAGTTTCACCTGCCGATAGTAAAGCCTCAGACATGACTGGTTTTACGTTTGCAAGTGCCTCGAGATAGGAGGGCTTTCTCGTCACTACATTGCCTTCTGAAGAATTTTCGAGACAATGTGAATCACTACTGCGGAGAGGACTTTCGCAGCGAAGTTCATCACCATGAGGAGGACCTTCATGATGGGTTACAGCAAAAGATGATATCTCTTGCTCCTTGGTCTTCTGACCACACAGAGGGTTCCTGTGGTTCTCATCTGAAGAAGAAACTTCAAGATTGACCGAATTTTCATGAAGCAAGTCTTCATGAGGAAGTGTCTATTGAAGACCTTCGGGATTAATGTTCCTGTTATTGGGAACTGAGGGAGTAGAATCTTGAATTCCGACAGATAAATGTCTGAGGGCTTCAAGAACTCCAGCATCGAGCAAGGCCTTGTTACAGATTGGCCTTTGATCTCCTGACTGTGCTGGGCGGATCTTTTTCTTAGATGCCTTCTTACTCGCTTTAGAAATCACTTGATGACGAAAGTGATTGCTCTGAGCAGGTGTATGTGCCTGATCAGGAAAGATGGTCAGGTTAGGCTGACGATCATCGCTCAAATCAGGTGTATGTGCCTGACTTGGTTGTCCATATGATATGGGGGAGTAGGCCCCACAACCCTCTTGGACTGGAACAGATGTGTGTGTCTGTTCCGGAGTGAATTGTTGATGTGTCACTCCACTGCTAGGGATAGATTTATGTGTCTGTCCCTGAGATGATGCTGAAGATGTTATGATATCCTGGCAAGCATCCAGAATATGAGCAGGAATTTGCTTCTGCTCTTTCACCATTGATAAAATATGCTTGGTGACTTCAGCCGCCGGAACAGGGATATACGTCCATTCCGGGCTTGGAGTAGGTGTATGTGCCTGCTCCTGTCCTCCTTTTCCTGTCAGTGAATTCTGACAGTACTCAAGTGTGGAGGCAGAGAGTTTAGTCTGCCTCCTGTTTGTCGTCGGGACTTTCCGACTGACTTCTCCGGGTGCTACCAAGCGAGACTGTTGGTAGACTTGATTAGTATTAGCAGGTGTATGTGCCTGCTGATTACACTTCGTCAAACGCGGTTGACGAGATCCATCATATCTAGTCAGACGAGCTTGCTGACTAACTGCTGATGTATAAGCAGGTGTATTTTCCTGCCTATGGTACTCCGCCGGAATTGCCTGGCGGGATCGGCTTGATGCTGCCAGACGAGTCTGCTGGACAACTGAATTAAAACGGGCAGGTGTGTGTGCCTGCTCGTTGTTTGCCACCAAGTTAGGTTGGTGGACTTCTCCGGAGATGGCAGGGATGACAACCTGCCTATTATTAACCGGATTCCGTCTCTGGTGATTCATCTTGCCTGCTCGGGTTCGAGGAACCTGAGCTGAATGCCTGGAGCCGGTACCCTCATCATGTTGAGGGTGCACTACCGCACGAGTCTGGCGGCGATTGTTGATGGGAGCCCTTGAGAAGGACTCCTGTCTCTTTGAATTAAGGTCCTGCGGGACCTGCTCATTCACTTCCTCAGAATAAGGGAGTGAATGGAAATTGCGTTCCGGGGATAACGACCCGAAATGGTTGGAGACGGTAGTCAGCACCGCCTGCTTCTTGATTGCTGGTCGCCGTTGTCCGGACGACCAGGTAGAATTGTTAACTTGGAGGGCTTGACGAGCGGCCTCCAGAGTTGGGATAGTACCGTTACGACGGTACTCCTTAACCAGTGCATTTGAAACACAGCGTTGAAGACGCTGAGTTGGTGATGTCATCCTCAGAGCGGATGACGTTCCAGCAGGAGTAGCAGCATTGGTTTTCATGGCAGCAGACCTCACAGTAGAGGTGTTCTCAGCAGCAGTATTCACAGGGGTGAATTTAAGGAAAGCCATTTTTTGTAGAAGATCTTGAAAAAAAAGTGCCTGTTCCATATAACAGACATAATCAAGATGAATCCGGCTACTGCATCTTTTGGATGATCATATGTCAATGATTGCCTTGTTGGCCCAAGGGGCCTAACATCTAAGAAGAACATCACTTTAACTTGGTTAAGGATTCACGTCGGGTTCACCATTTTTTGTTTCGCGCGGAATCCGGGGATGACCTCCTGGACGGGAGATTCAAACGTTCCGATCGGTTTCTAACGGGTTTGTTCGTAGAACCGGAAACATCCAATGATTCCACATCCGTTTGGACCTACTTTCCAAAGGCAGGCGCTCATTAGCTTGTGGGCTAATGAGGCTTAGGAATTTGCATTGGTCGAGAGGATGGGAGGTCGGACTCATCACACCTTTTTGAGGGGAATTATTGTCTACTCCGGGACTCTCTTTATAGATTTAAGTTAAGTTCGTGAATCCTTATTACATTACCAAGTATAAAATGAGCTTTCCTTTAGTTTTAACAATCAATGATTAAATATGCAAGAAATTTAGAGAATCTTTTATATGTATTCGAGGTTCTTCATCAATATAGAATCATCTATATTTGTTTAGAGATTCTTGGTCAATGGTATCCTTCAAAACATTTATATAAAAGTCTCTTGGTCATTTTGATGACCAGGCTGGTTTTAAAGCCACTCAGTGGGGCACTTGAAGTTTATCGTCATTCAGAAGGACAGAGATTATTTCAATGTTGGGATCGAACCCATGAATGGGCTACCTACGTATCCTTTGTTTTGAAAAAAGGAATCAGAACCCACGTAGTTCGAGGAATGGGATATGATGTTTTATGATTGATGGCTCAAAGATGAATGTCATAATTACTTTTACACTCTAAGCTCACGTGAGTCATGCTCGGTGTGAGAAACAAGAGGTATTGGTAAAATTTAGACAATTGTGCCATAAAAGATGCAATCATAAGAATTTGTTTTGGGGCTTATGTATAGATGACTGCCCAGATAGGCGAAGGTTTAGGATTTACTTTTAGGAAGAAAATCCATGAACAGGGTCCACAAAGTTATATGTGCTTCATGGAGATTTGAATACTCTAATCTTGGGGCTTACTCCTAAGGAGGATGCCCAAGTTAGGAGGGGACTTATGATTGGGTTTTATTCCTGAAAAGGAAACCCAAATCAAAGGAAATTTATGACTGGTTAAGAGAAATTTTAAGAGACTTGTGGCTTACTCTTAAGAAAGATGCCCAAGATTTATGACTAGGACTTATTCCTGAGAAGGAAGCCTAGGTTAGGGGACTTGGGGCTTACTCCTGAAAAGGAAGCCCAAGGTTATGACTGAGTCTTATTCCTGAAAAGGAGACCCAGGTTAGGGATTATGGTTTGGGGCTTACTCTTGAGGAGGATGCCCAAGTTTAAAGGACTTTGATTGGGGCTTATTCTTAAGGAAGATGCCCAAGTTTAAAGGTTTTATAACTGGGGATTTATTCCTGAAAAGGAAACCCAGGTTAGGATTCTCTCATCTTAAAGGATGAGGTTGAATGAATGAACTCTCAATCTTTGGTGACATAAAGATGTTTAAATCATTAGGTTTTGAGAGATATTTCACATAATTCCTTTCAGATAAGGATGTCAAATCAAGAAATCATGCCATAAATGGCTTTGAAGAGTATCTTGAAGACTGTATCTTGAATAGGAAGGGTGAAATGGCTTAAGAGGGGTGAAAAAGGGCAAGATGGGCACCCAAAAAGATAGGGGCGCGCAAGTATTGAAGGTCGCGCAAGTCCTGCGGCGGCGCGCAAGTATTGGTCGCGCAAGTATACTTGCGCGACATAAGGGATACTTGCGCGATTTTCAACCAGAGTTGAATTACTTGAGCGACTCTTTACTAAACCCTTTCCCATCCTCTTGAGGTTCTTCCAGAAGAGGGACGCGCAAGTTATATTGAAGGAATTAAGTCGGCGCGCAAGTGTTTGATAAGTTTCAACACTTAGGCCTTCCTTCTTCCCTTTAGATCTTCCATTCTAGGTAAGAAATTACCTTAGAAGTGTTCTGGAAGCTTTGAGAAGAGACTTGGGCGTCGGGAGCTTTGATCCGAGTTTCTGGGAAAAGATCCTCCCGAATGGGGGGCCCACAGGGTCTATTTATAGGCAAAAGAAGACCCCGGGCGGTTACTGGGCGGTTATCAGATCTGTCGCGCAAGTCCCTTGCACGGCCATGATGGGTCGCGCAAGTATTGAGGCGGCGCGCAAGTGTACTTGCGCGACCAAGATGGAACTTGCGCGATACATGGGCAATGTTCTCCTTTTCCATCCCTTTGTCGATTTTTTGATGTTTCTTCAAAGGATTAATCACTTTTTGCTTAGATATTCCCCTTTTCCGATCTTTGGATTCTGTGACGAAAAGGAGCGTCAACATGGGCACATAGGTTCTTTTAGTTTGTATTTCCACTCATAGATAGATGGTAAATCAAGGGAATTATATAGGTGCTTGAGGATATCATACAAATGTGTTATCTATACTTCAGTGGGTCTTCGGAGAAGAACCTCTCAATTTTTTTTGTTTTCCTATAAGAAAAGTTATCATCTAACTATGTAGATTGAATTATTTAAAGAACCTTATGATAGGACATGCAGAGCGCATCTATGTTGGATGATGGAAGATGAGTCAGATTTGTTGGGACAGAGCCTCGTTCTAGAGATTTCAGAGAAGGTAGAACTGATTCAGAAGTGTATAGATATGGAATAGATTAGACAAAAGTCATACACTGATAATCAATTATGACCCATAGAGTTTACAAAGGTTGATCATATATTACTTCAGGTGTCACCCCAATTGGGTTACTATTGGATATAGAAACAAGTCTAGCTAGAGCATAGGATTATTGGAACATTTGTGATTGTGAATAAAATCAAGCCAATGGTATACTGACTGAATTTTACATAATGATACAGTGCTATGCATTATGTTTTACATGTTCCACGACTACAATAGTGTCACCTCTTCCCTTATCATGTTATTGATGTGGATGATGTTGAGCTTGAGAATGATGCATCCTTTGAGGATCATACGATATGTTTTTTGGATTTCAATGAGAAATTTTTTAGGGGAAATATAGTGTTGATAGATCATGTATTTTGGAAAAATTTTAGTGATTATGAGAAAACATTATAGAGATATTTTGATATGAGGGCTCAATTTATCAATCTTTTATACTCAAAATATTAGTGATGGTTGGGATTAGAGATCAAGGAAGAGTTGTTAATAGGTGGGGACATTATAATATCCCACTTTTTATAAATATATCTTTGTCTCATTTAAAGGTACTCTTTTTCTTTGTGTCAAGTACTTTTCGTTTTGGTTTTACCATGGGGTATGTTTGGGAGAATATTTTAGAAAAATGGAAGAAAGATAGTAATGCACGTTTGGAACACGATATTCCCTAATTGCTCACCCTATCCCAGCAAACCATGAACCCCTAGACAATGGGTATTTACATGGATTATGCCCATTTTTTAAAACCATGAACCTTCATAGGATAAACTATGTACCCCCATAGAATAGGTGCATGGTTAGTGGAAAACGTGTTCCCTGGGTAGAAAACTATGTGTATGAGAATTTAATCCCTCAACAATTATTAAAATCATTCTTGAATAATCATTTAATACCCATGACTGCACTATATGAAACACAAATATATTTATATCAATTATTGATAATTGTAGAGGGGTTCTATGGTCATCTAACCTCTGATCATGGTGTTTCAAATCTCGATTAGAAGATCTGCATCTCAACAGGTATGTGGTTTCTTCCTAATTGGTCTTATGTTCTTCTATCATTCTTATATTGGGTTTTTATCCTCAATTTGTTTTGGATCTAGATCTAAAAATAATAGATCTTGATTTTTTTAGTCATGGATTTATGATTCATATCTGGATCTCACGTTATGTAATAGTAATGTTAAAATTGAAGATTTTCATTGGTCTATTATTTTTCAACAAATTGAAGTTAGTGGTCAACAATTCAAATCCCATAGTCTTGACACAAATTATGTGTATGTAATTTTATAATATATATTATATGTTTATCAATTGATTTCATGATTGAATTAGTTAATTTAGTGAATTAATTAATTAATGGAAATGTGAAATTATGATATTGGGATTGTAAATCATGTATAATTAACTATTGAATTAACTTTTAGGGAATCAAGATTGTTGATTTATAGATAATTAATTTCTGAGTTAGTTATCAGAGTATTCAGTTGTGGTTTGAGATCAATAAATTTTAATTATTTATATATGTTGAGATTTTTTATTTTAGAAAATAAATTGATGAATAAATTAGGAGATATTGAGATTTAAAATTAGAATAATTAATTATTGAATTAATTATGGTTTAGTGATTAATTAATTAATTATTTAATTAATCAGATAGATGTGATTAATTGATTAAAGGGAATAATGTGATGAATAATTGTTGAATTAGTAATTTGATAGAGATGATTAATTAATTAATGAATCAATTAATAGGATTTATATAATTAACTATTTATTGAATTAGTAATGAAATTTATGGGGATAATTAATTGTTGAATTAACTACGTGCTAATGGATGGTAACATGGTCATTAGATTGTGAAATTATCAATGGTAACATGGTCATTCAACTATGAAATTATGAATTGCAAATTGTCTTTCTATTGTATACATTGTGAATAGTAACATGGTAATTCTATTATGAATTAAATAATGTTAATATGATCATTCAATTGTATAATGTGTGAATGGTAACATGACCATTAAACTAAATAATACATAAATAGTAAAAACGGTATTAGAGTATGAATTACAGAATGGTAATAATATAATTTTTAGATATGATATCCCTTGGGGATAATTCAAAATCCAAAATGGGATGAAGAAGGTACAAAGATATGGGTCTCCATGGGAACATGGGGTGTTTATGTGGATAAATAAAGAATAATTGATAATGTCATATCTTTTTATTTATTAAATTTTATTTATTCATTATAAAAATGCATACACTATTATTAGACTCGATATTGATTTGGATATCATTGGTGGTTGCATACTGAGTTGTACATACACGCTACTTGGGATAATTAATCATAACATAAATATATTTGATTATTATAGGATATGATAAGGGAAATGGACATGTGTTTGATGGATGAGTTGGGATGTAGTATGGATAATGGAACCAAACTTGGTACGAGACCTTCTTGGGAGTTTTTAGTGTCGTTAGTTTCATGTTTTCATTATGAAACATGACATGTACATTAGCATATAATAGGAATTACTTAGATTTGATATTCTATTATTTTATCTTGTGATATTATAATCCTTATGGTTATGGTTGTATATTTGGATATTTCTTATTTATTTTTCTATTGGGTTTTTACCATGAAAAGCAGATATAGTCTCCCTATGAATGATATTAGAACATGACTACTATTTGGCATCCTATGGAATATGGGGAGGTGGCTTGAGGTCACATTGTAAATTGGATCGGCACACTGGCATGTGGAACCCAGGTATGGATGTTACACCATGTGTGAAATAGATACTGATAAAAAATATTTTAGGTACATATTCCTTAAAACATATTTGAACATGAGATGAAGGAGATAGTTGGATTCAATAAAGGATTATGAATTCATATTTTATTTCCATCTTGGTAAATAAAACATATTATTTGATGCTTTGATTTAGAAAAATAATTCTACAATAACCACGTTATGTTTATAACATGACACTTTGGAAAGTGATTTGATAAATTTTGGCCAAGAAATTATGTATACAATAACTTCCTCCATTTTCTTCCAGGTGTTAGTACAACCCCTCTTTATGAAATATTTAATAAAAATCAGAAGGAAGATCATGTTTTATATAAATTGGTGGAATATATTAATAAGGGTAAGATGACAAAGTTTAATTATAATAAATAATTTGTTACCAGATTTGGGAATGGACTGTGTTTTCCTTGTGATTCCTAATTAAAGAGATAATTATTTAGTAAATCATATAATTCTAAATTTTTCACTAATACTAGAATCACAAATATGTACAAATATGATTAGTATAATTACAAGTGGGATATAATGGAAATAGATACTATAGACTTTTCCCTAAAATGTATTACTTTTTAATTCGATAAAGTAGAATGATAATTACCTAATGGGAAGCTTTATCCATTTCTAGTGATAGAGTGTAAACAGGAAAAAATATGTCCAGGGAATTCATGGTTGGACTTCCAGGGAAATCATAATATAATAATTCAACATGGGTTATTATTGATCAATTATCTAAATATGTACATTTTCTTCCCATTTTAGAGACTAGGACTTTTGATCATATTTATTGATTGTATATCAACAAGATAGTCATGTTTGATGGATGAAAAATTTGGAATTCATGCTCTATTATTTTTCAATGGATTACTAGGGAATTTCGATTCAGCATCTTTAATTACTTGAGTTTTTTTATAATAAGAATTTTCATCCTGGTATACAGATGAAACCTTCTAAGGAATTATATGGAAATCAATGAAAAAATTATGATTTTTGTGATCAGGTATGTAAATTAAACTTGTTGGTTCCAATGTTGGTAGTGGATATGGTTTGAAAGGTGAAGTTGATTTATAAATATATGAGGATAACTCATAGAAGTCAAAAACATAATGCAGATAACCAACTGAATTATCCATATTTTGAGGTTAGGGAACATGCTTTACTTAAATTATCTCCATAGAAATGTTGTATATTATTTGAAAAAAATGAATTGAATACCATATATTATTATACTTCTTAAAATCCATGTGAAATTTGGATCATTTTTTCATTGAGTATCCTTGTAACAAAGTTTATCCCAGGTACACAATGTTTTTTTATTTTGATTATAAAACAAATTATTAAACTCAAGTTCTGAACCTATAGGTAGTCTAGTTAGAGGATAAAATTTCTTATTAGGACCATCTTATTATGATTATTGAACATATAGAGAAATTATTAAAAAATATTTTGATTCACTAAGTAATTATATTATAGATGACTATATGATTGATTAAGTATCCTAGAAATCATAAAATGCTATAATATAAATATATCCCCTTTTGGTAAATAAATGAATAAAATTATTATGATTAAATTTACAAAAGGGGGAAGAATATAAAATCCCATTTAATAATAGAAGAAATAATTTTCATATTAAATAGTATTCTAAAATTAGATAGCTATATTAATTATATAATAAATACTTATTTTTTAAATAAAAAATATGAAATAGTTTTATAAAACTCTTTTCTTGTAATATTTAATTTAAAATATTAAATTTTAATATATAGAATTTTAATTTTAAAAAATTTATTTCTTTTTTAAATTAATCTTTTTAATATTATCCTATGTTTTTTATATAATTTTATAAAAAAATTATTTTTCAATGAATATTGAAAAAATAAAATTTTATTGAATATTTTATTTTATTTAAATGTATTTATAATGCGTTATTATATAGTGGATGATTTTTAAAATTTGATTAATTTATATTGATTACATACAATCCAATTATTTTATTTGGAATGAATTTTATACTTTAATTTGATATAAAAATATTTTTTTAATTAAAAACAAATTTTGAGAAAAAAAAAAAAACAGTTTTTTATCAAAAATTTTAAGTTTAATTTACAATTAATCCATTATAATTGTGTAATTTGAATCTTGAAAAATTTTAAACAATTTTTCAATCATGAGGTACAAATTTGAAAAATATTTCACTTTCATTTTCATTAACAATAGTAACTGTAGTAAATAATTGTTACCATGTTAAAGGTAAAATGGGTTAATTAAGTGTAAAATCTTTTTGATAAGGAATAAAAAATAAAAATTAAGAATTTCCACAATTTTATTGGATGATTACATTTCATATATAATCATCCAAAATTTTAATAAATTACCATTTTACATAATTTCATGATTATTACCATTTTAATACTTTAAGTAATGAGAAGATAAAAATATCATTATATTTATTTTATTAACATTAAAATATTGAAATAGTGAAAAAGGTATGTTAGGTTATAAATGTTAATTTTAATGATAAATAACTTGTACTTAACATGTTATATTTTTTTATAATTATACATGATTAAATAATGAAATTCAATTCTTATGCAACTCCCATATATTATTTATTTAATAAAAATAAAAATAAAAGAAATGAAAGGTATAGATTCACAACATGATAAAAATGTTGATAAATAACATTAATCATAACCTTTAATGTCATTCTATATGATTAAGTTATTATTTTTATAAAAAACTTGATAAATATTTCATTTTACATATGTATGAAAGGTATAGATTCATATTCCATCTTTTTCTAGATGTTTTTAAAGTAAATTTAAATGAATAGTGTCAAAATTGACATTAATTATATTCTATAAAAAATAATTTTTTATTAAATGATTTAAAATACCTAATAATATATAATTTGGAAATTTTAATGTTACTTTTTTTATAATATCATCCATTTTCCCTTTATAGGCCGTTTTTTTCCTTTATGTTAACTTTCTTGACACCTAAATACTAAAAACTTTAATACTGTAGTAATTGTTGAATATGGTTTCATGATTTAAAAAGGAAAAGGGTAAAAAAATCATATAAACATGTCTAATTTTTATTGGATTATATAATTTATACTAATCTTTATCTTATCTTAAAATATTATCCATTTTGTACAATTTTAATATGAAAAATAATTTATATTAATTTAATACTTTAAGAAATTCCAAGAGTTCCCTTCCCCTATCTTATAAATGGGATCCTCTTATTCTATTCTATTCAAACTTAGATAAACATTTATTTATGCTAATACCTTACGAAATACCATCGTAACATACCTCCCATATCCTGTAGTCCTTGGTTTGATCATAAACCCATCCTAAGAAGCACTTGGTGTTAAACTTAAGAGGTTATCCAAAGAAGTATAGTTCTTAATCAAGAGTTTTCATTTTCCCCCTTATACCTCCTCCACAACACATTAAAAAATGATAAAATAATACCACCATTATCTTACATATACATAGATTTTTTATGTCAATGGAATAACAATTATTCATCTCCAATCCCATCAAATGGGAAACAAAACTAACATTCATTTGTACATTAGACTACCAGCTCGCAAATTGATGTAATTTGTTTTCCATCATCTCCACTCACATATGTTCATAATGATGGATTATATATATATATATGATATTCTTAACGTATTTATAATACTTATATGTAATACATAATATATTTTTTATATTTTCATTCACTTAAAAATGATAATGTTGTCCGGCATACATGTGGACTGACACCTCCACGAATCAGTAGGATAAATTTTTCAACACCACTTCACATGAATTATATATATAAATATATTTAAATAAATAATGTATTATTTATGATATAATTATCATTTTTTAATATTTAAATAACACTTATCTTTTTTCAATCATGATAATTATAAAATGAAATTGTTACTCATGCGTACATACAATTTATTGTCTCCATGATTGTATCCCAGAAAATTTTTCATAACCATCATTAATTGAAAATTTTAAAATTATAATTTGTGTAAGAAATGATAATTATTTCATGATTATTATTATTGAGATGATAGGATAATAAACTCCTTTACCATTTTCAACCTACTAAATTCATTTTGGACATTTGAATTATATATCATCAAAACATAATAAATAAATTCAAATGATTAATAAATTGAATATAACATGATAATAAATAAAATAAAAAGTAATAATAAACTATAAAATTTTTATTATGAAAGTAAATAATTAATTTTATTATTCAATAATATAGATAACATATTTGATAAGTCAAACTCAAGTTAAGGGTCTTTAAATTAAAAAACCACATTTAAAGATCAATTAAAACTATATTTTTTTCTATGTTTATATTCATAAAATTATTTAAGCAATGTATATATGTGGAATTGAATTAATTATAAATTAAATTTTATGTAAATTTTAACTATCTTCATAAAAAAATCAAAAACAATTTTTTTACTAATTTTATATGAAACATTTTTAGTTTCATTTTAATTGAAAAATGGAATTTTATATTTTATCATATATGGAATCAACAATTATTTACACTACCGTAATAGTTATTAGATTTTTGGACTCCATTATAACATTGCATGTTTTATTCAAATAAAAATTATATTATCATCTGTTTTTTAGAATTTTATATTTGAATTTTTGTGAATTTGAAGGTTATTTTATTTGTAGCCATGAAGTTTACTAAATCTATAACCATAAAGCTTATTCCAAATGTAATAGTGTTTTAATAATGACGAATGAAGTTAAATATATGATTTATCATTGTTTTATTTGTTTATATAGAAATATTATAATTTCAAAAAGGTAGAAAACAATATTATTTTTTAGGAAATTACATAATACTTTATAAAGATGAAAATTATGACGTTGTGATTATGTTTTCATAAAAATTTAATGATTTCAAATAAATCTTTATGAGTTTATTTTGGATTTTCTATTTCTTATGAAATGATTAATAGAAATATTTGGGCATGGAAGATGATTTATTAGGTAAGAAAATATAAATTTTCAACATATTTTTTTTAAAAGGATTTTATTTAATTATAAATAAATTAGTCTTTATTCATTATATTTATTCCCAAAACTGAGAATTTGTTCCTCATCCCATGTTTTAAAGAATATTTCAAGGGTATTTAAGGATAAGGAGGGATAACTATTATATCATGATGCAAATTGTGAATATGTGGCTAAAAAGAAAATATGTCTTTCCTTTAATGTTTTGTTTTTTAAAATAATTGATAATAACTGAATGTGTCCAATTTTTGATGTAATATATTTTTTATATAATGTTAATGACCTAATTATCTAAAACACTAAACCTAAAAGATCCTATAAAATATAAAAATATTAGTTATAATCTACAGAAACTATAAAATATAATGATTAAGGTTAGGTCCTTATATTTACTATAAAAAAGTACATTTGAAAATTTAATCACTTTATTTCTTTCCATATCATATACACAATTTCACCCTTCGGTTGTTGTTTGTTCAATATCCACTTCATCTATTTCTCCATGAAATGAATATTGAATAATAATTTTCAATGCCCGAAGCACTAAATTAACTTTTAATGGAGTATAATATCTATAAAATAAAGAAAATCCATTTCATATATCCCTATTTATTTTATCAAAACCAATATTATTGGAATTGGTTATCCAATATAATAAATCATACTTTAACCTAAAACATTAATACCCAAAGTTTAACTTATACCATTCATTAAGTAGTTAACCATATTTCCATTTCAAAAATATGACAAAAAAATTCAATATGCCTTAATTCAAATATAAGATCACAAAAGGTCCAAAATAAACTTAATATCAATCCTAAAAACAATAAAAAGTATCTATAAATGACACAATTAAAATATATGAATACACTGATAAAATATTCACCTAAAATAATTTAATGACCTAAATCACCATAAAATAAAAATGAAAAAATACATGATTCAAAAAATTATCTCAATCCTCAACCATTTAATAAAATAAAAGTTTATCAAATATATTTCATGAATTCGAAAACATTCTAAAATCATTCAAAGATAACATAAACTACTTTGCTATAAAATCATTAATCAGGTACATGGTCATAAAAAACAATCCATTTATTTTATGAATAATCTATTTATCTCAAAAAATAATTATTATTTAAACATAAGTCTCTTATTAATGGTTTTCATTCAATAAATCATTTTCTCGTTAGTATGTACCATTCAATATATTCTTAAAAATCCAGAAAAAAAATTATTTCTGAATAATCGATAATAGTTTCATGATTCTTATAACTATAATATCATTTAAAAAGATAATTCTATAACATATTAATCAAATTATAATACCTAAACACATCAATCATTCCACTTCATTATTAACCCATTTACTAGGATTTTTTACCTTATTCCTTAAAACATCCTGAATCTCATAAGGAATTCAGGGTCTGTTCATCAATGTTACTAAAAACTTTACTCATACAACTTTGATGATTCTCATTTAGAGATTTAATCTTATGAAATTTTTTCCATAATTCCTATATTTTCAAATTTTAAAACATTTAAATATTGATGATACCATTGGGAAAACATTATTCATATCAATTTCTTAAATAAAAATTTCCCTTTTTCCTTGACAATTACTTTCCTTATTCAATTATTTTCAATACCCAAGAAATCTTCATGTTTCGTTATAACATTTCCCTCAGTGTTTTTTCGAAAATAAATAACATATTTTTTTTTAATTTTTTCCCACCATGTTCTATATAATAATAAATTTTTATCCTCTTAGGTGTGTTAATAAACTCACACATATTGATATTTTTATTCATATAATAAGATATATGATTATGGAAAAGAACAAAGTTTTTCATTCTAGTTATCATTTGACTTGGTTTCTAAAAATGAAAATCATTACATTTTCCTTCACATTCGATGTTAACAAAATTACTCTTTATTGTATCCATTGAATAAAACCAAAAAATATGTTATGATAAACAATAATAATAGTGAGAAACCACAAAATCATTAAAAATAATTTGTATGATGTCAAGATCTTGACAAATTCATTTCATTTAATGAAACCTTAGGTATATACTAGGCAATCCTTGGTTATTATACCTTCAAATCCTTCATAATGGTTCATAAGAAAAAGGGAATTAACCTAAGAATATCCCTTGGGAGTTTCAAACTAGATGATTAATAATTGAACACTCTCCCTGAAAACAATGATGGAAGATATATACTAAATCAAATTTATTCAGGTTTAACACCACTAGATGAATCTATACCAAAACCACATCTACATCTAGTATCCAAAAAGGAATTTATTTCTAAGAAAACCACATAATATATTCCTTACGAAATCATATGAATGTTATCTGATACCTAAAAAAATCGCCTAGGGTTTTCACCAATGTTCTCTAATATAGATATCTAAATATTAACTAAGTCTTACTCTAATAATAACTATAACAATACAAAATGTTCGTAAAAATATTAATACATATTTTATATAAATATTAAATACATAACATTATGAACTACACCATAACTGTAATTTTTTAGTACATTTGGAGTTCATATAGAAAATATATTAATTTCAAGAATGATATTAAACAACTCCCCCCACATATTACTCTTGTTATATATAACCTATTTAATACCTTTATTTATAACATAGGGAAAGTAAACATAAAAATCAATGAGATCAGAAACTCAGTAAGGGTAAACATAGGTTATATCGATCAAAGATCATATGAAATCATAATATTAGAATAAGGGTATGAGATCTTGGGAAAAAAATTCAAACCAAATATGTCAAATATCAAAAAAAATATTCATGAAAAAAAGTATTTCAAAATACATAAATCATAAGAGTGATAAAATATTCATAAGACTCAATCAGGAAATAAAAGGTCACTTTTTAATAATGAAAACATTTTATAAAAGTGTGTAATACATATAGGAATATAATCCATTTAAGAATTCTAGGATAACTACTGAGACCATCACATCATGAAGGATTGGACATCAACACCTTTTTCCCCTATCATAATATATTATTATGTAGGATCGAAATAGTATATGTAGATGCTCAATTACAATAGGGGTGAATTGTAAGTTTAAAAACATTCGTTTTTAAACTTATGGAAAACTATGTTTAACAAATTCAAACAAGATAAATTCAATAACCCTAAAATAGTTCTGTAAGACAAAAATTCTTGGTTCCGGAAATATTATTCTAGAAATAAAACATAAGGAAAGTTTACAAGGAAAATCCTCTACCTTAAAGTGTATAGAATCTTACTTATTAGTGTATGAAAACGTACTAGAAATTATAAGAAGGTTATTATTTCTTCCTTTATCAAAATTTAGTGGAAATAAACTTGATACAATACAAGTAACAAGTATAAAATATTTTAACCCAAATAGTAGGGTATCCAATAACGTTGGATAAAGGTCCCTTGATATATACTTTCAATAAATTCTTTCATACCCACACTAGGTTAAGATCTGGATATGAATATCATAATCTATCTTGCTATCCTTGCAAGCCCTCAAACATTAAGGTCATCAGAACCTCTGTCTTCATATCCTCGAAAGTCCCTAAACATTAAGGTATTCAGAACTTTTGTCTTCCTATCTTCAGAAGCCCTCGATTTTAATCATCAATAATTGGGGTCACATGAAGCAAGGATGAACAACATATTAAGATCCTCACAAAGCATGAGAGACTTTATCTCTCTAGAAACTAATTCACAGTATATAATCTCATGGTCGATCAATAGATAATGAGCTCATTCAAATGAGATTTTATTTATAAGAACAACTCCAATGGTTGGCTTCCTCATCTAAAGGGTCATATTTATCCATGAATCTCAGAGGGACCTATACACATGTCACTCAACGAATAGTTATTTAGAAATAGATTTTACAAAATCATTTCCTAACAATAACACGTATATGGAAAAAAAGTTACTTAACCAAATATATTTTTCAAAGTCTAAGGAAAAATAGAATTCGGAGTTTAAAAAAATAAACATTCAGAGTATATATGACATGGACATTTGGATTATATTTTACAAAAAATTTGGAATATGAATTCTATAGATTCCAAAATAGGAATTCCAATGAATTTGGAATCTAAATTTGAATGAATTTGGAGTTATAATTCTAAGGAATTTGTAGTCTATATTCTGAGGAATTTAGAGTCTTAATTCAGAGGAATTAAAATTCTGAATTTAAAAGAATTCAGAATCTGATTTTCAGATAATTTATAGTCTAAATTTTAGGGAATTTGTAACTTTAATTTTAGGGGATTCAGAGTCAGAATTTCATAGAATTCAGAGACTGAATTTTATAGAATTTGTAGTCTGAATTCCAAAGAATTAAGAATCTGAATTTCAGATAATTCAGAGTCTGATTTTCAGAGAATTTTGAGTTTGAAAACAGAACCCTCTATATCGATGGAATTATCCTATTCCGAATTTTAACATAAGAATATGAATTTTAGACTTATTAATAAAATGAGTCTGATTTAGAGAGATTATAAAATGAAACAATGAAAATAGTGGTAAGGAAAAAAATTTGTAGAGAAGGGAAACTTTTCTTATGAAAATAAACCATAGGGAAATATTATTTTCCTTAAGACAATGTTTTTTTTTAAAAACACAAAGTAATGGAAAATATATAAGGAATCCTTATTGACTCAGCATATTAATAAAAACATGTTTCTTACAGTATATCAAGTACATTGATTTGTTTCCCATAATAGATAAAGAACATAAAATTGTTTCCTATAGTGGATAAATTACATCATATTATATACCATATTGGATAAATCACATCAACTTAATTATCATAATTATCTCATTATATATAAAACATTAACCAATTCACTGGGAAGATATAAGGGACCCAACTATCCATGGTTTATATAATAACCAACCACCACCCATCATTAGTTTGTAACAGGTCCATGATTTTTAATATAACCAAGAATCAATGGTTTATAAAAGAACAAACTATTATCATAATTTTTTTTTCTGATCCATGATAGGAAAAAGTACAAAGAGAATTCATTTCATCATAAAACTCATCCAAGGTCTAACAAGGCAACCTAAAATGATATTTAATAAATAAGTTCTAAGGTAAAAACCAAGGAAATGTAGACCTCAATGGATTCCAACTCAGTAAGGATTATATCATGTCTAAGGGTACGTGTGCAATCCAAGGAGTATAGTCTATGGAATTCCTAAATAAGATTCCTATTGAGTCCAGTGAATTATTCCATGGTAAAACGGGGTTATGCAATGATTGGGCTTGATGGTTTCAAACCATGGAACCTACATTTAAATGTTGGATCTATGGAGTGTATCCAACGAATCATGTAATACTACATGAGAGATCCTACAATTTCATATCAAGATTCCAATGTCTGAAAATGATCATGTTCTAGGAGGGTCTCAACCTAAGAAATATGTATCCATGAATTTAGAATGGTGTCTTCAAGTTTTTAAGGCATTCCCTTGGGAATCTAGGGTGATCTCAAGTTAGGCTAATTTTATTTTGAAAATGAAGTTATGTATAATTCATAAGGTTCAAGCTATTACCTTTCATTATTATGACAAGTCTAATTGAGCATGAAACCATTTAATCAAGTCGTAATAAATTAATATTTCCATTTGGTTCAAGCCTTGACCTTCATTAGTGTGACAAGGCCATGTAGCATGCAACCATTCCTTTCAACCATTTAATGAATTTTAATAATCATGGTTCACTCTACTGCTAGCCATCAACATGGTAAGGGGTGTTACATATGTCCAAATTGTTATCCAATTACATTCCAAAAGGTCAAGTCATATACTTAGTATATTTTCCAATTTCCATTTAATAGTTTTTTTCAATTAAATCACTTACCTTAGTTGGGTCAATTGGTGATCCTACAAAGTAAATTCCATTATGAAATTCACATTATAAATCATGCTATTTAATATAGAAAATAATACCCTTAGGAAGGTCAAGCCAAGGAACACCCGAATGACGGCTAAAACAAGTCAAAACACTAAAAAACCAAATATGGCATAACATCCTACATGGTATGAATGGAATTTTGGGCATAACCACTAAAAAAATATCTAATATATGGAAATAGAATAATAATAATGTTCTAGTGATTATAATAATGTCATATAAATTCTAAAATGACACCTAATGAAATAATATGTCCTCACTAGATAATTCCAAAATCAAAAAACATGAGAGATGAGTTATAGATCACCCACCTTAGCCTTTTTTGAATCACCTCCTATAGTATTAGCCTGTAATTTGTCTTGTATTGGAGTAGATCTGAGAAAAGAAGAAAAACTCCCACACCTATATAACTAGGTAGAGAGAAATACAAATGAAGAATGGATCAGATGGACTTGAACACTTATCGTTTCACATCCAAAGCAATGAATGGAATATCGAAGAGATCTCAGACAAAGGAGATATCTTGATACCTATATTTGGCCTTCAAAAAGATCTAAAATGATTATAATGGAGGCTAATACCTCTGTAATTCATATTATGGAAGAAGGATGGTTAAATTAGATCATTATGTGAATATATATAAATTTTCACAGAAAATTATCACGTGCACAGTTTGTCCTCACAGTTTGAAAACCCATGTGTCAAACATGAATTGTTACCAAGAGAAGATAGGGCACATCATAGTTAGGTATCACGGTTAGGGAAAATGTGTGCCAACTATGTGATGGATCTTCCCAAAATGCATACCATCTACAATTTTATATCTAAATGTGAACCATTTGTCCATGGTTTACTCGAACAATGCAACAAGGCCATTTTTAAAAAACTATGGGTTCTAGGCTCTAAAAAACCCTCATACACCATTGAGACCTTCTCAAACTCACCAGGTATCCATTTTAGGTCAAAATAAGGATTAGACTTCAATTTAAAGGATTCATACCTAAGTAAAAACCTATGTTCTTACAATATCCCCCTTAAAATAACTCGTCCCAGAAATCACCTTCTGAGGGTGGTGAAACATTTTCTATGAACAAATCTAGACATTGGGAATTTATATTGGCCTCCCACTCCAAAGTCTCATTTTTCACATGTTCATGCTTTCATAACACCCATACTAGATGGAGAGAACACCCTCAGAGAGCCCTCATGCTCCATTCAATGATGCGTACTGGATACTCCTCGAAGCTAGAATCATCATCTAACTCAACTTCCTCAGTATAAAAGGTATGATATGAGTTGGAATGATACTAGAGAAGATGTGAAACATGGAAGACATCTTTCATGACATGGTACCTCTGAGGTATTATAAACTGATAGGCTACCATCCTGACTCTCTCTATAATCTCAAATATCCCTACATAAATAGGTGACATCTTCCCTTTTTTTGTTAACCATCTATGCCCTATAATAGGTGATACTTGAAGGAAATCATGATCCTTAATGATGAACTCTAGAGGTTATATATGGATATCTTCATAAGATTTATATATATATTGTGGAGTATCCAAATGTTTTTTGATCTGTTGAACCTCCTTTGAAGGCTCTTAAATGATATGAGTACCTAAGAGTGTTTCCTCACCTACCTCTATCCTACACAAGGGTCAATAGCACTGGCTACCACAGAAGGACATAAAAGGAGAAATCTGAATCATTGATTATAGGCTTTTATTATATAAAAAATCAATGATATTGACATGTTACTCCCATGAACTGCAAAAAATAAATGAAACAAGCTCGGAGAATATCATATAGAACCTAAATTTTTCGTTTAAATTTTCCATCATTATGAGGGTGAAAATATGTGCTTATAAGCACTTGTATTCCCGTATCTTACTGAAATCCCTACTAGAAATGCGAGGTGAAAAAAGAATCCCTATTTGAAATGATAGTATGAGGAATTCCATGTAGACTTATGATCTCACAAACATACTATCTTCATATCCTGTAAACTAAGAAAGCCTCCTGAATAGGAATAAACTGGGATACTTTCTTTAGTTGTTCAACAACTACCCATACAACATAACTACCTTTCCATGACCTAGGAAACACAACTACAAAGTCCATTTCATTACCACCCTTTTCATTTCAGGTCTACAAGTTGTTGTGACAAGAATTATGGACTTTGGTTCTCTTCCTTCACCTAATGAAATGTGGAACACCTTGTGATAAAGACTACTAGCTCAATGTCATGGGATGGGAAGTTTCTTTCATGGGGCCCCAACTAATGATATCTATAAGCAGCGACTCTATCCTCTTATATTAGTACTTCTCCTAGGTTGATGCATTTTGAATCACATAAGATGGTATAACCTATACCTGGATATAGAGGAATAAATATATGTACTAAGAAATGCCTCCCTTTCTCCTCCTGAAAGGATTTCTCACACACTTATGACCAAAGTAACTTTACACCCTTCTTTATTAGACTAGTGAGAGGTGAATAAATCCATGAGAAGTTGTGTATCAAACACCGGTAATATGTAACTATCCCCACAAAACTCTGTATACATACAAATTCTTGGTATTCTCTTAGTAAACTATATAACTAACCTTTTTAGGGCCAACGAATACACCTCATTCTAAGATAATATGACCCAAGAAGTGATATTTGTCAATCCAAAAGTGGAAATTATCAAGTATGGCATAAATATGGTGCTCACTTAGTGTACTCATAACAATATAAGCATGTTTGTAATGGTCCCTATTAATGTGGGAAAACACTAAGATGATTTCCATAATGAATAGTGCATGATAATCCTAATAGGGGTGGAGCACCCTATTCATCAGATCCATGAAAATAGAGGGAACGTTCGTAAGACCGAATGACATAACTAGGTACTCATATAGACCATACCAACTACGAAAATCTATACAAGTTATTTCTGATGGCCTTACTCATACATGATGATATCCCTTAGGTCAATCATAGAGAAGACCTAAGATCCTCGAAGCTAGTTGAAGAGATCATCTATTTGAGGCAATGGATTCTAATTCTTGACCATAATATAGTTCAACCATTTATAATCCACACATAGACATAAGGTTTTGTATTCATTCATGGATAAAAGTATATTATCACCCCAAAAATTTGTATTAGGACACATAAATACTTTTTCCACTATATCCTATAACTACCTCTTGACCTCCTAGAGCTCGATAGGTTCCATCCTATACATAGGAATATGCGCTAGATATTTTCCTAGAACATGCTTGATTGTAAAATCTACCTCTCTATCAAAAGGTAATCTAGAAAAATAATTGGGAAAGATGTCTCTGAAATGATCCAATACCAAAGTGAAATAAACATGATGTAAACCCTGATCCACTATGAATAGTTTCACAATATATGTAGTCACTCCACCTAGCTCATGATTCTCTAGTCCTACTATACTATACTGTACATCCCACTTACACTTATGTACAAAAATTCTTCCCTTTGGTGATGTTAACGATACCATTCGATGATATAAGTCTACAAAATCATGATACGAAACTAACCAATCCATCCTAAGAATGACATCAAAGCCTTACATCTCAAGAATTAATAGGTTCCAAAAGAAAGGGTTACTTCCTTCCTTATGGGGAAAGTCCCTAAACTAGTGTATTCCATCTGACTGTATCCCTAATGGTGTATCTTGGGTCATTACACCACAAAAATATTATATCGCAAGTAAAATAATTTCAATAATAGATACAAAGATAATAGAGTTTGAGGAAACTATATAAAAAAGCAGATGTTATTGTAGATTTTACAAGAATAGGACCTCATACTGGAGCCAGTCACACAACTTGATCTTTCAGTATCGACTATAGTGGATGTCGTTGGTCTGATCCATGACTTTATGCAATAGTTGGAATACCACGATCATTACTTTTTTACTACGGATGTTGGTGATTAGGGGTCTGGCTACCATGGACATGACCTCCACCTTGGATAGTCCAAGAGGTTCCATTCCAAATCCCTACCTAACGAGGTGGAAAAGAACCTGCTCCCAAAGGTGGAGTAGGCAAATATCCTTTTCCACAGGATTCTAGTTGAATGGTCCTATAGAATCCCTTAATATTTTCCATATGTCCGTAAGCTAGACACTAAATTGGGACTCTATCACAATAAGGCTTCAGGATACCCCATCATCCACACTTATGACACACCATGGAGATGTCAAATGGTTACTCTGGTTATCACTACCTTTGAGAGAATCCTCAAGGGAACATTTCCTGCCACTGGGAGAACTATTGGCCTACTACAGCATTGATCCTCTATGAATGATGATATTTCCAAAACTCAGGTAGTTCTTAGTGATAAGAGCCCAATTGACTAATTTAGAAAAAAGGGGCAGGTGAAAGATATTCACTTGTGTACAGATGGCATACTGAAGCCCATCCTCAAAGTATCTATCATGAAAAATCTCATCACTGACTAAAAGTGGTGTAAATAATTGAAACTAAGTGAAACACACTTAATATTCCATAACTAAGATATAACCATTCTTGAGATTCTTGAAAACACTAGATCTATAATCTCTTAGCGTATGAGGAAATAACATATCATAAAACATTGTCTTCAAGTCACCCCATATCATTTCATGATGGGGATCATCTTGGGTAACCACATCCCACCACCTCTTGGATGAATCCCAAAGAATGTAGTTAGAAAGCCTTACCCTCCAATTAGGAGGCATCCTTAAATGATCAAAGATATATGGGACTTCCTCTGGCTAAGACTCAAAAAAATCTGGACTGCCATCCCCTGATAAAGTAGGAGGATACTTCTACTAGAAATCTCGAGTCAGATTATCCATAATAGGTGAAGCTCGTGGATAACCATGCATGGACTGTATCATATCTATAAAACTACACTAAACATGGGTTTTAGTTCCCAAATTAGGTATAATAGGAAGTTCCTCAAAAGGCACTCCTGGAGGTAAGCCTAGTGCCTTTGGTCCCATCATGTATCGAGCATGATCATCACCACCTTCCAGGTATATGATACAAGTACATCTTGATGGAATTGTTCTATAAATGTTATACACATGACTTAGTAAAATCTTTAAGTACATTTACAGCAGCAATTACAGATGCTAGACAAGAAAAAACCGACAACCCAAGGTATAGTACCCCCAAATACCTAGTTTGATGGGTAAGTAACAGTAATTTCTCAAGTATAGGTTTCATTTAATTTTTCATTTAATTACTTGGTTCACTCATCGAACATTGATAGAAAAGATAAGGTGAGATATGGATGTAAAACTAAATTATTTTTGATGAAATTTCTCAATTTATAATTTATATTCATTCTCATTAAATTAGTTCCAATACAACTTTTCAATGAAAACAACACCCATTTATTTATATCATAAGGAATTGGATCAGTAAATTACTCATCCCACCCCAAGAGGGCCCATAACACCTCATGAATTGAGATAGGAAATCACTCAACCACAACCAATAATAATACCAAAATAAGATAACTTATCACAGAATCAATCAATAATCACAAGTATATAAGGTAAATAAAATTAGTGAAATTCCACTATATGGCATGGAAATATGCATGACATGTGAATTCTAGGTGCCTAATATGAGGCATTTAACAATTATCATTTCCCTCAAATCATTAGAACAAGGATAAAATAGAATATTAGTTAATCAATAATCAACAACACCACACAACATGTGTGTCACCCAACACTAAAATAACATCAACTGTAATAGGAAAAAATAGAACGACAATTATATTTTGGTTAACTTAGCCTTTACCTCAAACATGGGTTCGCTATGCCCAAGAATGGCTTATGAATAAGTCTTAGACATTTATAATCTCCTGAATATTGACTCTAAATAGTTACAAAACAAGGGAAACCCCCCTTTGATACCACTTTGTGACATCCTAGACCTAAATTTCCCTTAACAGGTGCCCCGTGCTTGATGGGCCACATGGCCTCAAGCATATCTCCCCAAATTCCAGATGCTTCCAACTAGCAGTGAGAACCTAGGGTGTGTTTGTGGGGAAACTATCCCTTCATTACTAGAGTGTAGCATAGTGGATAATGGTAGACATAGGTAAATAACAGAAGCAATATAAGTAAATAGTGGAAGTACACAAAAGTAATAGATAGACAAGGATAACAAGAATTGTATCAATTAGAATAAATGATGATGATATGTTATGTCACTAGAAAACTAGAAAACATGGGTATAATACAGTAGGGATAACATGTTCCACAAAAGTATAAAGGAAATCAAAATACTATACCAAGTATTTCGACCATGGGATCGATCATTAGCTATCAAGATCCATCATTAACAATATGAAATAATGTTTTAAAAGCCATATGATTCTATTTTACAACACCTGTATACACGTAATCTTCCATGAGTACCAAAAGGTTCTCATAGAGGGTGTGAGATAAATCTCAATGGGCCACCACCAATAGTGTCTATAACATTTGTCCCATGTAATGGAAATGAAACAGCGTGCAAGAATTTAAATATAAATTAATTCAGTATAATAACTAAATACCCAAATACCTGCTTCAATCCTATGCTAGTATCTAAAGATGTAACCAATTTTTTATTTGATTATTACCAGTTTATAATTAAGTCACATGTTAACCATAGTAATGTTTATAACTTGTAATAAGGAAAACTATAATGACATTTAATATTGAAGTTCCAAGGTAATAACCAAGGAAACGTAGAACACAAGGGTCTCCAACTCAGTAATGATTGTAGCCTAGATATAGGTAAGAGTGTAACCTGATGAGTGTAGTCGAAGGCATTCCACAATAAGGCACCTACTGGGTCAAAGGAGATTATCCAAGGTAAAATGGGGATAATCAATGACTGGTATTGATGGGATTTCACCATGGAACCCACTTTTAAATGCTAGATCCATGGGGTTTATCCAAGTCATCTTGTAGTACTACATGATGGATCCTATGATTTTATACCAAGAATTCAATGTTAGACCAAAATTGGGTTTTAGGTGGATATAAACCTAAGAAAGATGTATCCATGAATTCAAAATGGGGTCCTCAAGTGATTAAGGCATTCCCTTGGAAATCTAAGGAGAGCTCGAGTCGGGACAATCCTATTTTGATAATTAAGTCATGTATAATTCATATGTTTCAATACATTACCTTTCTATAGTGTGACAAGGCCTGTTAATTAGGAAACCATTTAATCAATTCATAATTAATTAATAAGTCCATTTAGTTGAAGTCTTGCTTTCATTAGTTTGACAAGGACAAGTAGCATGAAACCATTCATTTAATCTATTTCATGATTTCTAATAATCATGGTTAACTCTGATACCTTCCATAAACATGGTAATGGGTTCTTGGGTGGACAACCTATAATTAAATTACATCAAAAAGGTCAATTCATATACATTATATACTTTCCAATTTCCATTTAACATTTGTTTATCAATTAAAGAACTATCCTTTGGTAGATAAATTTGGGAGAACACATGCTATATTCCATTATTGAATTAAATATATAAATCAAGCCATTTAATATATAAAAACATACCCATATGAAGTTCATTCCAAGGGACACCCGAATTGTGGCTCAAACGTGTCAAAACACTAAAAAAACAAATATGAAAAAAGATACTACAAGGGATGAATGGATTTTTGGGGAAAACAATAAATAACTATTCAAATATTTTTAAATACCATAACCATATGATTATAATGATTATACTCATGGAATATAAATTCAATAAACATCACTCGGAGAAATTGGCAGGCCCCACATGATAATTTTAAAATCAACATACTTTAGGTGTGAGTTATAGACCACCAAACATTGGAATGTATGACTCTCATCCTTAAGTGTTAAACTCTAATAGAGATTGGATCAGAGTAGATCTTAGAAAATGAGAAAAATTCTCTCACCTTGATAACTCGGCTGAGAGATAAAGACCAGAAGAATTTCTCAAACGCACTCGAGTACTTACCGTTGCACATCTAACGTGACAAACGAAAGCTAAAATGGATCTCAGATGAAGGAGATATCTTGATACCTATATTAGGAATTCAAAAAGCTCAAAATTAGTGGAATGCGGGATAAAACCATAGGAATTAAGATTAGGTAAGAAGAATGATTTAATTATATCATTATGGGAATAAATGTAATATTACCAAAAAAATAGCATGTCCATGATTTGTATGCATGGTTTGATAAATTGTGCACCGACCATGAATGGGTACCTAGAGGATAGAGTGCACTGAAAAGTTAGGTTATATGGTTAGGGAAACAATGTGCCAACCATGTGATATGGCTCTGTCTGAACTGGAGACCATCTGCATGATTAGATCTAACTATGTGCCTTTTCTTCACAGTTTACTATAACTGCCATAAAGGGCCATTTTTACCAAAAATGTGGGTTCTCGACTGTGAAATGGCCTCAAAGACCCTTGGAACCTTTTCTAACTTACTAGTAATCATTGTTTTTTCCAAAATAAAGAATTTTCCTGAAATTTAAAGGATCAATATCTTAGTGAAAAACTGATTTTATACAAATATCTTTAAAATATAAAAATTCATCTAGTGAAATATTTAAAATAGAAAAATTATAGAATACCACTTTTGGATTTTAAGAATCATTATTTTTTTTCATTGAGGAAAATAATTATCATTAAATGGGAACTAGATAAATTCATGAGGAAAATACCCTGTCAAATTTTAAAATCACTTCTAAAAACTAAAAAATTCCAAAATATTAATGTAAATAATTTAATTTCAAAAGAACCATCATTACCTATAAATAAAATTTTAAATAATTTTTTCATTATAAATGTGGTAAATTCCATTCATGTTTTGTGAATTAAAATTAATATTCCTTTCACATTTACGATATTAATTATAAAGTATGTCATTCGAGATATGAAAGGAATATTTCTCTTAAAATAATTTTTAATGAGTCTAAAAATGGGTATAAATGACATTAAAAATACAAACAGAATGTTAAAAATAGTGTAGAAAATATTTTTTTTACAAAAACATGAATATAGATGAAAATGAATTGTTTTACCCAAGAGAAATAATGTAATTTTTCCTTAAAAAAATATTTTGGTCTCTAGTGAATTTTAAGTGAGGAAAATTAGAGGAAAAAATTATTTCATAGAAATAACATGAGGAGAATAAAAATTAAAGGGATTTATTATATTTGGATCATATATATTCCTCTTTTTTTTGAAAAACAATGTCATTAATACATTTCTATATACAACATCCCACCAGCTTCCTCCCCACAATTGTTTCTCCAGATAATGCATTTCTTTCATAAATAAAATAGTCATACAATACAACAATACAATAATAAACAAAACACCAATGATAAATCAATAATATGTGGTGGCAGTGGTGGAGGGAGGGGAGCCTCACTTTTTGGAATAGGAAACATACTCACCATAGTGCATTGTGAATAACGTGCTCTGGTAATGCATCAACTACACGTGCTTCCACAGTAGCTCTGTGATGGTGCCACTGTACCCAGATTTGCGCATCAATGAATTGATCACCTCCGCTTTCGTCCACCCTACATGGGAATCCACCTCAGGCAAGTACGTGGTAGTCCGCCTGGTATTGAGGTTTGGATTGATGAATTCAATAATTATACCATGCTTCTCAATCTCCCTATCAAGTTAATTAAGATAATTTTCATAATTCATTAGAATGGATACTGTACATTCCAAAAATTGTAATTATTTAGTCTGTATAGGAGGGAATCGTTGATCTTTCAGAGCATTGGTTAGGAAAAAACCCTTAAAACCATTGATCAAGAAATGATCTTCAAAATTCCCAATGCATCCTCGCACTCTCAGCACCCCACCATTCACTAATTTCTTCTAGGTAACAAACAAGGAATATTGGCCTTCGCCAAAATCCGTACTGGGTGCTTCTCCACTGTTGGAATGCACGATTAAAGTGTCAAAGAAATACACCTCCATCTCCCAGTTTTTGGAGACCTTCTTCATCAACATCTTATCATCTATTTATTAATAATTCTATATTAAAATCACTGTTTTGGGTGATAATTTCTTTATTTTTCATGCAGGATTCAGTTCAGAAGTTCTAGTTCTTATAATTTGATCTCAGATCCCTCATCTACATAATTTTAATCATGATATAAATATAATATATATTAATTATATATATATATATACTCACCCATGAAATGTATATATATAAAATTTATTATACAATTCAAGGACACGACAGGTTGTGCATATGCATGAACACTATTCTCACTTTTCAATAGATGGAATGAAAGGATGATAAATAAATATTCACCTTTATAGAATCAATATAACATCTTTTATATTTATGACCAATATTTTATGGTATGCATCTTCTTCAATAAATTCAATTCATTCAATATTTTACATTTCAAACAATACCAAACATAGAAAAACCATGATATACTATTAAATAGTAACCAGACCATTGGAATAGTAATATGAACATTATGAATAGTAATCTAGAAATTAGAATAGTAACTTCACTTATGAAAGTATGAGTAAAATTTAGGTATATTCTGAATTAAAATAAGATATATTTATATCATGTAATAAATACATAAATGTATTAAAAATGATAAATTAAGCGTTGGTATTTTTGTGAAACGTAAATTTTCAGTTACAAATTTTGAAATTAATATAATAATTTAAAATAGACTTATTTTCATAAAATATATTCATAAATTAATTTTATTTATTATTATTATAATATAATTTTATGAGACCTTAATTATTTTTTTCAATGTGTCAAAAAATATGTTATAATTTTAAAATATGTATTTTTCAAATACATGGTGATTTTCAATAAAAATTATTTTTAAAAATATTTAGAAATATATTTTAAAAAATATTAGTCCATTTTTTAAATCTAAAAATTGAAAAATGGTTATGGTGAAGTTTTGGGATTTTTCTTAAAAAATTTAATTTTTGTTGAATAGTGAAATACGATAATTTTCGATATAAGATAAATACATGAATTATTGAGTCGCGCATGATGTATAGATGATGTTAGCACCATTATTTCCAATAAAATTTAAATATTTACTGTACATAGACACAATAATCCATAGAATTGATAGTCTTGAGCAAAAATAATAAACAAATGAATAACGTAATAAAAAAACACCTCTCTCCTCCATTATAAATACCCCCTCTCACCACCTCATGCCTCAAAAAACTTGAAGCATGACCAATTTCTGCCCAATACCTCTCAAAAAAAAATCCCCCACGTTATGATATTTATTTTTTCACCCACAATACCATTTTAGTGTTCCTTAAGGGGGTTCTCAAAGATAGGAATTCTAGAGGCAGACCCCCTTTCATTCTTTTAATTTCTTTTGATTTCTTATCATATCTTATCCTTTTCTTACCTCTTCTATATAAAAATTAATGATAAACACAAATAAATAAATATATATATATATTGTAATACTATTATATTAGTGTAATATTCATTATCAAACCCTTTCCCCTCTCTATTTTATTCAAAAAATGAAAATACCATATGTGATGTGCCGATTTACCACCATCTTGGATGATGTGTTCTCATTTTTCCATTAAAAAATTGAAGGCTAGTAATAAAACAATTATTATGGTTAAGTAAGATATTATTATACATATTATAATATATATAAGTTTCTTGAAATAAGATATATATACATAATATAAATTTATAAAATAAAAATAGTTTGTGATAATAAAAAAACCACCAAAATAATCTAAATGTTTATCATTAATGTTTTATATAATTAATCATTATCATTTCTAGAAAAAAATAAAATAAAATTTAACCTTATGGGAAAAAATTAATAACATATAATTTCATTTTAGAATAATTATTCCCATTTTATATGATCTTTATTACATGTATACAAGTGAACCAATAATGAAAGCTAAGTAAAAGAACACCCCTAATAGAATAAATTGAATTTATAACACATAAAAAAGGAAATAAATGAACTTAATAAAATTATAATAAATCAAATAAATGTTGAATATTTTATGAATTAAATTATTAATGAATATAATTTCATTATCCAAGATATTAAGTTCATGTGAAGAACACTGTCTAACATAAGGTTAGGGATTCTCTTCGAACCCCCAATTTTCCTTTGGGTTTCATTTTCTCTCTCTTTACCATAATTTATTTCTTATTTATTTTTATATAAATCTCATAAATTATATTTATATGTATCATAATCATTTATCTTGATCTGTTCATCCTTATTTTATTGGGAATACATTTTTTTATATGTTTCCCTTCTCAATTCCTCATGATAAATAAGACATATTAATGGTAACATTCCAATTTCTTCCTCATTTTAATGTACCATTCATAATGTATTTTAATCCCTGATTTTTTTTTACAAAATCAATAATGTTATCATAAAAATCTACCCTGGTTCTTTTTTGGATTAATATAAATGATTATCCATTTTTATCTTTTAATGATCTTTAATATTTTTCCTAAACCAAACTAAAATGTTTCATTTATAAGGTTTCTTAAACACTATTTTTACATTTGTTCACTTCATATAGACATAAATTATCATAATCTATCTATATTTTGTTTATAAATGTCTATTTATGACTTAAATCCATTCCTTCATGGATACCATTTTGATATTCCCTTTTGTTATGCCTTATTCACCACGTTTTCCTTGTATGTAGTATATGTATATTTCCCTTTTATTTATGATCATAATTCATTAATGATTTCCATTAATATTCATATATATTTTATCATCAGTACAATTTTTTTCTTATCTATCTAAAATTTTACATATACTACTTATTTTGAATTTTTTTTAACTTTTAAAATGTTGATAAATCTATATTTTCTTCCCAATATGTATATTTTGATAAATCATATAGTTTATGAATAAAATATATGTATGATTATTGATTCCAACTTGTAGTGACATGTGTGGAATGGTTATAGAAAGCCCCTAAATGCATTGATAGGTCACATAAGAGAAAACAGATGGAGACAATCCCTTCATATTTTTTTCAAGTGCAATCATATGGGTTTCTACCACAGACTTACACCATCTTGCCTGTATAATTGTTCATGTGTCATATACATGACATAAAATAAATAGTAATTTTCTTCATTAAGTATTTAGTTATAAATTTATGTGATATTTTCATTATGAAAAAATATACGGTTTCATTTTAATTATCACTATATTGATGTCATGTGTTTTTTAGATTATTTAACTTTCCATAATAACTATGACTTATTGAATTTTATTCAATTATTATTATTTCATAAAACCCATACTGAGTACTTGAGATAACCCTTTTTCTATTTTCCTTCCCCTGGTTATGAAGATGAAATATTTGAATTGGTTTCAAGTAAGTAGTTTATTTTCATTTTTTATGTTCCATGTTTAATTGCAAATGTAATAAAGGAACCATGTATGTATATATTTCTACAAGACTACTATATTAATCAATCCTTGGTGATGTGATCTACTATATCTATTCCAGTATAGTAAAATAACCAACAACTCTATGATACTGGGTTCTGGGATGTTGTAGTTTTTTAAAATATAATGTTAAGTAGAAACCTTGGGAACTAGATGTTAAATAAACTTGAGATTTATAATAACCCCTTATAGTGAATTTTCAGCTCAATAATCATGATGATAATGATGTAACCAAGTGTGTACAACTATTTATTTATGGATAATAATTAAAGGAAAATTATCAATACCTATAGAAAATATAGGGATTTCCAATTCAACAAAGTCAACACATTTATTGTTGGGGCCTAGAATATCATGACCATATTATGAAAAAATACTTATGTTATAAAAAATATCTATATTCGACCTATGGTGGATCATTTCTTGTAGTATAATCCCCCATATTTTTGTGGGAATTCTAATATAGTGGTATCTAGGTTCTGGATCATGTCCCTTGAAAAGACATTATTGTCATTAGGATGTAATGAAAACGAAAATGAAGTACTAGAAGTATATTGTCTGAAGGTAGATGCTAATATATAGTACTCATTGATCAAAAATAAAAAGGTGGAATCTGAAATATATGACATTTAATGGATAAATTTTAAATAAACATTATTCAAAAACTAATCCCCTCATTAGGAATGAACTAAAATGAAGAGATAATTTCATAGCTTAAAATAAAGGGAAGAAGAGGGTGTTATAGATTATGAGGATACCTTCACAAGACTATCCAGGTATTCTATAAATTACATATGTGATTCGGAAGAAAATATTGATCATTTATTTGAAGGTCTTAACACTTGTCTCCAAGGCACAATAACTTCTCAAAAATTTTAATCATATGGTGAAATAATATTATGTTCCATCAAAATTGATAAAAAAAATTCTAGAACTTATAAATTATTGTAAAATCAAGAAATGAATAAGTCTTCAGATAACCATTGAAAAGGCTAAGCAATAAAAAAGAATAGGGTAATGAACTAATTTTTATTATGTGAAAATTATGGAAAGAACAATCCTAGTAAATTCTTGGAATGCATGTGAGTTTCTTATAAGTGCGAATAAAAGCGTCTTTGAGAAAATAAATACAAGTGGAAGAAAAAAATAAATGATGTACATTGATTGAACTGTAATAAAAATTGATATTATGAAAATCAATTTCCCAAGCATCTAGGGAATTTACCACATATGTTTCTATATAGAGATTGTCTAATCTTATACGATCACCACAGCTGAAGTAGAGGTACCCACTAATGTGGTGGTAGGTTCAAAAATACTTTCTTAAATATTATTAAATTCTTTAAGTTATTTTTTATTATCACACACTTTTATATCTAACCTATTTTACATGAAAATTATATATTTCCATTTTGATTTAATATGGGGGTTTTCAGTGAAAACAACTAAGGGGAGTCTCATTACAACAAAAATGTGTAAGTATGTGCCTATTATGGAATATAAAAATGCTTTATTTTATATTATTATCATCATACATATCTTTTAATTTGATATAATCATCATTATTCAATTCCATTCAAAATATGTTGAGATAATTTATTGAAATTTGAAGGAAATTACAATTTTCATGGAAGATGTAGAATCCCTTTTATTTAGATAATAGACTTAATCATCTAATTCTTATCTCAATCCACCCCTTTTAGATCTAAATAATGAAATTCATAGGTAGTAATAGAAAAAAATTCTAGGGATAAGTAAATTTATCATCAAATTGAGGATACACCAATTTTATTGGAATACATTTATGTATTTCCTTAGGAATTACCCAGAATCCCCCTGGAGTATGATGTTGAGTTTACTATTGATTTAATCACTGGTGAATGAACAATCTATAAGGATCTTTATTGAATGGATACTTTGGAATTAGTGGAGCTAAAGAAACAACTAAATGTGTTGAGAAATAATGGATTTATTCACCCTAGTATTTCTCTTTGAGAACCCATGTTCTCTTTATCAAAAAGAAATATAGATCCTTGAGGATATGCATTGACTATAATGAAAAAAATGCTATTATAATAAATAAGAAGTATCCTTTTCCATGCATTTATGATTTATTTAATCAACATAATATAGTTCCATATTTTTTAAATATTGAACATTATTTTGGGAATCATCAATTGTGAGTAATGAAGGAAGATATTTCTATGATAAATTTTCAGAATGATGTATAGATATAAATAGTTTACATAAATTTTGTTTGGACTAACTAATTTTCCCACTATTTCTATGGATCTAATGAATATTGATTTAAAGGAATATCATGATAGTTTTTTTAGTATTATTTTATGATATTTTGGTGTATTATAAAAACTATGAAGACCTTGAGAATCACTTATGGATTGTTTTAGTGGCTCACTAAAGAACATAGGTATATGAGAAGTCTATCAAGTGTTAATTATGGATTCAAATACATTATTTTCTTGTCTACATTGTCTCTAAGGATTGAATCTTAGTTGATCCTATGAAGATAATGGAAACCCATGGATTTCTTACACCAATGAACATAACCAAGGTATATAGTTTCATTGGATTATCTTGTTAATATCCGGGTTTTGTTCATTATTTTTCTTGATGGGCTAACCTATTATACAACCATATATATAAAGGTGTTATGTTTGTATGGAAAAAATAATTTTTAGAATGTTTTGAAGAATTAAATTGATGATTTTTCATTGAACAAATTGTATGTTTACCATCAGGAAATGATGGGTTTGTAACATACATTGATGCATCGAAGAAAATACATGGTAGTGTCTTTATGAAAAATGATAAATTTATTTGAAATTCATTAAGGAATTTTACGATTCATGAATAATATTATCAAACTCATGATCTTGAGTTAGCAGATGTAATATTTTCTTTGAAGATACTGAGTCACTATCTATATGGTGAATGATATGATATCTATTCAAATCGAAAGAGTTCTAAATACATATTTAAATTTAAATAACATAACATGAGGAAAATATGATGGGTTGAGTTACTAAAATATTATAATTTATCAATACACTACCATCTAAGAAAAAAATAAGGTAAGAGATGTATTATGTAATAAATATTATGAAATTATTACACAAATAGGATTGAGAAAGATACTATGACCATGGATTTAGTAAATATGGATATGGAAATTGTTAAATAAGGGTAAACATCACTAATTTCAAATTATTGATAAACCATGTTTATTAGGGAAGATAAAAAGATCTCAATCTAATGATAAGAAATTTCCATGAAAATTAAAGTTGATAAAAAAAGGAAGATTGGAAGAATTTGTGTATGTGGATGGAATTCTAAAATTTGTAAATATGTTATGTGTTCTATAAATACCTAACCAAATAAAGGAACTATTAGATTATTCTCATAGCTCAAATTTCTCTATAAACCATGGAAGTACCAAAACACATAAATATATGAAGGAACATTTTTGGTTGGATAATATGAAGTAAGAAATTACTTACTATGTTTCAGTATCTCTGGTCTTTTAACAAGTTGAGGATAAGTTGTAACATCTAAGAGAATTCATGGAACCTCTAGTTATTCCAATGTGAAAGTGTGATGACATTAATTTGTATTTTTTCAATGGATTTTGAAAGAGTCAAGAAATAATGATGTAATATGGGTAAATTTTTGTCGAATTACCAAAAGAGAATACTTTATTTCTATAAGGTAGGATTTTCCACTCTATAACCTTGAAAGAATCTATATTAATAATGTTTTTGATACATCATTGAGAACGTATTTCAATTTTTCATGATCATGGACCATAATATACATCAAAATTCTGGATGTTTCTTTATAATTCATTGGATAATGAGATTTAATTCAGTACTCCTTATCACCCTCAAGATGATAGACAGTGTAAAAGGAAAATATAAACCTTAGAAGACATGTTTAGATCATGCTCACTTGAATTTAAAGGTATATTGGTAAGTATTTACCTTTGGTAGAGTTTTCCAAGAACACTATTGTTTATCCAAGCAATCAAATTCCACTATATGAAGTGTTATATGGAGAGAGATGTCATTCCCCAACTTATTGGGATGAAGTTCGTGAAAAGAATCTTGTAGGACTAAAACTTGTAGAGGACAAAATAGGAAGCTTAAAAATATAAAAACCTATATCAAAGTAGATCAAATTAGGAAAAAGAGTAATGTTGTAAACTAAAGGAAATATTTGGATTTTCAAGTGGCAGATCATGTCATTCTGGAAGTATCTATATAGAAGGTCATCATATGGTTTTTTAGAGGGTAAAATAATACCCATGTATATTGTACCACTAGAAATTATAGAATTAATTGGGGTTATAACTTACCAATTAAAATTCCAATAAATCTCTTCAAAGTTTATGATGTGTTCTACAAATCATTTTTAAATAAGTACATGCTATACCCAACACATGTACTCTACTATGATTAAACAGAACTTGAGCCTGACTTATCTTATAGAAATGATCCTATTAATATTCTTGATACAAGAGAGAAATTATTGAGAAATTAGATGATTCGATTGGTAATGTTTCTTTGGAGAAATCATAAAATGGAAGAAGCATCTTGGGAACCTAAGGATGTTATGAAGAAGAAACACCCACATCTGTTTAAAAGAAAATATTAATGAAAATTTCATGGTTGAAATTTCACAATGAGGGAAGAGTATAATACCCTACGATTTTATGGTATGTATCTTCTTAAATAAATTCAATTCATTCGATGTATTAAATTTCACACAAAACTGAAATTAAACAAACAGTGATATACTATTAAATAGTAACAAGTACAAATAAATACTAACATGGACATTGGTATAAAAATATAATCAGTAGGAATAGCAATCTAGATAATATAATAGTAACTTCACTTATGAATGTATATATTAAATTTATGTACCTTATGAATGCAAATATGATATATTTATATCATGGAAAAAGTAAATAAATGTATTAAAATGATAAATTAAGGGTTGGTATTTTTTTTAAATGTAAATGCTAAGTATATATTTTATAATTTATATAATAATTTAAAATAATTTTTATTTTGATAAAATAGATTCATTAATAAATATTTTGTTGTTTTATGATTATTATATCATTTTATGAGACCTTAATTAATTTTTCCATGTGTTATAAAATCAGTTATAATTTTAAAATCAGTATTTTTTGAATAAATGATGTTGTTTACAATTAATTATAATTATCGTATTTATACAATTATTTTCAAAAAATGGAGTCCATTTTTTAATTCAACAAATAAAAATATTGTTAGATTGACTTTTTGTGATTTTTCTAGAATAGTTGAATTTTTTGTTAATAGTTTAATATGGAAATTTACACTATAAGCTAAATATGTGAATTATTGAGTCACAGATGATGTATTAATAATGTAATAACCATTATTTATATGTCACATGAACTAGTTACTATACTTGGTCAAAATACTCCACACTATTTGTATTCTTGAGCCAAAATTATAAACAAATGAACAAAATATTCAAAAAACACTCATCCCCTCCACTATAAATATCACCCCTCACCGTCACTTCTCATCACACCTCAAATGTCTTGTATCATTTAATAATATCATCCCAATACCTATCCTAAAACTCTACCCACTTTTTTCATGTCGGTTTCACCTAAAATTCCATTTAAAATATCTTTAAGGAGGTTCTCATTGAGAGGAATTCAAAAGGAAAAAACACCATTCATTCTTTTGATTTTCTTTTAATTTAAATTATTTTCTTATCCTTTACTTACCTTATCTATACTGAAATGGTTTATAACTCTATTATATTTTATATAATGTAAATTGATTACATTTTTGTAATAGTAATAATCATATCCCTTCCCATATCCCTTTTATTCTAAAAATGAAAACATCATATGTGATGTGCTGATTTACCGCCATCATGGAGGATTCATTTTAATTTTCCATTAAAATATTCAAGGTAGGTCAAAAAACCACTATTATTGATAAATAATATTTTATTATTCATATTTTATGTTATATAATGTTTTGTAAATAGTATATCTAAATAATATTAATTAATAAAACAAAACTAGTTCGTGATGATAAAAAATGCTAAAATAATTTAAATAGTTATCATTAACATTTTATCTAATGAATCATCCCAATATCTAAAAAAAAGATATAAAATGCCATTTAATATTATTTATGTTCATTAATAACATATAAATTTAACTTTGGATAATTTTTCCGATTTTATTTGATTTTTCCTACAATTATACAAGTGAACCAATCAAGAAACCCATGGAAATGAACAACATTGAAAAAAATAAATAAATATTATAAATCATAAAAATGGCTATAAATAAACATAAAAAAATTATACTAAATAAAAAAAATTAATATATTCTGAATTAAATTATTAATAAATCTAATTTTATTATCCACTATATTAAGAGAAAGTTCAGAACACTCTTGGATTAGGTAAGCGATTCTCTCTAAACCCTCATTTTTTCCTTTGGGTAACATTTTACCTCTCTTTTACCCATTACAATTATTCTTTAAATTTATATAATTATTATAAATTATATTTATATGTTTCAAAACAGTGTTTCCAAATATTTTCATCCCTATTTTATGTTGAAATTCATCTTTTTTATAAGGTTTCCTTCTCAATTCCTCCTGATAAATTAGCCCAATTAATAAAAACATCCCAATTTTTTCCCATTTTCAAGTGCCATATATGATATGTTTTAATCCCACATTATTATTTTTAAAATAAATAATTTTATCATGAAAATATATCTTGGTTCATTTTTTGTTTTATATAAATTATTATTCCTTTTCCACTTTAAATAATCATTAGTATTTTCCTCAAATTGCACTAAAATATTTGATTTCTAATTTTATTAAACACTCTTTTTAAATATTTTCACTTCATTTGGACATCATTTATCATAATACATTCCAATAATCCCTTATATGTGTCCAAGAATTATTTAGATCCATTCTTTCCTAGATACCATTATGAAATTCACTTTTGTTATGCTTTATTCACCACCTTTTCCTCATTTGTAGTGTATATATACCTCTATTTATTAATGATCATAATTCATAAAATATTTCATTAAATATATATGTTTCTTTTATCATGGATATGATTTTTGTCTTATACATATACTATTGTAAATTGTTTGTTTATGTTTAATGTTGTTTTATCTGGGGAAATATTGATAAATATGTATTTTCAACTCAATATGGATATTTTGATAAGTCATATTTTTCAGGAATTAAATCTCTGTAGAAATAATGCTTTGCAAATAAGGTCATGAGTGGGGACCGTTTATTAGTATCCCTCTATATATCAATTGGTTTCATGAGAAAAAAGAGTTAGTGACAACCACTTTGTGTTTTTTTCATCTAGAATAGAATGGGTCTCTGCCCACTGCCTTAAATCATATTGATGGTATAATGGTTCATCTTCCAGTTACCTAAAGTCCAAAAAATAAGAATTTTATTCATTCAATATTCAGTTTTTACTTTCAATGCTTTTTTCACTATGAAAAAAATCTATGGTTGAATTTTCATTATAATTGTATTGATAGCATGTGTTGTTCAAATTATTTAAAATTCCATAATGATTATGCCTTATTAACATTGATTAAATTATTATTATTTCATATAAAACTTAATGAGAATTTTTTCTCACCCTTTTCTTTTTTACCTTCCTCATTTTATGAATATTATATCATTGAATAAGATTTAAGGAATCAGTTTATTTATGTATGTTTTGTTATATGGTTAATTACTAATGTAATAAGGGAACCATGTGTATATCTAGTTCTTCAATACTTCGAAATGGATCGATCATTGGTGATGTGATCTCTTGTATCTATACCATTATAATAAAAAATCCATCGATTCTGGACTACTAGGGTTGAGGTTGTTATAATAAATATCATATATATTCATTATATATATCCTTATTATTTTCTATGTAACATAGAATAAAAAAACGGATCACGTCTCTTCACAGAGGTGGTATTCCAGACTTAAACACAAGCAACATTTTTGTTTTCCAATGGATTTGGTGGTAAGAAGGTATATATGATATTATAATTCTATAAAATAATTTATTTCATAAATATATTGTATATAAAATAAACCTAAAATAATATCCATTCATGAAATATAGAAATGGAAAATGAATTTTATCACCATGTACAGATGATAATCCATACACTCAAGCGATGCATCCAATTTAATGGAAATAAGGGTTAATAAAGATGGATTAATAATAAAAATAACATTTAAGTATAATTAGGATACTGAAGTTATTATTTTATGATTAATATAATATATTTATTATAGTTATAATAAGAAAAAAATTGAAAGAGGTTGGTTATGATGATTACCTCCTCTTTAGTAGCCCTCTTGTCAATCCCCTATTAAGGACCCTTAAAATTATATTTTAAGAGGACCATAATCTCTATATAGGCTCTGGGTAAGTTGATAAGATAATTTCATTGTTTTAGATCAATATAAAAGGCTCCATGTGCTATAAATAATGGAAATTACAGGTTCCCTTTTATAGGCGTGGAGAGGTGTACTCTAAGAATCTTTTTAAGGACTAAAATATTACCAAGTAATTATGAAACAAAATGATCCAAAATAGACATTTTTTCAAATATGATGTATTATTTTGTTTAAAATCTATCAATGAATTCAATTTATATTTGATTAATTAGTTCCATAAAGATTCTCTTTTGGTTTAACCCCTTAATTAACCTATTTTAACCATAATTGTGGTAACATATTTTCCACACTCAAAGGGTTTTAACACTGCTTATAAGGTAAAATATGGCACATCAATTGAAAAGGGGAATATAATATAGACCATTTATAATCAAAATTTCCATCTTTTATTATTTTTTATATATTAAAATAATTTAATAAAGTATTGTTTTTATAAAGTATTATTAATTTCATTTTTACACTATTTACATAATTTGACTGTGAAAAAACATGAGAAAAATTAAATTCAAATAAATAATTTTAAAAATACACTATTATATTATATTTTTCAAAAATCCATTGAATATCAAAAAATTTGAATTTTTTTTCCTTTTAGTATTTTTAAAATCATTTATTCTATTTTACTATTAATTGAATAGATACGGTATCAGTGTTATATAACCATTTAGGGTAATTACTCAATTACTAACAATTTAAATTATTTTAATATGAAAATTAAAATTTATTTATCATTTAAAAAAACATTTATAATTAATAATTATCACATTTTCATTATGATAAAATATTATATATATTAAAGTCCATAGAGTGACATTTTGTATATTTTATTTTCTTAAATTAATATATTTGTTATAATAAAAGAAAGATATCACAATGTAGACATATATTTGATAATTTAATGGAAATGGAAAAACCCAACCCATATAATAGGATAAAGTCACGTTTTGGAGAAATTTTAAATCATTATCCAATAGTTTTAACCATATTTTAACCTTTTTACCCTTATTATGGTGACAAAATTTACTTTGATTACTAATCCTATCAAAAAAATAAAAATAAAACAGACATTAGTAAAAAATTTAAACCACTTGATTCCACAATTAAAACCCATTATTTAATTTTTAATTAAAAACTACGGAATAAAAAAAAATTAATAGAAAACCATAGAATTCAAGGGAAAAATAATTTTTAATAAAAAATCATTTTATATTTAAAAATATTTTTATACCAAATTTGATCATAAATTGATAAAGATGAAAATGATTAGGTTATTCATAATATTATAGACTAGTTTTAATTTTAGATAATTTTAAAACTAAATAGATAATTTTAAATTCAGGAAACCAAAATATAGTTTATAAAAAATCAATATTTTTGTACTATTCATAAAAAAATCAATTTATTAAAAAAAAATATTTAAAAATCCTAAGGTAATTTTTTAAAATGTATTAATAAATAAATTTATTTTTTATAGACTATATTTTCTAAAATTTTCTAAAATTATCAAATTTTAAATACTATATTTTCTTATAAAAAGTAGAAAAATCAAATTTAAGAGAGATATTTTTGAAGCATAATATTGTTAGGCTGGGGTGCGTATAATGAAGACAAAGAAACATGAGTGGTGAATTATGTAATCCAAAAAGATCAATGAATTCCACACACCACTAATTTTAGGTAGAAAACCTTTCCTTTTCTAAAAAATGATCATCCAATGGAAATAAATAATGGAAATAAACAAGGCAGTGTATAGTGGTTCTAGCTAAAATAATCAATTATTACTCTCCAAAAATTTACAATTCTATGGGCATTTATATTTTTCTAGATGGTCCTCTTATCTTAATACCTTTAAATACACAACTTATTTCAGGTTATTGACACATTATAATATAACAATACAAAGAATTCTAATTCTATTACAAGGAAGTGAAAATCGAAAACTTAATACCAGAATCTCACACATAACCGCAATTGGGTACGAGTAGTTGAAACTCAAATAAATCAAAATATATTGATTTTTTTGATGGTATAGGTTTAACTTCACAGTTTTCAATATAAATTGAAAAATGAAATCATATCTTTATTATTGAACAAGACCAAATATATCCTCACTATTTTGCAGTTCCTTCTTCAAACAACAGTAGAGAATAATTCAAGACATATTTATAAAAATTACTATCTCCAAAGTGTATCTCTATTAAAATAATCTTCATTCTTATAGAAGAAGATATAACAAATATTGTAAAGTAGTAGTAATAATAACAACCACAATGAGTCAATAGACCAAAATAGGTATCTCTCCAAAGTGTAGCTTTGATGGAAACAATAGAGAGGTACATTTGTATATATATCTCTTATGTATTTTTTTTAATATTTTTATCTCTATGTATGAGCATCAATATCTTTTGATGATGAAAGACTTGATATTTATAAAACTTATCAAAACAATCAAGGGCAAACTATCTCATGAAATATCAAATAATAAATTGTGAATATTTTAATTCAAAATGATTCAAGAGAGTCATAACTTCCCATAATAATAGAAAATATTTACTCTATTGATTACGATCAATTAAAATATCATAATAATCCTTTTAATCTGTTGTAAAACTGCTTCGAAAAAATATTTTCTTCCATCAAGACTATTTCATAAATCATAGATATTATCATGAATTTAAAACTCCTTCATTGAATAGTCAAAAGTAGGATTCCTCTATATGATGAAAAAAATACCAAACGTAGGTTTCAAAATATATGGTTTATCATAAAACATTTGTTGATGAATTATACATTCATTTCCATAAATATAAGGTTTATGAACTAAACATTCTTGCTAGCATAGGGTTTCGGGTCCATACACACTATTTCAAGGGTAGGGTTTCATCCTTATGTTATGTTTTCAGACATAGGGTTTGAACAGTGTCTGCAGAATACATTAAAGCATCTTTAGAATATTCGAATGAATGTTCATCAAGGATTAATGACTTAAATATAATTCCAGAATAAATATTCTATTGAATAATTTTTTTTAATTTCACTTAAAATAAATTTATTAGTAACAAAAATGTGGGCATTTGTAAACATCAAATCCAAAAATATATTATTGAAATTGTTGATTCAACATATTCTCACCAATCTCTCCCTTTTTGATGATAAAAAATCATTATAAAAATATTAATAAAAGAAATTATAAAAAAATTCTCATTCTTTATAATATTTTTCCATAAATTAAACTTATCTCCCATATAGAAACTTATCTTCTTTTTAAATGAAAACAATAAATTTATTTTATTAAAGAGAAGGAGAAAGGTGAAAGGCGAAAGTTGAAGAACAAAACTCAAGGAGGTCTGAAGAAGTAGAGATCTAGAGCATCCGTAATAGCCACTTCCATTCCGCCCAGTGTGAGGGATCCAAGAGAGTCAAAAACCATAAGAGGAAAGGACTGGGAAGTACTAGAGGCCAAAAAGTCCACCAATCGGTTTCCCTCATGCCTTGTATGAGAAATCCTAATTCCATTAGGGAGGAGAGCCCTGCACTTGTGGATGAGTTACGCGATGTGACAAGGAGGGGAGACGTCACCCTTAAGAGAACTCAAAATAATTTTAGAATCAGTCTCCACCATATTGAGGGTAATTTTTCTAGAACTTCAGATTTCTAATCCATCAAGCATGGCCCTCACCTCAACCAGAAAAGAATCGCCAATCCCATAATATGTATTGAATGCCAGGAAAACCGAGCCAGCCGAGTTGCGAACTGCTTCAACCCCCCTCATGATCTCCTGTCCGCAAGAACCATTAGTATTTAGTTTAAAGCCATGATAGGGGGTCCATCGAACCCAAAATCCAGTCGGCATGGGGCCATGGGAACCAAAAGAATGCCTGCTAGCCAAATAACGGTGCAGGGAGGGGGCCAACTCCCTGTTTCCATGCATACTTGCCAGATCAGACACTAGAAACCTTGTTTTAATAACCAATATGTGGGAAGAAGGATGAGCAATATTGTGCCTTGCATAATTACGAGCCTACCAAATACACCAGAATCCCACAACCAGAATGATGGAGCGAGCCACTTACTTACGCTCATTTGAAGCCCCTCTGAACCAGCACTGAAAAAACTCATCGTAAGAATTAGCACCTGTGGAAATATCCATGAACTCACCAAGTTTATTCCAGACATAGACTGCCCATTCACTATGAACGAAGAGGTGAAGTGCAGATTACTCAAAAGGATCACAAAATCATGTTCATCTTGAGGCCATATGAATACCTCTCTCCTTGATCACCATCTTTGTGGGAATTTCCTTGGAGCGATACCTCCATAGAAGGATATTATACTTGGTCTAGATATGCTTTCACCATAGAACCGATCCTCAGGTGTTCGTAAACTCCTCTATTTAAATGAATGAAAACATGTCTACATAAAAATTGATTATAGAAAACCTTTCTACCCATTCTGATAAACATGTGTATTTAAACTATAAACATAAAATATAATCTTCTCTAATATCATAAAATTTTCCCCTTATGATAAAAATATTAGAAATAATAAATTCTTTCTACTTTATAATATTCATTTTTAAAACATATAAAATTCTCAATTATATAAATTTAAAACATATAAAATTATCCCCCTTTTTGTAAAATAAAAAAATATAAGTGTAGGAAAATTAAATCCCCATAATTCTATTATTTCATAAATATATAAACATTTAAACAAAGATCATAATACTTTTAATAAATTAAATAATTGTTTTTTAAAAAACACCCCTAGGTTTATAAAATATATGATTAATAAAGAATTTAAAATAACATATTTCATATGTGGAAACATAAATTATTACTTATAGTAATAATATGATTTTTGAGATAAATAAAAAATTTTCTTTATAAATATGGAAAAATAATGAAAAAGTAATAAAAACATAAAATAAATTATTAATTAACATATAACACTGTTTTCAGAAAACATCACATAAATTATTTTTACATAAAATTAAATTGAAGAGTTAAGAAGTTTTATATTCATCTAAAATTTCTATGTAGAATTTTTTTTATCTCAAATCAATTAAATCTTTTCACAATTTTTATAGAATATTTTGAAAATATATTGTTTAATGATTTGACTACAAAACAATTTGAATGAGATGAAACAACTCCATCTTATAAAGATCTTTCTCAGTAATAGATTCATTTCTGAGCATTTTTATCTAAATTATCAATTATTTCTAAATGATTTAAAGTCTATATTTTATATCGAACTAACCTTCATATTCTGATTTTCATTATGAAAGGAATCAAATAAAATTTCAGGTATAGATTCTTTATGTAATGTATCATATAGAATTATATATGTATCCAAAGAATCTTTTAGTTTCACTTTTTTTTTCTTTTAAGATGTTTAAAATAAATAGAATAGTTTTATAAGTTATTTTAGATGAAGAAACTTCTAGTTATTATTTACAATGAAATTTATCATGTGTTTTAGAAAACTTTTCATGCGAATCTATGACATATGAAGCTAATTGTTCTTTTGAAAATACACAAGGATTATTTTTTTCCCATTTTAAGAATGATTTTTATATAAAAATATAGAGCTTGATCATTTCATCTTTTCATGTTATGGATTTCTAGATGTTTTCATAAAAAATATTTTTAAGAGGAAAAATATAAATAAAATTTTAAGAATAATAGGATAAGTTCTGTTTTGAAAAAGTAGAGATAATGTTTCATATTTCTTATCTAAAAAAAACATAATAATCATTAATTATTTTAACTTATGAAGACACATGTTTAATAATAAATATATTCAGGTTTCATAAACAAATGAAATATGAAATAAGATGTTTTTAAAATTATTTAGTGATAGAAAAAATATATACACATTTTATAATCTAAACAAATAATGAATTTTACAAAACGTTTTAATATAATTTTTATAAACATTTAATGTTTTAAAAAATATATTATAACATAACTTAAAATAATAATTAATATTTTTTATCAAATGTTGAAAGATATATTTAAACCCATGTATATAAAAATGTAACCCACCATATGCGTATATAATTGTGAAATAATTACTGGATCAGTGTTTTTAGAAGTGATGTTTTATTATAACGAACTAATTCATAGATTTAAAAATATATATTTACTTCTGTATTCCTATAAAACCTAAAATTCAAGTGATATTTGGTACCCATATGATTTTTTGTTCAGTAGTGTTACCAATTAAAATTCATGGTAACGAGACTAGTTTATTTTAAGTAATCATTCTGCTATTCAGGTTAAACAATTATTTTGAACAATAGTAATTTTTAAAACCCTAAAATTTAGGTTTTATAATGAATACATCATTAACATAATGACCATTAATACCACAATAAAAACATTTATATGTAGAAATGTTCTTACTATTAAAACTGATATCAAAATAATTCTTTTAGGGTTTTAGCCTTTCACCATTGATTCTTAATCCATTTCTTAATTTATAAATTTTATTTTTCCCAAGGATTTGATTTTGATATATTTCTTCTTTTATCATCATACTTTAATATTTTTTAAATCATAAACTTTATCTATTAACTCCTTAATCTTAATATCATGTAAATAACGAGAATTTTCATATTTTAACTCATGATCTGTATAATCCATTAGACCTACCAATTTTATACTCATCTTCATAATCTATAGATGATTCATCATGTGAACCATTAGTATTAATCTTGGTATATTTTTAAATTTTATTTCTTTTTATATAGAAATCATATTTCCTCTATGATTTGAGTAAAGGATAATTATCATATATATAGAAACCCTAACTTTTTACACATAACATTTAATGATTTTAAACATAATTCATCATCAAAGTACCATCCAAGGATCGTTAAGTCTAGCGTCTTGGAAGATTAGGTATATAACATAAAACATGGGCTAAAAAAACATTTCATTATTTAATCTTCATAATGAGATCCTAACTTCCTTTGAGCCTTTACATATGCATAGGGTACCCTAGGGAACACATGAATAAAGGGATGAGCTAAACATCCCATTAAGGGAAAGAACATAAGAATAAACTTTAAGAACATGAGTTAGGAGGCTTGACATAATGATTTTGGAAGCATAGAACATATAGAATCATAAAATATAAACATGGGATCATAAAAAAATGGGATAAAATAATCATGGGATCATATAAGAATGAGATTATATAAGCATAGTTTCATAGAGAGGTGGCAGAAACTTTAAACAAGACTTTAGTACAAGTCAAGGCTAATCGCCAATCTCGTTTCCCATAGTAGCACAAGCCAAGGCTAACCGCCCAGACCGTTTTCCCATAATATTCTCATGAGACATTAACATTACGCAATTCATTAGAGCACTATCTGGGAGCACCCATCTAAGATTATTCATGTATATACTTGCCACATAAATAACCTCAATCATACATAAAAATAAGAGTACCCAAGGAAAGAAATGGGAAAACAATCACATGATGAAGCATAATAAAAAGGGGTGTAACATACAAGCGTCCATGAAAGAAAGGTATTAAATAATAAATAGACATTAATAACATATAAATGCATAAATCATGAAAAGATATAATAAAATAAAGTGATAACATGTAAAAATAGTTTTTAGGAATCTTTGAGTCAAACCATTTTACTGCGGTTTAAGAAAACATCGAATATCTCTTAAAACAAAAAGTGGCACAATATTTTTTATAAAACCAGAAGTAAACCAGGAGGGTTTTAATAATAATAATACTGATTTTATAAGGACAAAGGTGACTTAAAACATAGGATAGAGTACACTTGATAATAGGAAAGAATTCGGGAAGTTCCCTTAAAACGAGTTCACTTATCGGGAAGTAATGAGGAGAGAATCACTTAAAATCATGCATATCCTCGAAATAAAGTGTTGAAAGAGTCTTGATAAATATACTTGGAACATGTACACAACATTTATAGTTTTCACAAGAAAATATAATCTAACATCATTTTGGTAGAAAGGTAGATAAGACAACCTGAAGGAATAAAAGAGGTTCGGGTATAATTCTTTATGGATTATCGGCAGGGTATCAGGAGTACTTGAGGGGGATTAGTGAGAGAGGAAAGGGAATTCTAATCATTTTTACATAAATAGGGAAGTATAGGGGAGGTGAAAAATCATACCCCATAATTAATAATTACACACAACAAGTCTTAACATAGTGAACAATCTTGAATAAGAGTGAAATTGAGAGGATCCCTTACCTTAGGCCTGTTGGTGTTATCCACTTGATATTAATGACCCGAATAGTCAAATTAGGTTTATTAATCAATAGTTCCAGAACCATATCTAAAATTAAAATATTCAGTATAACCTTTTTAAGTTCATTTATACCCATATTGGTTGATTATGAGGTTCAATTTCATTGTTTGGGTCCGTTTGTTTCATTTGTTTTAATTATTGGTTCAATTATATTTAGATTCAAATAAATTTTAAGATGAAAGTTGTTGTCCAGAATTGAAGTTATAACATTAGTTGAAATCCAGTAGGTTACATGTTTACAAAATTCATTTGGTTAATTAGAGCGAAAGCGAACCTTTACATTAAACAGTAATGATAAACACTTGAATTAATTTTAACGATTTTGCCCATAATTGACTATTTTTGTATTGTTGCTTTATATCATGAGTGTATGAGGATTGTAGAACCTTAAATAGGACACACACACATATATATATATATATATATAATAATATGGTTCAACCATAACACAAATGGTTTCATGACCATAATTAAAGATAATCATAGAAATTGATAAACTGTTGTCCTTGAATGTGCTAAATTAGCACATCTCAAACGGTGCTTTAATTTCATTCAAATAAATGGGGTGGGGAAAGGAGGAAAGATAAAAAAATAAAACACCAGCATTAATACATTCCATTACTTGTATGTTATTGGATTTACCATAATATTATGGTTAAGGGAGATGAGGAAAGAAAGAAAATGAAAACAAAACATTGAAAACAAAAGAGGGTTCTTTCCCTTTAATATTTTCTCTTTGAGATTCCTCTTAGGGGATTTGGTTTTGGTCTTTTAGAAAGACCAGAAATCCATGGACGTGGGGAAGGATCTTGGGAGGGTATTTGGGCATAAATTTGGCTAGGTACAAGGCTTGAGAGGAGTGGAGATAAAGGAGAGTGAAGTGGGGTTTTTATAGTGAAGGAGAGAGGGGTTTCCTTAATATTAAATTCATTAGTTTATTATTTCCCCACAAGAAAAGGAATAGTGAGTCTTGAATGACCAAGAATGGTAATTTTATAATGTAATCCCAAACAAAGTGGGCTTACATCAGTAGAAAATCATACATGACTCTATAATTAGCGTATTTAGCTTATTTTTTTTTTGTAAATTACGATACTTCACTATTAAAAAAAATTCAAGTATTTCAGAAAAATCCCAAATATTTAACCCAAAATTTTTTCAATGTGTAGAATCCAAAAATGAAGTCCATTTTTCAGAAATAATTTTATAAATATGATTATTTTAATATTTATATAAAATAATAATTTATTATCAAAACCAGTTTTAAAACACTCATTAACTCATTCTAAACTATAGGTATATTGTACTTACAACATGAATATTATTTTTATACCACCAAAGTTGAGGTTAATATTCATTAGGGTGTATTAATTTTCATAAGGGTATGTTACTATTCATTAGGGAAGGTTATTATTCACCAAAAAATATTTTTGCTTTTTTGGACTCCAAAAAACATCTTGAACACAACCGTGTATGTTAGATTTTAAAAATTCCAAATACAGAAGTGACAAAATTATTTTTAAAGGTCACCTATCACTTAGTAGTTCATTATTATGTGATTTTATTGCATATTTATAAGAAGGTAATTTCCATTAAAAACATTGGGTTGTTACAATATATATGAATTTTTTCTTGCAATCATAGTATCTATTCTCTATAGTCCTTTTATTTTTTGTAAAATATTTCAACTTTTATAGGTAGATCTGATAAATCGTTATATTAATATTGATAATAAGAAATAAATGATTTGTACATAATATTTTTGAGGTAAGTTTCTTTTTGAAATGTGTAATTTTCAACTTCACCCTACATCTTATATTTATACATCATTAAAGTCTCAATCAATTCCTTCATGATTAAATTTACCACTGGTCAATTTGATGTATAGATACAAATAATTACTTCTATATTGAGGAAAATATTTTAAATACTTTTAGTTCTTGATCTGATTAAAAAATAGAATATCCTAATATAGCAATATTGTTGACAATATATATGAATCAACTATTTATTTGGGTGATTGTTTCAACCTCAAGCATTCTTAACGTATCAAACTTCAGTTCCAAAATATTGTTCAATAAGTATATGATATTTCCAGTTCCTTCATAGGCTACAAATATAGTATCCCACATATTTAATGTAGTAGGAGATTGTGATATTCTGTTAGATTCATCGGGTCCTAATCCTCACACAAAATCCTTCAAGAATTTGGAATAGGGACCATATTCTCTTTTTTATCATCATTCTATTCTTTTAACTCCTCCTTAGGAAACTAATAATTCTTAACATCTATCAAATACTCCCTAATTCCATGATTTTTCAAATAAATGTTCATATAGACTTTCCATAGACTGTAACTATGACCATTAATATAAGGATCATAGACCATTGACATACCTTCTCTAGAATCAGCCTTTTTAAGACGTCTTCATCTGAATATTCATCCCATTCTTGTTAGATCCTGTAAAACCATTTGATACAAATATTTTATATTGGATACAAAAAATAAAATTAAATATTCCAATTTACCAGAAGAGTGCTTCCTTTGATACCAATTGTTATGTTGGGGTGTGTATAATGAATAAAAAGAAACAAGAGTGGGTTCATTTTCTACTCCAGAAAACATTAATGAATTATTCACACATATCGTATTTTGTAGTGAACATTTACTTCTCTAAAAAACGAGCTTGAAGTGAAAATAACTAATGGAAATGAACAAAATTATGTATAAAGGTTTAGGGAATAAAGATCCCTTATTCCACTCCACAAATACTGAACTTTATGATCTTTGTGATTTTACATGCATTTTCTCATATCATAAGACCATTAAATCCATAGATGGGTGTAGCAAGTTGACACCTTACAATAAAACATTACAAAGCCTTCTGTTTCTTTTATAGGGAACTATAAACCCACATCTTAGTGAAAGAATCTGACACTTATCCACAACTGTGTATGAGCATTTGAAACTCTAATAAAGAAAAAGTGTTTAATTTGTTTGAAAGTAAAGGTTGAACTTCAGTGTTTGTAATAAAAACATAAAAATGAAATTAGATATTTAAGATAGAATAACAGAAAATAGATCTTCAATATTGAAAAGTGATTTTTCAAACAGTGATAGAGAAAAACTAGACAAATTTATAAACATGTATATTTAAAAAATGTTTTTCTATTAAAATCTTTATCATTCCTAGAGAAGAATATGTAACAAATAAAGTGCATTAGTAGAAACAACAATAGAAACAATGAGTCGCTAGATCAAAAAATGTATGTATCCAAGTGTTGATCTGAAGGCAACAATACTTAGATATTTTTTATACATATCCTCTCTATATTTTTCTATATATCTATCTCTATGTCTGTATATCCATATATATTGAAGAATAAATTCTTGATATTTATACAGTCAGTCGACCAAATCTAGGTCAAAACCAACTCTAAAAAATCACATAATAAATAACGAATATTTGAAATCAATTTAATTCAATAGAGTCATAACTTTCAATAAGAATAGAAATGGTTTTATCTATTGAGTATGAGCCTTTAAAAAATTATAATGATACTTTTAATCAGTTGTTAAATAGCTTTGAAATAATATTTTCTACTATCAATACCTTTTTACAAATCATGGATAAAATTTTGGATCTAAAACTCTATCACTAAATAGTAAAATATTTGGTTCCTCCATATGGCGAAAAAATAAAAAATACAGGGTTGAAAATTTAGGATTTATCATAAAAGTATAGTACATGTACCATAAATTCATTTCATAAAACATAGTGATTCATTAAAATATTGGGTTGATGAACTATACTTTCCTAACAACGTAGGGTTCTCGATTAATATGCGAGGTTTCAAATGTAGGGTTTTATCCAAACGTTATGTTTTCACACGTATGATATGAATAATGTTTATAGAATATATTAAAACATGTTTTGAATATTTTAAAAAAATGTCTCAAGTTGATCAATGACATGAATATAATTATAGAATAAATATTATGATGAATATTAATTTTTTAAAGGTCACTTAAAATACAATCATTAATAATTTAAACCTGGGAATTTATGAACATCAAAACCGAAGAGAAATTACTGAAATCGTTGATTCAACCTACACATAACAAATATAACATTAATAAAAGAAATTGAATGATTATTATATTAAAAAATACATATTAACATATTATTAGATGAATATTCATTGTAGAACATAATGATTCAAACCAAAATCTTATAGGACTAGTGTCATTGGAAACATGGACTTATTATCATCTAGTTTATAAAAGATCTACATCATATCCCACTATGTTCTTCATAACTAGTACACATCAAAGACAATCCATTCCTATAAACATTATTCATGACATGGGTAAATAAAACAAAAGAAAGTGTGAGATTAGATTCTTAGTGAGTGTAAAACATGGTGATAATAATGATCACATAATCATAATATGTGCATAATCATGTGAGAGAATTATATTTACATTTAAAATCCATACCCTTCATGTCATAGATTAGAATATTGAGTCATGGAAGAAATATTTGAATCTCATAAGACATGAATCATGAAAGAAATCAAATAGCATGATCCATGAGAGCATATCAATGGCATAATACAATGTATTTTGAATATACATAATCAAAGAAAATAAATTCCATAAAAGTCAATGGTCATTGATAAAACTATAATAGTGGAATGGGTTAACTTCCCAAACCATATTAGTAGTTAAGGTTCACTCCCAGGACTATCATGTTGGAAAACATAACTTACTAAATTTGGTTTACTCCCCATTCGAGTCCAATTTATCTCATGAGTTATTATTTTTTATACAATTTATTGGAGGTAGATATAGGTTTCACACATATCATAATAAAAATACAAAATATCTGTGACAAAATATAATAAAAGATTCTTCATTTTAGAACCCATGAAATGAAATGGGTTTAACAAACATTACATCATATCATAACCCATGTGAAATAAATAAGTTTAATAAACATTTCACCATATCATAACCTCTAAAAAACTAATGATTCTCATAAAAATTTTATCTTATCATAACCCATAGAAAACTAATGGGTTTCATAAACATTCCATCATTTCATAATACCATATCCAATGTAAAAGGAATAGATTTCATATGCATATTTTCATCAAAAGTTTAAACCATCCTGAGAATGAATTGAAATCAATTTTTGTTGACATCGATGAATTTAAATACCATTAAAAAGTCTTTCAACATTCCTAAGGATAGTATACTCTCCATTTTGAAATAAATTCATTAAAATAACATAATTTTAAACAAAAATTATGGAAAAAAATTACACTAAAAATAACTGTTGATACATGTAATGAAATATTCAAATCATTGATTGGTCATGATGGAAGAAAATTCTATTTATGTTGTATAATTAAGAAACAATCATTTCATACTTCTAAAAAAGTCAAAAAAGAACCTAGTTTAGAATAGTATTATAAGATTTATTTTCAATCCATTTTTTCTAATTATAATAATCAGGAAAAATTAATTTAAACAATAATAGAATAATAATAAAATCAATTTTATAACATTTTTATAAATCATGGATATAAAAGAAAAATGTATTTTGACCGAAGACAGAAATAAATACATTTTTACATAAAAAAATATTTTTAGTATTTTGAGTACTTACGGAATGTTAAATGAATGTAAAACTTGTATTCTTATAAAATAAGTATATTAAATGAATATTTATGAGTTTTTTTATATTTATATTATATTATTTCGTCATTATAGACATAATCAAAACCAATCCATATAAACAATGTGATTGCAACATACAAGCTTTACCACTTTGGTAAATACTAAATCATATGCCCAAAGAATGAGTTAACTATATAGGGATATTTTAATCCATATAACTTTCATAAGATTAATCATGAGATACATTTTGGGTCATTATATGACCCAATCAAAAAAATTTGTCAATAAGATACGTGTCTCATATAAATACAAGTGATATGAAAATCTCTTACCTCTGGTCAAACATCGTTAATTCGCATTGAATCCTAAAGAATAATAAATATATATTTTTTATAAATATACTACATAACCACACTCATAAATATAATTCCATTTATGATATACTTATAACCTTTTAACACTCATTTTTTTGAAATTCATTATTCAAATAACTGTTCTATGTGATATGTGTTTCATTTTTCATGTATGTTTTGGTTAGGTGGTTTTGGACCTTGTATTTGGATAATGGTTCCATAATATATTTAATTTTAATTATTAAATAAATAATAGATGTAACTCCCTAGGATTTTATGGTTCGTCTCTTTTTAAATAAATTTATTTTCTTCGATATTTTACGTTGGACGCAATACCCAGCTAAAAATAATGAAATATGATTAAAAATGAGTCATTAAATTCGTGAGTTTTAAAAAGATTGACTATATTATTAAATATATAATAATATAATATTTATTTTTTCTTATTATAAAAACTTATATTTTTTATTAACGTTATTTAATTCCCCATATTTATATTTTCATTAAAAATTGATATTTAATTATTTCTATTAGAAAATAAAAATAATTTGATTTTTAAAATTTTGAAAAACATTATTCTAGAGAGTTAAATTCTCTTTTTTAAATCGTCATATTTAAATTATCATGGTGTTAAATTTTACAAATTTTCTAGAAAAAATGATTTCATAGTGAATAGTGAAAATAATAATTTTTATAAAACTATTATTTTTTTATATTAAAAATTATCATTAGGATTTTAATTTTATCTCAATGTAACTTATGTAATTTTTAGTTATAAATATATAATTGTTTTATTTTCAATCCTATTTATACCTTAGTTTGGTATAAATATATTTTTAGCTTAAAAATTCATTTTAGAAGAAAACTATTTTGCATAGCATTTTCAAGGATTATTTTTAAATTAAATTCTAAAACTTATTTTTTTTTTAATTTTGATAAATTGATTATATATTGATATTCATAATTTAAAAATTTATTAAATATGTATCTTTTTTTTCCAAATGTGAATAGTAACCTTGGTAATTTTTATTACCACGATAAAGAGTAAATTGGGAAATATATGTTAAAAATAATTGATAAGGACTAAAAAATGATCCTAAAACTTGAACATGTTTTTTTGGATGAGTAATTTTAATCCATAAGATTCCTTTTTTAGATATATGACCACTTTTTCCCTTTGTAAGTGATTAATAAACATATAATATTTTATTTATGGAAAAGTCAATGATGTCACATTCTTGATTTTAATTAATATAACATTTTTTGTGTGATGTCATCCAAAGTATATCAATAACTGTAAATATTAATTTGAAATCCTAAATATTTATCTTAATCATGGTAATTTATTTTTAATTTTTAGGTAAAAAATATGTACAATATATTCTTACACAATGACGATACAATAAATATTTAGTTAATGTAAAAAACCAAAATAAATGAAATGAAAAATATTGAAATTAATATAATTTTAGATAATTAATATTATCCATCGATTTTATAGATAAATATAATATATTTGGGATATAATGAATTTTTTTTCTAATTATAAGTGTTATCATGATATTATTAATTTCAACATAATGAATAGTTCTTAAAATTGATATTGTGAATATTTTTTAGAAATGAATATTTTATTAAATAATAAAAATACTATAAATCATAAATTTAGAAACAAGAAAGTGATAAAGTTAATTAAGTCTACCATAGTTCATTTCTATATCTTTTTTCATTTTAATGTTACATTATTGACCCTTGATTGTAGAATATTTTAATAGTATGGTAATTGTCAACTGAGTTAACATGAGGTTAAAAAATGATTAGGGTATAACCCTGACCAAAACTTGTCCAAAAAAATTATTGAATGAATATGATTCTATCATTATCACCTTAGGATATAATTTTAGTTGTTTAACAGACACATATCCATGTAAATGACTTATATATTATTTAAATCGATGATTGTTACAAAATGTCACTACCTTTGTATTTAATATCTTTTATGTGTCCACGTAGGGAAAAAATAAACATATGAATGAACATAAATGTCTATTTTTATATTATTGAAATTATTTTAATTATAAAAATTTATTTTTAATTTTTATAAATTTTATAGTTACCTTAAATTCTTTTGAAATGATAATTTAGTATTTATTTAATTAACAAAAAATAAAATAAAGTTTTTTTTTAAAAATATATTTTATTAAGTTTTAATTATTTAATATTTTAAATAAAATTTTAAAATATATATGAGTTATTATAGATTTGAAAAATCATTATGTTACAATTTAAACTTTTTCATTATGTATTTGTAGTCAAATTAAATTTAATGTTTCAAAATTGACATTAATGATAATTTATCAAAATAATATTTTATTAAATTATTTAAAATTCCTAAAAATATTATAATAGTAAATGTGAATGGAATATTGTTTAAAAAATAAAATATGTTCAATTTACTAATCATTTTTTCAAATTGAGTGACAGTATTAACAATTTTTGAATAGAATAATTTTTTCCATGGTTAAGGTAAAAAATAAATAATCGATGGGCTAATAAAATTATAAGGTTTATAATAACAACAAAACATGTATCCATTATAATATTTTTTTGACTGCAAACCTATATTATATTACATTCTAATAACATTCAATTTTTAGTTATTTTTCAGGGGAAATTTTTTTATTATAATTTAATATTGTTTTTGAAATTCCAAATGCGTCCCTCACCTCAATTATAAATGGCCGCCTTTTCATTCACTTCATTACATTACGTTGAGAAATATTGATAAAAAAAACTCTGAAAATTTCACTTACAAACCCCCTTATATATGTTATTGATATGTGAGTCTCCTTAAAATACTATCCTTAAGTCGCTTAAGAAGTCATCCAAAGAACTCCATTGAAGTGGAGGAAATTATCTTTACCGACTCCTTCAAGTTTATTTATTCTCTGACTTCCTCTTACTATGTTGTCTCTATCCTAAACTAATAACTATCCATTATAATATATATACTTATATTTTATTATTAATATAAAATAATCATATTATATTTTTAACCATCCTATGAAAGAAAATCATCACAGGTGAGTAAGTACTGCTACTGCCTCCACCTAAAGATGTGATTCAATTTTCATAACCAATTTACCTATATGTGTATAATAATGAAAATAATCAATATATATTATAATTATGGTATATAATATGTTCTATAACATTAATATTTCATTAATTTCATTACTCATAAACCATGAAATAAATGATATTATCTCTCATGTGTACAAATGGCCTACCATATCCATGAAGTGATGCGACTCATTTTCCATATCCAAAATTCAAGAATGATTCTAAAATTTTATATAAATAATAAATATGATATTTATGAATGTAAAAACTAATTATTTAAATAATTTAATTATATTATAGGAAAATGAACCGGTACATTCATGACAAAACACGCAAGAGAAAACAAGGCAAATAACACCTAAAACAGCAAAAATAATGAAATATTATTAATTAATGTGTGGTAAGATGCTTTAAATAGATCATATATGATGTTATAAAAATAAATACAGTCATTTAATAAGTTAAAAACATTATTTAAACCACTATTTACAAGTTTATACAATGTTCAACCAAATAAAATCAAGGTAATGTATTTTTTAATTCAATTTCCATTCATTGGGTTAAAATTATGCTTCATTGATTATTTCCTACTAAAATTATGTGTGAATTTACTTTTGATTATATTATGTTGTATTTTAACTTGTTTAATGTTTACTTAAAGTGGATATACATAATAAATTAATTTTATTATTTCTCACTTTAATGATATAGTCTTTGTAAGGGACTTCACCTCAATCCACTTTATTGAATAATATTTTAATATTATAGACCGAATTTAATTTTTATGTTGAATATATTCTACCATTTATTTTTCATGATAATTATAAATTTAAAATTTTATTTTTCATAAATATACATATTTTTGTTTCATGGATAAGAATATTTCCTAATATGTATACTATTTCAATATACTGTCTTATATTTTGAAAGTGTTTGATTATTTGGGGAATTATTAATAATTATATATTATTTATTCAATATGGATATTTCTATATAAGGCCTATTGATTCAGAAATTAAATCGATCATTCCACATATGAGGAATTATTTACACATACAATAAATGGTTGGGGTTTGGTTAATGATAACTGTAGAGACCCGTATCTTGACGTACATTGACATTACATTACTTTTGCGGAATACTTAGTACATTACAAAAACACACACACGAGGACCGTAATAGTTTAGTGTCTTTGGAAACTCGGACTATAATCTTCTAATCGTGGTGAAAGATCTTCAAAATCTCCCATAAAGATCTTCCTTTTTTTTTACCTAAAACCTTTCTTTATATCCTGGGGAAAAGAAAACATAAAAGGGTGAGCTCAAATGCTCAGTAAGGGTAAACAAAATAAATATCAATCACATCATATTCATAAGAACATAACATTTTGGAAATCATAACCTGCAAAAGAGAGCATAATTTCATAATCATGGGATAAATCATGGCAGTGAAAAAGTAATCCCAATAATCATAACTTAAAACATGAAACTTTGTGGCATACACACATAATCATAGAGAATCATTTCTTGTTAGTCAAGACTAATTTCCAAGACTATCTTAGTGGACAAAGTCCCTTCTGAATCGAGTAACCCTCGTTTCAGTCCTGTTTCACTGAACCGGTATAACCTACCGTTCCAGCCCTGTCTATCTCATGAGATATAAAATCTTTACCCAATGCATTGGAGGGAGATAAAGGTCCCACCCATCTTATAATGAATCCTTTCTTATGTGTGCCACATAATCATAAACCATACATCATAGCGTAACCCATGTAATAAAAATGGGATTCTTAAACAACATGACATCATAAAACACTTCATATAAGATAAAGGAATTCATAAAAATATTTCCATCATAACATAATCAAATCAATGTAATAATAGGGATAAAAACATAACCCTTTATTATCTTAGATGGAAAATAATTTTGATAAAACACTTGAAATGAATTCTTGAGGAAAATATCCTTTCTTCTTAAAAAAACATTTTTCCTTTATTAACATGTCATACAACTTTAAAATAAAAGAAGTTGATTAAAAATAAACTTGAAAACTTGTAAAGGAATCTTCTTGGAAATAATGTTTTAAAAATACATTCATGCCGTATAAAAAAAACATTCTTCGTACTTTTGTCGGAAAAGTCAAAAAGTACCTCGTACGAAAAAACGACAAAATATTCCTTTCATATTCTTTACTAAAAACTCACCGAAGGGTAAAATAGGATTTGAACAATTGTAGGTGAATGGAAACAATATTACATATTGAGGAAACATGGATGTGGATGATAAAATACACCCCAGTAAATACCAAAGTATAAACAATCTCGGATAAAAATGAGATCGTGATATTTCCCTTACCTTAGGTCCGATTTGCTTTGTACGTGTCCGAAGCTCCTGTATAATGGTTTAAATAATGTCATTGACTTATTACAGAATCATATTCATTGTTATGATATCATATATGGTTCACTTATGACATTATATTACCCGTTCTTTTGTAAATTCCATGTTAAAGAAGCGTTTTGGGTAAAATCGTTTCTTTTATCGTAGGTGTTTTGACTTGTTGTTCTTGACATTATTATTACTTATATCATGATTTACTTACTTCCAGAATATAAAATATGATTTATATATCATATATATTCAGTATATATATATATATAATAGATAGATAAATGAAATGAAAAACACCGTTCATGGAGACGGTAGTCCGTACGTACGCATGAACACTGTTTTCCTTTCCCTATTGTCTTGAATGGAAGTAAGTAGATGAAATACATACATATATATACATAAATCCAGTAGCTTTATAATTTCATATATTTCATTATTATTTCTTATATATACTTTATAATCATTCTTAAATGGTTAACATGGAGAATGAATCTCATCGCGTCGTGGAGACGGTAGTCCGTACGTACGCACGAGCGATGATATCATTTCCATAAATATTGAATTGAATTGGAGTGGATTATACAATATATCAGAATCAATATGATGTTTTAATAACTATGTATAGTTATTCTTTACACCATTATACCCATCCATGTAAGGTGGTGGTGGCAAATAGATTACACCACGGCGTGGAGACGGTATTCCGTACGTACGCACGCGCGGTGATTTCTTTCTCCGTAGGATAGATAGATGGTGAAATAGGGTTTTTTCATACTTATAATAACATATCAGTATATGAGTGATACTGATGTTATTACTTCATAATGAAACAACCTAAGAAGAAGAAGTGGAAGAAGAAATAAAGATGAAAGAATTGGTAACGGTAATTACCTCTTCTTTGAAGCGCCTTTTGGAGACCTCCTCTTAGGGAACTAAAATTGGTCTTTGAGGAAGACAAGAACCTCTAGGATGTTTCTAGGGAAGTGGAGAAGAGATTTGTTCATGGGTTGTCCGAGCATGAGTGCTCAAATTGGTGTGAGGAGGAGGGGGAGGAGGTGCCCTTTTATAAGGGAGGAGAGGGGCACCTTAGGAATATCTCAAAATATTATTTTATATTAAAGTAAAAATCGGTTTATAATGGTTACAAAGGGTCTTATTTCGAAGTTAAAGTGGGGATGGGTCTAAATCCTATCAACCAATAGGATTTATACAAGTTTAGGTTCTTATTTTAACCTTATCAATTAGATTTAACTCTAAGTTAAATAATTTAACTTTTACCGTGTCTTTTTGTTTTCTTTCACTATATGGTTAATACACTTACTATAACATGCCAAACGAACCCAAAATTGTTTATTATTAATATATATATCCTTATATAAGTCATTTGGCCGAACCTTAGATTTGTAGGAATAAAATAACAATTAATAATATAATATTTGATTTAAAAACTATTTTGTGTCAATTTTGACACTATTTGATATATGATTTTTGTGAAAGTAATAACAGAATTATATGTTCGAAACAAGTTGATTAAATCAACACTAATATATCATAGTAACCTAGAAAATTATTGTAATTCATAAAAAGTCTCAAATTACATTCATTTGAGTATTTATAACATCAATTATATTAATATTTCCTTAAAAGGGTAATTACTGCATCATCGTTGTGTCATAAATAAATTAATTTATTTAAAGTCTAAAAATTATAAATAAACTATCATTATATAGGAAATCTTTTTAGATTTCTAATGAATATTTATAGTCGAATTTATCTTATGTATAACCCCATATTAAAAATGTTTTAGTGAATAAACTTTGATTTTAACTCTTTTAACTCTTCTTTGAATTAAATAATAATAAATGTCCTAATCTAATCCAAGTGGGCCTAAATGATAATATTTTACACTTAAGGTTGTTTTTGGTCGAGATACACTTGTCCAATAGAATTAGGACATGTGTTAGGGTAATATTAATATCATTCTTACCCTTAATTACCCTATTTACTTTTAACCGTGGTAAATAAAAGTAAAAAGTTACTATTCACCAAAAATTATTTTCATCTCATTGAACCACATTTTACTTACTGACATCAACCGTGTCTCTCGGATTTTTGAAATTCCATTCACAGAAGCGGTAAAATTAAGTTTTATGAAAAATTCAGTTTTTTAACTACCACTTAGTAGTTTCACTATTCATAAAAAATGAAGGTTTTCAGAAAAATGCCAAAATTTCATCCTAAGCTATATTTCATATTCCGAATTCAAAAATGAAGTCTATTTTACCAAATTCATAACATAGAAGTTGCATTAATTAATTTTATAATTAAATCCCGCTGTTAAAACAAATAGCGTGTTTTTAAGAAACAATATCTATCAAAAGATTGACACTTGTTTATGTCTGGTTTAAATGTGCAATTACATCCAATGACCAACATTGTATTAAATTGTAAAAATATATTCTAAATATACTTTAAAACTACTCCAATTAATAATTTATCACTATTAATTATTTCGATTAAAAAAGTTGTTTTTTAATTATAATTTAGTAATTTTCACTATTCATCAGAATATGAAAGTTATCCGAAATGTACCAAAATTTCACCTTAGGCTAAATTCGATACTCCGAATCCAAAAATGAAGTTCATTTTGAAAAATAAGATTTACCGAATTTTAAAAAGTGGTTATTACTATTCATACCGGCTAGTTTTAATAATATTTTAATAGCATATCGTTGTTTAGTGAAACTCGGTATTGCGTATTACACACGCTATCGAGGAAGGTCGCGATTGCGTGTAATGCAAGGCAAGTTAAGGATGTGTGTTGTGCAAGATCCTTTTGGTGTAGCGTACAACACAAGACATTAATAAAATTAAAAAGAATATTTTTTATAAAATCTTGGGCTGTTACATTCTACCCCCCTTAAAATGAATTTCGCCCTCGAAATTCGTCGGGGTTATAAATGGTTTACTATTTGAAAGTTTCTTTAATAGAAACCCACATCGTAAAAAGGAATATCAAAACCAATCTTTAAAAACAAAAGTATGAAACGTAACGGTTACCCAAATAAACTAATCATTGGGTTTCCACATAGGTGAAAATATGGATATGGAAGAGAAATCTAACCATCATGTTCTGATGGAGAGTGGTAGAGAACATGGCTATGGAAAAGCCAATAATCACAAATCCATAAATTTGTGACGATCTAAGGTACCATCCGATTCATCAGGTATAAGATCACTAGGACAACATTTTTGGTTTTCAAGATCATTTCCCTAAAGTTGAAAATTTGAATTGGAATAAATACTTTCTTTATTTTGGTACAATCTCACTATTGTTCGTGCCTAGAACAATTTCCACTTCATCTCTTAAATAAATAAAGTTGAATTTGTTATTCGTGAAGTGTTAGCAGATCATGTGATAGAATGACGGGTCATTCCATCTGTCTCAAACAAAAGGTTAGCAAAAATTATATACATAAGTCGATCTATAGTGAGATTAATCATATATAGTTCCTAAAATGGACTTATACTTCATATATCATACTGCATAATATAATAAAACTAGTTTCTACTAAACAGGGACTTCCTGTAGGCCAGTGGTAGGCGATAAAGGCCAGTCGCACTTCGGTTGTGGGTTCGATTCCCACAGCCTTGTCCGAAGCGATGGGCTGTCGCCCGTCCTGCAGGTTCTCCTTTTTCTAAAACTATATTACTATAACATCCCATAAATAATATCGAAAAACTTCTATCCTTAAACAATACTAACTTATGTCCAACATAATCCATTCCAATCTTTAGTCCTATCCGTAATACTGCAGTCCATTCTCATAACATAGTGAAAACGATTACCAGAGATTTAATACCATCGTTGATCCCCATATATCATAAGATATATCTTGTTGGACACATTCCAAACATTCAAAGGCCTTAATCTTGTACTCTCTTGAATACCCATTGAACCTTAGTGAAAACTTGAATGCAGTTAAAAGTTAACACTTTCCACATACCAAAATCCTCAAAATTCTATATACTCAAACCATGATATCACTTAGTCCTTATATCAATCATGAGCTCATGAATACTGTTAAACATTTCATTTTCTCGTTTTCCCTTCATTATGCGCATAATATCTCAATCACTTTGAATAACACATTAGACCAATACATAAATATTCCAATATTCCATGATACAACATTATTTTGGAATCCCATTACATAAAAACTTAATCATTCCACCACATCGTTGTCATATTCAACATTGCCAATAGTGATCGCATGTGACTTCCCTTTGTCCTTTGCCTTAAGCGGTTGCTCATGTCGATCATCACTAACCCTTGGATTAGGGCATTTATTGGCATAATGTCCCATCTCCTTGCACTTGAAGCATTGAAGTGTTGGTTGTGCGTTCTCTGTAGTGTTTGCTTTATTCAATTCATTAGAATCCCTTTTTTCATTACTTCGACACTCAGATGCTCGATGACCTTCTTTTCCACACTTAAAACATTTTCTAGTCCCTTTAAGACAATCTCCACCATGCTTCTTTCCACACTTTGTGCATAAGGAAACATTCATCTTCTTTTCCCCATTATTCTGAGATTTCTCCTTGAACTCCATCTTTCGTTTCTTGTCAAAACCATGAGATGGATATGTAACACCAACTTCCATTTCTACCTTGATATCACAACGCACAATTTCTTCATAGCTACTGAAGTCTCTTATAGCTAATGCCCTTCGAAGACTTGGTTTTAAGCCACTGAAAAATCGATCAACTTTACTTTGAGGTTGGATGATAATGCCAGATGTATACCTTGCAAGTCTTGTAAAATTCACTTCGTATATACCAACAGATTCATCATCCTTTTTCTTTAGTTCAAGAAACTCCTTCTCCATCTTCGTTCGAAGAATACGAGGGAAGTACTTACTGAAAAACAATTTCTTGAACTCGTCCCATTCCATGGAATCAATTTCATCTCTTTGCCTCGTATTCTTGATAAGATTCCACCATTGATCAGATTCACCTTCCAAACGATATACTGCTAAGATGACTTTATCATGTTCAGAACATTGAAGAACTGAAAATATCTTTTCAGTAGTACTAATCCATTGTTCAGCAACTAATGGATCAGTAGACCCACTGAAAGAAGGCGGACGCTGCCTCATGAAGGATTCAACAGAATGTTGCTCCTTCCTTTGCTCGTTTGGAAGTCCTGCATGATTCATATCTTGAGAAAGTTGTGTGAGCATGGCTACAAGATTTTGCATTCCAGCTCCCATATCGTTTGGTTGCTCAGGGGGACAATCATTGCATTGTCCATTGCATTGATCAACACGGTTCCTTCGGGTTCCAGCCATCGTCTAAAACCCCAAAAGAATAGTGTGAGAGGCAAAAATCATGCTAGGGAAAACAACATAATAAAGGGGTAGTACCCTCAATATCTAACATCTTAGGTTAAATTCTAAGATCGTTAGAGCAATTCTAGGACTATAACCTATACGTATACTTAACCTTAGAGGCATCCCTAGACATACCTTAGAAATATCTCTAGGGATCTCACTAACGTTTTCGCATCCTAGTTTCCAAAGGTTGACTAAACCTTTCCTCTAATACCAACTGTAGAGACCCGTATCTTGACGTACATTGACATTACATTACTTTTGCGGAATACTTAGTACATTACAAAAACACACACACAAGGACCGTAATAGTTTAGTGTCTTTGGAAACTCGGACTATAATCTTCTAATCGTGGTGAAAGATCTTCAAAATATCCCATAAAGATCTTCCTTTTTTTTACCTAAAACCTTTCTTTATATCCTGGGGAAAAGAAAACATAAAAGGGTGAGCTCAAATGCTCATTAAGGGTAAACAAAATAAATATCAATCACATCATATTCATAAGAACATAACATTTTGGAAATCATAACCTGCAAAAGAGAGCATAATTTCATAATCATGGGATAAATCATGGCAGTGAAAAAGTAATCCCAATAATCATAACTTAAAACATGAAACTTTGTGGCATACACACATAATCATAGAGAATCATTTCTTGTTAGTCAAGACTAATTGCCAAGACTATCTTAGTGGACAAAGTCCCTTCTGAATCGATTAACCCTCGTTTCAGTCCTGTTTCACTGAACCGGTATAACCTACCGTTCCAGCCCTGTCTATCTCATGAGATATAAAATCTTTACCCAATGCATTGGAGGGAGATATAGGTCCCACCCATCTTATAATGAATCCTTTCTTATGTGTGCCACATAATCATAAACCATACATCATAGCGTAACCCATGTAATAAAAATGGGATTCTTAAACAACATGACATCATAAAACAGTTCATATAAGATAAAGGAATTCATAAAAATATTTCCATCATAACATAATCAAATCAATGTAATAATAGGGATAAAAACATAACCCTTTATTATCTTAGATGGAAAATAATTTTGATAAAACACTGGAAATGAATTCTTGAGGAAAATATCCTTTCTTCTTAAAAAAACATTTTTCCTTTATTAACATGTCATACAAATTTAAAATAAAAGAAGTTGATTAAAAATAAACTTGAAAACTTGTAAAGGAAGCTTCTTGGAAATAATTTTTTAAAAATACATTCATGCCGTATAAAAAAACATTCTTCGTACTTTTGTCGGAAAAGTCAAAAAGTACCTCGTACGAAAAAAACGACAAAATATTCCTTTCATATTCTTTACTAAAAACTCACCGAAGGGTAAAATAGGATTTGAACAATTGTAGGTGAATGGAAACAATATTACATATTGAGGAAACATGGATGTGGATGATAAAATACACCCCAGTAAATACCAAAGTATAAACAATCTCGGATAAAAATGAGATTGTGATATTTCCCTTACCTTAGGTCCGATTTGCTTTGTACATGTCCGAAGCTCCTGTATAATGGTTTAAATAATTTCATTGACTTATTACAGAATCATATTCATTGTTATGATATCATATATGGTTCACTTATGACATTATATTACCCGTTCTTTTGTAAATTCCATGTTAAAGAAGCGTTTTGGGTAAAATCGTTTCTTTTATCGTAGGTGTTTTGACTTGTTGTTCTTGACATTATTATTACTTATATCATGATTTACTTACTTCCAGAATATAAAATATGATTTATATATCATATATATTCAGTATATATATATATATAATAGATAGATAAATGAAATGAAAAACACCGTTCATGGAGACGGTAGTCCGTACGTACGCATGAACGCTGTTTTCCTTTCCCTATTGTCTTGAATGGAAGTAAGTAGATGACATACATATATATATATATACATAAATCCAGTAGCTTTATAATGTCATATATTTCATTATTATTTCTTATATATACTTTATAATCATTCTTAAATGGTTAACATGGAGAATGAATCTCATCGCGTCGTGGAGACGGTAGTCCGTACGTACGCACGAGCGATGATATCATTTCCATAAATATTGAATTGAATTGGAGTGGATTATACAATATATCAGAATCAATATGATGTTTTAATAACTATGTATAGTTATTCTTTACACCATTATACCCATCCATGTAAGGTGGTGGTGGCAAATAGATTACACCACGGCGTGGAGACGGTATTCCGTACGTACGCACGCGCAGTGATTTCTTTTTCCGTAGGATAGATAGATGGTGAAATATGGTTGTTTTATACTTATAATAACATATCAGTATATGAGTGATACTGATGTTATTACTTCATAATGAAACAACCTAAGAAGAAGAAGTGGAAGAAGAAATAAAGATGAAAGAATTGGTAACGGTAATTACCTCTCCTTTGAAGCGCCTTTTGGAGACCTCCTCTTAGGGAACTAAAATTGGTCTTTGAGGAATACCATAACCTCTAGGATGTTTCTAGGGAAGTGGAGAAGAGATTTTTTCAGGGGTTGGCCGAGCTTGAGTGCTCAAATTGGTGTGAGGAGGAGGGGGAGGAGGTGCCCTTTTATAAGGGAGGAGAGGGGCACCTTAGGAATATCTCAAAATATTATTTTATATTAAAGTAAAAATCGGTTTATAATGGTTCCAAAGGGTCTTATTTTGAAGTTAAAGTGGGGATGGGTCGAAATACTATCAACCAATAGGATTTAGACAAGTTTAGGTTCTTATTTTAACCTTATCAATTAGATTTAACTCTAAGTTAAATAATTTAACTTTTACCGTGTCTTTTTGTTTTCTTTCACTATATGGTTAATACACTTACTATAACATGCCAAACGAACCCAAAATTGTTTATTATTAATATATATATCCTTATATAAGTCATTTGGTCGAACCTTAGATTTTTAGGAGTAAAATAACAATTAATAATATAATATTTGATTTAAAAACTATTTTGTGTCAATTTTGACACTATTTGATATAGAATTTTTGTGAAAGTAATAACAGAATTATATGTTCGAAACAAGTTGATTAAATCAACACTAATATATCATAGTAACCTAGAAAATTAGTGTAATTCATAAAAAGTCTCAAATTACATTCATTTGAGTATTTATAACATCAATTATGTTAATATTTCCTTAAAAGGGTAATTACTGCATCATCGTTGTGTCATAAATAAATTAATTTATTTAAAGTCTAAAAATTATAAATAAAATATCATTATATAGGAAATCTTTTTAGCTTTCTAATGCATATTTATAGTCGAATTTATCTTATGTATAACCCCATATTAAAAATGTTTTTGTGAATAAACTTTGATTTTAACTCTTTTAACTCTTCTTTGAATTAAATAATAATAAATGTCCTAATCTAATCCAAGTGGGCCTAAATGATAATATTTTACACTTAAGGTTGTTTTTGGTCGAGATACACTTGTCCAATAGAATTAGGACATGTGTTAGGGTAATATTAATATCATTCTTACCCTTAATTACCCTATTTACTTTTAACCGTGGTAAATAAAAGTAAAAAGTTACTATTCACCAAAAATTATTTTCATCTCATTGAACCACATTTTACTTACTGACATCAACCGTGTCTCTCGGATTTTTGAAATTCCATTCACAGAAGCGGTAAAATTAAGTTTTATGAAAAATTCAGTTTTTTAACTTCCACTTAGTAGTTTCACTATTCATCAAAAAATGAAGGTTTTCAGAAAAATGCCAAAATTTCATCCTAAGCTATATTTCATATTCCGAATTCAAAAATGAAGTCTATTTTACCAAATTCATAACATAGAATTTTCATTAATTAATTTTATAATTAAATCCCGCTGTTAAAACAAATAGCGTGTTTTTAAGAAACAATATCTATCAAAAGATTGACACTTGTTTATGTCTGGTTTAAATGTGCAATTACATCCAATGACCAACATTGTATTAAATTGTAAAAATATATTCTAAATATACTTTAAAACTACTCCAATTAATAATTTATCACTATTAATTATTTCGATTAAAAAAGTTGTTTTTAATTATAATTTAGTAATTTTCACTATTCATCAGAATATGAAAGTTATCCGAAATGTACCAAAATTTATCCTTAGGCTAAATTCGATACTCCGAATCCAAAAATGAAGTTCATTTTGAAAAATAAGATTTACAGAATTTTAAAAAGTGGTTATTACTATTCATACCGGCTAGTTTTAATAATATTTTAATAGCATATCGTTGTTTAGTGAAACTCTGTATTGCGTATTACACACGCTATCGAGGAAGGTCGCGATTGCGTGTAATGCAAGGCAAGTCAAGGATGCGTGTTGTGCAAGCTCTTTTTGGTGTAGCGTACAACACAAGACATTAATAAAATTAAAAAGAATATTTTTTATAAAATCTTGGACTGTTACAATAACCCCCTAACTCATTGGAAGTACTAGGAGGAATATCAAATATACAAACCTAATTAGTTTATAACTAGTATTTTTTTACATTCTTGTGAAATGTATTGATAATATGTTTTTATCAAAGGTCAGGGAAAAAATGAGTAAGAAAAACAAGATGGGTGTGCACCCAATAGTTTTAAACCATATTGTGAATATTATTGATGGTAAAAGTATCATGTTCCAAGGAAACATTATGGTCAATAATTAATAATTCCCTTAATTAATAATTTCAATTATTGTTATCCATGATATTTTTTCTTTGATATTATATCTAAATGGAATTTATTCCTAATTATTTATTAAATGGAGTGTTTTTTTCTTTATTTATCTTCCCATGTTACCTATAGCATATCTTATCATGATAATGAAGCTATTTAAATTGAATGTGTGTATAATTATTTACCTTGAAAAATTCATTATACTAATTGATTTTTGATAGCCTCTATTGTACATAACCCTTACTGATTATTTGAACTGAAACGTATTTTGTTTTCTTTCCCAAGGAATCCATTAAGTGTGCTATGATTGTTATTAAAGGATATTTTAGAGGGAATTATTTTATGTTAAAAAATTATTATGTTGTAATTTTTGTTTTCAATTTTATTTGAAATACTTATATTTATCTAGTTTACAAAGTCTAATAAACTATTATGTCCATTGAATGCCATTCCTCATATATTATTTGAATTTAATAATGTAAAAACCAACTCTAGGCTACTGGGGTTGGGGTATATATATTTGGAATCAAATGAAGATTAATAGAAACCTTTGGAACTAGATTTTGGAAAATATAGATTGGGGAATTGAGCACAGTGATTAACATTGAGGATAATTCTATATATAAGATGGAATCTTATATATTTGGTAATGACCATGTATAACCTTGGATAAACATATGAACTCATTGATTTAGAATAACATGTCATGAAATATACATCCTATAAATTTTTGTTTTTGACTTTGTGATTTAACATTGTGATTATTAATTCTCACACATTTATTTTTTTAGATAGTTATGGTAACTAGAATGAGCTCAGTTATTTATGAGATAAATAGATAACGTGTTAATGAAAAACAAAATGGTATGATGACTAAAGGTTTTAGGATATGTGATTAACAAATAGAACCTTACCATAATCTCACGCTCATTAAATAATATAAGGATATAGTTTGTTAAGAGCTTATCTAGTGGATTCCATTGAGGAATAAAGATTTAGTTTCCTATATGATGATAATTTGAGATGAAACTCCCAACTAAATTTCTTAGAGGTATGAGAACATTTTTTTTGGGTTTTTAAAATAAAGAAACAAAGTATGTAATTTCTAAGGAAAAATGATGAGATTGGTAAATGAAATGGATGAGAATAAATATCTCTCTAAGGTATCATTGATGGTTGAATGTTTTAAATGTGGAATGTTTGGGAATTATGAAAATTTTTACGGTAAAAATCATGAAGAGAACAAAAAAGGTCATACGTGTATTTTTTGACATTTTGATTATAAAGAGAAAATAAATGACCTATCAAATGAAGGAGGTATTAATGCATAATATGATCAAGCATAGTGAATTATTTAACAATGAAGAGGAAATATAAATGTGATAGTGTATTTGGATTGAAGAATTATATTTTAATATTATTTTTTCAATGATTTTATGGTTATAAAAATCATGAATCATATAAGTATTGTATTGTATTACTTCTTCATCAAGGATTTGGAAGCATGTGATGAATAATACCTGTAACCAAGAGAAATGATTATGTGGAACATTAATCTTTTGAAAAACTTATGATTTTGGGAAGATAAACAATATTTTATTGATGTTGACATAATAATTATCAATATGTGTCTATTTGACTATATTTGTGACCATAAAATTTTTCAATGATTTGATAGTTTATCATATCTTTGATATGTTTACTATATGTTTGTATTTACGGAATATAATCAATAAATAAATTTTTTATTTTTTAACCATGAATGTTATGAATATGGTTTTTTGGTGATCAAGGTATTCATATATTTGTTATGTCATAATAAGAGTTATATAATTTTGTTTGGAAAATATACTGTTAAGTTTATTTTGGAAATTTAGATAACTTCTTTAAAAAAATTAAACTGTGAATTTGGAAAAATGTATTTTGGATGTGTCTTAAGGTTAACTACATGTGAAATTGATTAAGTTAAACATTGGATATTATTGATTGAGTATAAATTATGATTTATTATATAGGATACCATGTGCATAACATTTTTATATTCAAAAATATTTAATGACTGAAGGAATTACTTATGGATATTTTGATAAAAGTGCTATAAGAATAAACTTTTTTATAATATCCATATCTTGGGATATGAAATGAAGTGTAAATAGATCGATGAAAAGCCAAATGACAGGATTATTCTTATGTAGGGAAATGAAATTAAGTAAATTTTCTTCTCTAGTGATTTATCAGGATAGTGAGAGATTCCCTCACCTCTAGAAAAAACATATTTGGAACAAAAAAGTTATTTTTCACTTTTATTTTTTAAAAGTCAATTGTCTTTTAACTGATTCTAGATTTAATGTATTTTATGTTAAAAATTCACATGACCATGTTTTCTATCACAATAAATCATAACATGAGATTTATATTTCTCTTCCATGTCAATAGTTTCAATTTCCACTAATTATATCCAATTCGGAATCCAAGTTTGGTGGGGAACTTCACATTTCCCATTCCCTATTTTTAAGATGTCGTGTTTCTATGTTTTTTTATGATTTGGTATTTAAAAAATGAATGTTCAAATATCAATCATTGATTAACAACTTCATTTTTTTAATTTTGAGTACTCAATTTTTCGATGAAGGGGAGAATATAACACAAGTAGGTCTCTTTGTAAATAAATTTAATCTCTATGATAGCTTAAGTTGTAGGCAACACCCATCTTAAACAAGAAATGAAATTAGAATATAATAGATACATTAAATTGTAAGGTTTGAGTGGTATTAACTATATTATGAAATATATTGGATATCCATATTTATTTATGCTTAGGAAATAAACACATAATTTTTTGTAAAGTTATTTTATTCATCAAATATATGTTTTCTTTTAAAATATATTTTTATTGCTTTTAATGAGAAAATAAATATAATTGATTTTTTCAATTTTATTAAATTTATTTGATAAATTTAAATTAATTTTTAGAAAAATCATATTAAAATTATGATAGGGTGAATTTTTAGAAATTGAATTATGAGATTTATTTTTTTTAATAGTGAAAAATATCGATTTTTATAAAACTACTATTTAATATTTAAATAAAATATGTATGATGTGAATTTTATTTCTATGTAAGTTAATTTTTATTTAGTTATAAATAATAATATTTATCTAATTTTAATCATCCTTATGAAATATTTTTGTATAAGTGCATTTGTGGGCTTAAAAATATATTTTTCAAGGAATCACTTTTTCATTTTTTTTCATGATTAATTTTAAATTAAATTATAAACCATATATTTTTTGAATTTTGAAAAATCTATTAAATATTTAGATTCATAAGTTCCAAATTTATTCAATATTTCCATTCTATTTTATTCAATATGAATAGTAACTGTGAAAATTTTCATTTCCACAGTAAAGGGTAAATTTGGTAATATAGGTATACAAATGATAATAACTATAATATGACATTAAAACATGACCAAATTTAATTTTATAAGTATTTTTAATCCATAAAAATTCATTTTTTTGATATATGACCATTTTTCTTCAATTAAGAATTGATTATGACCCCTATAGTATTTTATTTAATGAAAAATCAATGATGTCACATTCCTGATTTTAATAAGTATAACATAATTAATGTGGGATTATCATGAGTATATCTTCAACTATGTATACTAATGGGAAATATAATATATTTATATTAATGAGGGTAATATATTTTTAGTTTTTTGGGAAGAAATAGTTACCATAAATTCTAACATAATGATTATGTAGTAAATATTTAGTTAATGAAAAATTCAAATAAATGATACGAAAAATATAAATATAAATATTATTTGAGATTATTTTAGTGATCCATGAATTTTATAGATTAATATAACATATTAAATATGTAATAAATTATTTTTTTCTAATTATAATTGTTATCATGATATTTTAAATGTTAATGTAATGAATAGTTCTTACAATTGACATTACTAATGTTTTATAGTAAATAATATTTTTTAAAATAATCAAAAAATACTAAAAATTTTAAATTCAGACACATGAATGGGATATGTTTAATTACATATACCATAGTAAATTTATGGTCCTTTTGTATTTTTATAGTGACATTATTGACCCTTATATAGTAAAATATTTTAATAGTACACTAAATGGCAAAAGATTTAACAGGAGTTTAAAACAAAACAATTATGGTATACCCATAACCTAAAATGGCCAAAAATTTATTTTATAAATAATATTACACCCTTATAAATTTATTTTTAAATTTTAGTTTTTTAATGGACACTTATCTTTATAGATGGGTTTATATTATTTAAATCAATGATACTTACAAAATGTCACTCTTTTTGTATTCTTTATATTTTATGTATCCATATAGTGAAAAAATAAAGAAATTGATGAATGTAAATGATTATTTTTATATTATGGAAATTAGTTTTAATGATATACATTTATTTTAAATTTTTAGAAATTATATAATTATATTAAATTCTTGTGAAATGCTAATAAAATATTTATTTAATTAACAAATAAAATAAAATAATCTCTTAAAAAAATATTAATTTTGACACAATTTGATTGAAATAATGTTAAAAATTAATTCTAAAGATCTATATGAAATATTATAGATGTTTCAAGTCATTATATTATAATTTTACCAATGCATTTTTTTTATTTGAAGTCACAGTAAATAAATAGTGTCAAAATTGACATTAATGTTAATTTATCAAAATAATATTTTGTTAAATTTTTTAAAATTAATAAAAACATTTATATTCAAACATTTCAATTTAATATAGTTTAAAACCCCATATATTTTCTATTTAGGATTTATTTTTTCATATATAGTAACATTAATAATACATTAATTATAAAATAATGGTTACTATGGTTAAGGACATAAATAAATAACCAAGTGTTTAATTAGAATTATAAGGTTCAAAATGAAAAAAAAACATGTCTAAAAACTAATTTCTTATGGTATTAAAACCATATAATATCTTATATTCCAATAAATTTCCATTCTTATACATTTTTCTTGAAAAGTTAATTTATTATCATTTAATATTTTGAGAAATTCCAAAAGTGTCCCTCATATGAACTATAATCGGGAACCTATTCCTTCACTTATTTACACCATATTAGTCAATATATATTGACCAAACATTGACCATTTACCATCCAAACATCCTTATACAAGTTCTAGATGTGATAATATCCTAAAAAGACAAATCTTATGTCCAATAATAGGAGATCTAATGGAAGTATTCCAAAGAAGAGGTAATCATCTTTATTGCCTCCCAGTTTATTTATTTATATACTTCGTCTTTCTATGCGGTTGAAATAATGAAATAGTAACCCTATTAAAATAAAAATACTTATATGTAATCATCATTTTCAAATAACCATATTATACCTATTAATCATCTTATGAAAAAATAAGTCACCGTATGTGCGTGAGTATAGATTACTATCTCCACCTGGCTATGTAATTAATTTTTCATCAATAAATTACATGTATTGGTGTGATGATAAAAATAATAGATATATATATGATACTTATGGTATGCTATTTATTATCTAAAATTAATAATTCATTCATTTCTCTACCCATTCTCCATTAATGAAATGATAATGTCGCTTGTGCGTACTTACGACCTACCATCTCCTTGAATTGACGCGACTCATTTTTTGAATCCAATATTCCAGAATGATTATAAAAATTTATAAAATGAATAAATATGATATTTATGAACTTAATATGATTCTAGATATTACGGAACTATATCATATGCAAAATAACTGGGACATTCATGGTAAAACATTCAAGATAAAACAAGTAAAACATCACATGAAACTATGAAAATAGTGAAATTATATTAATTAATTGGTGGTCATATGTTTTATATGGGTCTTATAAAATTAAATAAATATAAATATGCTTCTATATTAAGTTAATGAAATTATTTAAACCGTTATACATGAGGTTAAATAATGTTCAATAATGGGAAAGTGGAAGGTAAGATATTTATTAACTCAATTTCCATTCATTGGGTTAAACTTCTACTTCATTAATTATATCATGTTAAATTAATGTTAAAATGAATTTTTATTATCTTTTTTTTTGTATTTACACTTTTTATGTAGATTTATAGTTTATATATACCACCAATTTTTTTTTATTAATTCCCACTTCAATGATATGATCTATTTTGGAAATTATTCTCAATTTCACTTTTTGAGTCATATTTTAATATTATGCACCTAATTTATTTTCTATGGTGTATATATTTCCCCATGATTTGTTTAATATCACCATTAATTATAAAATAAATTTATCTTAAACATCATATTCATGTATCATATAAATTCTTATTTCCTAATTTATATACCATTTAATGATATGGTATTGAATTTTGAAAGTGTTTTATTGATTAGGTAATTATTGATAAATATATATTATTTATAAAATATGGATATTTTTTATAAAGAATATTGATTCACTAATTAAATCCAAATTTTGATATATGAGGAATGCTTTGGACAGTCAAGAAATTGGGTGGCCCTGGTTAATGGAATCCCCTAAATGCATTGGTAGTATTATGAGGTGAATTAAATGGAAAATCCTAAATTGATTATACACACTTGTTTTAAACTATATTTAAAATGGTTGTGATAGTTAGTTTTTTTTGTGAAAGTTATTTACCCAAGTGAGTTGTCCAAACCAAATTGGTTTTAAACCAGTCACTGTAAATCATCTTGTGAAATGACTTAATGGTAAATGAATCATTATTCTATAAAATAGGATATCTAATAAATAATAATCACCATAATAAATACTTTTATTTATTTTTATCGAAGATATTTTAACTTTTATATTATCTTTATATTCACTTCATTCTAAATTATTGATTAAATGGATTTTTTTTCAGTTATTTACATTTCTATGTTGATTATTCAATATCTTATCTTGATAGTCATCTTATTTAAATTGAATGTGTGTTCAATTATTTAAATTTACATGTTGATTATGCTTATCTATTTATAATAGATTCTAATGCACTTCACCCTTAATGAGAATTTGAGATAAACATTATTTTCATTCATTTCCCTAGGAATCCCTGAAGTGTAGTATGAATTTAACATAAGGAAATTCTAAAGGTAATAATGATATTCAGAAAAAATACGTTTTTAATTTATTTTTCAAATATATGTGAATTTAATGTATTAAACTAGTTTACCAGGACTAATAATATATTCAGTCCTTTAGTGTGTGATTCCTTGTATCTTGTGCCAATTTATTAAATTAACCACAAATTCTGGGCTTCTAGGGTTGGGGCCTATATAGTTGGTATCATTAGAAGCTTAGTATAAAACAAGGGAACTAGATCTTAGAAAACCTAAATTAAGGAATATAGACCCATTAATAATTCTGAGGATAAGTATAAGTATAGGATAATATCCTGTAGATTTTTTAATTACCATGGATAAAAATGTTAAACCTATGGACACATAGATTGAGAATATGGTGTTATGATTTATATTTCCTATAAATAATTATTCTTATCTCTGTGATTAGTCATCGTGATTACTATTTCACACACTGTGATTTTTGGTTTTAGTCAGTGGATGTAACTAGATGAAATTGAGATAATTTTAAATTTAATAGATAATGTGATGATGGGAAACCAAATAATTTTATGACTATAATTATCATGATATATTATTAACAACATGAACCATAATCAACTCTTATATTCAATAAAGAATATAGGGATAGAGTACACATAGATCTTAGGTGGTGGAAATCGTGGAGGAAAGATTATTTTGAATCTTATATGATGCGATTGTGAGGATAAAACCCATGTTAATGTATTCTTGGTATATAATGAGGTTTTGGTTTTTGAAAATAAGAACATAGAGAAAATAATTTCCCAAGAAACAATGACAAGTTTTTTTTAATAAAACAAATGAGAATAAGGGTTTGAATAAGGTATCATCGATGGTTGAATGTTTTAAATGTGGAAAGTATTGGAATTTTGAAAATAGATGTGGGGAAAATTAGGAATATAATAATAAAGGATATATAATTAATGGTTAGGATATTGATGGTGAAAATACAATAAATGGTGTATAAATGAATGGAGGTATTATGGAATAAGATGATGAAGCATAGCTAATTGTTTAAGAATAAAGATAAATGATTAATATAATAATATATTTCGGTTCAAGAATTACGTTATAAAATTATTTTACCAATGATTTTATGGTTATACAAACAATGATATATATAAGTATTTTACTTTAGTACTTTTACATTAATTATTTTGAAGCATGTGATGAATAATGCAAATAACCAGGATAATTGACTCATTTGAAGTTTTATCATTTGAAAAACGCATCATTTGGGGAATATAGCCTAAATATGTTCTTTATATTGAGATGATAATTATAATGAGATTATTATTTGATAGTATTTGTGGCCATGAAAGTGGTTAGTGATTTGATTATTAATTTTATCTTTTCTAGGTTTACTATATGTTTGTATTTAAGTAATATATTCAAAAAACAGTGTTTTTTATTGTTATAAGTATGGATGTTTTAATTAGGGTTTTATGGTTATAAAGGTATTCATATATTTGGTATTGCAAAGTAAGAGTTACATTATATTTTTTGGGTAATATTTTTGTTATGTTGATTTTGGAAATATAGAGACCTTCCTTCTAATTATTTTACAGTGAATTTGGACAGATGTATTTTGGATGATTCTTAATTTTGAATACTTATGGAATGGAATAAGTTTAAATTTAGATATTATTATTTGAGATTAAATTATGATATATTTTATTTTATAACATTTTCTAACCTTTTTTTGGTAAATATTTAAAGGATGATGGAATGATTTATGGTTATTTTGATAAAAGAGCTTCTAGAAAAAAAATCATTCTTGAATATCCTTCTTGTAGTGTATGAAATAAAGTAGATATTGATCCAAACACAACCAAAGGATTGGATTATTCTTATTTTGTAAAATGAAATTAAGTATGCTAATTTTCTTATGTGATATATCTGTATAGTAAAAGATTCCATCGACTATAGGAAATTGATTTAAGAATAGAAGCATTTGCTGTTTACTTTTATTTATGATAAATAAATATTCTTTTAACCCATCACAGATTTATAGTTCTGTGATGATTAGCTTCCTCATGACCAGGTTTTTTATCTTGATAAATCATAAATTTATAGTTATATTACTCTTCCATGTCCATATTTTCACTTCCCACTCATAATCTCATTTTCTGAATCCTAGTTTTGTTGTGACCTTCACATTTCCCATTCGAACTTATTAAAAATATAATTTATGAAGAATTTTTTTTATGATGTGAGATTTCCACAAATGAATTTTTAAATATCAATATTTTGTTTTCTAAGTGAAATATCTAATTTTTAGACTGAGATTTAATAAGGAGATGATAATGTAAAACCCCAGGATTTTATAGTATATCTCTTTTAAAATAATTTAATCTCTTTGATCGCTTATGTTCCATGCAACACCTATATTAAAAAACAATGAAATATGATTATAAAAAAGCTTCTAAAATTGGTGGTTTTCATATGATTAATTTTATTATTAAAAACAATTCATATTCATATTTCTTAATCTTAGGAAATAAACACATTATATTTAGTAATGTTATTTTATTCTTAAACATTAATTTTTATTTAAAAAGTTATTTTATTTCTTCCTATATGGAAATAAATATAAATAATTTTTGAAACTTTTAATTTTTTTTGATAATATTAAATTATTTTTTGATATCATAATATTAAAATTATCCTAGTGTGATGTTTTTGGAATTTTCTGAAAAGACTGATTTTATAGTTAATAGTAAAAAATACCAATTTTTATAAAACAATAATTTTATTTATTTTAAAATATATATTTATGAATTGAATTTGACTAAATTTAACATGAGTAATATTTAGTTATAAATAATATAATTTATTCAATTTTAAATAACCTTTTACCTTAATTTCAAATAATTATTTTTTTTGGCTTAAAATGACTTTTTTAAGAAAATTGTGTTTTGTTAGATTAATTTTAAATTAAATTCTAAAACATATGTGTTTTAAATATTGAATAATAGATGTAATATTTGGATACATAATTTAAAAATATGGAAAATATGGCCTTTTTATTTTTGTCAAATATAAATAGTGACCACGGTGATTTTCATTACCATGGTAAAGTGTCAATTGGGTAATACAGGTTAACAATAAAACAATAAGTACTATAAAATAACCCTTGAACTTTCTGAAATTTTATTGGATGAGTAATAGTCACCAGTAATACTTTAATGTTCATATATATGACCATTTTTTATTATTATGTGTTTTTGAATCATATTACATTTTATTTAAAGGGATGTCAAAGATGTCATATTAATTATTTTGATAAAAATAATGTTTTTAATTTCTAGTTATCCAGAGTATATATTCCACTATAAATATTCATTGAAAATATCAAATTTATTTATTAACATTGGTAATTAACTTTTAATTTTTAGGTAAAGATAATTACCACAAATTTTTACATAATGATGATACTGCAAATATTTGGTTAATAAATAAATGAAATAAATGATATGAAAAATATCTTTTTTAGAAATCGAGATTATTATGGAAATATATAAATTGTATTGACTAATTTAACATTTTAGAGATGTGACATGTTTTCTATGAATTATAAGTGTTATCAATATATTTTTACTGTTAATATAATGAATAATTCTAAAAAGATATTATTGTCTTCCATTTCATTCATTTTTTATGTCTGATGATGATTTCTTTTTCCCATCATGATATTTTAATCTGTTTACTATATATTGGACAATGTATCCTCAATCAGTACTGACATCCTACTGAACACTAGTGGTATTTCATTTAAACCACGACTTTTTTAAGCCTTTGTAAGGATCGAGAGGGGAGGTATAACTTAGTAAGGTTTTCATGAAAACTAGGAAGCCTTCTTTTTTGTAGACATATGTGTGAAATATGTAGAATGAATTTTGGGCAGTATGGAAATTGTGTCAGGTTAATTTCTATTTAAAAAAAATCATTAATTCAGTTTTATAGATTTCTATGATTTCATGATGATATAGAAGATCATGAAAAGAAAGGCAGTAGTAGTGGATCTTGTTCATTATTGGATCATGATGTCTTCTGCAGGCTAAGTGAGGAGCTTCCATATGAATTGATTGACTTAATTACATTGTGAAACTGTGGTACAAGAACCCACACATGCCTAAAGAAGAACAAGGTTGATTTTAAAATATCAGTTTCTACATGATGATTTCAGTGATGATATGGGCTTTGGGGTAAGAATATTTGATTTGTCTCTTATAGTTACTTCTTACATATGAGAAATCATTTGGTATATTTTCATGTCGAGCTCTCCCATTTTCTCGCAGTGATGGCTTAGATGTTTTTTGTGTCACCTTATTTTCTATCCAATTACTCTCTTGGTGGTAAAGAATTATTATTCCTCAAGAAATCACCTAAATTTTTTATTTTGTTTTAATAATTTCTTGGGAGAAAGGGTTTTACTCTTGATCTAAGCCATTTTGGAAAATAGTTCTAAAAAATAACTTTTTGAATATTTTATATTAAATAATATTTTATAAAATGATTAAAAAATATAAAAAAATTCATTTGTAAACATTAATGGGATATGGTTATATAAATCTATTATAGACACTTATGTTTCCTTTTTCATTTTATAGTAACATTATTGACCCTTATATAGTAGAATATTTTTATAGTATGGTAATTGTCAGTAGAGTTAACAGGTAGTTAAAGAAACAAATTAGGCTATAACCATGAACTAAACATGAAAAAATATGGTATAAATATTATAAGACCATTCTAACTGTTGGTTAAAATTTTTTAATGGATTCTTTTCCATGTAAATGAATTATATATTATTTTAATTAAATATAGTTACAAAATGTCACTATCATTGTATTTAATAATTTTTTTGGGACCACATGTTTATAAAGTCATGATAGGAATAAGAATAAATGTGTATTTTGATAAAAATTAAATTATTTTATTTATATAAATTTATTGTTAATTTTTAGAAATTATATAATTACCTGAAATACTTAGAGAATGGTAATACTATATTTATTTAATTAACAAAAAAATGAAACAAATGTTTATAATAATTTTAATTTGGATATAATTTGATTTATCTAATGTGTGAAATGAGTTTTATATATCTATATAAAGTATTAAGGATATTTTAAATCATTATACTCTATTTTACCCACTGTATTTATGTATTTTAAGTCAATGTAAATGAATAGTTTCAAAATTTGCATGAATGATAATTTATCAAAATAATAATTTATTAAATTATTTAATATTCAAAAAAATATTATCTTAATCCATGTGATTGAAATATATTTTAAAAAATCATACATGATCAATTTATGTTTCATTTTTACATATATAGTGTCACGACCCGACCCAACGGGGCTCGAGCCGCGACTCCCCAAGCCTGCCTCCAATAGGCCAGGGGATGGAGACCAGTGCCGAGTAGACTATCACACACATGGGAGGCATTAGCCTAAGGTACCTGTACAGAGGCACCCACAAACACCTCCATGAAACAGTGCAGAGATATAGAAAACTGAAAAGTAAATACATGCATACAATCTATCCCAAACCAGAGTACAACAGCAAAAGTAAAAAAGGGCAAAACAGGGCCCACCAAAAGAAAACTACAAACCGCGTCCAACCTGCTCTGAAGAAGGGGAACAATGCCACAAACACCCGCCGTAAAGCTCCCTCGGCACCGCACCGGAAAGCACCCAGGTCAGTCTCGCTCACTCAGCTCCACCCGCTCTGGGTCCTCCTAGGACTCCGTCGAAAGGCCTATGGTCTGCACAAGAAACAAACTTGTGCGGGAAAAGACCATACAAGGGTGAGTATAAACATACTCTGTAGGCACCCCAAAAACCCAAAACCAAAGAGAGAAACTAAAAGGCTACAATCCGCTCATCCCAGCCAGAAGGAACCCAGACGAGAGAGAAACTCCATCTCGTGACCATCCTAGGCTAAACACAACTAGTCAGCTCAGCTCAGGTGAATGCCCATACATACACCTTGATCAATCTAGATATACTCATCTCACGCCATAAATCCACAAGAGGTACCGACCTCATCACCAGCAACTATCCACAATCAGGAGAGTACACCACACGAACACTGTCATTCTAGATGACACTCATCCGAGAGATACACTCGACAGGGTTTGTCACAAACCACTCAGATTCTCACCCAAGATATCATGCTCGTCAGATAGAATCACTGAGGAAACCTCTCTGAAACAACATAACCACCAAACTCCTCGGATAGGGGATCACTCCTAGGGTCCACTAGGGGATACCAGAACCCACTCCGGTATACGAAGCTCACAGATAGGGGATCACTCCCAGGGTCCACTGGGGGATACCATGCCCCGATCTGGCATACGTAGTTCTCACATATAGGGGATCACACCCAGGATCCACTGGGAGATACCACAACCCGATCTGGCATACATAGTTCTCACAGATAGGGGATCACACCCAGGATCCGCTGGGGGATACCACAACCCGATCTGGCACTTGACAGAAGCACGACACTCAGAAAGAGGATCCTCGTCCATATAATGGTGGTCACAATGATACCAGAACCCCATCTGGCATAACACGCGATGTAGGGGATCAAACTGACGATTCCACAACCCTACAGAGACCACGCGCTGAGTAGGGGATCGCATAACCAATGATACCAAAACCCTACTATACACCTCATACAGAGTAGGGGATCATATACCCGATGATTCCACAACCCTACTGAGTACGGACCACCGCATATGGGATCATAATCCCGATGATGCCACAACCCTATGGGGTTAACAAGCAAGATAGGGGATCACCACCCATGAATAAGCGGTCACAGCGATTCCAAGAACCTGATCTAGGGAAACAATGCTAGAGGATCCTAATCTGGGCCCACTAGAGGGATGCCACAACTCTAATAGTTAACATCCCATCGAGAGGATCACAAACCTATAAGAAGGTTGTGATGCCACATGAACCCTCGTGGGAACGAACCATGGGAGTACCTTCAACCACTGTTGGTCCAAAACGTCGCCAACCCTAGCACCCCGCAACAACGACGTAGTGCAATCCTCCAAGGCCAATATCGAGGCCACCATCGCGATTTACCCAAAAAAACACACAGGATAGGCTGCTTACTCACCCGAAACGGAGCACCAGTGAAAAAGGCACTATTCACCATAGATATCCTATGTGGGACCCACTCAATGATCCCAAAACCCATCGAGCGGAGCATACCATGGCGATCCCCTCGAAAAAACAAGCGGAATCGACTACTCGCTCATCTGAAACGGACACCCGGTGAAAATGGTACTATTCACCGAAGCCAGCTCAGGTGGGGCCCGCGCCTCGATTCTGAGACTCATTGAATAGATCACACCATTGCGATCCTCTTGAAAAAACACACAGGATTGACAAATCATCCACCAAAATCGAACTCCTAGTGCGAAAGCTGCGTTTCTCCTTAAACGCCAAAACCCGGCCTCATGGGGCCCACACCGCATTCTCTGTCCCAACACCCGGAAACCATCTCAAAATTTCTGCCTTACCATTAGGGTCTCAACGCCACTGACGACACGTCAAACGGACACTCCAGGAAAAAGTTACGGCCGGTCAAAGTCGAATAATAATTAAAATATTATTATTATTCGAAGTTTCGTGACCCCGGGCAATGGACCCAACCCCCAAAAAACCTGAACCTATCCCAAGAGGTCCGTCTCAAACCCAGGGTAATGTCGTCGCAGACGGTGTGCGAATCGGACCTTTGGATTGCACAACATGAGGGTTTTTAGAACTGCCGGTCAAAACTGGACCGGACCGGCCCCACCCATCCGGTCCGGCCGGCCCGAACCGGGCCACCCCGGCCGGTCCGGCCGCTGCCCCTGCCGGCCCACGCCGCCACACTGGGCCGCGGGCACCGCACTCTAGGCGGCGGCGGCCGCCTCACCAGGCCGGCCCGCCGTGGCTGACGGCCTTCCGCTGGTGCCGGCGCCGCGCCGGCGGATCTTCCGCGGACCGCCGGGAGCTCACCGGTGGTTCGTTTTGCGATCCGTAAGTGTCTGCGCAACCCTCAGGACCCGATCTACACTTCTATGGATTCGATTTGTAGGAAAACGCAGCAAAAACGGGATCATGGGTTAAAACTCAAATCTGCCTACCTCGCGGGCGAAACGCCAACGTTTTGCCTTAGATCCGCGCTCCAGAGCTTCTGCTGCACGCTCCTAGAACATCCGCCATCAAAATCCAAGCTCGTGGGCACTTCGTTTTCTCGATTTGGTGGATCGACGGTGAATAATGGCGAAGAACTCCAAGAGGAATGAAATGGAGGGGGGGGGGGCTGATATTTATATCAGCCGCCCGTCGGCGCCAAACTCGCCTCGGACCCGACGCCCGGTGCGAACAAAGGTAAGGTCACCCCTAGGGTAAATGTGCCTTTCTGAATGCAACAGAGGACTCATATTTTCCTTACAAGACTTCATTCAGATGTTATTTGAGCCAACCCTCGCACACTAACTTATCCATTTATTTACGAAAACGCGCCTGGTGGCGTTTCTTATCGCAGGCCCGCGCCTGTAAAGTTTACACCTCGCCTCAGGTAAACGGAACATTCCAGATGTAACCATGCCCTCAGATTCCCGATCTGAGTGACCATTTAGGAGATATCACACCCCCTCCATGTGCATAGTATAAAAATACTTAAATTTTTTATAAATTTTATTCCGGGCACACCACGCCTCGGAATCGCACGCCGTCTTCGCACCGAGCTATGGAATTGTTCATAGAAATAATTCAAAGTCTGAAAAGGCCAAAAAACCGAGTCGCTACATCCTCCCCCCCTTAGAAATTTTCATCCCTGAAAATCCCTAAGCTCAAGGGAAGCAACTGGACTCTCAACTGGGTCTCCCACACTAACGAGTTCGCCAAAAAACACCCATGCCTGAACACATAAGTTGGACGGATGCATCCACCACACCTCAACACTATCTGCTTCAGGCAGCACTGACTCTCCCGCACAGTTTTAATCGCATCACATAAACGCCTCTCAGTGGGGGAAGGATCCCTCTTCCTCACACATTCGAAGCATGTCAAAAAACACCCACATAGGTGGGTAGGCACAAGGAAACCACACCTGCTCGGATGTCTCTGCGTAGGCCCTGCTCGAAGGTCCAAGCCCTAAATAACAGGTCTCGAACCATATCCAGGGAGTAGTACGACAGGTCCGTAAACCTCACTGAGTACTCCGACATGGTCATGCACTCTTGTCGAAGCTGCAGAAGCTCTTGAATCCGCACTGAACTCAGCATCACGGGATAGAACTCTTCCCTGAAGAGCCGCTCAAACACTACCCATGTGAGCATCTCCTCATCATGGGACTGCGACACCAAAATCCACCATCCCCTAGCCGAACCATGAATAAGGCTCGCCGCTAGGACCACCATCTGATCTGGAGGTGTCCTCACTAGGTGGAAAACTCAGGTGACTGCCTCAAGCCAGTCATTAGCTGCCTGGGTGTCTGGATCACCCCGAAACCTCATAGGTCCCTACCTCTGGAACTCGTGCAGTGCACTCAGCCTGCGTGCAACCTCGTCCAGAACTGCCGACACAACCAACTTCTTGACTGGTGGTGGCTCAACTGGCAGACCACCTGGAGGTGCAACCTCAGAACTTGCACCCTGGTCCACAGCCTCTGCACGGGGCGGATCGTCACCACAATCCCGTTGCGGAACCCTCGCTGGCTGTCGTCATGGAGGCATCCTGAAATACATTCAAGACGCACCATAGTCAAAGAGTATATCTGGAGAGCTGACTCGAGAAGGACATGGAAAAACCCAAAAACCCAGTCCTATATGATGCATGTACCATTATGTCCCTACGACCAGTGTACGAATGTTCCGAGTCGAAAGGCAGGTTATCAGAGTCCTGGTGTATAGATACGTCAGTCGCCGCACCAAAACTGGAGTCCCTGACCTGAAAGACGAACTCGAAATATCCTAACACTACCTATATGCAACCCAAACCAAACTCACAGCTAGACTAGCTACGCTCTGAGATCCCAAAGGTGGAACCTCCTCTGATACCACTCTGTCACAACCCGACCCAATGGGGCTCGAGCTGTGACTCCTCAAGCCCACCTCCAATAGGCCAGGGGCTGGCGACCAGTGCTGAGTAGGCTATCACACACATAGGAGGCATTAGCCTAAGGTACCTGTACACACACACCCACAAACACCTACATGAAACAATACAGATATATAGAAAACTGAAAAGTAAATGCATGCATGCAATCTATCCCAAACCAGATTGCAACAACAAAAGTACAAAAGGGAAAAATAGGGCCCACCAAAAGAAAACTACAAAGCGCATCCAACCTTCTATAAAGAAGGGGAACGCTGCCACAAACACCCACCGAAAAGCTCCCTCAGCACCGCACTGGAAAACACCCAGGTCAGTCTCGCTTACTCAGATCCGCCTGCTCTGGGACCTCCTGGGACTCTGTCAAAAGGCCTGTGGTCTGCACAAGACACAAACATGTGTGGGAAAAGCCTGTGCAGAGGTGAGTATAAACATACTCAGTAGGCACCCGAAAAACCCAAAACCAAAGAGAGGAACTAAAAGGAAACAGTCCGCTCATCCCAGCCAGAGGGAACCTAGATGATAGAGAAGTCCATCTCGTGACTATCCTTGGCTAAACACAACTAGTCAGCTCAACTCAGGTGAATGCCCATATATACACCTTGAGCAATCCAGATATACTCAGCTCACGCCACAAAGCCACAAGAGGTATTGACCTCATCACCAACAACTGTCCACAACCAAGAGAGTACACCACACGAACACTATCATCCCAGATGACACTCATCCGATCGATACACTCCACTGGGTTTCTCACAAACCTCTTAGAAGCTCACCCGAGAGATCATGCTCAGAGGATAGTATCACTGAGGAAACCTCGCTGAAACAACATAACCATCAAACTCCTCGGATAGGGGATCACTTCTAGGGTCCGCTAGGGGATACCAGAACCCACTCTGGTATACGAAGCTCACATATAGGGGATTACTTCTAGGGTCCGCTGAGGGATACCAAGACCCGATCTGGCATACGTAGTTCTCACAGATAGGGGATCACACCCAGGATCTGCTGGGTGATACCACAACCCGATCTGGCATACTTAGTTCTCATAGATAGGGGATCACACCCAGGATACACTGGTGGATACCACAACCCAATCTGGTGCTCGACAGAAGCACGACACTCTGATAGAGGATCATCTCCCATATAAAGGTGGCCACGACGATACCAGAACCCTATCTGGCATAACTCACGATGTAGGGGATTGAACTGACGATGCCGTAACCCTATAGAAACCACGCGCTGAGTAGGGGATCGCATAACCAACGATACCTCAACCCTACTATACACCTCATGCTCAGTAGGGGATTGTATACCCGATGATGCCACAACCCTACTGAGTACGGCCCATCGTGTAGGGGATCATAATCCCGATGATGCCACAACCCTACGAGGTTAACCAACTAAATAAGGGATCGCCACCCGTGAATAAGTGATCACAACGATTCCAAGAACCCTATCTAGGGAAAAGATGCTAGAGGATCCTGCTCTAGTCCCACTAGAGGGATGCCACTACTCTAACAGTTAACATCCCATCGAGAGGATCACAAACCTATATGAAGGTTGTGATGCCACACGAACCCTCGTGGGAACAAACCAAGGGAGTACCCACAACCACTGTTGGTCCAAAACATCGCCAACCCGAGAAACCCGCAACAACGCCGCACTATGCACCTCCAAGGCCAATACCGAGGCTACCATCGTGGTCTATGCGGAAAAACATGCAGGATAGGATGCTTACTCGTCCGAAACAGAGCACCGGTGAAAAATGCACTATTCACCGTAGCTATCCCGTGTGGGGCCCAAACAACGATCCCGAAACCCATTGAGCAGACCATACCACGACGATCCCCTTAGAAAAACAAGTGGAATCGACTACTCGCTTGTCCGAAACGGACACCTGGTGAAAATGGTACAATTCACCAAAGCCAGCTCGAGTGGGGCCCACGCCTCGATTCCGAGAGTCATCGAACAGATTGCACCATTGCGATCCTCTCGGAAAAACACACAGGATCAACTAATCATCAGCCAAAATCATACTCCATGTGCGAAAGCTACATTTCTCAGCAAACGCCAAAACCCGGAAACCATCTCAAAAAGTCTGCCATACCATCAGGGTCTCAACGCCACGGACGACACGTCAAACAGACACTCCAGGAAAAAGTTACGGTCGGAAAAAGTTGAATAATAGTTAAAATATTATTATTATTCGACGTTTCTTGACCCCGAGCCACAGACCCAGCACAAAAAAACCCGAACCTATCCCAATAGGTCTGTATCAAACCTAGGGTCATGTCGCCGCAGACGGCGCATGAATCGGACCTTTGGATTGCACAACACGGGGGTTTTTAGAACTACTGGTCAAAACTGGACCAGACATGCCCCACCTGGCCGGTCTGGCCGGCCCGAACCCCCCCCCCCCCCCCCCCCCCCCGGCCGCTGCCGCCGCCGCCCCACGCTGGTCGGCGGCCCTCCTCCACACCGCAGCCCACGCCGACGCGGGACAACCGCTCCGCCGCACTGGGCAGCGTGCTGCCGCACTCCAGGCGGTGGCCGCCACCTCACCGAGCTGGCCCACCGTGGCCGACCGCCATCCTCTGGTGTCAGCGCTGCCGCACCGGCAGATCTTCCACGGACCATCGGGAGCTCCCCGGTGGTCCGTTTTGCAATCCGGAGGTGTCTGCGCGACCCTCATGACCAGATATACACTGCTATGGCTTCAATTTTCAATAAAATGCAGCAAAAACGGGATCGGGGGTTAAAAATCAAATTCGCCTACCTCGCGGGCGAAATGTCGACGTTCTGCATTAGATCTGTGCTCCAAATCATCCGCTGCACGCTGCTGGAACGTCCACCGTTGAAATCCGAGCTCGTGGGCGCTTCGTTTGCTCGATTCGATGGATCGGCGGTGAAGAACGGTGATGAACTCCGAGAGGAATGAAAAGGCGGGGGGGGGGGGGGGGGTGGTGATATTTATATTAGCCGCCCGCTGGTGCCAAACTCGCCTCAAACCCGACGCCCGATGTGAACAAAGGTAAGGTCGCCCCTAGGGTAAACACGCAGTTTTGAATACAACAACGGGCTCGGATTTTCCATTCGAGACTCCTTTCAGAAGTTATTCAAGACGACACTCGCACCCTAACTTCTCTATTTATTTACGAAAACACCCCTGGTGGCGTTTCTCACCGCAGGCCCGCGCCCACAATGTTTACACCTCTCCTAGGGTAAACAGCATGTTCTGGATGCAATCGTGCCCTCGGATTCCTGATATGAGATATTGTTTAGGAGATATCACACCCCTCCATGTCCATAGTATAAAAATACTTAATATTTTTATAAAATTTATTTCGGGCACAACGGGCCTCGAAATCGCACGCCGTCTTCGCGCCTAGCTCTGGAATTATTCGTATAAATAACCCAAAGTCTGACAGGACCAAAAACCCGAGTCGATACATATATAATCATTATAAACACTTTGGGAATAAAATAATGGTTACCATAGTTAAAGTAAAAATTAAATGACCAATGGATTAATCAAAATGATAATGTATAAAATGCCACCAAAAAATGTATAAATTAACTTTATTGATGGAATTAGAACCAAATCCAATATTATCTTTTAATACCTTTCAATTTTGGATCATGTTTCATGATAAATTAAATTATTATAATTTAATATTTTGAGACATTCCAAACGTGACCATCACCTCAATTAAATGAGGAAACATATTCCTTCACATCATTACACCACATTTATTCATCTAGATCAACCAAAATATACCTTTTTTCATTTAAATTTCCCTTAACCATGTTCTTGAGGTTCTAGTCACCTCAAAATACTAACCTTAACTACCTTAAGAATATATCTAAAGCATGTACTTTGAAGAAGAGGTAATCATCTTTACCACCTCCTTCATGATTATTTTTCCTTCTACATTATCTTCCAATTTTGTCATCCTAAAATAATAAATCCAATATGATATATATATTTATATTTTATTAGTATTATGAAACAACCATATTCTCACTGTTATCCAATCAATTGAAAATGAAATCATTGCACATGTGTATGTATGACTTAGCATCTCCACCCAACGGTGTAATTCAATTTTCACAACCACTTTACTTGGATGCGTATAATAATGAAAATAATGGATATATATGATAATTATTTTATGATATTTATTATGAAAATTAATATCTAATTCATTTCCCTACCCATACTCCATTATGTAAATGATAATGTCACTCGTGCGTACGTACGGCCCACCATCTTTACAAAGTGGTGCGAGTCATTTTCCATACACAAAATTCAAGAATGATTATAAAAATGTATATAATGAATAATTATTATATTTATTACCTTAATAAAATTCTGTATATCATTTAACTATATCATAGGAAAAATAACTATGTCAATCATGACAAAACATGTAAGAGAAAATAAGGAAAATAACACCTGAAACAGTGAAAATAGTGGAATACGATTAATCAAAGGATGGTAATATGTTTTAAAAGAGTTATATAAGTTGTTATAAATATAAATAAGTTTATTTAACAAGTAAATAACATACATTAAACCATTATACATGAGGCTAAATCTTGTTCCAAAAAATTAAAGTGTAAGGTAAGGGATTTCATAACTCAATTTCTATTGATCGTGGTAAACATTTAATTCATTAATTATGTCATGATAAAATATTTTGTGAAATGAGTTTTGATTATATTATATTTTAATTAGAATTTTTTTGTGTATTTACAATGTATATAAATAATATATTCATTTTATTAATTCTCACTTCTGTGGTATGATCATTGCAAGGGGATTCATCTCAATTTCACCTTTATAAGTCATATTTTAATATTTTGAATCTAATTCATTTTATATGGTGTATATATTCCCCCTTTTATTCAGACATAATCATAAGTAACTGATAATTTAATTTCTATTAAATAACCATATTTGTTTATCATAGATATGATTATTGTCAAAGATGCATAATATTTCAATATACAATCTCACATTTTGAAAGTGTCTGATTGAATGAGGGATTATTAATAAATTTGTATTCTTTATTCCGTACAAATATTGTTTTTATATGGAATATTTATTCATTAATTAAATATGTAATTTTATATATGATGAATTTTTTTTACATTCAAGATAAGGGTGGGGTCTTGTTAATGGCATCCCCTTGATGCATTGGGAGTATAATGAGGTGAATCAAATGGACAAACCTAATTGGTTTGTACCAAGTAGTTTTAAACTGAATTGTGAATGGTCTCAATAGTAAGTTTATAATGAAAGGTCTTGATAAAAATGTGTTTCCTAAACCTGATGGGTTTCTACCATGTAGTTTTAGGATTTCTTTTGAACAACATTGACCATAAAGGTATCATGTATCCGGGAATCATGACGTCCAATAATATATAATTTACTTCATTTATAATTTTTTTATTAATATCCATGAGATTTTCTCTTTGATATTATTTCTGGATACATATAATTATAAATTATGGATTAATGTCATTTTTTAGTTATCTAACTTTACCAATTGATTATGCCTTATCTAATCATGATAACCAAGTTATTTAAATTAAATGTGTGCTCATTTATTTACCTTTCCATGTTGATTACACTTATATATTTTTGATAGTATCCCCTTAACAAAAACATTACATAGAATTTCAGCCCTCCTATTTTAATGCCCCAACACCAGTTACCCAGATTCGGTGCATTATTACATAACATTGGCATGATCACAAAAGATTAAGTCTCGAAAGACAGATTAGTTTAGTAGCCTTGGAAACATTAGATACATTCATAAGTCTTACATTACATCATAAAGTGAAAAACTACAACAACATATTCTCCACATTCCACACTCATATCCCCTTAGACTATCCCTACCGGTCAGTCATAAATTACTTCTTCCTATCCTGGGAAAATGATCCATAAGAAAGGGGTTAGCTCAAACGCTCAGTAAGGGTAAGAAATATAGTGAAAGATAACATAAATATTAACCATGGTTAATAATTGAAACCACATGCCTTTACCAATAATAAACATGAATAATTTTATGGAAGGAATATGAGATGAGTAAATAATTACATAATAAAACCTAATCAGGGGTATTCTACTCGTCAAATGACCACATGATCCATCAATATTATTTTCATAATGAGGGATTATATAATACTGGACATTCTGAAACATTTTGTCAAGGCCTCGGCCAAGACATCTAAAAATTATTAAGGCCTTGGCCAAAACCATATATCAAATTGGAAAAGGCCTCGGCCAATTCTACGTCTAGTTATCTCAAGAGACCTACCGATGCATCAAGGAGCTATAACGAGATCCACCCATCACTTACTAAGTCCAATAAATTCCTCATATGAAAAGTCTGAAACATAACATAAACATTCATATTAAAACTGGCATACGAAATGTCAATACTTTAACCATAAACCATGAATGGTATAAAAATAGCACATCTACAATCAAACATATCACAAAACCTTCAATACAATATGGAAGGTTTGTATCATAATAAATCAACTTCAAATTAACATAAAATCCATCAAAGGATGTTGAAATAGATGAAATCGAAACCTTTTTTTAGAGAAATATCTCTTTATATTTTGAAATCATTTAAGAGTCACATAATTATAAAGAAAACATTTATTTTAAAAATATTCTTATAAGCTTGTAAGGGAAGCTTCAATGATTTTATAATGGTGGAAATATCCGCACTCACCGTATAAGTTAAAAAAGGCATTCTTACCTTAATTTTGTCGAAAAGGTTAAAAAGGACCTTGTTTTGAAAACGACAGAAATATTCCTTTATAAAAATATAATAAAAATTCAAAAAATGGTATAAATGACTTTAACCCATAGTCTAATAAATAGTAATAATGTTTTGAAATGCATTTTTAAGAAACATGGATGTGGATGATAAAGAGGTCTCAATAGGTAATTACGTATAAACAACCTCTAATAATGAAGATATTGTATAATTAAACCTTACTTTGTACTTTTCCTTGGTAAAGGGTACGTTAAACTCCTGTATAATAGTTAAATAATAATTATTAAATTATACAAGAATCATATACATTAATATGATATCATATATGATCTTCTAACTTTTCATTGTTAATAATATTTTTGTATTATCGTCATTTCTGGTGTTAATGGATTCATTTTCATTTATATTATTTTTTATATGAGTCATTTTGTTATGGATGGGTTGTATCTCATTAATATACAGAATGATATCATGTCTCTAAACATTATTTTTAATCATAAAATGAAATTTTGTCTTGAATGGATATGATGAGGAATGAATCTCACCGCGTTCGTGGAGATGGTAATCCGTACGTACGCACGAGCGACACTAACATTCTTTTGATATTAAAATAATATATAATTGAATGATATATCATATTTAACGAATCATTATAATGTTATATTAATTATTTAAATCATTTATACTCATTATTATACACATCCAAATAATAATGTATTGAATAACAATTACACCATGATGTGGAGACGGTAATCAGTACGTACGCACGTATGGTGAAATGTCATTAAAAGGATGGATAGAATGATGAATATGGTTATAAAATATTTATAATAATCTCACAGTATATATAATATACTGGATTTTTTATTTTATAATGTAAACAACAAAGAAATAGGAAGTGGAAGAAGAAAGGAACTTGAAAGAGGTGATAAAATATTTACCTCTTCTTCAGGTTCTTCCTTTTGATTTGATCAAAAGGGCTCCTTAAGTTGGAATTATGACTAAAAGAAGGCCTCTACATCAAACTAAGGGACGTTTGGAGGATATTTTGGAAGGGATTGGCAGAACCAAAAGGCTTTGAATTTGTGAATTTGAGAGAAGGGGGAGTGCCCTTTTATAAGAGGGGTGAGGGGAACCTTAAGAAAAGCTAGAAATATTATTTTATAATAAATTTATATTCGGTTTATAATGTCTAAAAATTGATTTAATTAGATTATATGGTGGGTATGGGTCTAAATTCACTCAAACAATAGGTTTTAGACAGGTTTGGGTCACTATATTAACCTTATCTTTTAGATTTAACTCTTAGTTAATTAGTTTGACATTTACCATGTCTCTTGTATTTTTATATTTTAGGGTTAATAATCATACTATAAACTAAAAAGATAACCCCAACTAGTTCAATAATGATATACCTATCATTATATAAGACCTTTTGTAGAATATTATATTTTTATAAATATTATATCAATTAATAATGCAATATTTGTTTTAAAAATTATTTTATGTCAATTTTGACACTATTTAATAATTGATTTTTGTTAAAGTCATAAAAATGTTATTAATTCGAAATAATTTCATTTAATGAATAATAATATGTCATATTGACCTAGAAAAGTTTTGGATGGCATCAATATAATCAATTTATATTTATTTTGTCATTTATAATACCATTTATTTGATTCCTCCATAAATAAGGTAAATGCTGCATCACCATTGTGTCATATATAAATTTAATTATTCAATGTCTAAAACTTATAAATAAAATACCATTATGTAGTAAATCCTTTTATATTTATAATTATTATTTATATTCGAGTTTATCTTTTGTTTAACCCTATGTAAAGTTTTTTACTAAAAGATATATGATTATGTCATTTCTGTGTTTACTTTAACTTAATTAATATAAAGTGTCATTCTCACTTAAAAGTGGCTCCATGGGGTCCCAATATAAACCCAAAAATTCCAATGATCAGAAATTTATCATCCAATAGGGTTAGAAAACATGTTAGGGTAATTTAATATTATGATTATATTATTTTTTATAATTATTTACCAGATTTACCCTTTAACGATGGTAAATAAAATATTTACCGAAGTAATTATTAAAAATGTCTAAAAATAAAATTTTCCTATTTACATAATTTGGACCTCAAGATTATAAATATAGAATCCATTTTACAAAATTTAAAACACATAATTGGAAGAAATTTATTTAAAATTAATTCTTGTTCTCAAAACAAAAAACGTGTTTTTTAAGAAATAATAACTATCAAAAGATTGACACTTATTTATGTCTAGTTTCAATGTGAATTTACGTCCAATGACAAAAGTTGGATTAAATGGTAAAAATATATTCTAATTATAATTTAAAGCCACTAAATAGTATAATTTATCACAATAAATTATTTTGATTAAAAAATTTGTTTTTAATTAAAGTTTAGTATTTTCACTATTCATCAAAAATTGGAAGTTTTCAGAAAAACACAAAAAATTCACCCTAGGGTAATTTTGATATCCCGAATCCAAAAATGATGTCCATTTTGAAAGATAAAATTTATAAACTTTTAAAAAGTTGGTATTATTATTCATAACGGCTAATTTGATTGGTTGTGGTGTGTTTGAACTCGAAGTTGTGTACAACACATGCTAATGTATTATTCCAAGGAAAGCATACTATGGAAGCTTGGGGTGTTACATTCTCCCACCCATCAATAAATTTCAACCTCATGATTTTAAATTATTCTTCAAAAATAAAAGGTTTAAAATATAAAATACCTTTGTGGAAAACCGACATCGGAAATAGGGTTAATAAAATTTAGTTTTAATAAGAGGGAAAGAAAAATGAGAAAGTCACCACCAAATTATGGTTTTGAATAGGAGAACATTGGTGGAAATTATAGATACATAATTAGAGGAAAATATTTAATATTTATAGGGAGTGATTGAGGTCCTCAATCAAAAACAAGTGTAAAATTGAGGGCCTCAAAGCCATCAATCTATGATGATATAAAATATCATCTGTTCAAAAAAATATAAGGTATTAGGATAACACATATTTTGTTTTAATATCCCTTCCCTAAATTTTAAGAATTAATTTATTCATATAATATATATATATATATATATATATATATACTTGATACGTAGAGTTTCATCCCTCAAATAATTTCTACCAAAAAATCATCTTTCACACCAAAATATAATAGAACCCAAAAATATTATATTTTTCCTAATCGTATAGGGTTTTAAATATTATCACATACCATATAAATAAAGAAAAATATTTTTTAATAACCAGGGACTTCCTGTAGGCTAGTGGTAGGGAATAAAGGCATGTCACACTATGGTTGTGGGTTCGATTCCTATAGCTTTTTCTGACGCGTCGGGTTATCACCCGACCTGCAGGTTGTCCTTTTTCAAAAAACAAATCATAAGAAATGTTTTAACCTTAAACAATACTATCCAAAGTTCATCTTAATCCATTCCAACCTTTATAGTTTTCCCAAATACCTCTGTCCAGACTCTCTATAAAAGGTATCTAAATTCCAAAATCAATTGTAACATCTGATTTCCCAAACAAAGTAAATTTTCTCTTATTGTCACATACTGAAAATATGATTACATTAGTCATATTAAATCCTTAATGAAAACAAAAATTACTGTAGTACAATCCTTATATATATCACATTATTTTTATAACCAGAATATAATCCTTGAGTCTAAAAACACAAATACATTAATTATTCCTCTTCAACTGTAGTAACAACATAAGATTGGTCTTGATCCTTTGGCCTTTTCTGAGGAAATTTTCCTTGGAACTTAAGGAATTAATTTTCATAATGCACCATTTCTCTACAATTGTAGCATTCAACATTGACTGCCTCTTTCATCCCCTTGCAATCACAAGCTTGGTGGCCTTTTTCACCACACTTGTAAGAAACTACCATTCCTTTTAGGCAAGTAAGAGGGTGTTTCTTCCTAGAATTATCACATAATGGAAAAGAATTCTTCCCCGTTTTCCCTTTATCTGTCTCTTGCTCCATCATCCTATTCTTCTCTTACTTTACTATATTTTCATAAGATTTAAAGAATTACTTTTCTTTCTTGATAGCACACGAGACTATATCTTCATACGATGATAAGGATTGAGATACTAATGATTGATGGAGAAATGGTTTTAACCCATCAAATAAATGGTCAATCCTACTTCTTGGGTTACATATATAATATTCAGCATGCCTTTTTATCCTCGTAAAGTTAGCTTCATACTTTGCGACATTCTCATCCTCCTTTTTCCTCAAACTTAGAAATTGTCTTTTTATATCCGCTCGATGGTCGTGAGAAAATTATTTTTCTATGAAAATGTCTTAAAACTCCCTCCATTCCATACATGATACTTCTTCATCTTCCTTTGTGTTTTGTATCAATGTCCACCATTGATCAACATCTCCAGTGAGGCGATAAACTGCCATGACAACTTTTTCCCTTTCATTACTCCCCAAATCCTGAAATATTTTCTCTAGGTAACTTATCCATTGCTCAGCTACCAATGGATTTTTATTGCCATTGAATGTTGGTGGTTTTTGCCTCATGAAGTGATATAACATTTATCCTCCATGCTGTGGATCAGGGTGCTCCATACAGGTAAGTTTATTATTCATAACCTGAGTGAGTTGTCCCAGTATGGTGCTTAGAAGATCGGCACCAGTTTCATCACCAGATCCACTGTAATTATCTTGAGTATGAGGGAAATCCCTACATGGAGTGCGTGCATTGATAAAATTTCCATTCCTTCTACTAGGCACCCATTCCTTCTACTAGGCACCATTTCTAAACAATTTCATAAACTAGATTAGTTTATGAATCCCAATTCATAAATACAAACTTGTAAAACACTTAACATATATTGAACAGTTTATGGATATAATCCATAATCATAAAATGTTTTCTTTGAGGAAGTATATACTCATAAACCCTTCATAATGGTTTGTAAATAAAGTGATAATTGTCCAAAGCATATACCCTGGGAGTGTCGTTACCAAGAGTGCAGCAAGGCCCGTTGTCATGCACCAGTTCTCGTTCGAGTCTAGCTCAAAGTGGTGTTTTTGGGTTTTACCCCTAGGTACATTTGTGCCAGATCCACCTCTACATGATCGTATCCAGACAGGGATGTATTGCCTAAAAAAATCACAAAATCTCTACAATAACAAAATTATATGAAGTTCTTCTATACTAATCCTCAAATTAAATCATATCTTTATGTGCTCTAATAAGAGTTTATCTAAATCTAGTATCCATGGTTTGTACTAAACTTCGTCTGATACCAACTTTAACGCCCCGACCCTAGTTACCCATAGTCGGTGCATTATTACATAACATTATCATGATCACAAAAGATAATGTATTGAAATACTGATTAGTTTAGTAGCCTTGGAAATACTAGATACTTTCATAAGTCTTACATTACATTATAAAGTGAAAAAATACAACAACATAGTCTCCCTAGTCCACACTCATCTCCCCTCAGACTATCCTTGTAGGCCAGTCATAAATTATTTTCTTCATATACTGGGAAAATGAAACATAAGAAAGGGGTGGTCTCAAACTCTCGTTAAGGGTAAGAAATACAGCTTAAGATAACATAAATATTAAGCATGGTGAATAATTGAAACCACATGCCTTTACCAATAATAAAAATGAATAATTTTAGGGAATGAATATGAGTTGAGTAAATAATGCCATAATAAAACATAATCATGGGTATTATAATAGTAAAATGAAAACATGAACCATCAATATTATTTTCATAATGAGGGAATGTATAATGCTAGATATTTTGAAACATTTTGTCAAGGCCTTGGCCAAGACGTCTAAAAATGATTAAGTCCTTATCCAAAACCATATATCAAATTGGGAAAGGCCTCGGACAATTCCCCATCTTATTGTCTCATGAGACCTATCGATGTATCAAGGATATATATATAGTGGGCTCCACTAGTCACTTACTAAGTCCAATACATTCATCATATGAAAAGCATGAAACATAACATAAACATCCGTATTAAAACTGTCATATGAAATGTCAATAATCTAACCATAATCCATAAATGATATAAAAATAGCACATACAAAGTCAAACATATCAAAAAACCATCAATAAAATATGGAAGGTTTGTATCATAATAAATCAACTTCAAATAAACTTAAAATCCATCAAAGGATGTTCACATAGATGAAATCAAAACCTTTTTAGATAAATATCTATTTCTATTTTGAAATCATTTAAGAGTCACATTATTATAATGAAAACATTTATTTTGAAAATATTCTTATAATCTTGTAAGGGAATCTTTGGCGATTTTATAATGGCAGAAAATAGTCACACTCACCGTATAAGTTAAATAAGACATTCTTACCTTAATTTTGTCGAAAAGGTTAAAAAGGAATTTGTTTAGAAAACAACAGAAAGATTCCTTTATAAAAATATTATAAAAAGTCAAACAAGGGTATAAATGAAATTAACACATAGTATAGTAAATAGTAAGAATGTTTTGAAATACATTTTTAATAAACGTGGATGTGGATGATAAAGAGGTCCCAATAGATAATTAGGTATAAACAACCTCAAATAATGAAGAGATTGTAGAATTAACCCTTACCTTGTACTTTTCCTTGGTCGAGGGTAGGTTAACCTCCTGTATAATAGTTAAATAATTGTTATTAAATTATACAATAATCATATACATTAATGTGATATCATATCTTATCTTTTAACATTTATTGTTTAATAATATTTTAGTATTATCTTCGTTTCGGGTTTTAATGGATTCATTTTCCTTTATATTCATTGTTATGTGAGTCATATTGGTTATGGATGGGATGTATATTATTCATAGATAGAGTGATATCATGTCTCTAAACATTATTTTTAATCATTAAATGAAATTTAGTCTTGAATGGATACGATGGGGATTGAATCTCATCGCGTTCGTGGAGATGTTAATCCGTACGTATGCATGAGAGACAATATCATTTTTTAATATTAAAATAATATATAACTGAATGATATATCATATATACAGAATCATTATAATGTTATATTTATTATTTACATCATTTATACTCATTATTATACCCATCCAAATAATAATGTATTAAATAATAGTTACACCACGATGTGGAGACGGTAAGACGTACGTACGCACGTATGATGACAAGTCATTCAAAGTATGGATAGAATGATTAATATGGGTGTGCGATATTTATAATAATCTCACTGTATATAGAAGATAATGGATTTATTATTTTACAAATTAAACAACCAAGAAAGAGGAAGTGGAAGAAGAAAGGAACTTGAAAGAGGTGATGAAATATTTACCTCTTCTTTGGGTTCTTCCTATTGATTTGATCAAACGGGCTCCATAGGTTGGATTTATGACTAAAGGAAGGCCTCTAGGTCGAATTGTGGGATGTTTGGAGGATATTTAGGCAGGGGTGGGCTAAACGAAAAGGATTTGAATATTTGAATTTGAGAGAAGGGGGAGTGCCCTTTTATAAGAGGGTTGAGGGACACAATAGGAAAAGATTGAAATATTATTTTATAATAAATTCATGTTCAGTTTATAATGGCCCAAAATTGATTTATTTTGTGGATAATGTGGGGATGGGTCGAAATACACTCAACCAATAGTTTTTAGATAGGTTTGGGTCAATATATTAACCTTATCTTCTAGATTTTACTCTTAGTTAATTATTTTGACATTTACCATGACTCTTGTATTTTTATATTATATGGTTAATAAACATACTATAAACTGCCAAGAAAACCCCATGTGGTTCATTAATGATATACATATCATTAAATAAGTCCTTTGAAATAACCATAGATTTTTAAGAAGATTATATCAATTAATAATATAATATTTGTTTCAAAAATTATTTTATGTCAATTTTGAAACTATTTAATAATTGATTTTTTTAAAGTCATATAAACGTTATTAATTCTAAATAAATTAATTTAATGAATCCTAAAAAGTCATATAAACCTATAAAATTCTTTTATGGAATCAAAACTTTCAAATTATATTTATGTTGACATTTATAATACCATTTATTTGATTCTTTCTTTAATAAGAAAAATACTGCATCACCGTTGTGTCATATATAAATTCAATTTTTCAATGTCTAAAAATTATAAATAAAATACCATTATGTAGTAAATATTTTTATATTTATAATTAATATTTATAGTTTAATTTATCGTTTTTTATCCCTATGTAAAAAATTGTTTTACTAAAAGATACATGCTTATGTCATTTTTGTATTTACTTTAACTTAATTATTATAATGTGTCATTATCCCTTTCAAGTGGCTCCATGTGGTCCCAAAATCGACCCGAAGAATCCCTTGGTCGGAAATGTATCATACAATAGGGTTATGACATGTGTTAGGGTAATTTAATATAATTATAATATTTTTTACCCTTATTTATCGGATTTACTCTTTAACCATGGTAAATAAAATATTTACCGAAGTAATTATTCAAAATGTCTAAAAATAAAAGTTACCTATTTAAAAAATTTGGACCTCAAGATTATAAATATTGAATCCATTTTTGTTAATTTAAAACACAGAAGTGGCAGAAATTAATTGAAAATTAATTCTTGTTGTCAGAACAAAAAGTGTTTTTTTAGGAAATAATAACTATCAAAAGATTGTCACTTGTTTATGTCTAGTTTAAATGTGAAATTACGTCCAATTACTAAAATTGGATTAAATGATAAAAATATTTTCTAATTATACTTTAAATCCACTCAATATTTTAATTTATCACTATAAATTATTTTCATTAAAAAAGCTGTTTTTAATTAAAGTTTATTATTTTTCACTATTCATCAAAAATTGAAAGTTTTCAGAAAAACACAAAAAATTCACCCTAGGATAATTTCGATATTATGAATCCCAAAATGAAGTCCGTTTTTAATGGTAAAATTTATAAAATTTCAAAAAGTGTATATTACTATTCATAACGGCTAATTTGATTGGTTGTGGTGTGTTAGAACTCAAAGTTGCGTACAACACATGCTACTATATTATTCAAAGAGAAGCGTACCGTGGATTCTTGGGGTGTCACACCTATACTTTTTCCTTTAACCATTAATTTATTAAGTTTACTATGAATATTATGGATTAATATTCTTGAGGGAATAATACTATTGTCAAAAAAATTATGTAGTCATTTGTGTTTTAAAATTTTAATAAGATTTGAGTATATTTTTTTTACCAAGGATACGAAACTATTTTTCCCTTCAAGGTGTGATTCGTTTTATATTATGATAATTTAATAAAATAACCACCTCATATGGGATACTGGGTATGGGGTCATTATAGTTGGTTTCAGGGGAATTTTATTAAAAAACATAGGAACTAGATTTAGGAAAACATCGATTACAGAATATAAACCTATAATTGACTTTGAGGATAAGTGTAACAACCCATGTAATTATAGAATAATTATTTTCATATTTATTAATATTTATGAATTATATAGTCATTTTACCTTAAAATGTATACTACTTATAATAGTGTTCATAACCTGAATCAATGGGTTCTTTGAAATCATTCATTGCACACAAGAATTAGTTATACCGAACTATAATATACTGTTAATGTTAATAATTTAAGGGGTAGATATCACCTAGAAATTATATTGGTGGTTGTTAATAGACATAACTATATTATTTTTACACATTTTTATAATTTGTTTAATATTTATTCAATTAATTTAATGGTCATAATGTAAGAATAAATCAAGTTTTATGCATTAAAACTATATTGTTCCTAAAATGCAAGTTTACCTCCTTTTAATGGGGAACCTATTTTAAAAATATATTTAATAAAATATATAATTTTTATATGTCAATATAAAATTAATTTTTGAAATCAGTATATCAAAATTTACATTGGGTGTATTGTTTATCATTATTATGATAACTTTAATATTTTAATGAATACTAAATTGTAATGAATTTTAATTGAAAAATGATTTATCATATAAATAATTTATATAGTTAAATAATGTTTTAATTAGTTATAAATTAAAAAACTATCAATTTTGAATCATTTAAACAAATTTTGTTCATTGGAAACAATTTCGTATTAAATTTGAATAAAAAACATAGAAAACTTTTAGAAATTCTTACTTTAATAACTCGATTTGATGTCTCATATGGGGAATTATTTTTAAATTATTTCCTTCCACTTATGTGGTTGTAATTACGAAAAATTGATTCAATATTTGGAATAAATATAATTAATAATATCTAATTAGTTTGACATATTTTTTAAAGAATTATATTATAGAAAGTAGTTAAAATTAATTATGTTAATTTAAGTAAAAACATGTTTACTTAGTTGTTAAAATTTAATCTTAAGAGTAAAAATGACATAGAAACATGTCAAGAAAAAAATTGGATACCTATGATTCAAAAATATCCCCAAATTTCTCTATTTATTTATTATTGTAGTTATATGATATAAGGGATACCTCCCAATATTTTTTTATTTATATATTTATAAGAATTACTCCCCCTCCACTATAAAAATGCACTCATCCCCTCAATTTTTCATACCTTTAAACACCCATTGGATCATAAAAACCATACCTAAATAAAATCAAAACATCCCATCCCTCACCCTATATGACTCACTTTGGCCATAAATTCGTCCCAAAATTCCTTTGGTGGAAACCAAAAGGTGTAACCCGAAGAATATGTAATATTCATCAACATACATTTTTTTACTTTGTTTCCTTCTCAAATACCTTCATTTGATATTATATAATGATTTTATATTGACAATTGTTTCTAAAAAATTCTAATATGTTTTTACATTAATGGTTATACCTACACCTACACACACTTCCTTCAAAGGGATAATGAGCTTACAATTCGTCTTTGTGGTGAGCTACTGCCTCATGAAATGACGTCATAGTTTTTCCATTACAACCTATCATGGATGAAAATTATGATAAAACAATTATATGATATATATGATATATATTATTTATTAATACCTAATTAATGTTTCCATAACACATACAATCATGTATTCAATTTTTTGGGAATACGATAACATCGTTTGTCGACGTGTGGACTACTGCATCCTCAAAGCGATGTGATACATTTAGAATTTACATGGACAATATTAAGGAAGTTTTTAATTAAATTTTTTTTACAGAAATTATGTATATATATATTAATGAAATAATTAAATTTTTTAAAATATAATATATCATTTTCATTAACACCCTTTCACACACTAAAAAAAGTGATAATGTCGTTCATGGATGTGTGGACTACTACCTTCTCGATGTGATGTGTTTCCTTTTATTTTAAAATAATTATATATATAAGTATTTAAGATAAAATAACATGGTATTTATTATATAATTAATATTATTGAAATTTAAATTTTACATACCATAATTCAATAATGGTTGTTGAAAAATAGGTACATTACTTGTGTGTGTGTATGGCCTACCATCTCCATGATTGTAATATTGGTTCATTTTTAATGATTTGATATTAAAATATAATTTATCTATAAATATGATGAATATTTAATTACAATTATTCTATATATGTTTATATAATGACCCATTTTATCATATTTTACCTACCAAATCTGTTTTTGACACATAAACCGAATATGGTCTAAACATCTGACGTAAAATGAACTATTTAAGAAGTTGTATACAAAATTGTAAAATGAAAAATAAATTTAATGATAAAATTATAAAATGATTTATAAAAAGTAAATAGGTAACATAATTTTATCATTCCGGAAGATAAGAAAACATGTGACAGGTCAAACTTAAGGTAATGGATTTTACTGAATCTCCTTTCATTAAGGCATATCCTAATGTTATATACATTTGTAATTTTATAAGTTGTATATATAGACCCTTTGACATGTTATATCATTTATTTTCTTTATAATAATTATGTTTAATGTTTTTTTAAATTTTATTATGTTATTAAATTAATGATTCTAATATTTCAAAGTGGTATGTGACACCTTAATTTATAAAATATATCCTTCAAATATTTTAGGATTTAATTTTAAAAAAATTAATCCATGCCAATATTTGTGATATTATTTTATATGATTATTTATATAAAGCGATTATGAAGGTAATTATATTTCTATTTTCAATTTTATTCAAAATTTTTCTAAGAGGAATCTTTTTATTTGTTTTATATGGAACGTTTTGCTAAATGAAAAAATGAATGTTCTATTCTTAATGTACATGGTAAAAATTAATTTTCTGATGTTGTGTCCATTATTTTATATTTGGATTAATTTGAAAGATTTAAACTTTTATTAAATGAAACATATTCTTTCATTTTTTTGGAAAATCTTGGTATTGGTAATTGTTTTTCAAAAGATAGGTTTTTTATTTATTGAAAATGGAATTTTTTAATGAAAAAATTATTTTCATAACTAAAAGTAATTTTCATATGAGTCTAATAGAGTTTTTCAAATGTTTAAATTTTTTATTTCATGTTGTGTTTCTTGTAAATGATAAATGATGGGTGTACCTAAATAGTACCGAGTCATCTTTTTATAGCTTAAATGATGGGTTCGCCTAGATATCACTCTATTACATTGGTTAATGATTATATTCTCTAGATAATTATATTGGAAGTTTGATGTATGGTTATTATAATATATAAGTTTAATAAAAGTGTATTTTAAGGGTTTGATTTTATGATATGCCAAGGCACGTACATGAATTTTTTATCTCTTCTAATTTTTTTTCATAGAAATTACTTATTTTCAAAAGGTAAAGTTAATGATATTTATAAAATACTGATATTTCCATTTTAGGTAAAATTTTTTGTTTTCAAGAAAGGGTTTTTCCATGTGATTTAATATTAAATAGTGTATTAATAATTTATATATTATTACTTCCCTTACTAAGATTTTAATGTCCATACCATTTTTTTAAAAAAATCATAGAATTTAATGATGAGTAGTGGATAAAAGAGAAAAATTTTAAATTCATGAAGAGTTTTCATAAAAGAGATCATGATTTTTTATTGAAAAGTTTTATATGGTCTAAAAATGGATACTTCTAGGAATTTAACACTTTGTATTATATGGTTTTCTAGGTATTATATATGGACTAATTCTCTAATACTCAAAACTATCAAAATATAATCAATATTTAAAAAATTAAATTCTTAACTAAATCTCAGGATTATTTAATTTTTAATGTTGGGGCCTCATAGATGGTATGATAGGAAAGGTTTATTTGTCTTTATAGTTTAGGATAATTTAAATATCATTCCCTTAGAAGATTTTAATTTATGATTAATGTGAATTGATATAGAATTTGAATATTACCATGTTTCTTTGTCTAAAGTTTGTTTTTTCTAAATGTTTTTCCATAAAGGAAACAATGAAGCAGTAGTGGGAAGGAACCAAGAGGAAAATATCCTTCAAAATAAAAAACTTTACATGGTTGGAATTGGAACTGAGTAATTTTTTGCAGTGATGTCCTAGTTAATAAAAGATAAAAATTGTGGTGGTGTTCATAAAAGAGAACAACTTGATCTACCATAGAGGAACATGAAGATAGTGGATAATTTTATAGGACAATATCCCCCACCATTCAGAATATCATATGATATTTTTATAGATAAAGGATTGGTTAAAGAAATAGAAACAATATTTAATTTCATGGGTTGTTTGGGAAACCAAAAGGTAAATCTTACAATTTAGCATTTTGTAGGGGAAGATGACCTATAGAGGTCAATGGTTAGGAATATTAGAGAAATATAAGATCTTTATTCCTTAGAATGAGAGGAATTTAATTATATTTTAATTGAGAAATACTTTGATATGGTTTTTCAACATAAGATGGAAAAATATTTCTTGTAATTGAGAAAAAAGAGGATGTTTCAATGACTTAATATGAGGTAATAATTAATAATTTGGCAAGGTATTTCCCAAATTTGATCTGGTATACTGATTATAAGATAATTATATTTTTGATCAGTTTTTTGTTGGGTTTATAGATGACTTTTTTAGTATATCCTAGAATCCATGAGGAACATGAAACACAGTTATTTGTTTTTTCAAAAACTGTAAAAGAAAAGAAACTATATAGAATGTTTATCAATAGTGAATCTTTATTATAAAAACAATCATTCCCTGGTCATATTATTTCTAAATATGGTATAAATTTTTATCCTTATAAAAAAAGTTGTTGAAGAATATACAAGATCCAAATATATTACTAATAATCATAGTATTCAAGGATTAATGGGTTACTGCTAGTGGTTTGTTGAAAACATTGACTGGTGTACTAGGCCACTGACTATGTCATCTCGAAAAGGATTTATGTTCATCGGGAAAAAAGAATATGATGATTTATTAAGTAACTAAAATGTATATTAGTGAATTATCTTGTTATATCCATTTCATCTAGAAATATATAATTCATCATCTAATGTGAATCTTATTTGATAGCACATGGTTTTTTCCAAATACATAATGATTAGTAAGTGCTTTTGCTTTATGCTAGTTGTAACATCATGAGTTAAATTAATAAAAATATAATTTGGAATTCTCGACTATTTTTTTCATTAGAAATTTATAGGAATCATTTTTTTGGAGTAAAGTATGAAATATATACAAGTCACAAAAAAATTAAGTATATATCCACTCAGAAATAATTGAACATTAGATAAAGAATATGGATGAAACTAATCAAATATTATGACTTCACGATTAATTATCATACTGGACAAGAAAACAAGGTCGTTGATGCTTTGATTCGAAAAAATTATATTATGCTAACCTTGTTATGTTTTGAGTGTGACCATTTGGTTAATGATTTGATGAATTTTGGCCTAAAATTTGTGGATGTGGGGACTTTTTCTATTTTTTTCATTTTTCAGTGCTGTTGATTTTTTAGAAGTAATTAAGATGAATTAAAAGGTGGATTGATCTTGTCAAGAAAAGGTAGAATACATAAATAATGATATGTATCAGTATTTTAATATTGTTTAATTATGTGTTCTTAGATTTCTTGAAATATTATGGGTGCCTTGGGGTTCACATATGAGGAATGAGTTTTTCATTTGAAGCTCTTAGTTATCCTTTTTCCATTCCTCTGAGAAGCACTAATACATATATATTACTTTGAGAGTATTATTGATGGGATGCAATATAAGGATAAAATTTTTCCATTACTATGATGTTTTTGACTTGTCAACAGCTTAAATCAGAACGAACATAACTAAAGGGGATGTTTCAGATACAACCCATACCAGAGTGAAAAAGGGAGAATATATTAATGGATTTCATGGTAGTATTTCCAAATAATATTCAAGGTAATAATGCAATTTGGTTTTTTTGATCGATTAACTAAATTTCATATTTTATTACTGTCTGAGATATAATGTCTTTAAACAACTTTCTAGACTGTATCTATAAGATATTATCTGGTTACATAGAGTTACTCCCATAATTTATCAGAACGTGATCCCAGGTTACCATAAATTTTTTGGAATGGACTTCAGAAGTCATTATGTAATGAATTAAATTTCATTATAACTTTTCATCTTCAATCTGATGGATAGTCTGGGTGGATAATTTAGATCATGGAATATATGATTCTTTCTTTCTCAAAGGATTTACAAGGAGGATAGGATCAACATATTTGTTTAATTCAATTTAATTATAATAATATTTTTCATTCAAGTATATAGATGGAATCATTTAAACAATTATTTAAAAATCAGTGTCAGACACCTGCTTTTTAAGATGATATAAGAGAAATGAAGTTGATGGGACTAGAGATAATAAAGAAAATGGAAGATAATGTTCAGGTGATTCAGTGGAACATGATTTCATATTAGAGTATGAAGAAATGCTTTAGATAAAATCAGAGGAAAGATATTTATTTTGAGGTTTTTGAACTTATCTTTCTCAAAATTTATCTATGGAAAAGTGTGATGCGTTTTGATATGAAATGGATGTTTATTACATGGTTCATTGGACTATATGAAATCCTAGAGAAAGTTGGATCAGTTACCTATAAAATGGACCTACATCCTTTTTTATCATAGGTACACAACATATTTCTTATTTCAATATTAATGAAATGTGTACCAGATTCATCTCATGTTTTGATCCCAAAGTAGTTAGTTGGAAGTGAATATTTCTTATGAGGAATAACCAATTAGAGCACTTGACTATAGAGAGTAAGTTTTGAGGGAAAAATAAATTCCCCATGTTAGGGTTTTATGGAAACCACATATTGTTAAAGACGCAACATAAGAATCTTAAAATTCTATGAAGTAAAATATCTATGATTATTAGATAAGTAAATAAAATTATAAGGACATAATTTCTAAAAAGGGGAAGGATTTAATAAGACATTTAGGGATAAAATAATTATTTTTCATATTTATTAATATATATGTATTATATAGTAATTTTTACTTAAAATTTACTCTACACCTAATAGTATACCTGACATGCAACAACGAGTTCTCCGAAATCATTTGTTTCAGACAAGTCTAATTTATACAGAACAATAATATACTACAATTATTATTATTTTAAGTGGTAACTATCTTTTAGAAATTATATTAGAGAGACTAAATAAAACAAACTATATTATGTTTAAAAATGTTTATTAATTTTTTTACATCCACTCACAAATTTTATACTCCCAAGATAAGAGTAAATAATTTTTTTTCTTAAAACTAATTTTTTTCTAAAAAATAGTTTCCCCACCTTTTAGTGGCGCACCTATTTTATATATAACTTTTAAGACATTTATTATTTTTATATGAAAAAATATACTTCATTTTTGAAATAGGGGTATTAATATTGACTTTGGGTGTATTTTTGGTTTTTTTGAGAACTTTTTTGTTTTGATGAATAGTAAATAATACATGATTTTAATTAAAAACAGGTTTTTCATATAAATTATTGATATTGTTAAATTTATTTTTAAATGGTTTTAAATTATAATTATAGAAATTTTACATAATTTAAACCAACTTAGATCACTACAAATAGTTTCACTTTGAATTTAGATGTAGTAAAGTTGTGATATTTTGAACATTTAATCTTTAAAAACTTACTTTATCATCTCATCCTTGGGATTAATTTAAAATTCATTTCTTCCACATATGTGATTTTAATTTGGGAAAAAGGATTCCATATTTGGAATCAAATTTCTTTATACATTATAATATTATTATTTTTTAAATGAAATATTAAGTCATTAAAATTAGTTACAATGATTACGTTAAAAATGGGTTTACTTATTGGTTAAAATTTAATCATAGGAGCCAAATGACCTAGAAACATGTCCAAAACCAATTAAATGGACATTATTTAACAATATACGCTAATTTATCTAATTTTTATAATTATTGGAGTCTCATTATGTAAGGGATACCTCCCAATAGTGGTTACCTCTTTCTATCTATAAGAATGCCACTCTCATTTACTATTAAAAGGCAGTCACACCATCCCCTCCCCCTCACTTCTTCACACCTCTCAATACAATTTAAATCATTAAAAAATTACTCCAATAATCTCCCAACACCCCAACCCCTTCACCCTAGAGGCCTCACATTGGGAAGAAAACCAACCAAGAAGTCCTTTTGTACAAACCAGAAGGAGTTACCTAAAGAAGAGGTATTATTTACTAACATGCATTTTTACTTTGTTTCCATATCCAATACCTTAGTTTCACTTTATATCTTGATTATATAATTACATAATTATATTCAATATAACTGAGTTATTTTTATGTTATTGTTTAGAGATATACCTACACACACTTCCATTTAATTTTTAACGAAATTATAGTTCGTGTGTGCGACGAACAACTACCTCACGAAGAGATTTTCAACTTCAGATTTTTGACAATTATGTTTTACTTAGTATTTTTATATTATATATATATATGATATTTATAATTTCATTATAACTCTATAATTGTTACATAACACATATATTCATGTATTCCATTTTGTGGGAATTTAGTAACAACATCTGTGGACGTGTGGACTACCACCTCCAAAAAGGGTTGTTATACATTTAAAATTTATATGGAATGTATTGGTAGTGGTTTTAATTAAACATATGGTACATACATAATTTTTATATTATATTAATTTCATTATTACCTTTCTATAAATATAAGTAATCATTTTCTTTAACACCCTTTCACACATTAGAAAAAGTGATAAAGTCTTTAATAGACATGTGGACTACCACATCCTCAATGTTATGTGACTAATTTACATCATCATAATTATATATATAATTATACATGATTAAATAACATGTAATTGATGATCTAATGATCATTATGGAATGAAAAATGGTACTTACATTCTTTCCATAATGACCATTGAAAAATGGGAATGTCACTCATGCATGCATACGAACTACCATATCCTTGATTATAAAGTTAGTTCATTCTTCATAACCAAAAATATAACTTTTGTATTAATATGATATTAATTTCATGATTATTATTATGAATATTTTTATATAATAACCCCTTTAACTATAGTTAACATACCAAAGTCGTTTTTACACATAAATAGAATATAGCAAAAACAACAGATGTAAACTTAACTATTTAAGTAGTTGTATAAAAAAATATAATATTTGAAATAAAATTAATGATAAACATGAAAATTTTCTGAAGTAATTAAATAATTAACATAATTTTATTATTCAAGAAGATAGATACACACATGAAAAGTAAAAATCTAGGTAAGGGATTTGATCTAAATCTCTTTTAATTAAGGAATATTTTGAAGTTATCCACCACTATTATTTTATAATGTGTATATAAATCCAATTTGACATATTATATCCTGATTTTTTATTCTCATTATATTTAATTTTTTTTATTTTACTCTTTTAATGAGTTTTACTATTCAAATATTTCAATTTGTTATGGGACACATTGATTTAAAAAATATATTTCAAATGTTTTAAAATTTAATTTTAAAATATTTTCCACCATGTAAATATTCATGTTATTATTTAGTAGGCTTATTCATTTAAAATTATTATAAATGAAATTTTATGTCTATTTTTATTTTCAATCCCAATTTTTCAAAAATGAAATCTTTAAAAAGGTTTTATATAGAACGATTTCAGAAATAGCTAAAGAAATATTCTATTCTTAACATATATGGTAAAGAAAATTTTCCTCCATATTAGATATTATTTTATTTTTTGATTTCTTTGTAATATTTTATGTTTTGGTAAATGAAAATTATACTAACCTTTTTTGGTATTTTTTAATTGAAAATTGGTTTTCAAAAGATATGTGTATTTTTAATTAAAAAGGGCCTTTTTGAAAGAAAATTTAATTTTAATATATGAATGTGATATTCATATGAGTTAAAAAGATTTTTAAAAATTATGAAATGTTTTATATCATGGTCTGGTTATTGGACATTAAAAAATATGGGTTCTTCGATATAGCGCTCCAATGCAGCAGGTAATGAATATATTCTTTGGAGAATTATATTGAATTTAGTTGTATAGTTGTTCCAATCTATAATCGGTCTATAAGGGTTCTCTCAGGGATAAATGTGTTTATTCCCCAAGGTACCTTAATGAATTTTACATATTTTATAATTATTTATCATGGAAATAATTTTTTTTCAAAATATAAAATAAATAATATTTATTAAGGAATTATATTTCCCCTTTTGGGTAAAATATAATGTTTTCAAGAAATCATTTTGATGATTTCTAACATTTAAAAATGGACCAATGTTTCCTTTTTTTTATATCCATTAAATATATTTTTTTATCATACCACATTTTTAAATGTTTTTCACATGATTTAATGGTGAGTGAGATATTTTAAGTGGTCAATTTTAAAGTTATGACATGTTTTCATAAAATATACCACGGTTTATTTATTAAATGTTTTATTTTGTGTAAACAATGAATATTATTTGGATGTTTCAAATTTTTATTATATAGTTTTTTATATATTAGATATGGCATAATTCTCAAAAACTATATACCTGAAAAGATCATTAATGTAAAAGAAATTAAATTCTTGAATAAACACAAGATTATGTAATGGTTATGGTTGGGGACTTATAATAAGTCTATGTATAAGATGAATTTTTATATATTATGTAATGGCCATGGATAATATAGGTTAAACTTGTGGAATCATATATTGAGAATAATTTTTCATGATTTAGACATTAGATAAATGATTCTTCATGAATATGTGATTTATCATTATGATTAGTGTTTCTCACAATGTGATTTTTGGTTTTAGTCATTGGATATAACTAGATGAAACTACTTTAATGTTGAATTATACGTAAATTCTTTTGATGAAAAACAAAATGTGTTTATGAATAGAGTTATCATGATATATTATTTACAACATTCACATTAACCAACTCTCAAATGCATCAAAGAAGATAAGGATAGCGTTCGATGACACCTTGGGTGGTGGAAACCGTGGAGGTTAGAAGATTGAGTTTTCTATATGATAATAATATGAGAAGAAATACCGACTTAAATGTAATAGAGGCATGGTAATATGTGTTAGGTGTGGAAAATAAGGGCATAGTGAAAGTTATTTTTGTGGAAAAATTGAAATTTTTGTTGATGAAATGGATGAGAATAATGGTCTCCCTAGGTAATCATCAATGGTTTAATGTTTTAACTATGGATAGTATGGGAATTATTACAATATATAAGGTAAAAATAATTAATATAATCAGAATTTTTATGAGATCAATTTTTATAATGTTAATGATGAAGAGACTACAATTGATATATGATAAGAAGCAGATATTAAGGAATAATATGATCAAGCTTAGTAAAAGGTTTTAGACAAATGAGGAATGATTAAAGTGATAGTGTATTTTGATTTAATAATTATGTTGTCAAATTATTTAATCAATGACTTTCCATTTATAAAAATCATGTATCATATAAGTGTTGTACTGTGGTACTTATTATTTATGGATTTGGAAGCATGTGATGAATAATACTTGCAACCAAGAGAAGTGATTTGTTGTAAGGTTGATCTTTTGAATAAAACATAACATTTTTGAAGATAAAATAAATATATTCTGAATGTTTAGATAATAGTGATAAATAGATTTATATGTGATATTATTTGTGGAAATGAACTTATTTATTAATTTTATAGTTTATGTCATTTTTATTGGGTCTACTACATGTTTGGATTTAATGAATGTATTCAACAACCTGAGATTTTTATCTTTGGAAACATGCATATTTTAATATAGTTTAATGTGATCATGGAATTCATATATTTTTTTTGTGAGAAAAATAGATACATTATATTTTGGGGGAATCTATTATAAATTTGATCTTGTATATTCAGCAAACAACCTTCAAAATTATTGCACTATGAAATTGAAAATATACATTTTCGATCAGTCTTAAGGTTAAAAACCAATGGAATGTATTAAGTTGAACATTGGATATTATTGTTTGTTGTTAAAATATTATTTATTATATTGAATACCATGCGAAAACCATTTTTATTTTAGTAAATATTTAATGGAAGAAGGAATAACTTATAGATATTTTGATAAAAGTTCTCCTGGTCTAAATTTTATTCCTTAATATCTATCTCTAGGTGAATGAATTGAATTAGAGACAGATTAAACAAAAACCAATGGATGGGAATATTATTATTCCAGGAAATAAACTTTAAGTAAGTTTATTTTATCACGTAAATTATTTGTATAGTATAGGAGTCACTCGGCTCTAGGAAAATGTTTTCAAAACAACAACTTTATCCACTAATGTCACGACCCATCCCCCGGGGCCTATATCGTGACTTCCCCAAGCCCACCTTCCATAGGCCAGGGACTGGTGAATAGAACCAAAGGTGTAAATACCTAAATTGGGAAGGTATTTCCTTTATAACTGTAAACTAACACATCAGAGTACACAACTGGAAGCAAAAGACTATGTAAAACTGTATAGAAAAGAAGAACTGGAAAGTAAAAAGGTCCAGAAATACAATCCCAACAGGAAAGTTCAAGTACAAATGAAAAGAAAGTACAACTGAAGAAAAGTAAAGTAACTACTGGGTCGTCCTCTGAGGTTCCTACCTGAAGGGTAGGTACAAATGGCTTCCTCAGCACTCCACGTCTGTCCGCCTCCTCCGTGTACCGGCACACCGAGTAGTCCACCTCTGGGTACCATCCTGTCCTGCTACTCTCTGCCTCAGTCAGCACCGTCCGTCGTCTGCAACCAACACAATGAGGTATGGGCATAGCCCGTACGGGGGTGATTATAACGATACTTAGTATAGACCTCGAGACCCTCAAGGCATCATAAAATCCAACAAGTATAAACCAAAAAGTATGAAATAAATGGATAATAATTACTTAGGTATATATCCATACATATACCTAAGTTATCTTGTAAATCATTCCAATCATAAGGGAAAAACAAAAGTCAATGTCTAAGCTCAATCCAAGATTTTAATTATCAAAACCACGGCTGCTGGATAACTCCTCCTCTATCAAGTACAGTGGGCCTGTCGGGACACCAAGGCGCTTCTCACTAACCTTGGACTACTGAGGTACTCCTCCTGTCGTGTATCGTGGGTCTGCTTCCAACTACCAGCTGCTCCTCCACCATGGGTCTTCCGCTAACTACTAGGTGCTCCCCCTAATATCCTATAGAGGTAATCCTCTTATTGAGTACCACCGGTCTTCCGCCAACTACTAGGCGCTCTTCCGCTGTGGGTCTGCCTCCAACTACTATGCACTCCCCACTGGGGTAGTTGAATCACTCAGAGTCGAATCAATCAAAAAGTCGTTAGGTCCTACAGCTACTAGGTCTCTACACTCTGTCTGCTCATCACTGGAAGGATTCGCGCCACGAGTAATTGGGAAACACACCAACTGTCATGAAGTGCCATGAAGAAATATTTCAAAGGACTACCACATCATAGGGGTCTCAAGGAAACAGACGACGCATCAATCGGACGCTCGATCTCTTAGTTATTATCATTTTTGTTCCAAGGTCCTGGTTAGATTCGCGTATGATCCAACCTGACCGTAACTACAATATAACCGGAAGTCCCATGGGGTATTCTCAAAGGGATAAATTCTTTCCAAAAAAAATGAGTGCCACTGATGGTTGGTCAAACGGTCATCTGGTACCAAAGATATTTCCAACAGAAAGAAAAGGGGTCGGTAAAGGGCCTTGGCCCAGTCCGACCCTGTCAGACTGTCTCGGACCAACCTAGAAGGGGGCGAACTGGTCAGCCCATTAAGTTCAGCTCGGTCTGCTGGGCCTGGCCTAGTGGACAACGAGGGCAGTTCGGCCCAGAGGTTGGCACGTAGGCGACTCGGCCCGATGTTCGAGGCTGGTTCGGCTAGAGACACGAGGAGCGCAGCTAGGGAGACTTGTCTCGGGAGGTCAGCGACATGTTGCGTGGGTCGCGGGTAGGCCGCAGGGGCGTCCGTCAGGGCGCGACAGTGGCCAGGCAGGCTGTGGGGACACACGGGCAGCGCGCGGGGGCGCCGGGCAGCGCGCAAGATGCCCAGCAGGGTGCTGGTGGGGCCGGGTAGGCCGCAGGGGTGCTGGGCAGGGGGCGGTAGCGGCCGGGCAGGCCGCGGGGGCGCTAGACAGCGTATGGGGCAGCTCACATGGGTGCGGGCTGCGCGTGGGATTCCGGGCATGGCGCTGGCAGGGCCGGTCAGGCCACGGGGGGGAGCCGCGGGTTAGGCCGGGGCGAGCGTGCCACCGTGAGGGAATTGATGTTCATGGAGGCCGCGGGTAGTGTGGATTTCATCATTTCTTCCTTCATTGCCTCATCGAAGATCACTAAAAACAAGCACGGTGGAGGGGGGCGGTCGGGCTATGTTGGTTTGGTCCACTCCCTCCGTGTTTAGGGTTGTAGCATGTGGTTCATTAAGATTTTAAGAAAGAAGATAATCATTAAATGTTTCTTCTCAATCTCTGCAACACTTCCATTCAACCGAAGGTGATAATAGAAAGTGGATTATTACACAGATGAACCCCTACCTTTGTTTTTTTGTTCTTTGACGTTGCAGAAATAGAGTGAAGGAGTTCGTCGTTCGTCGCATTCGTCATGCTCTCCCAATCCCTGCTACGTTGGCTGTGGAAGATGCTCCACGTCAGTAAGACTCGAGGGAGGAAGTCCGAGGAAGAAGTCAAAGAAGGTCCTTGGAATTCTTCATTGGTGGAGCGTTCTTTGTTCTTTATTGGGAGCTTTTCTCCCAATTTCCTCTTCTCAAGTTCCACCAAAAAGAATATGCCAGAAAAATAATATATTGAAATATCCTATTAATTTTGTTGGCACAATATTTGAATTGGACTCAATAATTTGGTTGTCTCCCCTTAATTAATGTGGATAATTGACACAATTAATTAAAGGGGAGTTGTCTCCATAAAGATGAAGAGGCTCCAAGGGTGGTGGCACCATTAAGTGAAGAGTGTTGGCATAAATTAAATATTGCAATTTAAAGAGTTTCTCCACCTTAAATGGGGGGTTCCAAGTGGTTACAAGCCTGGGTGGTCCCCACCAAAATTATCCTCCCAAGGGTGGTTATGTTTGGGAGGGCCCCACCACCATAACCTCTCAAGGGAGTTTAAGGTGTGGTGACCCCCACCTCCAACCTCCTCTTGGAGGTTTTAACCTCCACACACCAAAAGGTGGCTCAAATAAAATAAAGTTGTTGTACATTTTATTTTATTATTTTTTTATAAAAAGCCAAAAAATAACTTTTATTCTTAACCAGCTGCCGTCGAGGTAAAAGTCTTCTTAAGAGAATACGAGAACTGGGAGTTCAACGGTGCCATCAGATTTCAGTTCCAAGCACCATTTCAAAAGTTATAAAATCTCACTCGTACATTTAATGAATGTACCCCAAAAAAACATCAGAAATTGATTCCGGGCACATCGGTCCTCGAAATCAAGCACCGTAAAATTTCACGGACTCGAAAAAATCCCATGTATTTAAGAAAAAAAATTCCATGAAATTTCTGGGTCTTTACATTATCCCTACCTCAGGGCTTTACGTCCCCATAAGATACAACTCGAACTATGGAAAAAAATGGGGGTACTGAGCACGCATCTGAGCGTCCTGCTCCCATGTGCTCTCCTGGAGGTTCCCGTGCTTCCAACGAACACAGACCAGAGGTATTGACTGTCCACATAGGACCTACTTCTGTTGATCCTCAATCTCCACTAGATCCTCCGTAAAAGTTTCCCCATCTTCGACGTCTAGCTCTCCATGTTCGATGATGTGGGAAGGGTCGCGCACGTATCTACTCTGTTGAGATACGTGGAAGACGTGGTGCACCTGGTGCAACTTAGGTGGAAGATCTAAGTGGTAAGCCACCTCACCTACTCTGTTGAGGACCTGGAAAGGTCCAATGAACCTCGGAGATAATGTTCCACTTGGCTAAATCTCCATAGACCTTGTCAAGGTGAGAACCATAAAAAGATGTGGTCGCCATCCTCGAACACCAAATATCTTCATCTCCTACCAGCATATGACTTCTGTCTGCTCTGTGTAGTCTTCATCTAATCGTGGAGGATATACACCTTCTTTGTGGTAGCTCACACCATCTCTGGTCCGACTATTGATGACTCCCTAGGGTTAGTCCAGCACAAGTGTGATCTGCAAGGTTTCCCGTACAAGGCCTCAAAATGTTTCATCCCTATGGTGGAGTGATAGTTGTTGTTGTATGAAAACTCCACCAAAGGAAAGTGATCCTCCCAGAAACGACTGAAGTCGAGGACACATGCACGTAGCATGTCTTCAAGGGTCTGAATGGTCAGCTCAGTCAGAACTTCCGTCTGAGGATGGCAGGCGGTGCTCAAGTGAAGCTGTGTCCTGAAAGATTCCTACAGCCCCTTCCATAGCTGGGAACTAAATTGTGTGTCACGATTAGAGACAATCGAGGAAGGTACTCCATGTAAACTCACGATCACTTTCACATAAAGACATCCCAAGCTCTGTATTTGACCCTGCTCTCTGATCGGTAGGAAGTGGACTGAATTGGTGAGTCGGTCAAAGATCACCAAAATAGAGTCATGAAACCTCAATGTACGTGGAAGACCCTTCACTAATTCCATGGATATCCCATCCCAATTCCACTCTGGGACCTTTAAGGGCTGAACCAAGCCTGCTGGTACGTGGTTCTATGCCTTAAATTGCTGAAAAGTGAGGCACCATGAGACAAAATTTACTACTACCTTCTTCATAGCTGGCCACCAGTGCAGTCGTTGAAGATCCTAGTACATCTTCGCCAATCCTGGATGTACCGCTAGAGGGGATGTGTGGAACTCCCTCAACACTTCCTCCGGAAGTTCCACTAGTACCAAGGTACATCCTATGAAGAGGATAACGTGCTTCCCACCTTCATAAAATACATCAGGTGCCTTCCCTGTGGATATTTGAGCACGTCATGTCTCACAGTTAGCATCCCCATGATGTACCTCCCTGACTCGCTAAAGAAGTGGGGGAGTGACCATAAGAGTCTGTAGGAATGCTGATCCATCTCTATCCACAAAGGATATCTTTAAAGTATCCAGCTTCTCTGTCGCCTCTCCTAGAAGCTGTATAACAAATCTCCTGCTGAGAGAATCTGCTACAACATTCCCCTTCCCAGGAGTATAGACTATCTTGAATTCATAGTCCTGGAGGAACTCGAGCTATCACCACTGTCTCAGGTTTATGTTTTTATAAGAGAAGTTATTCCTGAGACTCTTGTGATCAGAGTACAAGTTAAAATGTTCACCCATAAGATAGTTCTGCCACATCATCAAGGAGAAGACCCCTACTGCTAACTCTACGTCATGGGTTTCCGTAATTCTTCTCATGAAGTCTCAGCTGTCGAGAACTATATATGATCACTGCTCACTCCTGCATCAGGAAACTCCCTAGTTCGGTCCCTGATGCATCGTAGTAAACTACATACCCTACACCATCCTCTAGAAGCCTCAAAATGGGGGTATTAGTCAGACTCTACCTCATCTCTTGAAAGCTCTTCTGGAATCTCTCCGACCACACAAAGGGTTTCCCCTTCTTTGTCAAGGCTGATAGTGGTTATAAAACTCTAGAGAAGTCTGGAAAAAACCTTTGGTAGTATACAGAACAACCCGGAAAACTCCGTACCTCCATCAAACTCCTGAGTGGATCCCAAGAAAGTACCTCTTCAATCTTCACTGGATCCACTGCAACTCCAACCTCTAAGATGACAAGTCCCAAGAAGCGAACCTCTCAAATCCAAAACTGGCACTTTGAGAGCTTACCATAAAGATGGTGCTCTAGGATTGTGTCCAGAACAACCCGCAAATGGAAGGCATGCTCCTCCTCAGTAGTTGAGTAGATCAAAATTTTTTCTATGAAGACTACGACAAAGCGATCGAGGTATGACTGGAAGATCCTGTTCAGAAGACTCATGAACACTAATGGAGCATTCATTACGCCGACGGGCATAACCAAGAACTCTTAGTGGCCATACCGACACCTGAAGGCCGTCTTCTGCACATCCCTGTCTCGAAATATGAGTTGGTAATAGTCTGATCTGAGGCCTATCTTTGAGAACCACTGTTCTCCCTTCAGCTGATCAAAGAGGTCATCAATCCTCGGGAGTGGGTACTTTTTCCTTCCATTCACCTGGTTTAGGCGACGGTAGTCAACACAGAGCCTCAAGCTCCCATCTGCCTTCTTGGAAAACAGATTAGGGGCTACCCAGGGGGAAACATTGGGCCAGTTGAATCTCTTTCACTGAAAGTCCTCTAGCTGTACCCGCAACTCACGATGCTCAGCAGGAGCCATCCGATATGCTGGAGTATATATCAGTGTAATATCAGGGTACAAGTCAATGTAGAAGTCCACCTATCTATGAGGAGGTAGTCCTAGAACATCATCAGGGAAAACATCCACATACTGCTCCACCACTACAGGATAAGTCGGACTCTCCACATCAACTACTCTGAGGGTAAGGCAAGCCAACTGGTGAGTGATCGGCTGCACCCTCTTCCGAGTAAGTCCTTCTTGTGCTACAAAGGATCCCTTCTCGCTGGTGAAGGTAAACCTGGTCCCATCAATGTGGAAACACCACACTTTTTTCCTAATATAGTCAATCTGAGCATGGGATATAGATAACCAGTCCATACCCAAGGTGACGTTGTAAGGCCTCTATGACGCTACTAGGAGATCCCAACCGAAGCTCTCACCTCCTAGAGTAAGCTTTCACTACCGAAACTAGTGCGTAATCATCAAATCTACTCTTGTAGAAGTCTCTAGCTATAAGGATCGATCCAACGGCTCTGTCGGAATCTCCGAGCTCCGAATGAGGGATGTGGAAATAAAAGGGTGAACGAAAACTGTGTCTATAAGAACTTCATCTAAGGTGGAATAGATGAAGATCGTACATTGAATCATCTCCAGAGTGCCATGATCGTAGGCCTCAACTGCCTGAAGATGAGCTCTCCCCTATCCACCTGCTCCCTACGGTCGGGGTGGACCTCTTAATGGTGGTGGTGGTAACACCTCATAACGACGTCCACCTCCAGCTGCACGTCCAGCTCCTCTACCACGTTTTCCTCCTCCCTACGAACCTCCTCGATCGAACCTCTCCCTCTCCTTGGGAGGTCCCTAAATTGTCTACTAATAATCAGAATGACGGGTTGAATTGTCAGAAGCCATGTGGCCATGCCCGCCGCATGAGTAACATTGTCCGCTCCTGGCATGACCAACTCTATCTACACTCTGGGTGCCCCACAAAATTGATCTTGACTCATGTGGTTGACCACCTATAGGTATGGTCCTCTTGGACGTATGCAACATCTGTCTACTACGAGATGCAGAAGACTCTACTACGTGTCAGCTAGTAGTGTCTCTTTCTGCTGGAGACTTCTCAGAAAGGAAACTCTCTACTAGGAGGGCTCTCTCTTGCACCCATGCATGCATCAAGAAGATGAGTGAGATCATCAGAGCTCAGATCTCTCGCATGATCCCCTGATCTAAGGGATGGGCCCTGAATAATGGGCCCCACACCATATTTATGGAGTAGCATGAGAGGTTAGTGAACCTCACTGAGTACTATTCTACTGTCATGCTACCCTGCTGTAGATGCATTAGATCATATATCCACACCGCTCGAACGGTGTCTGGGACAAACTCCGCTCGAAACAGGCTCTTGAAGTCTATCCATAGTAGCATCGTCTCTTCATGCACCTGAAGAATTAGTCTCCACCATCTTCATGCTTCTTCCTAAAGGATAATCGCGTAAAGGATCACCATGAAGTCTTCTGGTGTCCTTACTAGCCTGAAGACTCTCACCACATCCTCCATCCAATCCTCAGCCGCCTGTGGGTCCATCTCTCCCCTGAACCTTGGTGGCCTCTGGTGCTGGAACTCATGAAATGCACTCAAGCGCCATGCATTATCTGCTGTTGGGGCTAGTGGCATCCGTGGAACAACAGAAAGTAGTACCATTGGTGCCTCCACTAGTAAAGGTCCCTGTACCGAGGCCTCGTCGCTCGATGGGATGTTAATATGTACGACTCTCGGGGATCTAACTGGTCATCCGTAGGGAGGCATCCTGAAAGAAATAGACGTGACATGGTCAAAAGATTATGCCTACTGTGCTGACCTGGTTGAGATAACTTAAAGAAAACTTTTGGAAACATGCACACAATCAGTGTTTTCGTGCACTGAGCCGGAAATCCGAAGATAGGGTCTTAGTGTATGGATACATCGGCCTCTCACACCAACACTGGACTCCCTAAACTAAAAACCACACTTAGTACCCTTAACACTATTGCTTCACTGTAAAGAAAGATTAGAGTCCTAAGTTCTACGGTAGAACCGACTCCTCCAATACCAATTTGTCATGTACCGTCCCCCATGGCCCATATCGTGACTACCCCAAGATAGCCTTCTATAGGCCAGGGGATGGTGACTAGCATCAAAGGCATAAATCCCTAAACTGGGAAGGCATTGCCTTTATAACTGTAAATTGACACATCTGAGTACACAACTGGAAGCAAAATAGTAAGTAAAACTGTATAAAAAAGAATTTCTAGAAACTCAAAAGGGCCGGAAATACAAGCCCAAAAGGAAAGTACAAGTATAATAGAAAAGAAAGTACAACTAAAGAAAAGTAAAGTAGCTACTAGGTCATCCTTTGTTGTTCCTACCTCAAGGGTAGGTACAAATGGCCTCCTCAGCACTCCACATCTCTCTGTATCCTCCGTGAACTGTCACACCGAGTGGTCCACCTCCGGGTATCATTCAGTCCTGCTACTGTCTACCTCAGTCAGCCCTGTCTGTCGTCTACAACCAACACAATGAGGTGCGGTCATAGCCCATGTAGGGGTGAGTATAATGATACTCAATAGGGACCCTAAGACCCTCAAGGTCTCACAATATCCAACAAGGTTAAACCACAAAGTATGAAATCAATGGATAACCATTACTTAGTTATATTCCCATACATATACCTAAGTTATCTATTAACCCATCTCAATCATGAGGAAAACACAAAAGTCATTGACTCAGCTCAAACCAGGATTTTCATTATCGAAACCACGACTGCTGGAGAACTCCTCCTCTATCGAGTACAGTGGGCGTGTCGTGACACCAAAGAATTTCTCAGTAACCTTGGACTGCGGATGTACTCCTCCTGTTGAGTACCGCGGGTCTGCTACCAACTACCAAGCGCTCCTCCTCTATGGTACTACCTCCACCTACCAAGCGCTCCCCCTAATAGCCTACAGAGGTACTCCTCCTATCGAGTACCGTGGGTCTGCCGCCAACTACCAGGAGCTCCTCTGTCGTGGGTCTGCCACCAACTACCAAGCACTCCCCACTGGGCTAGTCGAATCACTCCGAGTCGAATCGGTCAAGCAGTCATCAGGTCTACTAGCTACTAGGTCTCCACAATCTGTCTGATCGTCACTAGAAGGATATGCTCCACGAGCTACTGGGAAATACTTCAACTGTCGCGAATTTCCACGAAGAAGTATCTTAAAAGTCCGCCATGTCATAGGGGTCTCAACGCAATAGACGACACATCAATCAGATGCCCAGTCTGTTAGTTATTAGACTTTTTTTCCTGGGGGCCCAGTTGGATTCGTGTACGATCCAGCCTGTTAGGTCCACTAGGCTGAATACCCTGAGGGGGGGGGGGTGAATCAGGGTATGACTAATTAAAAATTAATGCCCGTTCTGATCTTGTTTCGCTATTAAGAAAAACACTCTTCTCTCTCTTTCCTGCTGCACAATATAAACAAAAAGTAAAGCAAGCACAAGACACAACAATTTTACTTGGTTCTCCACTAAGGGATACGTCCAAGGAGCATACACCGACAGGTTGCCGACCGTACCAAATTCCACTAATCTTCACTAGCTGTGGATTATAAGGTTTGGGCTAGATCACTTCTATGCCTAGGCTCACTACCTATACAAGTTTATGGTCAGCTCACTGCTTTCCCAAGGGTCACTTCCTGTCTCTCTCTCTCTGGCTCACTGCCAGTGGAGAGGATCACCTTCTTCCTCTTCCTAAGCTCACTGCTCTTGGTAGGAATCCACTCACTGTTTATAGACCTGTAGGTCTCTTCATTTTCATGAAAGAATGCATCTTCTCTTATATGTAGATGCTCTATTGAAGTTCAACTATCATCCGTAGATGAATCTCTCTTTGCACCGAATGTATCGGGAAAACCTCCAGCTTCCACACAGCACGAAAATCACTGCTGGAAATGATCCTTACATGGCGCGCAAGTCAATCACGGCGCACAATTATCGGCGCGCAAGTCACAACGGGCACGCAAGTCCTCCTCAGACACTTGCGCGACTCAAGATTCCTCAACTCCAAACTTGCACGACTATATTCCTTTTACGCCCAAACCAATATTGGCGCGCAACTACCAACCAGCGCGCAACTTCTAACACCGGCGCACAACTTCAACCACTGGCGCGCAGCTTCACCTGCGCGACCACACACACCACCTGCGCGCCCACCACACCTGTGCAACGGGAGCTCTGATTTCTCAAAGAGTTGAACTCCGGTGAAGAATGAAGAGGGGTGGTCCAGTATTTATAGGAAAATTGACCACCTTGCACGATGGCATGCTAGTCACCTGCGCAACCCAGTCTCGGTGCGCACGTCTTCTGTCCTTTTAGACACTTGCGCGACCAACTCCCAAACTTGTGCGAACCTATTTCCTTAGCCATATTTTGATCTTCTGATCTTGAAAAACATATGGCGTGCAAGTTTCTTATTCTCCAAGTCCTTGGCGCGCAAGTCCCTTTGCCAAAAACACTTTTCTTCATTTGCTGATTTTCAGGCCCAAAAATTTGGCAAACACTGGAAAACGGCGCCACCTTGTATCTGTTCTTTTGTACCTCCTCCAGATCATACATTCCTTTTATCGACGTTCTTGAATCAAACATGGATCATTGAACTCAGCTCTTGAACTCGACATTCCACCATGAAATCCTCTTTGTCAACAAATTTGTATGTCATCGTTTTGCTTTGTCAACAATCACCACTCAGATGTCCACTTTGTCATAAAAAACAATCACCTCAAAAATGCTTCAATGATACCTTGAGGTATTTTTACCCAACACAGCCCGAATGTAAATCTAATATACCCTGAACTCCAGTGGGGTATTCTCAAAGGGACGACTTTGGTTCAAAAAATACCGGCACTACTGACGGTTCATGAAACGGTCTTCCGATGCCACAAATATGGCCAAGAGAAAGAAAATTGGTCAGTAATGGGCCTAGGCTCGGTCCTACCTAATCAGACCTTCTCGCCCCAACCTAGACTGGGCCGACCCAGTCAGACCCGCTGGGTCCGACCCAACTCGTTGGGAACGTCAGCCTGTTACGTTCGGCCCAGTCCGCTGGGCCCAGCCCAGCAGAATGTTAGGGTGGTTTGGCCCAGAGGTCTCCATGTAGGTGACTCGGACCGAAGGCTGGGGCCTGTTCGGCCAGCGGAATGAGGGGCGGGGCTCGAGCTAATCAGCCTGGTAGGACAGCGGCAAGCCGCACGAGTCACGGGCAGGCCGCAGGGGCGTCGGGCAGGGCACGACAAATGCCTGGCAAGCTGAGGGGGAACGTGGGAGGCACACGGGGGCATCTGGCAGTGTGTGGGGTAGCGCACGGGGGTTTCGGGAAATGCGTGGGGTGCTGGGTGGGGCACCGACGGTACCGGGGAGGTCACTAGGGCACACGGGTAGTACGCGGTGGCACCGGGCAGCACATGGGATGATGGGCAGGGCGCCGGCGGGGCCAGACAGGCCGCGAGGGCATGCGGGCAGCACGCGGGGGCACCAGCCAGTGTGTGGGGCAGCGTGCGGGGGGGGGGGGGGGGACATTGCATGAGATGTCGGGCAGGGCACCGGTGGAGCCGAGCAAGCCGTGAGGTGGGCCGTGGGTTTGGTGAGGGTGAGCGGGGCACTGTGGGGGCGGCGCTGTTTACGGAGGTCACAGGTAGCGCGACCTTCATCATTTCCACCTTCCTCACCTCGTTGAAGATCACCAAAAATAAGCATGGTGGATGGGGGTCGTGCCATGTTGGATTGGTTCGCTCCGTCCATGTTTAGGGTGGTAGCCTGTAATTCATCAAGATTTTTAGAAAGAAGAAAATATTTAAATATTTCTTTTCAATCTCCGCAATATTTCCATTCAACCGAAGTTGAAAATAAGAAATGGATTATTATATAAATGAACCCCCTACCTTTGTTTCATCGTTCGTTGACGTTGAGGAAAGAGAACGAAGGAGTTAATCATTCGTCGCGTTCGTCATACACTCCCAATCCCTACTCTGTCGGCTGTGGAAGATGCTCAACGTCAGTAGGATTCAAGGGAGGAAGTCTGAGGAAGAAATCGATGAAGTTCATTGGCATTCTTCATCGGTGGAGCATTCTTCATTCTTCATTAGGTGCTTTTCTCTCAAGTTCCTATTCTAATGTTCCACCAAAAAGAATATGCCAACAAAATAATAGATTGAAATATCCTAATAATGTTTTTGGCACAATATTCAAATTGGACTCATTAATTTGGTAGGCTCCCCTTAATTAATGTGAAGAATTGGCACAATTAATTAAAGGGGAGTTGGCTCCATAAAGGTGATGATGCGCCAAGGGTGGTGGCAGTATAAATTGAAGAGGGTTGGAATAAATTAAATAAGGGGAGTTGAAGAGTTTCTCCACCTTCAATGGGGGGTTAAAAGGGGTTACAAGCTTGGGTGGTCCCCACCAAAATTATCCTCCCAAGGGAGGTTAAGTTCAGGTGGTCCCCACCACCATAACCTCCCATGAGAGGTTAAGGTGTGGTGTCCCGCATCTATAACCTCCTCTTGGAGGTTTTTTCATGGTTAACTTTCACATAACCATGTTTTATATCACTCTATATAAAAACATGATAGTTAGATTTCTCCTCCATGCACAAAGTTTTTACTTCCTACTAATGATACCTTTTTCAGAATCCTAGTTTGTGGTGACTTTCAAATTTCTCTTTCCTTCTTTGTAAGATTATGTTTTATTTTGTTTTTTTCATGATTTGGGATTTTCACAAAGGTATTTTCAAATATCATCCATTTATTTTTTATGTGAAATTTCAAATTTTGAGAACAAAACTTATTGAAGGTTGGGAAAATTTTACACCCTATGATTTTACAATATGTCTCATTTAAAAATAATTAATCTCTTAGATAGATTATGTTGTACGCAACAACCAACTTAAAAACAATGAAATACAATTATAAACAAGATGTCAAATATGTTTATGTGAGTAGGATTAATTATATTTTAAAATCTATATTAATTACATATTTATTTTTTGTAAATAATTATATAATTTTTAGTAATATTATTTTATTCTCAAAATTAATGTTTTCTTTTAAAAAATATTTTTTTGATTTGTATAGAAAATAAACTTGATTAGTTTTTGAAACTATTACAAAATTTATTTTATAAAATTAAATTCATTCTTCAATTCATAATATTAAAATTAACCTAGGGTGAAGTTTTGGGATTTTTTTGAAAAAATTGATTTTCTAGTGAATAATGAAATATAGAGATTTTTTTAAAACTTTAATTTTATTTATTTTAAAAATAATCTTTACAATTATATTTTTTTATAATTGAAAATAAATTACTTTTTAGTAAAAATATTCTAATTTATTTAATTTTAATTATACTTGTACCTTAGTTCTGTAAATGTACAATTTTGGGCTTAATAATTCATTTTTCAGGAAAATTGTTTTTCATTGCATTTTGCGGGAATAAATTTAAATTGAATTATGAAATTTATGTGTTTTAAATTTTTAAAATTTTATTCTATATTTTAATTTATAAGTTTTAAATTTAAAAAATTCACAATAATTTTTTTCCAATATTAATAGTAGGCTTGGTAATTTTCATTACCGTGATAAAATGTAAATTGGGTAATACAGGTCAAAATAAAATGATAAGGACTAGAAATTGATCCAAAAATATGAAACAATGTTATTTAATGGGTAATTTTAATCAATAATAATTCAAGGTTTGTATATATGAGAATTATTTCCATTAGTAAGTTGTTATCACCTTATAATATCTTACTTAATTAAAACTCAAAGATGTCATATTCATTACTTTAATAAAATATAACAATTTTAATTTGGGGTTACCCAGAGTGTATATTTGAATATAATTATATTTTAGAGGGATAAAACATTTTTCATCATCATTATAATTTATTTTGAATTTTAACTGAATAAATAATTCGTAACACCCCAAGCTTCAACGGTACAATTCTCTTTGAATAATACAGTACCTTGCGCAGTACGCAACTTCGAGTTCTGGTACACCACGACCAATCAAACTAGCAATTTAAAAAGAAGTTATGAATAGTAATACCTAATTTTTGAAATTTTATAAATTTTATTTTTCAAAATGTTGTTAAATATTGGATTCTAAATATCAAAATTATATTAGGGTGAATTTTTGGTATTTTTCTAAAAACATTCAATTTTTGTTGAATAGTGAAAAACACTACGTTATTATTTAAAACAAACTATTTATTTAAATAGTTATTTTAAAAATTTAATTTAATTTTAAAGTAAAAATAGATACATAATACCTAAATTAATCCAATGTAATTCATTGAATTCATTTTATAATAATATTAGATATATAATGTTCTTTTAAAAAAAATTAACATCTTTTACCCACCTTTTAGGCACATTTTTAAATTTTCATAAATCGTAATTTTACAAATTATGTGAATTGAATTTAAAAAATATGAGAAACACAGTTGATATCAATAAGTAATATGCGGTTCAATAAGATGAAAATAATTTTTTGTGAATAGTTACTTTTGAATTTTATTTACCACGGTTAAAAGTAAATTTGGTAATTAAAGGTAAAAATGATATAATAATTACCCTTACAGATGTACTAATTCTATTACATAAATTTATTTTGACCAAAATAATCCTTAGGATAAAAATATAATTCTTTTTGATCCACTTGGATTAGGTTAGGACATTTTTTATATTTTATTTGAAAAATAGTTAAAAGCGTTAAATTAAAATTTTAATAACTAAAACATTTTTAATATTGAGTTATTCATAAGATAAATTCGACAATAAATATTAATTTTAATTCTAAAACAATTTCTTATATTATCATATTTTATTTAAAATTTTTATACATTAAATAATTAAATTTAGTTATGACATAATGATGATGCATTAATTAATTTTTGAATGAAAGATTAAAAAATTGATGTTATAAATATTAAAATAAATATAATGTTTATCTTTTGATGACATACAGGAATTTTCTAGTTGGATATGACATGCTATATTATATCAAATCTATTTTTTTCTGAGTAATAATTTCTGAAGACTTTCACTAAAACCAAATACTAAATAGTGTCAAAATTGAAAAAAATTAGTTTTTAAAACAAATAGTATTTTATTTAATGATATAAAATTCCTAGAAATATAAGGATAGATCAAAGGACATAAATAATGTTATATATTTCATTAATTAACCACTTGAGGTTCTCTTGATAGTTTATAGTAAGTTTATTAATGATATAGTGTACGAATACTAGAAGACATGGTAAAAGTTAAACTATATAACTATGAGTTAAATCTAAAAGATAAGTTTAATATGGTGACCTAAAATTGTCTAAAACCTATTGGTCAAGAGGTTTTCAACCCATAACAACATTATACTAAAAAAATTCCATTTTGAGATATTATAAACCGATAATTATTTTATAATCAAATAATATTTCAAGCTCTTCATAATGTGCCCCTCACATCCCTTTTAAAAGGGCACTTCCCCTTCTATCAACTTATGACCACCAAATATATTTGTCTCATCCAAAACCTACTCAAATATTCTCCAAAAAACCCTCACATTAACCTATATGCCTTAATTTGATCATAAATTTATCCTAAGGAGCTCTTTTGTTCAAATTAAATGGAAACACCCGTAGAAGAGGTAATTATTTCGTCACATCTTTCAAAGTTATTTTTTTCATCCATTTCCTCTTTATTTGTTGTTTCCATACCAAAATAATAACTCCAGTAACTTCTACATGTTGTTATGTTATTATAAATATGGTACAACCATATTCAATATTCTATCCGTCCTATGAATGACAAAGTCACCATATGTGTGTATGTATGGCTTACCGTCCCCACATCGTGGTGTAGTTGATTATTCAACACTTCATTATTTGGATGGGTATAATAATGTGTTTAAATTATGTAAATATTAAATATAACATGTTAATGGTTATATGAATATATAATATACCATCAAATTACATAGGATTTCACCATCAATAGAATGATATTTTCTCTAATGCGTACGTATGGCTTACCGTCTCCACGATGCGATGAGATTTCATTCCCGATTATAACCATTCAAGAATAATTTTCATATGATGATTAAAAATAATTTTCAAAAACATAATATCATTCTGGATATGAATCAATAAATCATATTCATAACAAACCAGAGTTACGTAACAAAACATATAAAGTAAAATGGATCAGTTGAGACCTGAAGGTATCATACTACTGAAATATTAATAACAAATAAATATTAGAGGATCATATATGATATAATATTTTTGTATGTGGTTATTTTATAATTTAATAGTAATTATTTAACCATTATATAGGATTTTAACCAACCCACGACTAAAGAAAAGTACCAGGTAAGTGTTAATTTTACAATCTCTTTATTATCTGAGATTGGTTATATGTAAGTATCTACTATGACCCCTTTATCATCAACATCTGTGTTTCATAAAAATGTATTTAAAAATATTATTACTGTTTACTAGACTATAGTCTAAATTCATTTATACCCTCATTTTACATTTTATAAAATGGAATGAAAGGAATATTTTCATCGCTTTCCAATCAAGTTACTTTATGACCTTTTCTGCAAATTAAGGAAAGAATTCTTTTTTAACTTATATAGTGGGTACAACTATTTTCTACAGCTATAACACCTTCAAATCTTCCCTTGCAAGATTATAATAATATTTTCAAAATAAATGTTTTCTTTTATAATTACATAAATTTTAAATGATTTAAAAAGAGAAATAGATATTTCTCTTCAATAGTTTTGAATTCATCTATGTCAATATCATTTGTTGTATTTTACGCTTATATGAAGGTGATTTATTATGATAAAATCTTCCATATTGTATTGAAGATTTTTTGATATGTTTGACTATGTATTTTGTAATTTTATACCATTTATGGTTTATGGTAAAATTATTAACATTTCATATGATAGTTTTAATATGAATGTTAATGTTATGTTTCAATATTTTCACATGAGAAATGCATTGGACATAGAATGTGATGGGTGAGGCCCACAATAGCATCTCGATGCATAGGCAGGTCTCATGATACAAACTAGTGTCTTGGTATAAGGACTTAAAAAAAGATATTATTTGTAGTATTGGTGCGATTCCCCAACTATGTGGTTATGATGTCAGGCATTATTCATATCATCATTATGAAATTAGCTATTGTATTAAATGTGATTATTTGACTAGTTTAATATCTACGTGAATAAGTAAATTGAATTTTTTGATTTATCTTTTCCATATTATGCAGATTTTTTATGTTTAAAAGGCTTGTGTTTTAGTCTTATAGATTTCCTTAAATGTTTATTCATGTTTATGATAGTTTCTTCTATATTGTTATCCTTTTTCAGCATCTGAGCTCACCCCTTTCTTATGTTTTATTTTTTCTAGTATGCGAAGAATTATATTATGATGGACCTGTAGAAATATGCTAAGGGATATGAGTGTGTTCAAAGGATATACAATTTTGCTATTTTTCTATTTCATAATGTAATGTAAAACTTATGTATGTATCTTGTACTTACAAGGATAATAAATTGATCGAAATTTCAGGAATTTATCCCTTGTGATCATTCCACTATTATGTAATAATTCACCGACTCTTGGAAACTAGGGTTGGGGTGTTATAGTTTGTATCAAATTAAGTTTAGTACAACTTTTGAAACTATATTTAAAAAAACAATGATTAGATAACATTTCCCTAAGATGGACTTTGAGGATTATTATAGAAGAAAATCCAAAAAGTTTTTTAATGTAGATATTATGTGTGTTTTCTGAGAAATACATCCATGTATGGATACTACAAGTGGATGTAGTTCAATCACAGATATATCTAATAGTGAAAACTCAGACAAGGAGTTTCTAGCTTAACCCGGGGTATCTTGGTACACAACAACAGGCCTTACTATGCACCTGGTTTGATACTCCCATGGAATATGCTTAGGATAATTCAAATTTTATTTAAAAACCATTATGAAAGATTTATGATTAAATACACCCCCAAAGAAAACATTTTTAGGATTATGGATTATATACATAAACTCTTCAATTTATGTTAGGTATTTTACTAGTTGGATTTATGTACTGTGATTTATAAACTAATATAATGTATTCCATTATTTAGAAATAGTGGCTAGTAAAAGGAATGGAAACAGTATCAACACAAGTAATCCATGTAGGGATATCCCTCCTACACAAGTAAATTATAGTTGAGTTGGTGATTTAACTAGTGCTGAACAACTTATAACCATACTGCGAAAACTCACCCAGGTTATGAATAATAATTTTAACCATATGGAGAAACCTAATCCACAACATGGAGGATAAATACTAGACCACTTCATGATGCAAAAAAACCAACATTCAATGGGATTATAAATCCATTTGTAACTATGAAATTCATAATTTCCTTAGAGAAAATATTTCATGCTTTGGGGAGTATCAAATGGGAAAAAGTTTCCATGGAAATTTATCACCTCCCAGGAGATACAGATCAATGGTGGTCATTAAATCAAAATAAAAATAAGGATGAATAAGTATCAAATATTTAATGGTGGTTGTTTAAAGATATTTTCATAGAAAAATTATTTCCTCGTGAAACATCGAGCGGATATGGAAAGAAGATTTATGAGTCTAAGGAAAAAGAAGGATGAGAAAGTCACAATGTATGAGACAAACATCACAAGATTAGCAAGGAATGAGTTAGATTATATACATAACCTAAGAAGTAATATTGATCAATTAATTGATGGGTTAAAACCATTTCTCCATCGACCATTTGTCTCACAATCTATCTCATCGTATGATGATATAGTCTAATGTGATATCAAGATAGAAAAGGAATTCTCTATGTCATGCTACTTTAAAGAAAAACAAGGGACGAAGAGATATTCTTAACACTCTGGAAATGGAAATAAGGGACAGAAGGTAAAATTTTGAATTTCGATCCTGTAGTAAATGTCGGAGGAAACACCCGAGTACTTGCCTAAATGTAATGAGAGTATGTTACCAGTGTGGAGAAAAGGGCCACCAAGACTATGATTGCAAGTGTAAGAAAGAGGTTGTAAATGTTGAATGCTACAATTGTAAAGAAATGGGGCATTATTCAAATTAATGTCCTAAGTGTTAAAAACCCTATCTCATAAAAGGCCGAGACTAAGGCCAATATTATGCGATCAAAACTATGGAGGTTGAAGTAATATCATGGTTTACTATCCTTATTTTCCTAATACATCACCCCAACCCTCAAAATCATTTCTTCTAACACATCATACCCTAACTTACACCTCAACAATGGAACTCCCCTCTATTGATCGATGATAAATGATCTAACCCCTACATGACACCATTTTTTAATCCTACTTGGAATAATCCTTCGAGATATTGTTATTTTCCCTTTCTTCTAGAGTGAACACACCTTCCTTATCCCTTGATTTGTTTTTGTTTCCCCACTGGTAAATCATAGTTTTATTGTAATGATTTCAACTAAATATTTTTCATTTTTTCACTATTTTATTATAATACTATACTTTTAAGATAGTTTATATTTATTTAATTTCTAAATTAATTAAAAATCACAATGGGTGTGTGTAATGACGGATTAATGAGATAAAATTTCATATCTCTTGATTTTATTTTATTTTTTTTTAATTTTATTTTTTCTTGTATACTTTAATAACTTCTCAGTTCATTTATGTGAAATTGAAATATTTCTTTTTTCCTACCAAATTTTTTTAATTTATATTCATCTTAAAAATTATAATGATAATTGAGGTCATGGATAGGACTAAATACGTGTGAATTAATTTTGGAATAAAGTGTCTTTGGAATTTTATTTTGTTTATATTCTATTTTTCATGTATGGAATAAGAGATCTTTGGTTTTGTTTTTTTATTTAACACTTGCTATCTGACAATAATATTCTTTAAATGTCTATACATAATTGGAATTGAGTTTAGAGTAACAAAATATTTTAGATTCTCATGAAGCAATGGATTATATATGTTTTATATGGTTGAATATATTTTATTTAGATCAATTAAATTATTATATACATTTATAAAAATTGGGTTACAGAATTAGTGGTAGTAATTAGTTCGTTAAAATTGTGATGTCAAAAAAATCAAACATAGATAATTTTTTGTGTGAATATGTCTACTAATAAAAATAAGTATAGGTTTTTATAGAGTGAATTTTTATTTATATTTTGGTTTAGTATGATAGTTATATCATGTAACATATTATTTATTAATAAATAATAATTCTTCCATCAACCCAGTTCTATAAGGATAACAATAGATACACAATAAATTGGTAATGTAAACTATTGAATCTGGTTAAATTGGCATTCAGTTGTCTCATAAAATATTTTTAACAACTTTAGGATTAGAAAATCAATATAAATTTTATTGATTTAAATATCACAGATTATAATTATAAATTTTAAATTATCTGGAGAAGTAATTTTATATATACTCATTTTCATTTAAATACACGTTAATAGTTCATATGATTGGTTTTTTAATACTATTTAATATTTAAATCATTAAACATGAATTTATAATAAATTAATGTTTAAATATATTCATGTTAAATTTAATTATGATATATGAAATATTTATCATCCCATTAACAAGTATTTTTTGTTAGGATTATGTTTTAGTTTATAGTTTTAATTTTGATTAAGTTGAATATAGTTAAATCTTTTATACTTTTCTAATTTTTTGAGAAAAATAATTGTTTGAAAAGGTGTGCAATTTTATCCTTGTTACATTCATTTAAATTACCAAATAAATTAAATAGGTTTAAATTTATTTAAATGAGTTATTAATATATTAATAAAGTTTTATATATTTGATTCATATTAATATGTTTGTTTTTAATATATTGGAATTTATTAATTTTTTTATAATAAAGTATCAATATTTTAATTATTTATTTTTATATAAATACATATATGGATAAATGTATTATTCATCTACCAACTAGGGTTTGTAAAAAATATTTTGAGGAGATTAAATAATTTATTGATTTTAATAGTGGATTTCAAAGAAATTTAAATAGTTTTCTATGTATAAAATGTGCATATAGAAATCCCTTCAAATGAGATACTGTGAGAGAAATTATATTTCTGAATGTGTTTTAAAAAAACAATATAAAATAGACAATTATTTGGGAAAATTATATTTCATATCATAGATACTAATGTATTCAGATGCATATTGATTCTATAATAGTTGATCTGGTGAATATAATGCTCGATGGCATGATACACTAATTTCAACCTGAAGATAGTAACATCATGAATACAGGCATTGGATGGATTAATACATATGATTGTATAGACTAATTAGAATTATTTTTTAAAAAATTATTTACAATTTAGTTACTAAATTATTTCATAGATGCACTAGATTTATTAAACTATTGTTTACCATTGAACTATTAGAATTCTAGACCTTGAATCATTGATCAGACACCTCATTTTATATGATGTTGGTATTGTTTTAGGAGTTACTTAATTTTGGAGAGACAAATATAAATTCTTAAAAAAATATTACAAATTGACAAAAAACCTTGATTTCACATATGATACCATTTATTCATTCTATAGTAACTATATTTTTTTCATGAAATAGAATTTGAAAATCTGTGCTTTTAATTTTTTTTACTCATACAGTTGATTGGACAACAAGATTAGTTGAGGTCAAAATATTCTTCCTAACAAGATCTTGAACAATTGAAAATAGATATCTACTAAATAAATACATTTAATCCCACCACAACCTAGGTTTAAGTGATTCTACACGTAAGCTAAATTTTATAACTAGTCATGTGGTATTTAGATATAAATAAATATGCTAATAAGTTAAGTCACCCAAAAGATTATTTTTCTTATAAGGATCTTGATTATAGATAACCAAATGTTTCCCAAGATAGTCATAATGTTAAACTATGTTTAGAAACATATGGGTTTATCATATTACAATCTATGGTTAGTGTGAAACATATCACATGAATAGTCATGCAGGTTCTATATAACCTTCATTATGGTTATGTATGAATCAACCATTTTGTATTCTATCCTCTCTTATTTATAGACTAATAGATCCCATTAATAAAATTTTTGTTTACATTAAACTATATATTTATGAGATCTAATAATCTTCTGTATATTGTGTAATGAAATTTTATTCTGTAGATAATGAAATGTTTTGAATCCAATACATCTATTTATGGCATGTAAATTACATACCAACATATACTAACTTATTTGGTTGGAGTAAAAAAGATAATTCTCTATCTATTATTGAAATAAATTTATGAAATAAAATTTCATAATTATCATATAATTAAAAAATAACGTGGTACAAAAACTATATTCCTCAACTTCACAAGTTTTTAAAATAAAAAAAATGTTATTTTATGGGAATAGAGAGATCGAATGAATACAAAAAATAATGATTGGGGTTCAAATTCTAGAACAAAATGAAAAAGTAAATATTGACACAATGTATTATATTTTAGGATTTATTATCAACCTATTTCAATAAATTTATACTATAAATAGATAGTGTAGTAATAATTGGAATGTAAATTATTTTATTCAAATTTCATTATTAGAAACATAATACTTTTAAGAAAAAATTAAATGTAAATCACATTAAAAAAAATTGTGTGATAATACACTAGGAACCATATTGAGCATAATGGGAAAATAAAAGGTTGTTTTTAGTGTTTTATTTGATTGGAAAAAATGTGATTCATAAAAAAATTATTTTATAGTTGGGTAAGATAAATAAGTCATATATTCCTTATGTGTAATAAAATATGAGTAAAAATGATAACGGGGAATTTTTTTAAATTTTTAAGATAATTAAGGTTCTTAATGGTTGTTGTTATAATATTTATAAGCATTTTTTAAGAAATTTGATGACATGAACCAGTTTCCCAGTTCATGTCATCAAAATAAATTTATTAAATTCAAAAAGATGCATTAAAAACATGAGGTTTAATGTACTAAAAATAGTGGGGATTAATAGGGGGAACAATGAAACTCAGGAAAAAAAATCAAAGATAAAAAATAGCTGAGATTTTAGAAAATGCAGTGGGAACCTCCCTCCAAAAGAGAAAAGAAATCTTCTAGATACAACATGAAACTTCATAGACCACAACAAGAACTAGTCTGAAATTTCCTTTCAAATTATCCAAGGAGTAGATAGATCACAAAAATTTAGATTCCATAAATAGAGCATAATATACATCTGTTCTATCCAGAAATCAGTTCCTAAATAGATTCTTAAACAGTCCAGAAATGATTCCGGAAGCAAGATCCAAGCAGATATTCATCAAAGTAGAATCCAAACAAAAACAACAACATAAATTCAGAATCTGAGATAATATCCATCAAGATGCTAAATAAATCAATGAAGCCTGCAATCAGGTTGAAATCATTGACAAGAGAAATTAAGGAGATCTTTGGAACTCATTTTTTAATCTTTCCTTAAAGATGTCATGCTTAATGGAAAGATAAGTGTCCTTCGATATTTCCCCTTTTAAAAAAGTTTGAAAACGGATCGTATCACGAAGTTTCTCCAAAGATTTAGGTTCCTAACAGCATGGGACATCTTGTTTTACAATCTCTTAATTATATTGATGTGCCTCCACCTATTGGGGTGTGTCAATCTCTTTGTATGACATGTCAGCAGGTTGTTTAACTTGATTAGTCTCAGCGTTTTCTTTTCCAGCATGAATAAGAGAACGTGTAACAATGGGTTTTCTCAATCTGTAAGTAGTCCTTGCATTTTCTAGTTTTCTTGGGATGTGGTGTGATGAAACCATCATCATCAAAAAAAGGATTTTTACCTTTCCCGTCCATGGATTTCAAATAATCTTCCCCAATTTGTCTATGTTGATCCCCCACTTCAATTGAGATATCACTAGAGACTGAATTCTCCTGATCCTTTTCTTTATCCCCCACTGGTTCCCTATGTTCATTTTTCTCCTCATTGACCAGGATTGGGTGGGTGCACTTATTCCTTTCAACTTCGGAGTGTTATTGCTGTTTGGTAAATCCATGAGTGGAGTTATCAGTGATAGACAGAACTTCATTGACAAAGTACGAGATTAGATTTTTAGGTACTTGAGAAATCAATACTCCTTTAACCCCATCATTTCCTTCTCTGATAAAACAATCAGAGGGTCCAAATTTAGCCCTTTGTTTTTCTATACCCTTTTATATCCACTATGAAGTCACATTTTTAAAACAATTATTGGATTTTCCACAACTAATAGAAGTGTTCCCAAGCCTGAAACACAAATGACAATAATCCCATACTCTTTCATATACTACCTCCTGAAAAAACCCAAAGTCTCCACTTTTTATCCATATGGCCGAGTGTAGATGTTGTGAGACATTTATTTCAATACATACTCTGGATACAGAGGTCCTGGAGAGAGTCTTAGTGGCATGATCAAGCCTTAGTGGGGAACCGATAAGTGAGGAAATGGAAAACAAGGCTCTTTGTTTAAATAAGTGAAATGGAAATTTATAAAATCCAACCCATATTGGCACAATCAGAGACTCAGAATGAGGATCAAAATCTGGCATCCATTTAATAATTCTCATTTGACATCCCCCAAAAGACCATGTCCATTTTTCCTAGAGTCTGTAATAGTTCTCTACTTAGTCAAATCGAAGCACGATATACGTGGGATTGAGGAGACCTAATTAAAAACCCATAAATACAATGGATTCTAAAGAGGAACCAAGAAATTTCAAGGAAGGAATTCTATTTTGATATTTACCAACCAATACATACCGAAGATACGAAGATAGAAAACTTACCTCATCAGCTGAGAGGGCTATTGCGAGTTGTCTGCAATGTCGATAGGTCTTAGGATTAATTTGAGAATTCTGAACCTCATCGACATGAGCAATGGAGTCTTCAAGCGATTTTTTTACAACCACTTCAGTGAAGGTATGAAGATTTGTTCTAGGGTTAGCATTGCATGACGGGTGCGTTCCTGGGTCACGACGGGTCCCCATCCACCCACGAGAATCTCATAATATTTATAAGCATTTAAACATATAGAGAATGAAATTATAGGGGTTGAAAATTGATGATAATCTTATTCACCAATAGAATCCATTTTTTAGTTCTTTAGTTAATCCTAATTGAAATTTATGGTTTTTTATTCACCCATGTTGTTGTGTAGTTGATTGTAGTTTATAATATTTTTATAAACCATTTTTCATGAAATAATAATAAAATTTACTTAAAAGGATATAGTAATAGACTCTGCTTAAAATTTCCATTTTGAGAAACTATTTCTAACATCCCATTGTAAAATCCTACATCATTATGAGATATAAATTCATGAGGGAATTTAATTTTTTGGTTTGTTGAGAAAACTATTTTGATAATAGAAATTCAAATCATTAATATAAACATTGTAACATCTATAAAGAATGGTTTAAGATATGGTTTGAGATGAAAAGAATGTCTTTGGTTCATGATTAAACATTAGATGAGGGATAGGGGACCCAAGAGGCTGAAATTCAGTGGTTTCATTTATTGATGTCATGAACCATGGGGTTCACACCATTAATGGGGCTCATTAGTGGGTTTAGTTATCTACTCCAAGGTTTTTAAGGCATGAACCATGGATGAAGAAATGAATGTGATTTGGAAGATGTGAGGAACCCTTTTCCTTGAGTGGCTCACTACACAAACCAAGGGTTCTCACTGTGAATGATGTCATGGGGAGATTTTTTATCATGGTAAAACCAATATTTTCCCATGTGTTGAACCTTTGATTTCAAGGGGTAGGGAAACATGGGAAGGCCATTATTCTCCATTCTCCTAATAATTCCTTCTTGATCCCCCATAGAGGTTGTGTTTTGGAGAGATTCTATGACGCATCAAATATAAGGGGTATTTTTTGTAACATCCCAAGTAAATAAAGAAATAATACACTCCCTTTTTTATTAATATTTTGTGAATTAAATATTAATTTTACTTTAATAGGGTTGCTATATTCGATGGCATACCCGATACAGAACAACAGGTTTCTTTGAAATCTTACGTTGTGCACTAATAATATAATATTATTATTTTAAATGGTAGTAAACTCCTAGACATTATATTGGCGGGAATGAACAAAACCAACTTCAATATGATTATACATGTTTGTTAAATAAAATCTAGTGGCTGAAAATGTGAATGAATCTAATTTTAAGCATAATTCACTTTCAAAGGTAGATTTACCGCCTTTTAATGGTGAACCATATTTAAATATAGTTTTGGTTACTTTTATGTGTTATATTTGAAAAAATAAAATTCTTCTTCAGATTCGGGACATGAAAATTTACTCTGGGTAAAGTTTTTGTATTTTTGAGGTAAAGTTTATTTTTTATGAATAGTGAAAAATACTGCATTTGTATTCAAAAGTGCCTTTTAATATAATATATTTATATGGTTATATTATCTTTTTAATTTGTTTTAAAGTTTAATTAGATTATATTTTTAACAATTAATCAAATGTTGGTCATTGGAGTTAATTTCACTTTGAAATTGGACATAAACAAGTGTTGATCTTTTGATAGTTGTTGTTTCTTAAAAACAAGTATTTGTTTTGACAGCGGGAATTAATTTTAAATTAGTTAATGCAACTTCTATGTTTTAAATTTGGTAAAATAGACATAATTTTTGAATTTGGAATAACAAATATAGCTTAGGATGAATTTTTTTTGTAGTTTTCTGAAAAAAAACAATTTTTGATGAATTGTGAAACCACTATGTAGTGGTTAAAAACTGACATTTTCATTTAAACAAAATTTTACCGCTTCTGTGGATTAAATTTAGAAAATCTGACATACAGGGTTATTATTAGTAAGAAAAATGTTTTTCAATAAGGTAAAAATAATTTTTGGTGAATAGTAACTTTTGACTTTTATTTACCGTGGTTAAAGGTCAATAGGGTAATTAGAGGTAAAAAAATAATTATAATAATACAAAATTACCTTATCACTTGTAGTCATATGATATAAGGGATACATCCCAATATTTTTTCCCTTATATATTTACAAGAATGCCACCCACTCCACTATAAAAATGCACCCACCCCCTCACTTATTCATACCTCTAAACACACATTGGATCATGAAAACCATACCTAAATAAAATCACAACACCCCTTCCCTCACCCTATATGACTCACCTAGGCCGTAAATCCATCCCAAAATTCCTTTGGTGGAAACCAAAAGGTGTAACCCGAAGAATATGTAATATTCATCAATATACATTTTTTACTTGGTTTCCTTCTCAAATACCTTCATTTGACATTATATAATGATTTTATATTGACAATTGTATCTAAAATATTATGATATGTTGTTATATTATGGTTTACAAATACACCTACACACACTTCTTTACGAGGTATAATTAGCTTGCCATTCGTGTTTGTGGTGAGCTAGTGCCTTGCAAAATGACGTCATTTTTTTCCATTACAAACTATCATGGATGAAAATTATGATAAAAATATTATATGCTATATATGCTATATATGATTTATTTATGCCTCATTAATGTTTTCATAACACATAACATCATGTTTTCAATTTTTTGGGAATATGATAACATCGTTTGTCGACATGTGGACTACTGCCTCCTCAAAGTGATGTGATACATTTAGAATTTACATGGAATGTATTAAGGAAGTTTTTAATTAACAATTTATTACATAAATTATATATATATATATTAATTAAATAATTAAATTTTTTAAAATATAATATATCCTTTTCAATAACACCCTTCCACACACTAAAAAAATTGATAATGTCATTTGTGGATGTGTGGACCACTACCTCATCGATGCGATGTGATTCCTTTTATATTAAAATAATTATATATATAAGTGAGTAAGATTAAATAACATGGTGTTTATTATATAATTAATATTCTTGAAAGTGAAATTTTACATACCATCATTCCATAATGGTTGTTGAAAAATAGGAACATTACTAGTGTGTGTGTATGGCCTACCATCTCCATGATTGTAACGTTGGTTCATTTTTAAAGATTTGATATTAAAATATAATTTATCTATAAATATCATGAATATTTAGTTATTATTATTCTCTATATGTTTATATAATGACCCATTTTATCACATTTTACCTACCAAATATGTTTTTGACACATAAATCGAATATGGTCGAAACATCTGACGTAAAATGAACTATTTAATTAGTTGAGTACAACATTGTAAAATGAAAAAAAATTTAATGATAAAATTATAAAATGATTTATAAAAAGTAAATAAGTAACATAATTTTATTATTCAGGAAGATAAGAAAACATGTGACATGTCAAACTCAAGGTAATGGTCTTCACTCAATCTCATTTCATTATGGCATTTCCTGATGTTATATATATTTATAAATTTATAAGTTGTATATATATCCCCTTTGACATTTTATATCATTGATTTTCTTTATAATAATGATGTTTAATGTTTTTTCAAATCTTTATTATTTTATTAAATTAATGAATCAAATATTTCAATGTGGTTTGTGACATATTAATTTAAAAAATATATCTTTCAAATATTTTATGATTTAATTTTAAAAAAAATTCCATGTAAATATTTGGGATATTATTTTATATAATTATTTATATAAAGGGATTATTAAGGTAATTTTTTTTCTATTTTCAATTTCATTCAAATTTTTCCTAAGAGGAATCTTTTTATGTGTTTTTTATGTATTTTTTTTGCTAAATGACAAAGTGAATGTTCTATTCTTAATGTACATGTTAAAAATAATTTTCTGATGTTTTGGACATTATTTTATTTTTGGATTCCTTTTAAATATTTAAACTTTTATTAAATGAAATATATTCTTTTTTTGGAAATTTTGGTATTGGAAATTGTTTTTCAAAAGATAGGTTTATATTTTATTGAAAATGGAATTTTTTAATGAAAACATTATTTTCATAACTAAAAGTAATTTTCTTAAGATTTTAATAGTGTTTTTCAAAGGTTGAAATTTTTTATTTCATGTTGTGTTTCTTCTAAATGATAAATGATGGGTCGACTTAAATAGTACCGAGTCAGCCTGTTATAACTTAAATTATGGGTTTGCCCAGATATCACTCTATTACATTGGGTAATGATTATATTCTCTAGATAATTATATTTTAAGTTTGATGTATTGTTATTCCAATATATAAGGTTTATATAAGGGTATTTTAAGAGATTAATTTTATGAAATCCCAAGGAACCTACATGAATTTTCTATGTTTTCTTATTTGTTTTCATAGAAATTACTTAGTTTCAAAAGGTAAAATTAATGATATTTATAAAATACTGATATTTCCATTTGGGGTAAAATGATTTGTTTTCAAGAAAGGGTTTTTTCATGAGTTTTAATATTCAATAATTGATTAATAATTTATATATTATTAAATCACTTACTAAGATTTTAATGCCCATACCAGTTTTTAAAAACAATCATAGTATTTAATGATGAGTAATGGATTAAAGAGGAAATTTTAAAATTTATGAATATTTTTCATAAAAGAGATCGTTATTTTTACTAAAAAGTTTTATATGGCCTAAAAATAAATACTTCTAAGAATTTAACACTTTGTATTATATGGTTTTCTATGTATTATATATGGACTAATTCTCTAAAACTCAAAACGATCAAAAGATAATCAATTTTTAAAAAAGTAAATTCTTAACTGAATCTCAAGATTATTTAATTTTTATTTTTGGGGCCTTATAGATGCTATGATAGGAAAGGATTATTTATATTTATAGTTTAGGATATTTTTAAAATCATTCCCTTAGAAGATTTTAATTTATGATTAATGTGAATTGATATAGAATTTGAAGATTATCATGTTTCTTTGTCTAAAGTTTGTTTGTTATGAATTTTTTTCCATAAAGGAAACAAGGAAGTAGTAGTGGGAAGGAACCAAGTGGAAAATATCCTTCAAAATAAAAAACTTGACATGGTTGGAATTGGAACTGAGTAAGTTTTTGCAGTGATGGCCTAGTTAACGAAAGGAAAAAATTGTGGTGGTGTTCATACAACAGAACAACCGGATCTACTACAGAGGAACATGAAGATAGTGGATAATTTTATAGGGCAATATCCCACACCATTCAGAGTATCATATGATATTTTTCTAGCTAAAGGATTGGTTAAAGAAATAGAAACTATATTTAATTTCATGGTTTTTTTGGGAAACCATAAGGTAAATCATACAATTTAGCATTTTGTAGGGGAAGACAACCTATAGAGGTCAATGTTTAGGAATATTAGAGAAATATAAGATATTGATTCCTTGGAATGAGATGAATTTAATAATATTTTAATTGAGAAATACTTTGATATGGTTTTTCAACACAGGATGGAAAAATAATTCTTGTAATTGAGACAAAAGAGGAAGATTCAGCGACTTCATATGAGGGAATCATTAATAATTTGGCAAGGTATGTCCCAAATTTTGTCTGGGATACTGATTATAAGATAAATATATTTTTTGATCAGTTTTTTGTTGTGTTTATAGATGACTTTTTTGGTATATCCTAGAATCCTTGAGGAACATGAAACACACTGAAAGATTTTTTTTTGAAAACTATAAAAGAAAAGAAACTATATAGAATGTTTATAAATAGTGAATTTTTATTATAAAAACATTCATTCCTTGGTCATATTATTTCTAAATATGGAATAAATTTTGATCCTTCTAAAAAAATTTGTTGAAGAATATAATAGACTCAAATATATCACTGATAATCATAGTATTATTCAAGGATTAATGGGTTACTACTAGTGGTTTTTTGAAAACATTGACCAGTTTTCTATCCCACTGACTATGTCATCTCAAAAAGGAGTTATGTTCAACTGGACCAAAGAATATGATGATTTATTAAGGAACTATAATGTAGATTAGTGAATTATCTTATTCTATCCATTTTATCTAGAAATTTAGAATTCATTTTCTAATGTTATTCTTATTTAAAATCACATGGTTTTCTCCAAATACATAATGATTAGTAATTTCTTTTTCTTTACCCTAGTTGTAACATCATGAGTAAAATTACCATAAACATAATTTGGAATTATCTAATATTTTTTTCATTAGAAATTTATGGGCATCATTTTTGTGCAGTAAAGTATGAAATATATACTAGTAAAAAAAAATTAAGTATGTATTCACTCAGATATAATTAGACATGAGATAAAGAAGATGGATGAAACTAATCAAAAATTATGATTTCATGATTAATTATCATCCTGGAAAAGAAAACAAGGTGGTTGATGCTTTGATTTGAAAAAATTATGTTATGTTAACCATGTTATGTTTTGAATGTGACCATATGGTTAATGATTTGATGAATTTTGGCCTACAATTTATGGATGTGGGGACTTTTTCTATTTTTTTTCATTTTTCAGTGCTGTTGATTTCTTTAGAAGTAATTAAGATGGATTAAAAGGAGGATTGGTCTTGTCAAGAAAAGGTACAATACATAAATAATTATATGTATCAGCATTTTAATATTGTTGAGGTAGGTGTCCTATGATTTTTTGAAATATTATGGGCACCTTGGGGTTCACATATGAGGACTAAGTTGTTGATTTGAAGCTCTTAGTTATCCTTTTTCCATTCATCTGAGAACCACTAAAACATATAGAGTACTTTGTGAGTATTATTGATGGGATGTAATAGAAAGAGACATTTTTTCCATTACTATGAAGTTTTTGACTTGTCAACAGTTTAAATCAGAATGACTATAACTGAAGGGGATGTTTCAGATAGATCCAATATCGGAGTGAAAAATGGAGAATATATCGATGGATTTCATGGTAGTATTTCCAAATAATATTCAAGGTAATAATTAAATTTGGGTTTTTTGATCGATTAACTAAATTTCATATTTTATTACTATCCGAGATATGATATCTTTAAAAAGATTTCTAGACTGTATCTATAAGATGTTATCAAGATACAAAGAGTGCCTCCCACATTGTATCAGACCGTGATCACAGGTTCCCAAAAAAAATTTGGAATGGACTTCAAAATTCATTAAGTAATGAATTAAATTTTAGTATAACTTTTCATCCTCAATATGATGGATAGTCTGGGTGGATAATTCAGACCATGGAATATATGCTTCTTTCTTTCTCAAATTATTTTCAAGGATTATGGGATAAACATATTTCTTTGGTTAAATTTAATTATAATAATATTTTTCATTCAAGTATATAGATGGAATCATTTGAGGAATTATTTAGAAATCAGTGTCACACACTTGCTTTTTAAGATGATATAGGATAAATGAAGTTGATGGGACTAGAGTTAATATAGGAAATGGAAGATAATGTTCAAGTGATTCAATGGAACATGATTACATCTTTGAGTATGAAGAAATGTTTTAGAGAAAATCAAAGGAAAGATATTTCTTTTGAGGTTTTTGATATGTTCTTTCTCAAAATTTATCTATGGAAAAGTGTGATGCATTTTGATATGATGTGGAAGTTGACTACATGGTTTATTGGACCATATGAAATCTTAGAGAAAGTTGGTTCAGATACCTACCGAATGGACCTACATCTATGTTTATCACAGGTACACAACATATTTCTTATTTCAATATTAATAAAATGTGTACCTGATTTATCTCATGTTTTGGTCCCCAAAGTAGTTAGTTGGAAGTGAATATTTCTTATGAGGAATAGCCAATTCGAGTTCTTGACTATAGAGAGTAAGTGTTGAGGAAAAAAAATACCCATGTTAGGGTTTTATGGAAACATCATATTGTTAAATAGGAAACATGAGAATCTTAAAATGCTACGAGGTAAAATATATTTGCTTATTTGATAAGTAAATAAAATTATAAGGACGTAATTTCTAAAAAGGGGAAGGATTTAATAATACATGTATGGACAAAATAATTATTTTTCATATTTATTAATATATATTTATTATATATTAATTTAAACTTAAAATTTATTCTACACCAAATAGTATACCTGACATGCAACAACGAGTTATCCGAAATCATTTTTTTCAGACAAGACTGAGTTATACCGAACAATAATATACTACAATTATTATTATTTTAAGTGGTAACTATCTCGTAGAAATTATATTTGAGGGACTAAATAAAACAAACTATATTATATTTATAGAAAATTTATGAATTTCTTTACATTCCACTAAAAAAGTTTATTCTCCCAAGATAAGAGTAAATAAATTTTTTTGCTTAAAACTATTTTTTTTTCTAAAAAAAACAGTTTCCACACCTTTTAGTGGTTCACTAATTTTAAATATAAATTTTAAAACATTTATTATTTTTATATTAAAAAATATACTTAATTTTTGAGATAGGGGTATCCATGTTGACTTTGGGTGTATTTTTGGTTTTTGATAACTTTTTTATTTTGATGAATAGTAAATAATACAGGATTTTAATTAAAAACATGTTTTTCATATAAATTATTTATATAGTTAACTTGTTTTTTTAAATGTTTTTAAATTATAATTATAGAAGTTTTATATAATTTAATCCAATTTATATCACTGCAAACAATTTCACATTGAATTTAGATGTAGAAAAGTTGTAATATTTTGAACATTTAATCTTTAAAATCATACTTTGTCATCTCATCCATGGGATTAATTTCAAATTCATTTCTACCAAATATGTGCTTTTAATTTGGGAAAATATATTCCATATTTGGATTCAAATTTATTTATACATTATAATAAGCTCATTTTTTACATTAAATATTAAGTAATTAAAATTAGTTACAATGATTACGGTAAAAATGTGTTTACTTAGTGGTTAAACTTTAATCATAAGAGCCAGATGACCTAGAAACATGTCTAGAACCAATTAAATGGACATTATTTAACCATATCTCATAATTTATCTAATTTTTATAATTATGGGAGTCACATTATGTAAGAGAGACCTCCTATTAGTTGTTAACTTTTTGTATCTATAAGAATGCCACTCCCCATCCACTATTAAAAGGCACTCACCCCCTCCCCCTCTCCCTCACATATTCAGACCTCTCAATACCATTTTTATCATTAATAAATTAATCTAATAATCTCCAAACACCCCCACCCCCTCATCCCAGAGGCCTCGCATTAGGAAGAAAACCAACCAAGAAATCCTTTGGTACAAACCATAAAGAGTTACCTAAAGAAGAGGTATCATTCACTTACATGAATTTTTACTTAGTTTCCATCTCCAATCCCTTAATTTATCTTTATATCTTTGATTAAATAATTACATAAGTATATTCAATATAACTTATTTGTTTTTATGTTAATGTTTAGAGTTATACCTACACACACTTCTATTAAATGTTAAACGAACTTATCATTCATGTGTGCGATGAACAACTACCTCACGAAGAGATTTTCAACCTCATATTTTTGAAAATTATGTTTTCAATAGTATTTCTATATTATATATATATATATATATGATATTTATACTTTATTTATAACATTATAATTCTTACATAACACATATATTCATGTATTCTATTTTGTGGGAATATAAGAACAACATTTGTGGACGTGTGGACTACCACCACCAAAAAGGGTTGTTATACATTTAAAATTTATATGGAATTTATTGATAGTGGTTTTAATTAAACATATGTTACATACATAATTTTAATATTACATAAATTTCATAATTACCTTTTAGTAAATATAAGTAATCATTTTCTTTAACACCCTTTAACACACTAGAAAAAGTGATAACGTCATTAACGGACATGTGGACTACCACATCCTCAATGTGATGTGATTAATATACATCACAATAATTCTATATATAATTATATATGATTAAATAAGATGTAATTTATGATATAATGATTATTTTGAAAAGAAAAATGTTACTTACCATCTTTCTATAATGACCATTGAGAAATGGGAATGTCACTCATGCGTGCATACAACTAACCATATCCAAGATTATAAAGTTAGTTCATTTTTCATAACAAAAATATAACTTATGAATTAATATGATATTTATTTCATGATTATTTTTCTGAATATTTTTATATAATGAACCATTTAACAATAGTTTACCTACCAATGTCGTTTTTACTCATAAATCGAATATAGTCAAAACAACAGATGTAAACATAACTGTTTAAGTAGTTGTATACAAAATTTTAATATTTGAAATTAAATTAATGATAAACTTGAAAATTTTCTGATGAAATTAAATAATTAACATAATTTTATTATTCAAGAAGATAAATTCACACATGACAAGTCAAAATCAAGGTAAGGGATTTGATCTAAATCTCTTTTAATTAAAAAATATCTTGAAGTTATCCACCACTGCTATTTTATAATGTGTATATAAATCCAATTTGACATGTTATATCCAGATTTTCTTTATTCTCATTATATTTAATTTCTTTATTTTTCTCTTTAATGAGTTTTACTATTCAAATATTTAAATGTGTTATGAGACACATTTATTTAAAAATGTCACAACCCATCTTTGGGGCCCGTGTCGTGACTACCCCAAGCCCGCCTTCCATAGGCCAGGGGCTGGCGACTAGCACCAAAGGCGTAAATCCCGATAACTGGGAATGCATTGCCTTTAAAAAAGTAAACTAAACACCCCAGAGTACAAGCGGAAGTAAAACACTAAGTACAAAAGAAAGTTCTGAAAAGTAAATGGGCCAGAATACAAACACAACTGAAAGTACAACTACAACTGAACGAAAGTAAAACAGAAAAGACAATAGCTAGAAGAAAGGAAGCAGCTCCTGGGTCGTCCTCCTTGGATCCTACCTGAAGGGTAGGTACAGATAGCACAGCTCATGGATCGTCCACCACGGCTCTTACTTGAAGGGTAGGTACAGATAGCACAGCTCCTGGATCGTCCACCACGGCTCCTACCTGAAGGGTAGGTACAGATAGCCTCCACAACGCTCTTTCCTGTCAACCTCCTCCGAGTATCATCTCTCCATGAAGTGCATATCCTGATAGTGACTCGTCGTGAGGCCCACCTCTAGGTATCATCCAGTCCTCGAACAATCGGCCTCTATCAGTGATGCCCGTAATCTGTAACCAACACAACGAGGTGTGGGCATAGCCCATGAAGGGGTGAGTGTAAGATACTCAGTAGGGACCCCGAGACCCCCAAGTTCTCACTAAATCCAACAAGGATAACCACAAAGAAGGATCTCAACATATAACCTTTACTTAGGTATAAGACCATACTTATACCTAAGTTATCAAGTAACCCATCTCAATCATGAGGAAACACAGAGATTATGAAATCAATGTATAACCACTACCTAGGTATATGCCCATACATATACCTAATTTATGAAGTGACCCATCTCAATCATGAGGTAAACACAAAGATCAAAGACTCAGCTCAAACCAGGATTTTCATTATCAAAACCGAAACTGCTGAAGAGCCCCGTCTCTGGAGTGTACAATGGTCCTATCATGACTCTGAGGTACTACTCACTAACCTAAGACTTCTGAGGTACTCCTCTTGTCGAGTACCGTGGGCCAGCTACCCAAACACAGTAGTGCTTCCTGTCGAGGTATGCCACCCAAATACAGTAGTGCACACCCCCTAATAGCCTACAGAGGTACTCTTCGGACGAGTACCGCGGGTCTGCACCGTCACACAGGTAGTGCTCCGTCCACCATGGGTCTGCACCCAACAAAGTAGTGCTCCGTCCACTGGGCTAGTCGACTCACTCCAAGTCGAGTCGGTCAAGCAGTCGTCAGGTCTCAGCCTGCTACACGGTCTCCGTACTCCGAACGGTCATCTCTGGGAGGGTCCCCTCCACGAGCTACATGTCGATACTCTAAGTATCTCAAAGTCCCATTAAGAAGTATCTCAAAGGACTACCTCGTCATAGGGGTCTCAACGCAACAGATGACGCTTCAATCAGACACCCGGTATGTGTGTTATTAGCCTTTTCTTCCTAGGGGCCTGGTTGGTTTCGTGTGCAAACCAACCCGGCCGTATCTCAACTGTACCCCGAACTCTCATAGTGTATACTCATAGGGACCGATTCTCAACAAGATCACCAATGCCGCTAACGGTTCGTCAAACAGACGTCCAGTCTGAATGTTATCAGCTTTTCCGTTCTAGGGGCCCGGTTGGATTTCGGGTACAATCCAACCCGGCCATATTCTAACTACGTCCAAACCTCCGACGAAGTATACCAAAAGAACCATCTCATCAAAAGGAATCCAACAAAGTCTACGACACGTCAATCGGACTTCTGGAGCTCAAGTTATAAGTGTTTCCGCTCTGAGGGCCCGGTTGGATTCATGTTCGATCCAACCCATTCATACTTCAAATGACACCAGTTAACCAAACCGGTCACACCATTGCGATTCATACGGAAAAATGCACAAGATGGACTACCCGTTGGTCCCAAACGGATAGCCGGTGAAAAATTTGCATTTCACCGCATCATGCGCGAACTGGGCCTCGTGGGGCCCGCGCCTCAACCTCAACTTAAATATCCAAAATTAGTCTTGAAACATCCGTCGTAATTCTAGTGTCACAACGTTGCAGATGGTTCATCATTCTGATACCATATGAGAGAGATATATCTGATACAAGAACCCGTAATAATAATAATAATAATAATATTCGGTGTTTCGTGGCCCTGCACCACGAACTAGAATTTAGTATCCAAAATTAGACTTGAATCGACCGTATTAATGACGGGATTATATCGCCACTGACGGCAGGTGAATCGGACGTCGCACGCATGAGTTATGGTGGGTCGAAGATTTAATAATAATATGACATCTATTATTTTTCCGAGTGCTTCAGGTACCCGATCCAAAAACCCAAAAAAGACATCCAATATTGGACTCATAAATTCTGTCTTGAAGTCAGGGTCACACTGCCGCAGACGGTTCGTAAAACTGAGGTCGCACGAAGAAGTTACGACATAAAAAGTGTGTTATCAACAAAAGTAATAATAACAATATTTTATTATTATTATTACTTATTTATTTTCTTTTCCTTAACTCAAAATTCAATCAATGCCCGGGAATTCATTTTGTACATGAGGCTTCAATGTGGGCATTCATTTTCCATTTATTTTGTTTTTATTTTATATCCTTTAAATTCCATATTCTCTCTCCAATCATATAACTTATTCATTCACGATTTCACACCGCCTCTCCTACGAACCCCATTAGCCAACCTCTCGCACCCGCTGTATTCACCAGAACCATGTCGGCTGCCTTCAGCCTGCTGCGCCACTGCTGTCTTCACCATAAACCCTGATGCACCCGCTCCGCATCACCTGCTTCCTCACACGACTTCTCCCCACGACCTGCACCAGCGGCCTCCACCTTCCGCACTCCATTCCGTCTTCGATTTAACTCGAAAAAAAGATACGAACGCATATTCATGATCCTCGGGTCGAGATCTTTGTGTCCGTATTTCACGCTCATGGAAACATTGAGTTTCTAGCATCAATAAATATTTGGACGCCTCCTTCCCCGAGCCATTGTGGCTTCGTTCTAAGCCCGAAAAATTAAACGATCACATATTTGTGATCCTTGCGTCGAGGGCTTCACATCCATATATTGCGCTCAACAAAACATCATGTTTCCAGCGTCAATAAATATTTGGCATTGAAGAACGCACGAAGAACACGTGAAGAATAAATAGAAAATGGAGAATGGATTATGTGTGGGACGATGTCCATGTTCATTTGGTCATCATCGTCATGAATTTAAGATATGAAGAAACAATAAAATGAATTCAATCATATATAAAAACCCCTACCTCGAAAAGATGTCGCACGTCATCGAGTCGTGAAAGTCGAACGTCACGGTAGAACGACGTTGGGAAGAAGGAATAGAGAGTGACGACGGTCGTTGGTCTCCATCACTTCTGTCGTTGTAGAAGTGCACCCGAAGAAGAATCGACGTCTCCTCTCTTGTCACATGAAGAAGAGGATAGAGGGTGTGTCGTCATTCTTCGTGGAAGGGTGTGTCGTTCTTCGCCGGAGGTTTCAGTGTTCTTTAACGATGGAGGAAAACCCCTCTTCCTCCACAAATCTCTATCTCAAGAGGGTTCTCCCCACTAAACAAAACCAACCCTATTAAAATAAGAATCCACCTTATTTTAATTAATCTTCCAAGCCATTCAAAATTTGAATAACGTAATTAATTAATTGGGTAGGTTTCATTAATTAAACATGGAGTTGGTAAAAGTTAAAGTGAAATAGGAAGAGAGAATAGGAATAGTCACATAAGTTAAAGTGGAGTTACAATATTAAAGAGGGAAGTGAGTTATGGGAGGTCAAGGGGGTTATGGGAAGATCAAGGGGGGTTAGGGTCTCGTGTGGGCCCCAACTCCCACATATCCACACATGGGATGTTGGTTGGTTGGGGGTCCTACCAAAAACTTCTCATGGTAGAATTTAACTCCCTTGGTTAAGAAAAATAAAATTGTTCACAATTTTAATTATTTCTTCCTTAAACCCCAAAATTTAACTTCTTCTCTCAAGAAAACGCACCTACGGTAAAAGGCCTCTTAAGAAAATATCGGCGCTGCGAGTTCAGCGGTGTCCTTGGATTTCAATTCCAATTACCGGTTCAAAATATAGAAAAACCTGCTCCTTCGTTCACTGAACGTACCCAAGCTAAACTTCGGAAATTGATTCGGGGATCACCGGGACTCGGAATCAGACGCTGATAGAAACTGCGTTCTTGTAAAATCCGAAAGAAAATAAAGAAAGAATTTCCCTTGAATTTTACAGGTCTTTACAAAAAATATATTTCAAATGTTTTAAAAATTAATTTTAAAATATTTTCCACCATGTAAATATTCATGTTATAATTTTATAGGCTAATTCATATAAAAGTATTATAAATAAAATTTTATGTCTATTTTTATTTTCAATCCCAATTTTTCCAAAAAGGAGTCTTTTAAAATGTTTTATATAGAACGATTTTAGAAACAGCTAAAGAAATATTATATTCTTAACATATATAGTAACGAAAACTTTTCCTCCATATTGGATATTATTTAATTTTTGATTAATTTGTAATATTTTATGTTTTGGTAAATGAAAATTATACTAACCATTTTTTGGTATTTTTTAATTGAAAATGGTTTTTCAAAAGAAAGGTGTATTTTTAATTGAAAAGGGGATTTTTGAAAGAAAATGTTATTTTAATATATTAATGTGATATTCATATGAGTTTAAAAAGATTTTTAAAAATTATAAAAAATTTTATATCATGGTTTGTTATTGGACATTAAAAAAGATTGGTTCTTTCATATAGCACTCCAATGCAGTGTGTAATGAATATATTCTTTGGAGAATTATATTGAATTTAGTTGTATAGTTATTCCAATCTATAATAGTTCTATAAGGGTTCTATCAGGGATAAATGTGTTTTTCCCCAATGTACCTTCATGAATTTTCTATATTTTATAATAATTTTTCGTAGAAATCATTTATTTTCAAAATATAAAATAAATTATATTTATTAAAAAATTATATTTTCCCTTTTGGGTAAAATATAATGTTTTCAAGAAATCATTTTGATGATTTTTAATATTTAAAAATAGACTAATGTTTTCCTTCTTTTTATATCCCTTACTTATGTTTTTTTATGGTACCACATTTTTTAAATGTTGTTCACATGATTTAATGGTGAGTAAGATATTTTAAGAGGTCAATTTTAAAGTCATTATGTGTTTTCATAAAATAGACCATGGTTTGTTTTTTAAATGTTTTATTTTGTGTTAACAATGGATATTATTTGGATATGTCAAATTTTTATTATATAGTTTTTTTATATATTAGATATGGACTAATTCTCAAAAACTTTATACCTGAAAAGATCATCAATGTAAAAGAAATTAAATTCTTGAATAAACACAATATTATGTAATGGTTTTGGTTGGGGACTTATAATAAGTCTATGTATAGGATGACATCGAATATATTATGTAATGGCCATGGATAATCTAGGTTAAACTTGGGGAATCCAAGATTGTGAATAAAGTTTCATGATTTAGACATCTGATAAATGATTCTTCATGAATATGTGATTTATCATTATGATTAGTGTTTATCACAATGTGATTTTTGGTTTTAGTCATTGGATATAACAAGATGAAACTATTTTAATGTTGAATTATACGTACATTGTATTGATGAGAAAAAATGGGTTTATGAATAGAGTTGTCATGATATATTATTTATAACTTTCACATTAACCAACTCTCAAATGCACCAAAGAAGATAATGATAGAGTTCGCTGACACCTTGGGTGGTGGAAACCATGGAGGATAGAAGATTCAGTTTTCTATATGATGATAATGTGAGAACAAATCCCTACTTAATTGTAATATAGGCATGGTAATATGTGTGATGTGTGGAAAATAAGTACATTGTGAAAGTTATTTTTGAGGAAAAATTGATTTTTTTTGATGAAATGGAGGAGAATAATGGTCTCCCTAGGTAATCATCAATGTTTTAATGTTTTAACTATGGATAGTATGGGAATTATTACAATATATAAAGTAAAACTCATTAATAGAATGAATATGTTTATGAGAGTAATTTTTATAAAGTTAATGATGAAGAGACTACAATTGACATGTGATAAGAAGCTAGTTTTAAGTAATAAAATGATTAAGCATAGTAAATGGTTGTAGACTAATGAGGAATGATTAAAGTGATAATGTATTTGGATTCAATAATTATGTTGTCAAATTATTTAATCAATGATTTTCTAGTTATAAAAATCATGAGTCATATATGTTCTGTACTTTGGTACTTATTATTTATATATTTGGAATCATGCGATAAATAATACTTGTAACCAAAAGTAGTGATTTGGTGGAAGGTTGATATTTTGAATAACACATAACATTTTTTAAGACAAAATCAATATGTTATGAATGTTTATATAATAATGATAAATAGATTTATATGTGATATTATTTTTGTAAATGAAATTTTTTAGTAATTTTATAGTTTATGTCATCTTTATTGGGTTTACTACATGATTGTATTTATTGAATGTATTCAACAACCTGAGATTTTTTTCTTTAGAAACAATTATATTTTAATTTTGGGTTTAATGTGATCATGGAATTTATATATTTTTTTTGTGAGAAAAATAGATACATTATATTTTTGGGGAATCTAATATAAATTTGATTTTGTAAATCCAGCAAACTTCCTTCAAAATTATAGCACTGTGAATTTGGACATATATATTTTCAATCAGTCTAAAGGTTAAAAACCAATGGAATGTATTAAGTTAAACATTGGATATTATTGTTTGTTGTTGAAATATTATTTATTATATTGGATAACTTTTGAAAGACATTTTTATTTTAGTAAATATTTAATGGAAGAAGGAATGACCTATAGATATTTTGAAAAAAGTGCTCCTGGTCTAAAATATTTCCTTAATATCTATCTCTAGGTGAACAAATTGAATTGGAGATAGATTAATCGAAAACCAATGGATGAGAATATGATTATTCTGGGAAATAAAATTTAAGTAAGTTTATTTTATCAAGTGATTTATTTGTATATTATAGGAGTCCCTCGGCTCTAGGAAAATGTTTTCGGAACAACAACTTTATCCACTAATGTAATGACCCATCCCCCATGGCCCATATAGTGACCACCCCAAGCCCACCATCCATAGGCCAGAGGATGGTGACTATCACCAAAGGAATAATTCCCTAAAATGGGAAGGAATTTCCCTTATAACTATAAACTAACACATCAGAGTACACAAATGGAAGAAAAACACTGAGTAAAACTGTATATAAAAGAAGCACTGGAAAGTAAAAATGACCGGAAATACAATCCCAATAGGAATGTACAAGTACAACTAAAAAGAAAGTACAACTGAAGAAAAGTAAATAATCTAATGGGTCGTCCTCTATGGTTCCTACCTGAAGGGTAGGAAAAGATGGCCTCCACAACACTCCACGTCTGTCTGTCTCCTCCGTGTACCATCACACTGAGTGGTCCACCTCTGGGTACCACCCAATCCTGCAACCCTCTACCTAATTCAACACTGTCTGTCATCTACAACCAACAAAATGAGGTGAGGGCATAGCCCATGTAGGGGTGAGTATAACGATACTCAGTAGAGATCTTGAGACCCTCAAGGTCTCACAAAATCCAACATATATAAACCAAAAAGTATGAAGTCAACGGATAACCCTTAATTAGGTATATACCCATACATATACCTAAGTTATATACTAACTCATCTCAACCATAAGGAAAACACAAAAGTCAATGGCTAAGCTCCAACCAGGATTTTCATTATTGAAACCATGGATGCTGGAAAACTCCTCCTCTGTCGAGTACAGTGGGCAAGTCGTGACACCAAGGCGCTTATCATTAACCTTGGACTCTTGAGGTACTTCTCCTGTCGAGTACCGCATGTCTACGACCAACTACCAGGCGCTCCTCTGCTCTGGGTCTGCCGCCAACTACCATGATCTTCCCCTAATAGCCTACAGAGGTACTCCTCCTATCGAGTATCACTGGTCTGCCACCAACTACCAGGTGTTCCTCCATTGTGGGTCTGCCGCCAACTTCCAGGCGCTCCCCACTGGGCAAGTTGAATCACTTCGAGTCGAATCGGTCAAACAGTCATCAGGTCTGCTAGCTACTAGGTCTCCACACTTTGCCTACTAGTCACTATAAGTATCCTCTCCATGAGCTACTAGGCAATACTCCAACTGTCGTGAAGTTCCATGATGAAGTATCTCAAAGGTCTTCCACATCATAGGGGTCTCAACGCAACAGATGGTGCGTCAATCAGATGCCCGATCTGATAGTTGTTAGCCTTTATGTCCTGGGGGCCCGGTTGGATTTGTGTACGGTCCAACCTGACCGTAACTCTAATATACCTTGAACTCCTGTGGGGTATTCTCAAAGGGACGTCTTCGTTCAAAAAAATATCGGCACCACTGACGGTTTGTCAAATAGTTGTTTGGTGCAGAAGATATGTTCAGCAGAAAGAGAAGGTGTCGGTAATGGGCCTGGTCTTGGTCTGACCCGGTCGGATCGTCTCGGCCCAACCCAGACTGGGCCGACCCGGTCGGACCCCCTGGGTCTGACCCAGCACGTTGGGCGGGTCATCCTGTTAAGTTCGGCCTGGTCCATTGGGCCCAACCCAGCGAACTACGGGGGTGGTTCGGCCCGGAGGTTGCCACGTAGGCAATGCGGCCCGAAGGCCGGTGTAACGCCCCGACCCCAGTTTCCCAGAGTCGGTGCATTATTACATAACATTCACATGATTACAAGGAATGAGGTCCCGAAGGACCGATCAGTTTAACAGTCTTGGAAAATAGATTACATACATGAATGTTACATTGCACATTAAGACATAGAAAAAAACATAAATAATCTTTATAAACGCCATTATTTACTTGGCTTAACCCTACATATCAATCACAATAAATTTCTTGGAATCTTGGGAAAAATAAAACATAGAAAGGGGTGAGATCAAACGCTTAGTAAAGGTAAGAAATACAGCGTAAACTTTCATAAATATGCATAAACATTTTAAGGCATTGTATAACTAAAACAAAAGTCTTTTAAACTTGAACTTCAGCATAATATGAAAAACATAAAATGAAATAATGTCATTTACTTATTCACATGGATTTTCTACACGTTGAATAATCACATGAAATATCACTAACCACTTTCATAATGATGGAATGCGTAATGCAAGACTATCATAACTACATAGCCAAGGCCTCGTGCCAAGACTACAAATAAGATTTTTTCAAGGCCTTGTGGCAAGACACTAGTTTGTCTCATGAGACCTACCGATGCATCGAGGAGCTATAGAGGGCTCCACCCGTCACTTACTTTGTCCAATACATTCCTCATATAAAAAGGTCTAATCATAACATAAACATTCGTATTAAAACAATCATACGACAAGTCAATACATTACCCATAAACCATGAATTGTATAAAAATAACACATCCACATTCAAACATATGAAAAAACCATCAACACACTATGGAAGATTTGTATCATGATAAATCAACATCAAAACAAGTTTAAAATCCATTAAAGGATGTTGACGTTGATGAAAATGATTTCTAAAACCCTTTGAGAGAAATACCCATTTTTCATGAAGGCATTTAAAATTTACAAAATTTGGAAAAGAAGTCATTTAAATACATTTTTGAATCAAAGTTTCCCATACCACTTTGAATCTTTGGAAAGGAATTAACATTTTAAAAACATTCATGTCCATATAATTAAATATTTTAAAACCGTTTTGAAAACATGGAAATAAATGAGAAATATTTAGAAGAATAAATATTTAAAAAATTTGAAATGATGTTTTAGTAAAAATTCCCTTAAAATAATCCATTTTAAAACTCTTTCATAAAACATTTACATGGATAATAAATATGTCCTAGTAGATACTTATGTAAAAACAACCTCGGATAATAAAGAGATTGTGAAATTAACCCTTAGTAATTTGGTAACTTATGAAACATACACCCCATGAAAGAGGTCTCATACAATGAATATGTAAATACACATAAATTAATGTGTATTACACAAAGAATACAATTATGGGCAGTACATACACCACACAAAAGGTAATAGTGGTAATATGGAATGAATCTCACGGGAATAAGGAGTGAGATGAAAAACCCTTACCTTGTACATTTCCTTGGTTGGGGTAGTCTAACCTCATGTATAATGGTGAAATAATTGTTATTAAATTATACAAGATTCATTTACATTAATATGATATCATATATTATATTTTAACATTGATTTGTTACTAATATTTTAGAATTATCGTCGTTTCGTGTGTTAACTTACTCATTTTCTTTTATATGTTTTGTTATGTAAGCCATGTTTGTTATGGATAGGTTGTATCTTATTCATATCCAGAATGATATTAAGTCCTTATACATTATTATTAATCTTCAAATGAGAATTAGACTTGAATGGATATGATGGAGAATGAATCTTGTCTCGTTTGTGGAGACGGTAGTCCGTACGTACGCACGAGCGACAATATCATTCTTTTGATATTAAAATAATATATATTTGAATGGTATATCAAATATGTAGAATCATTATCATGTTATATTTATTATTTAAATTAATTGAAAATCATTATTATATCCATCCAAATAATAATATATTGAATAACAATTACACCACGACGTGGAGACGGTAAGCCGTACGTACGCACGTATGGTGACATTCTATTCAAAGGATGGATAGAATACTGATTATGGTTGTACCATATTTATAATAATATTACATTATATAGGAGATATTGGATTAATTATTTTATAATTGGAAAAACAAAGAAAGAAGAAGTTGAAGAAGAAATTAATTTGAAAAAGGGTGGTGAAAACATTACCTCTTTTTCCGGTTCTTCTTTTTGATTTGATCAAAATGGCCCATTAGGTTGGATTTATGATCAACGTAATGCCTCTAGGATGAAGTTAGGGAAGTTGACAGAGTATTTTGGCAGGTCTTGGCCGAACCAAACGACTTTTAAGGTTTGATGATTTGGTTAGATGTTGGGTCCTTTTATAAGGGGGAGGAGGGGCTCTTTAGAAAAAACTAAAAGTATTAATTTATAATAAATTCATATTAGGTTTATAATGGCTAAAAAGTGTATTATTTAAATGTTAAGATGGGTATGTGTCGAAAACCACTCAACCAATAGGTTTTAGATAGGGTTGGGTCACTATATTAACCTTATCTTTTAGTTTTAACTCTTAGTTAATTAGTTTAACAATTACCTTGTCACTTTGTATTTTTATATTATATAGTTAATAAACTTACTATATATATCCAAGAGACCCCCAAGTGGTCCATTAATGATACACCTATCCTGATATGAGTCTCTTTTCCGACCCTTAGATTTTTAGAAATTTAATATCAATTGATAATATAATATTTGTTTTAAAAACTCTTTTATGTCAATTTTGACACTATTCAATAATTGATTTTTGTAAAACTCATTAAAGAATTATTACTTAGAAAAAAGTTAATTACATAAATCCTAACATTCCATATTTATCTAGAAAATTATTTTTATTTATAGAAAGTCTCAAATTAAATTTATTTGGGTATTTATAATATCAATTATTCTAATTTTTCACTATTATGGTAATTACTACATCACCATTGTGTCATAAATAAATTAAATTATTTAATGTCTAAAAATTATAAATAAAATACCATTAAGTATTAAATATTTCTAGCTTTCTAATGAATATTTATAGTCTAAAATCCAACATATATAACCCTATGTAAAAATTGTTTTCCTAAAAGATATATGCTTGTCTCATTTTTGTATTCATTTTAACTTAATTAAAATAAAGTGTCCCTATCACTTACAAGTGGCTCCATGGGGTCCCAAAATCGACTCAATTATGCCCATGGCTGTACATGTATCAACCAATAAGGTTAGGACATGTTTTATGGTAATTTTTTATTATTATAATATTATTTTTAACCCTTATTTACAGGATTTACCCTTTAACCATGGTAAATAAAATATTTACCGAAGTAATCATTCAAAATTTCTAAAAATAAAAGTTACATATTTAAAAATTTTATCATCCTGATTCCAAATATTGAATCCATTTTTCCAAATTCAAAACACAGAAGTGGCAGAAACTAATTTAAAATTAATTCTCGTTGTTAAAACAAAAAGCGTGTTTTTAAGAGATAATAACTATTAAAAGATTGACACTTGTTTATGTCCGGTTTAATTGTGAAATTTTGTGCAATGACCAAAATTGTATTAAATGGTAAAACTTTATTCTAAATATACTTTAAAACCACTCAAATTCATAATTTATCACTACCAATTATTTTGATTAAAAATGTTGTTTTTAATTAAATTTTTTGTAATTTTCACTATTCTTCAAAATATAAAAGTTATCCGAAAAGTACCAAAATTTCACCCTAGGCTAAATTAGATATTCCGAATCCAAAAATGATGTCCATTTTGAGAGATAAAATTTATAAAATTTTAAAAAGTAGTTATTACTATTCATTACGGCTAGTTTGATTGGTTGTAGTGTGTGTTAGAACTCGAAGTTGTGTATAACACACGCTACTGTATTATTCAAAGAGAAGCGTACCGTGGAAGCTTGGGGTGTTAAATTATAAATTGTTTTTATGTACCCATAAAATTATTTATTCAAATTGAATATATAAAAGTTTAAAATATTGGATTTAAAAAGGGGTCACTATTAAAGTTGGTAAAAGTGCATTTTTGAAAAATACTTCTTTTATCTAAAAAAAGGAATTTGTTCTTACATTATGTCTATAAAACTCATAATATGGATTCTAAAATTATAATAATTATATAAGGTTCAATATTTAGTTAATATTATTCACAACCTCTTTTGAACGACTTGTTTGGTAAGTCATGGTGTGCTTGAACTCGGTGTTACGTGTAGTGCAAGTTATTGAATTGTTTTGAAGAAGTACATACTATGAAATCTTGGGGTGTTACATTATTTCCTCCTTCAATAAATTGTGTCCTCGCAATTTGATATTCTTCTTCGAAAATAAAGGTTGAAAATAGAAAATATCTTTGTGGGAAAACCCACATCAAAAATTTGGTTAATAAAATTTAGTCTTAATAAGAGAAAAAGAGAAATGAAAGGGTCACCACAAAATTATGATCTCTATTAGGAGAACATTGGTGGAAATTAGAGACATTTAATTGGAGGGAAAATGTAAATATTTATAGGTAGTGATTGAGGTCATCAATCACAAACAAGTTTAAAATTGAGGTCCATAAATTCATCAATCTATGATGATTTGAAATACCATCGGTTCAACAAAAAATATGTTATTAGGATAACACATTTTTGGTTTTAGGATCCCTTAAATAAAGTATAAGAATTAATTTATTCACTGAATAACAGAAGAATAAAAATATTTACTTGACAAGTAGAGTCTCATCCTTTAACTAAGTTCTACCACAAACTCAACTTTCACTCTAAAAGATAATAGAACTTAAAAAAATATTATATTTATTTTATTCATATAGGGTTAAAAAAATGAATTTATAATTAATCTAGAAGAACTATTAAAAAAATGACATTATTCAATCCAGGACATCTCGTGGGTTAGTGGTAGGTGATACATCCTTGCCACCCTTCAGTTGTGGGTTCATGTCTTGCGGCCTTGCCGGAGGCGACGGGTTGCCGCTTGACCTCTAGATTGTCCTTTTATGGCAATCCAAAAAATAATCCAAACTAGAACTATCCAAAATAATTCAGTCCAAAATTTATAATGAAGGTAAACACAATAAAGATCCTTTTTTCTGTGTAATAACATGTGAACACCTTCATCATGTATTCTTTTAAAACACTACAGCATCCTAAACTACCATAAAACCTTATTGATTACATTCATGATCCCTTATTCCTTAAAGAATAATATATATACTCCTTCAATCCAAAAATGTTGTAAACCCCAACAATGATGGAATATAAAAATCATTAATCAGTTTCAAGGCAATCAAGAATATCCAATATAATTTACACAAATCAAACATATCTTATTCCAAAATAAGTACCTCAATATTAGGACCATATTAAGGTTTATCTTTCCTTCAACCATGTAATTTACAAAAAGATTAACTTGCTATAGAGTCACTTTTCTTAGTACCATAAAATCTCAAATCCTCAATGAAATAGTACTGTAGTGCAATCCTTATATACTCCATAATTATTATAACAAGTACATTGCTGATACAACACTCAAATGACACAATCAACATAAGAACTCTAATAATTCATCTTCATATGTGGTAGTATCATAACTTGATTGTTATCCAATACCATCATTTGTGGCATAGTCTGATGATAGGTTTTCATAGTGTCCAAACTCCTTGAAAATGAAGCATTGTAAATTTGAAACCATTTTCTTACCCTTATAGTCACGTATTTGGTGCCCTTTTTCCTACACACTTATAACAAACTCCCATTACTTTCAGGCAAGTTCCAGGGTGTTACTTCCCATAGTTATCAAATATGGGGAAATTATTCTTTTCCCTCTTCCCTTTATCAATCTTTCTCTCTTCCATCTTTTTCTTCTTTTGCTTCCCTTCAAAGCCATAGGACTTAGTAAACTCTTTAGTTATCTTATCCACACATGATACTATTTATTCATATGATGATAATACGTGGGAGACTATTTCCCTTCTAAATTATGGCTTAATACCATGAAAGATACTATACTTCTTACTCTTTGGATCATACGTATTACTGGAGTTAACATTCCTTATACTGGGCTCCATTTCTATACAATAGCATAAACTAGGTCAGTTTATGAATTGCACTGAATAATTCCAAACTTGCAAAATACCTAACTCAAATTGAACAGTTTATGGATATAATCCATAATCATAAAAATGTTTTCTTTGAGTAAGTATATACTCATGAGCCCTTCATAATGGTTTTTAAAGAAAATGAGAATTATCCTAAGCATATACCCCAGGAGTGTCGTAACCAAGAGTGCAGCAATGCCCGTTGTCGTGCACCAGTTCTCGTTCAAGTCTATCTCAAAGCATTGTTTTCAGGTTTTACCCCTAGGTACATCTTTTCCAGAGCCGCCTCTGCCTGCTTGTATCCAGACTGGGATGTATTGATTGGAAAACTCACAAAATCTCTACAATACCAAAATTATAGGAAGTGCTTCTATACTAATCCTCAAAGTCTATATTAGGGGTATGTGCTCAAATCAGAGTTTATCTAAATCTAGATTCCAAGGATATTGCTAAACATCCTCTGATACCAACTGTAACGCCCCGACCCCAGTTACCCAGAGTCTGTGCATTATTACATAACATTGGCATGATTACAAGGAATGAAATCCTGAAGGACCGATCAGTTTAGCAGTATTGGAAAATAGATTACATAAATGAATGTTACATTTCACATTAAGAAATACAAAACAACATAAATAATATTTTTAAATGCCATTATTCCCTTGGCTTAAACCTGCATATCGATCACAATAAACTTCTTGGAATCCTAGGAAAAATAAAACAAATAAAGGGGTGAGCTCAAACGCTCAGTAAGGGTAAGCAATACAACGTAAACATTCAAAAGTATGCATAAAATTTTTTAAGGCATTGTATAACTAAAACAAAAGTCTTTTAAACTTGAACTTCAGCATAATATGAAAAAAATAAAATTAGATAATGCTATTTACTTATTCACATGTATATTCTATAAGTCGAATAATCACATGCAATATCACTAACCACTTTCATAATGATGGAATGCATAATGACAAACTATCAAAACCACATAGCCAAGGCCTCGTGCCAAGACTAAAGATAAGATTTTGTCAAGGCCTTGTGCCAAGACATTAGTCTTTCTAATGATACCTACCGATGCATTGAGGAGCTATAGTGGGCTCCACATGTCACTTACAAAGTCCAATGCATTCCTCATATGAAAAGGTCTAAACATAACATAAACATTCGTATTAAAACTAGCATACGACATGTCAATACTTTACCCATAAACCATGAATGGTATAAAAATAACACATCCACATTCAAACATATCACAAAACTTTCAACACACTATGGAATATTTGTATCATGATAAATCAACTTCAAAACAAGTTTAAAATCCATTAAAGGATGTTGACGTTGATGAAAATGATTTGTAAAACACTTTGAGAGAAATAACCCTTTTTAATGAAAGCATTTAAAAGTTACAAAATTTGGAAAAGAAGTAATTTAAATACATTTTTCAATCAAAGTGTCCCAAACCCCTTTGAAACTTTTGAAACAAATTAAAATTTTAAAAACATTCATGTCCATATAAATAAATCCTTAAAAACCATTTTGAAGACATGGACATAAATGAGAAAAATTAAAAGAATAAATATTAAAAACATTTGAAATTATGTTTTAGTAAAAATTCCCTTAAAATAATCCATTTTAAAACTCTTTCATAAAACATGTACATGGATAATAAATATGTCCCTGTAGATACTTATGTAAAAACAACCTCGGATAATAAAGAGATTGTGAAATTAACCCTTACCAATTTGGTAACTTACGAAACATACACCCCATGAAAGAGGTATCATACAATTAATATGTAAATACACATAAATTAAAGTGAATTACACAAAGAATACAATTATGGGCAGTACATACACCACACAAAGGGTAATAGTGGTAATATGGCATGAATCTCACGGGAATAAGGAGTGAGATGAAAACACCCTACCTTGTACTTTTCCTTGGTTGGGGTAGGTTAACCTCCTGTGTAATTGTGAAATAATTGTTATTAAATTATACAAGAATCATTTACATTAATATGATATCATATATGATCTTTTAACATTTATTTGTTAATAATATTTTAGAATTATTGTCGTTTCATGTGTTAACTTACTCATTTTATTTTATATGTTTTGTTATGTAAGACATGTTTGTTATGGATAGGTTGTATCTTATTCATATCCAGAATTATATTAAGTCCTTAAACATTATTATTAATCTTAAAATGAGAATTATACTTGAATGGATACGATGGAGAATGAATCTCATCGCGTTCGTGGAGACGGTAGTCTGTACGTACGCACGAGCGACAATATCATTCTTTTTATATTAAAATAATATATAATTGGATGTTATATCATATATGAAGAATAATTATCATGTTATATTTATTTTTTAATTGAATTACAAATCATTATTATACCCATCCAAATAATAATATATTGAATAACAATTACACCACGACGTGGAGACGGTAAGCCGTACGTACACACGTATGGTGACATGTCATTCAAAGGATGGATAGAATACTGAATATGGTTGTACCATATTTATAATAATATTACATTATATAGTAGATACTGGATTCATTATTTTATATTTGGAAAAACACAGAAATAATAAGTTGAAGAAGAAATGAATTTGAAAAAGGGTGGTGAAAATGTTACCTCTTCTTCGGGTTCTTCCTTTTGATTTGATCAAAATGGCCCCTTAGGATTGATTTATGATCAATATAAGGCCTATATAATGAATTTAAGGAAGTTTAGAGAGTATTATGTCAGGTCTTGGCCGAAACAAAAGGCTTTGAAGGTGTGAAGAATTGGTTAGAAGTTGGGTCCTTTTATAAGTGGGAGGAGGGGCTCTTTAGGAAAAACTGAAAGTATTAATTTATAATAAATTCATATTCGGTTTATAATGGCTCCAAAGTGTATTATTTAAATTTTAAGATGGGTATGGGTCTAAAAACACTCAAAAAATAGGTTTTAGATAGGTTTGGGTCACTATATTAACCTTATCTTTTAGTTTTAACTCTTAGTTAATTAGTTTAACAATTACCATGTCACTTTGTATTTTTATATTATATAGTTAATAAACTTACTATATACATCCAAGAGTCCCCCAAGTGGTCCATTAATTATGCACCTATCATGATATTAGTCTCTTTGAAGAACCTTATATTTTTATAAATTTAATATCAATTGATAATATAATATTTGTTTTAAAAACTCTTTTATGTCAATTTTGACACAATTCAATAATTTATTTTTTTAAAACTCATAACAGAATGATTAAATCGAAAAAAGTTAATTAAATAAATCCTAACATTCCATATTAACCTAGAAAATTATTTTTATTTATAAAAAGTCTTAAATTAAATTTATTTGGCTATTTATAATATCCATTATTCTAATTTTTCACTATTATGGTAATTACGGCATCACCATTGTGTCATAAATAAATTAAATTATTTAATGTCTAAAAATTATAAATAAAATCCAATTATGTGGAAAATCTTTCCAGATTTCTAATAAATATTTATAGTATAAATTAAAACATATATAACCCCATTTAAAATTTTTTTTCCTAAAAGATATATGCTTGTTTCATTTTTTTATTCATTTTAACTCAATTAAAATAAAGTGTCCCTATCACTTACAAGTGGCTCCATGGACTCCCAAAATCGACCCAAAGATGCCCATGGCCTGAAATGTATCAACCAATAAGGTGAGGACACGTTTTACGGTAATTTTTTTTTATGATAATAATATTTTTAACCCTTATTTACTGGATTTACCCTTTAACCATGGTAAATAAAATATTTACCGAAATAATTATTCAAAATGTCTTAAAATAAAATATACCTATTTACACAATTTGAAAATCCTGATTACAAATATAGAATCCATTTTTCCAAATTCAAAACACAGAAGTGGCAGAAAATAATTTAAAATTAATTCCCGTTGTGAAAACAAAAAGCGTGTTTTTAAGAGATAATAACTATCAAAAGATTGACACTTGTTTATGTCCGGTTTAATTGTGAAATTTTGTGCAATGACCAACATTATATTAAATGGTAAAAATATATTCTAAATATACTTTAAACCCACTCAAATTCATAATTTATCACTATCAATTATTTTGATTAAAAATGTTGTTTTTAATTAAAATTTAGTAATTTTCACAATTCATCAAAATATAAAAGTTATCCAAAAAGTACCAAAATTTCACCATAGGATAAATTCAATATTCCGAATCAAAAAATGAATTCCATTTTGAGGGATAAAATTTATAAAATTTTAAAAAGTAGGTATTACTATTCATTATGGCTAGTTTGATTGGTTGTAGTGTGTGTTAGAACTCGAAGTTGTGTAGAACACACGCAATTGTATTATTCAAAGAGAAGCGGACAGTGGAAGCTTGGGGTGTTACATTGTAATTTTTTTATGTACCCATAAATTTATTTAGTCAAACTGAATATATAAAAGTTTAAAATATTGGATTTAAAAAGGGTTCACTATTAAAGTTGGTAAAAGTGCATTTTTGAAGAATACTTATTTTATCTAAAAAAAGGAATTTGTTCTTAAATTATGTCTAAGAAACTCATAATATGGATTCTAAAATTATAATAATTATATAAGGTTCAAAATTTAGTTTATATTATTCACAACCTCTTTTGAATGACTTTTTTGGTAAGTCATGGTGCGCTTGAACTCAGTGTTACGTGTAGTGCAAGTTATTGAATTGTTTTGAAGAAGTACATACTATGAAATCTTGGGGTGTTATAGCCGGGGCCGGTTCAGCCAGTGCTGCGAGGGGTGCAACTCGAGTGACTTGGCCCGGGAGGTCAGCGGTAGGCCGCATGGGTCACGTGCAGGCCACGGGGGCGTCAGGCAAGGCACAAGAATGACCGGGCATGCCGTGGGGGCACGCGGGCAGGGCGCAGGGGTGCCGAGCAGCGTGGTGGGGGGGAGCCTGTCAGCTCGCGAGATGCCCAGCAGGGCACCGGAGGTGGCAGCCAGGCTGTGGGGGCACCAGGCAGAGCGCGACATCAGCCGGGAAGGCCATGGGGGCACCGAGCAGTGCGCGGGTAGATCGTGGGATGCCAGGCAGGGCGTCGGTTGGGCCAGGGCGGCTGCAGGGGGGGAGCTGTGGGTTAGTCCGGGGCGTGCATGGCACCGCAGGGCCATCACTATTCACGGAGGCTGCGGGTAGAATGACCTTCATCATTTCCTCCTTCGTCGCCTCATCGGAGATCACCAAAAACAAGCACAATAGAGGGGGGTCAGGCCATGTTGGTTTGGTCTTCTCCCTCCACGTTTAGGGTCATAGCATGCGATTCATCAAGATTTTAAGAAAGAAGATAATCTTTAAATGTTTCTTTTCAATCTTCGTAATGTTTCCATTCAACCGATGGTGAGAATAAGAAGTGGATTATTACATAGATGAACCCCCTACCTTTGTTTCGTCATTCGTTGACATCTTAGAAAGAGAACGAAAGAGTTTTTCATTGGTCTCGTTCCTCACGGACTCCCAATCCCTAATATGTTGGCTGTGGAAGACACTCCACGTTGGTAGGATTTGAGGGAGGAAGACTGAGGAAGTAGTAAAAGAAGGACCTTGGCATTCTTTGTCAGTGGAGCATTCTTCGTTCTTTGTTGGGAGCTTTTCTCCCAAGTTCCTCTTCTCAAGTTCCACCTAAAAGAATATGCCATCAAAATAATATATTGAAATATCCTATTAATTTTCTTGGCACAATATTTGAATGTGACTCATTAATTTTGTAGTCTCCCCTTAATTAATGTGGAGAATTGAAACAATTAATTAAAGGGGAGTTGGCACCATAATGGTGAAGAGGCTCCAAGGGTGGTGGCACCATTAAGTGAAGAGGGTTAGCATAAATTAAATAAGGGGATTTGAAGAGTTTCTCTACATGAAATGGGGGATTCCAAGTGCTTACAAGCCCGGGTGGTCCCCACCAAAATTATCCTCCCAAGGGAGGTTATGTTGGGGTGGGCCCCACCACCATAACCTCTAATGGGAGGTTAAGGTGTGGTGGCATTCACCTTCAACCTCCTCTGGGAGGTTTTAACCTCCACACAGCAAAAGGTGTCTCAAATAAAATAAATTTGTTGCACAATTTATTTTATTATTATTTTATAAAAAGCCAAAAACTAACTTTTATTCTCGACCAACTGTCGTCAAGGTAAAATTATTCTTAAGAGAATACTGGCACTGTGAGTTTAACAGTGCCCTCAAATTTCAGTTCTGAGCATCGGTTCAAAAGTTATAAAATCCTGCTCATACATTTACTAAACGTACCCAAAAAAACATCAGAAAATGATTATGGGCTCACAAGGCCTTGGAATCAAGCACCGTAAAATATCACAGAGTCATAAAAATACCATGTATTTAAGAAAAAAAAAATTCCACTAAATTTTCAGGTCTTTACATTCTCCCCACCACAGGGATTTACATCCCTATAAGCGACAACATGAACTATGGAAACAAATGGGGGTACTGAGCACACATCTGAGCCTCCCACTACCATGTGCTCTCCTGGAGGTTCCCGTGCTACTAGTGAATGCGCACCAGAGGTATCAACCTTCCACGTAGGACCCGCTCCTGTCGATCCTCGATCTCCACTGGATCCTCCGTAAATGTTTCCCCATCATCAATGTCCAGATCTCCATGGTCAATGATGTGGGAAGGGTCGTGCACATATCTCCTCAGCTGAGATACGTGGAAGGTTTCGTGCACCCGGTGCAACTAAGGTGGAAGATCTCAGCGGTAAGCCACCTCTCCTACTCTGCTGAGGACCTGGAAAGGTCCGATGAACCTCAGAGATAAGTTTCCACCTCAGTTAAATCTCTGTAGAACTCATCGCGGTGAGACCTGTAGAAAGATGTGGTTTCCATCCTCGAACTCCAGAGATCTTCGTCTCCTGTCAACATATGACTTCTGTCTGCTCTGTGAAGTCTTCATCCACTCTTATATGATCTACACCATCTTCATGGTAGCTCGCACCATCTCTAGTCCCACTAGTGCCAACTATCTAGAGTCAGTGCAGCACAAGGGTGATCTGCATGTTCGCCCGTACAAGGCCTCCAATGGTTCCATCCCAATGGTGGAGTGATAGATGTTGTTTTAAGAAAACTATAACAAAGGAAAGTGATCCTCCTAGCTATGACCGAAGTCAAGGACACATGCAAGTAGCATGTCCTCGAGGGTTTGAATGGTCCGCTCGGTATGACCTTTCGTCTGAGGATGGAAGGCGATGCTCAAGACAAGCTATATCCCGAAAGCTTCTTACAACCCCTTCCATAGCCGTGAATTAAATCATGTGTCACAATCAGAGATGATCGAGGAAGGTACTCCATGTAAACGCACAATCTCCTGCACATAGAGGCGTCCCAAGATCTCTATTTAACCCTACTCTCTGATCGGTAGGAAGTGGTCCAACTTGGTGAGTCGGTCAACGATCACTCAAATCGAGTCATGACCCCTCGATGTATGTGGAAGACCCATCACGAAGTCCATGGATATCTCATACCACTTACACTCTGGGACCTTTAAGGTATGAACCAAGCCAGCTGGTACCTAGTGCTCGACCTTCACTAGATGACAAGTGAGGCACCGTGAGACAAACTCCGCCACTGCCTTCTTCATACCTAGCCAACAGTGCTCTCGTCGAAGATCCTAGTACATCTTCTCCAATCCTAGATATACCTCTATAGGGGATGTGTGGAACTCCCTCAACACTTCCTCCTTAAGTTCCACTGGTACCAAGGTACTTCATCTGAAGAGGATGACGTGCTCTCCACCTTCAGAAAATCCATCAGGTGCCTTCACTGTGGATATCTGAGCACGTCGGGTCTTGAATTCAGCATCCCCATGTTGTGCCTCCCTGACTTGCTAATGAAGTGGGGGTGTGACCGAAAGAGACTGTAGGAATGCTGATCCATCTCTATCCAGAAAGGATATCTGTAAAGTAGCCAGATGCTCTGTCGCCTCTCCTAGAAGCTGTATACCAGATCTCCTGCTGAGAGAATCTTTTGAAACATTCCCCTTCCCAGGAGTATAGAATATCTTGAAGTCATAGTCTTAGAGGAAGTCGAGCCATTACCACTGTCTCAGGTTCAGGTTTTTCCGAGAGAAGATATAACTGAGACTCTTTTGATCTGATTACATGGAAAAAAGTTCACAAAATTAGATAGTGTCGCCACATCTTCAAGGAGAAGACCAATGTTACCAACTCCAGGTCATGGGTAGCATAGTTCTGCTCATTAAGTCTTAGCTTCTGAGAACCATATACGATCACTACTCGCTCCTGCATCAAGAAAAACCCAATTCTGGTCCCTGATGCAATGCAGTAAACTACGTACCCTACTCCCTCCTCTAGAAGCCTCAAAATGGGGGCACTAGTCAGCCTCTTCCTCAGCTCCAGAAAGCTCTAATGGAATCTCTTCGACCACACAAAGGGTTTCCCCTTATTCAAGGAAGATAGTGATGCTACAACTCTGGAGAAGTCTGGAATGAACCTCTGGTAGTATCCATCCAAACCCAGAAAACTTCGTACCTCTGTCACACTCCTGTGTGGTTCCCAAGCAAGTATCGCATCAATCTTCACTGGATCCACTGCAACTCCAGCCTCCGAGATGACATGTCCCATGAAGTGATCCTCTCAAATCCAAAACTGTCACTTCGAGATCTTACCATAAAGCTGGTTCTCTAAAAGTGTGTCCAGTACTACCCTCAAATGGTAGGAATGCTCCTCTTTAATAGTTGAGTAGATCAAAATGTCATCGATGAAGAATACGACAAAGAGATTGAGGTATGTCTAGAAGATCATGTTCATGAGACTCATGAACACTGCTGGAGCATTGGGTACACCAAAGGGAAAAACCAAGAACTCGTAGTGGCCGTACGAACACCTGAAGGCCATCTTCTGCACATCCTTGTATCAAACTATGAGTTGGTAATAGCTTGATCTGAGTTCTATCTTTGAGAGAAACCATGCTCCCTTCAACTGATCAAAGAGATCGTCAATCCTCAGTAGTGGGTACTTGTTCTTCACGGTCACCTGGTTCAGGCGACGGTATTCAACATAGATCCTCAAGCACCCATCCGCCTTCTTGGAAAACAGAATAGGGGATGCCTAGGGGGAAACACTGGGCCGGATGAATCCCTTTTCCTTTAAGTCCTCTAGCTATACCCGCAACTAGCGAAGCTTAGCGAGATCCATCCAATATGCTGGAGCATATATCAGTGTAGTCCCAAGGTACAAGTCAATATATAAGTCCACCTCTCTATGATGAGGTAGTTTTAGAACATCGTTAGGGAAAACATCCGCGTACTGGTCCACCACTACAGGATAAGTCAGACTCTATACATAAACTACTCTGAGGGTAAGGAAAGCCATCTGGTGAGTGATCAGCTGCACCCTCTTTCAAGTAAGTCTGTCCAGTGCTACAAGGTCTCCCTTCTCGCTGGTGAAGGTAAACCTAGTCCCATCCATGGGGACACACCACACTTTTCACTTAATATAGCCAATCTGAGCATGGACTATAGATAACCAGTCCATACCCAAGATGACATCGTAAGGCCTCTATGCCACTACTAGGATATCCCAGCCGAATCTCTCACCACCTAGAGTAAGATCGCACTGACGACACTAGTGCGTAATCATTGAGTCATCCCTTGTAGGAGTCTCTAGCTGTAAGGATCAAACCAAAGGCTCTGTCAGAATCTCCTAGCTCTGAACGAGGGATGTGGAAATAATAGAGTGACTGACACCTGTGTCTATAAGAAATGCAGCTAAGGTGGAATAGTCAAAGATCGTACCTAGAATCATCTCTGGAGCACCATGATCGTAGGTCTCAACTGCCTGAAGATGAGCTATCCCTTGACCACATGCTCCGAGCAATCTGGGTGGTGGTGGTGACACCTCATAATGTCCTCCACCGCCAGCTATACGTCCAGCTCCTCTACTATGTCCGCCTCCTCCCTACGGACGACCTCGATCGAACTTCTACCTCTGCCTGGTAGGTCCCTAAACCGTACTCTAATCATCAGAATGGTGGGACGGATAGTCATGAGCCATGTGACCATGCCTTCCGTATGAGTAACATTGCCCGCTCTTGGCATGGCTGGCTCTGTCTCCACTCTGGGTGCCCCACAAAACTGATCATGAATCATGCGATCGATCACCTGTAGGTATGGTCCTCTTGGACCTCTACGACATTTGTCTACTGTGAGCTGTAGAAGACTCTACTACTTGTCAGCTAGTGGTGGGTCTCACTGCAGGAGACTTCTCATCAAGGAAACTCTCTACTAGGAGGGCTCTCTCTAGCACCCCCACATGCGTCAGGATGCTAAGTGAGATCATTGGAGATATGATATCTTGCTTGATCCCCTACTCGAAGGTCCAAACCCTTTATAATGGGTCCCACACCATATCTATGGAGTAGCATGAGAGGTCAGTGAACCTCGCTGAGTATTGTTCTACTGTCATGCTACCCTACTGTAGATGCAGTTGCACCTATATCTGCATCGCTCGAAGGGTGGTTGGGACAAACTCTGCCCGAAACAGGATCTCAAATTCTATCTATAGAAGCATCGCCTTATCATGCACCTAGAGCATCATGCTCCACTATCTTCTTGCTGCTTCCTAAAGGAGAGTCACGTAAAGGATCACCATGAAGTCTGCTAGTGTCATTAATAGCTTGAAGACTCTCACAACAGCCTCCATCCAATCCTCAGCTACCTGTGGGTCCATCTCTCCAATGAACCTGGGTAGCCTCTGGTGCTGGAACTCATGCAATGCGCTCAAGAGGCATGCAACGTCTGCGGCTGGGGCTGGTGACATCAATGGCCCAATGGGAAGTATTACTGCTGGTGCCTCCACTGGTAAAGGGCCCTGCACCGAGGCCCCGTCACTCGGTGGGATATCAGTACATACAAATATTAGGGATCTAACAGGTCGTCCATGGGGAGGAATCCTAAAAGAAGTTGATGCAACATGGTCAAAAGATTATAACTAGTGAGTTGACCAGGTAGAGCTGACATAAAGAAAACTTTTGGAAACACGCATGCAATCTGTGTTTTCATGAACTGAGTCGGAATTCCGAAGTTAGGATCCTGGTGTATGGATACGTCAGCCTCTCACACCAACACATGACTCCCTGAACAGAAAACAACACTTAGTACCCTTAACACTATTGCTTCACAGAAAACAAAGATCAAAGTCATATGTTCTGCGGTAGAACCGACTCCTCCAATACCAATTTGTCAGAACCTGTCCCCCGGGGCCCATATCGTGACTACCCCAAGCCAACCTTCTATAGTCCAGGAGCTGGTGAGTTTCCCTAAAGGCATAAATCCCTAAACTAGGAAGGAATTTCCTTTTAACTATGAACTAACACATATGGGTACACAACTGGAAGTAAAACACTGAGTAAAACTGTATAGAAAATAAGTTCTGGAAACTAAAAAGGGCCGGAAATACAAGCCCAATAGGAAAGTAGAAGTACAATAGAAAATAAAGTACAACTAAAGAAAAGTAAAGCATCTACTGGGTCGTCCTTCGTGGTTTCTACCTGAAGGGTGGGTACAGATGGCCTCCTCAGCACTCCACATCTGTCTGTCTCCTCCGTGTACCGTCACACCGAGTGGTCCGCCTCCGGGTACTGTCCTGTCCTACTACTCTCTACCTTAGTCAGCATTGTGAATCATCTACAACCAACGCAATGAAGTGCTGGCATAGCCCATGAAGGGGTGAGTATAAAGATACTCAATAGGGACCCCGAGACCCTTAAGGGCTCATAAAATCCAACAAGGATAAACCACAAAGAATGAAATCAACAGATAACCATTACTTAGGTATATGCCCATACATATTCTTAAGTTATCTCTTAACCCATCTCAATCATGAGGAAAACACAAAAGTCATTGACTCAGCTCAAACCAAAATTTTCATTATCAAAACCACGACTGCTGGAGAACTCCTCCTTTGTCGAGTACAGTGGGTCTGTCGCGACACCAAGGCATTTCTCACTAACCTTGGACTTCTAAGTTACTCCTCTTATCGAGTACCGTGAGTCTGCTTCCAACTACCAGGCGCTCCTCTGCTATGGGTATACCGCCAACTACCAGGCGCTCCCCCTAATAGCCTACAGAGGTACTCCTCCTGTCGAGTACTGCAGGTCTGCCGCCAACTACCAGTTGATCCTCCTCCATGGGTCTGCCGCCAACTACCATGAACTCCCCACGGGGCTAGTCAGATCACTCCGAGTCAAATCATACAAGCAGTCATCACGTCTATAAGCTACTAGGTCTCCTCACTCTGTCGGCTCGTTACTAGAAGGATCTGCTCCATGATCTACTGCTCAATACTCAAAATATCATGAAGTGAAATGAAGAAAAATCTAAAAAGGTCTGCCACGTCATAAGGGTCTAAACACAATAGACAGCACATCAATCGGACGCCCGGTCTATTAGTTATTAGTATTTTTGTCCCAGTGCCCGGTTAGATTCGTGTACGATCCAAACTGACTGTAACACTAATATACCCTGAACTCCAGTGGGGTATTCTCAAAGGGAATGATTCATTCCAAAAAATACTGGCACTGATGATGGTTCCTCAAACGGTCGTGTGGTGCCAAAGATATAGACAACAGAAATAAAATGGGTCAGTAATGGGCTTGGTCCCATTCCGACCCGGTCGGACCATCTCAACCTAATCCAGAATAGGCCGACCTGGTCTGGGTTGACCTGGTCAGACCCGCTGGGTCCGACCCATCCCATTGGGTGGGTCGGCCCATTAAGTTCGTCTCATTCTACTGGGCCCAGTCCAACGGACTGCGAGGGAGGTTTGGCCCAGATGTCACCACATAGGCTACTCAGCCCAAAGGCCGAGGCTGGTTTGGCCAGCGCCACGAGGGGCACGACTCAGGTGAATCGGCCCAGGAGGTCAGTGGCAGGCCACACGGGTCACGGTCAGGCCGTGGGGCGCCATCCATGGTGCGACAGATGCTGGGCAAGCCACGTTGGCACGCGGGGGTGCCGGCCGTGCGCTGGGTAGCGCGCGGGGGTGGCGGGAAGTGCGCGGGATGCCGAGAAAGGCACAGGCGGGGTCAGGCAGGCCGCAGAGGCGCTCGGGCAGCACGCGGTGGCACTGGGAAGCGCGTGGGATGCCGGGAAGGGTGCCAACTGTGCCGGGAAGGCCCCACGGGTGTGCAGGCAGCTCGCAGGGGCGCCAGGCAGCGCGCTGGGTAGCGTGCGGGGGCGCTGGCAGTGCGAAGGATGCCAAGCAGGGCACCGGCGGAGCCGAGCAAGCCGCGGGTTCGGCCAGGGCACGCGGGGCACCACGGGGGCGGCGCTGTTCACAGACGACGAATGTAGCGCGACCTTCATCGTTTCCGCCTTCGTTTCCTCATCGAAGATCACCAAAAAACAAGCATGGTGGAGGGGGGTCAGGCAATGTTGGTTTATTTCTCTCCCTCCGTGTTTAGGATGGTAGCATGCAATTCATCAATATTTTTAGAAAGAAGCGAATCTTTAAATATTTCTTTTCAATCTTTGCAACGTTTTCATTAAACTGAAGGTGAGAATATGAAATGTATTATTACACAGACAAACCACTAACTTTGTTTCATCATTCATTAACGTCACGTAAATAGAACGAAGGAGTTCACCATTCGTCGCATTCGTCATGCACTCCCAATCCCTGTTGTGTCGTCTGTGGAAGACGTTTCACATAAATAAGATTCAAGGGAGGAATTCTGAGGAAGAAGTCGAAGAAGGTCCATGGCGTTCTTTGTCGGTGGAGTTTTCTTCATTCTTCTTTAGGATCTTTCCTCTGAATTTCTTCTGCTAAACTTCCACAAAAAATAATATGCCAACAAAATAATAGATTGAAATATCATATTAATTTTGTTGGCACAATATTCGAATTGGACTCATTAATTTGGTAGGCTCCCCTTAATTAATGTGGAGAATTTGCACAATTAATGAAAGGGGAGTTGGCTCCATAAAGGTGAAGATGCTCCAATAGTGGTGGCACCATTAAGTGAAGAGGGTTGGCATAAATTAAATAAGGGTATTTGAAGAGTTTCTCCACCTTAAATGGGGGGTTCCAAAGGGTTACAAGCCCCAGCGGTCCCCACCAAAATTATCCTCCCAAGGAAGGTTATGTTCAGGTGGTCCCCACCACCATAACCACTCATGGGAGGTTTAGGTGTGGTGGCCCCCACCTCCAACCTCCTCTTGGAGTTTTTAACCTCCACACACCAAAAGGTGGCTAAAATAAAATAAAGTTGTTGCACACTTTATTTTTTTTATAAAAATACAAAAACTAACTTTTTTTCTCGACCAACTATCGTCGAGGTAAAAGTATTCTTAAGAAAATACCAGTGCTACAAGTTCAAAGGTGTCCTTAGATATCAGTTCCGAGAACTAGTTCAAAAGTTATAAAATCCCGCTCATACGTTTACTGAACATACCCAAACAAAACTTCAAAAATTGATTTTGGGCACACTAGGCCTCAAAATCAAGCACCGTAAAATTTTGCGGACTCGTAAAAATAATGTGTATTTAAGAAAAAAAATCCCTAGAATTTTCGAGTCTTTACAACTAACTTTTATTTCTTGGAAATCAGTGTAATTTTAAATTCTCAAATACATATGGTTTTTTCATGGATAACATCAACATGACCATGTTTTATATCACTCTATATAAAAAATTGATAGTTAGATTTCTCTTCCAGGCACAAATTTTTACTTTCTACTAATGATATCTTATTCAGAATCATAGTTTTTGGTGACTTTCAAATTTCCCTTTCCTTCTTTTTAAGATTATGTTTTATCATGTTTTTTTCATGATTTGGGATTTTCAAAAAGTTATTTTCAAATATCGACCGTTCATTTTTGATGTAAAAATTCAAATTTTGAGAACACAACTCGTTGAAGTTTGGGAAAATTTAACACTCTATGAATTTACAGTATGTCTCATTTTAAAAAATTTAATCTCTTAGATAGATTATGTTGTATGCAACAACCAAATTAAAAACAATGAAATATAATTATAAACAAGATGTAAAATTTGTCGATGTGAGTAGGAATAATTATATTTTAAAATATATATTAATTACCTATTTATTTTTTGTAAATAATTATATAATTTTAGTAGTGTTATTTTATTCTCAAAAAAAATTTCGTTGAAAAGAGATTTTTCTTGATTTCTATTGAAAAATAAATATGATTTGTTTTTTGAACTATTATAAAATTTATTTTATAAAATTAAATTCATTCTTAAATTCATAATATTAAAATTAAATTAGGGTGAGGTTTTGGGAATTTTTTGAAAAAATTAATTTTCTAGTGAATAATGAAAAATATCGATTTTTATTAAAATCATAATTTTATTTATTTTAAAAATTATCTTTATGATTTTATTTTTTTGTCATTGAAAATAAATTACTATTTAGTAAAAAATATTATAACTTATTTAATTTTAATTATACTTATACCTTATTTTGGTATATGTACAATTTTGGGCTTAATAATTCAATTTTTCAAGAAAATTGTTTTTTATTGCGTTTTGTGGGAATAAATTTAAATTGAATTACGAAATTTATGTGTTTTTAATTTTTAAAAATTTATGAAATATTTTAATTTATATGAACTAAATTTTAAAAAATCACATTTATTTTTTTCCAATATGAATAGTAACCTTGGTAATTTTCATTACCGTGATAAAACGTAAATTTGGTAATGTAGGTTAAAATAAAATGATAAATACTAGAAAATGAACCTAAAGTATGAAACAATGTTATTTAATGGGTAATTTCCATCAATAATAATTTAAGGATTGTATATATGAGAATTATTTCCAATAGTAAGTTGTCATGACCTTATAATATTTTACTTAATGAAAACTCAAAGATGTCATATTCATGACTTTAATAAATATAACAATTTTAATTTGGGGTTACCCAGAGTGTATATTTGACTATAAATATATTTTGGAAAGATAAAACACTTTTCATCATCAGTATAATTTATTTTTAATTTCAACTGAATAAATAATTTGTAACACCCCAAGCTTCCACGATAAAGTTCTCTTTGAATAATACAGTACCTTGTGTGTACGCAACATCGAGTTCAAGCACACCACGATCAATCAAACTAGCCATTTAAAAAGAAGTTATGAATAGTAATAACAAATTTTTGAAATTTTATAAATTTTATTTTTCTAAATGGTGTTATATTTTGGAATCTAGATATCAAAATTATATTAGTGTGAATTTTTGGAATTTTTCTAAAAACATTCAATTTTTGTTGAATAGTGAAAAACACTACGTTATTGTTTAAAACCAATTGTTTATTTAAATAATTATTTTTAAAATTGAAATTAATTTTAAACTCAAAATAGATAAATAATACGTATATTAATCTAATGTAATTCCTTGAATTCATTTTAAAATAAGATTAGAAATATAATGTTCCTTTTAAAAATTTTAACATCTTTTACCCACCATTTAGGCACATTTTAAAATTTTCATAAAATGTAATTTTACAAATTATGTGAATTGAATTTCATAAATATGAGAGACATGGTTGATATTAGTAAGTAAAATGCCGTTAAATAAGATGAAAATAATTTTTTGTGAATAGTTACTTTTGAATATTATTTACCAAGGTTAAAAGTAAATTGGGAAATTAAGTGTAAAAATGATATTATAATTACCCTAACACATGTCCTAATTCTATTTCATAAGTGTATTTTGACCAAAATCAACCTTAGGAGAAAAATATAATTCTTTTTTATCCACATGGATTAGGTTAGGACATTTTTTATATTTTATTTGAAAAAGAGTTAAAAGCGTTAAATTAAAATTTTAATAACTAAAACTTTTTTAATATTGATTTATTCATAAGATAAATTTGACTATAAATATTAATTATAATTATAAAATTATTTCCTACATTATCATAATTTATTTATAATTTTTATACATTAAATAATTAAATTTATGTATGACATAATGATGATGCATTAATTAATTTATTAACAAAAGATTAAAACATTAATGTTATAGTTATTAAAATAAAAATAAAGTTTATCTTTTGAGGCCATCCATGAATTTTGTAGTTGGATATGACATGATATAGTAGATTAAATATTCTTTTTTCTAAGTAATAATTTCTATATCATTCACTAAAACCAAATACTAAATTGTGTCAAAATTGACATAAATTAGTTTTTAAAACTAATAGAATTTTATTTAATGATATAATATTCCTAAAAATATAAGGTTATATCAAAGGACATAATTAATGTTATATAGGTCATTAATTAAATACTTGAGGTTCTATTGGCCGTTTATAGTATGTTTATTAATCATATAGTGTAAGAATTCTAGAAGACATGGTAAAAGTTAATCTATATAACTAAGAGTTAAATCTAAAAGAAAAGGTTAATATGGTGAACTACAATTGTCTAAAACATACTGGTTGAGAGTTTTTAAACTCATACCAACATTATCCTTTAACAAAATCCATTTGGAGATATTAGAAACCAAAAATTATTTTATAATCAAATAATATTTCATGCTCCTCATAATGTGCCCCTCACCTCCCTTATAAAAGGGCACTTCCCCTTTTCTAAACTTCTGACCTCCAAATCCATTTTTCTCATCCAAACCCTGCTCAGGTATTCTCAAAACTACCCTCAAATTAACCTATATTCCTTACTTTGATCATAAATTCATCCTAAGGAGCTGTTTGGTTCAAATTTAAAGGAAACACCCGAAGAAGAGGTAATTAGTTCGTCACATTTTTCAGAGTTATTTTCTTCGTCCACTTCCTCTTTATTTGTTGTTTCCATACCAAAATAATAACTCCAGTAACTTCTACATGATGTGATGTTTTTATAAATATGTTACAACCATATTCAATATTTTATCCACCCTATGAATGACAAAGTCACCTTACGTGTGTATGTACAGCTTACCATCTCCACATTGTGGTGTAGTTTCTTATTCAACACTTCATTATTTGGATGGGTATAATAATGTTTTTAAATTATGTAAATATTAAATATAACATGTTAATGATTATATATATATATAATATACAATCCAATTACATAGGATTTCACCATCAATAGACTGATATTTTCTCTCATTCGTACGTATGGCTTACCGTCTCCACGACGCGATGATATTTCATTCCCCATTATAACCATTCAAGAATAATTTACATTTGATGATTAAAAATAATTCTAAAAACCATAATATCATTCTGTATATGAATCAATACATTCTATTCATAACAAACCTAAGTTGCGTAACAAAACATATAAAGTAAAATGGACCAGTTGACACCTGAAGCTATCATACTACTGAAATATTAATAAAAAAGTAATATTAGAGGATCATATATGAAATCATATTTTTTTTATGTGGTTATTTTATAATTTAATAGTAATGATTTAACCATTATATGGGATATTAACCTACCCTCTACTGAATAAAATTACAAGTTAAGTATTAATTTTTCAATCTTTTTGTTATCCGAGATTGGTTATATGTAAGTATCTACTAGGAACCCTTTATCATCCACATCTGTGTTTCGAAAAAATGTATTTCAAAATATTTTTATTGTTTACTAGACTATGGTCTAAATTTATTTATTCCCTCATTTTAAATTTTATAAAATGTTTTGAAAGGAATATTTCCATCGCTTTCCAAACAAGATACTTTAAGACATTTTCGACAAATTAAGGAATGAATGTTTTTAACTTATATAGTTGGTGCAACTACTTTCTGCCGTTATAACACCTTATAAGATTCCCTTACAAGATTATAATAATATTTTAAAAATAAATGTTTTCTTATATAATTACCTAAATTTTAAATGATTTAAAAATAGAAATATATATTGCTCTCAAATAGTTTTTATTTCATCTATGTCAATATCTTTTGTTGGATTTTACGCTTATTTGAAGGTGATTTATTATGATAGAATCTTCCATATTGTATTGAAGGTTTTTTTGATATGTTTGACTATGGATGTTCTATTTTTATACCATTCATATTTTATGGTAAAATTATAAAAATTTCATATGATAGTTTTAATATGAATGTTATTGTAATGTTTCAATATTTTCATATGAGAAATGCATTGGACATAGAAAGTGACGAGCATGGCCCACAATAGCATCTCGATGCATTGGTAGGTCTCATGAGACAAACTAGTGTCTTGGTAGAAGGCCTTCAAAAAAAATATTATTTTTAGTCTTGGAGAAAGTCCTCAACTTTGTGGTTATGCTGTCTAGAATTATGCATTCCATCATTATGAAATTAGATATTGATATTATATGTGATTATTTGACTATTAGAATATCTATGTGAATAAATAAATTGAATTATTTGATTTATCTTTTCCTTATTATTCAAATATTTTTTGTTTAAAAGGATTGTGTTTTAGTCTTATACATCCTCTTAAATGTTTATTCATGTTTATGATAGTTTCTTCTATATTGTTATCCTTTCTGAGCATCTGATATCACCCCTTTATTATGTTGTATTTTTCCTAGTATGCGAATAAGTATATTATGATTGACCTGTAAGAATAGGTTAAGGGATATGAGTGTGTTCAAAGGATACATAATTTTTTTTTCTATTTCATAATGTAATGTGAAACTTATGTATGTATCTTGTACTTCCTAGGCAACTAAACTGATTGAAATTTCAGGAATTGATCCCTTGTGATCATTCCACTATTATGTAATAATGCACCGACTTTGGGTAACTAGGTTAGGTGTTTTATAGTTTGTATAAAATGAAGTTTAGTACAAATTTTGAAACTATATTTAAAAAAACTATGATTAGATTAAATTTCCCTAAGATAGACTTTGAGGATTATTATAGAAGAACATCCAAAAAGTTTTGTAATGTAGATATTATGTGTGTTTTCTACGCAATGCATCCATGTCTGGATACTACAAGTGGACGTGGTTCTGGAACAGATGTATCTAATAGTGAAAATGCAGACAAGGATTTTCTAGCTTAACCCGAGGTATCCTGGTACACATCAACGAGCCTTACTGTGCACCTGGTTTGACACTCCCATGGTATATGCTTAGGATAATTCACATTTTATTTACAAACCATTATGAAGTATTTATGATTAAATACATCCCCAAATAATTTTTTTCACAATTATGGATTATATACATAAACTGTTTAATTTATGTTAGGTATTTTACTAGATGAAATTATGTACTATGATTTATATACTAATCTAGTGTATTCCATTGTTTAGAAATGGTGCCTAGTAGAAGGAATGGGAACTGTATCAATACAAGTAATCCATGTAGGGATATCTCTCCTACACAAGATAATTATAGTTGAGTTGGTTATTCAACTAGTGCTGAACAGCTTATAACCATACTGGGAAAACTCACCCAGGTTATGAATAATAAACTTAACCATATGGAGAACCCTGATCGACAACATGGTGGATCAATATTAGACCACTTAATGTAGAAAAACTACCAACATTCAATGGGACTACAAATCCATTTGTAAGTATGAAATGCATAAGTTCCTTAGAGAAAATATTTCATGATTTGGGGATTATCGAAATGGAAAAAGTTTCCATGTTAATTTATCACCTCCCTCGAGACACAGATCAATGGTGGTCATTAATTCAAAACACAAATAAGGATGAATAAGTATCTAATATTGAATGGTGGTAGTTTAAAGATATTTTCTTCAAAAATTTCATTCCTTGTAAATTATCAGGTGGATATGGAAAGGAAATTTATGAGTCTAAGGCAAAAGGAGGATGGGAATTTCGCAATGTATGAGACAAAATTCACAAGATTAGCAAGGGATGAGTTAGATTATATACATCACCCAAGAAGTAATATTGATCAATTAATTTATGGGTTAAAACCATTTCTCCATCGAGCTTTAGTCACAGAATCTATCTCGTCGTATAAAGATATAGTCTCATGTTCTATCAAGATAGAAAAGAAATTTTCTAAGTCTTACTATTATAAAGAAAAATAAGAGAAGAAGAGATATTTTGAACACTCTGGATATGGAAATAAGGTAAAGAAGGGAAAATTTGAATTTCTATCATGCTGTAACTGTGGGAAGAAACACCCGGGTACTTTCCTGAAGGGAATGAGAGTATGTTATAAGTGTGGAGAAAAAGGCCACCAAGATCGTGATAGAAAGTGGAAGAAAAATGTTGTCAATGTTTAATGCTACAATTTTAAGGAAATGGGGCATTATTCAAAAGAATGTACTAAGTGTTAAGAATCCTACCTCATAAAAGGCCGGGACCAAGGCCAATATTATGTGATCAAAACTGTGGAGGTTGAAGTTCTGAATGACGTGGTGGCAGGTACATTAATAATTTCCTCAAATTTATCCAATGCTTTATTTGATTCTATATTATATAGTTCTTTCATATATTTCCATTTTTCCAAGAAAATTAGTTATTTCCAATTTTATTTAACAAGGGAGTTAACATTCAAAACACGTAAGGGAAGTGTCATTGCATCAATGTTTTGTGAATCAGTTTCTATTATGGAATATAAACTTGCTTTATCTAATGATCCCATCATCATATCCATTATTGAATTTTATATAATCCTCACAAAGGATTGGCTTTCGGACCACAATGTGAAAATTTATTGTAAGAAGAAGGAGGTTACAATTTTTTATGATGGTAAGGAATACATTAATTTTAGAGCAGAAATATCACCATCTAATTCTCATCTAGATCCACCCCCAATAGCTCTACTGAGTTCAATTATTGGGGTAGAAGATACTGAAATAACTATGGGTGAGGAATGGAATTTTCAAATACAGGATGGACTTATTGTTCAAGAATATGCTGATGTGTTTCTAGATGATTTTCCTGAAAATCCACCAAAACAAGAAAATTATTTTTCCATTGAATTAATCCTTTGTTCAAGGCCCATATCGAAAACCCCTTATAGAATGTCCACTTAGGAATTAAAGGAGATAAATAATCAACTAGAGAAATTGAGTAATAAAGGATTTATTCGCCATATTATATCTCCATGGGGATCCCCAATTATTTTTGTTAAGAAGAACGATGGATCTATGATGTTGTGTAATGACTACTAGGAGATCAATGCTATAACAACAAATAATAAGTATCCCCAATATCACAATGATGATTTATTTGAAAAACTTCATGGATCTCAATATTTTTGAAATATTGACCTTTGATCTGGATATCATCAGTTGTTCGTGAAGAAGGAAGACATTCCAAAGATAGCATTTCGAACCAAGTATGGACTTTATGAGTTTTTAGTAATTTCATTTGAACTAACTAATTCACTCTATGTTTTCATGGATGAAATGAATAGAGTTTTCAAGGAATATCTTGATGACTTTGTAGTGGTATTTGTTGATGATATCTTGGTATACTCTAAATACTATAAAGATCTTGAAAATTACTAGTGTACTATTCTGAAAACTCCCAGAAGAAATGAATTATATAGGAAGTTTAGAAAGTGTGAATTCTAGCTTTAGGAGATTTCTTTTCTTGGCTATATTGTCTCTAAGGATGGAATCTATGTTGATCCTTCAAATAAAAGCGGAATCCAAGAATGGACAGGACCGATGATTTTACTTCAGGTACATAGTTTAATTATTTTAGCAGGTTATTATCAGCATTTTGTCTAGAATGTTTCTTGATTGGTTAACCCACATAAAGGGGTTAAGTTTGTTTTAACAAAAGAGTGCGAAGAATATTTTTATTAATTGAATAAAGGATTATTCAATTCTTCTATCGTGACTCTACCATTGGGAAATGATGGGTTTTTTTATTTATATTGAAGCTTCAAAGAAAGGACATGGTAGTGTCCTTATGTAGAATGATAGAGTTATTGACTAAGCGTCAAGATAGATAAAAATTCACGAAAAAAACTATTCTACTCATGATCTTGAGTTATAAACTGTAATCATCACTTTTATGATATGGAGACACTATCTCTATGATGAAAAATGTGAGATATATACTGATCACAGGAGTTTGAAGTATATTTTCTCATAGAAAGAACTCAACATGAGGAAAAGGAGATGGCTCGAACTACTCATGGATTGTGATTTCACTATACACTACCACCAGGGGAATGAAAATAAGTTGCTTGATTCTTTGATTAGAAATGATAATGGAGTTCGGAACAAGATGAGAGTTGAAAGGGGTCCTATGCTAACGGATCTAGTAAAGATGGATATGGGAATAATCATAAAAGGTGAAACGTCGATAATTTTTCAAATGGTTTCCAAACTATCTTTACAAAAAAGGAAAAAACATTTTCAGACTGGTGATTAGGATTTTCAAAAGAATATTAATGCTTTGAATGATGGGAGATTGATCAAATTCATATATGAAGATAGAATTTTGAAATTTGGAAGGAGGCTTTGTGTTCCCGATATACATGATCTAAAAAGGTAATTGTTGGATGATTCTCATTGCTCCAATTTCTATATACACCATGTTAGCTCTATGATGTATATATATTTGAAGGAACATTTTTCGTGGGACAACATGAAGAGGGATATTGCTGATTATGTGTCAAGATGTATGGTTGCAATCAGGTGGAGGCTAGAAGACAACATCCTGGAGGAGTCATGCAACCAATTCCCACACATGAGTGAAAATGGGATTATATTACTATGGAATTTTTCATGGGGATTGAAATGACTCCTATAAGGAATGATTCAATATGGGTCATTGTTGATCATCTTACCAAGTCTGCACATTTTCTTACTATAAGAGAAGATTAACCACTTGAACTTTTAGAAAGACTATATTAATGAAGTTGTAAGACTTAATATGTACCCATATCAATTTTTTATAATTGTGATCCCCATTTTACCTCAATATTCTTGAAAAGTCTTCAAAAATCCCATGATATAGAACTTCTGTTAAGAACTGCCTACCACCCTCAAACTAATGGACAATCAGAATGGACTATTCAAACCTTATAGGACATGTTTAGATCATTCTCAAAAGATATTCACTATATATGTAATCAGTGTTTACCTATGTTAGAAATTTTCTTTAATAAAATCTTTCATTCAAGTATTCATATAGAACCATATATAGAGTTATATGGAAATACATGTCACACACCAACTTGTTCAGATGATGTTGGTAAAAGAAAACTTGTAGGCCCAGATCTTTTTGAGGAAACAATGGAAAATGTGAAGATTATCCAAACCGACATAAAAGCAGCTCAAAATAGGCATAAGAGATATAATGATAACCTATAGAAGGATTTTGAATTTCAAGTAGGTTATCTTGTTTTCATGAAGGTATCTCTATGGGAGGGTGTTATACGATTCAGTAATAAGGGAAAATTAAGTCCCATGTACATCAGACCTTTCAAAATTCTAGGATGAATTGGAGTTGTAGCGTACCATTTGGCGATGCCACCAAGTCTCTCCAAAGTTCATGATTTGTTCCATGTATCACTGTTGAGAAGATACATGCCTAACCCAATGCATGTACTCACCTATGATAAAATAGAATAGGAACCTGACCTTTCTTATTGTGAAGTTCCTATCATGATTCTTGATACCAGATAAAAAGTGTTGAGAAACTTGATGACTCCTCTGGTAAAGGTTCATTGGAGAAACCATAAAATGGAAGAGGAAACATGGGAACCTAAGGAAATTTTGATGAAGAACCACCCAATTCTTTTTATGCATTAATATTCTAGAAATTTCTAGGATGAAATTATTTGAAGGAGGGAATAATGTAATACCCCAACCATCCACGATATGCTTCTGTTTGAATAATACAATAGCTTGTGTTGTACGCAACTTTGACTTCTAGCACACCATGACCAATCAAACTAGCTATTTAAAAAGAAGTTATGTATAGTAATTCCCAATTTTTAAAATTTTATAAATATCATTTTTCAAAATGGAGTTCATTTTTTGGATTCAGAATGTCAAAATTAGATTATGGTGAATTTTTGGTATTTTTATTAAAACATTCAATTTTTTGATGAATAATGAAAAACACTACGTTATTAATTAAAACTGACTTATTATATAAGTAATTATTTTTAAAATATAAATTTATTTTAAAGTCAAAATATATATATAATACCTATATTAATTCAATGTAATTCATTGGAGTCATTTTATAATAATATTAGATATATACAATTTTATTGAATTTTTAAACGTCTTTTACCTTCTAGGCACATTTGTAAATTTGCATAAAATGTAATTTTACCACTTCTGAAAATTTATTTTTAAAAATATGAGAGACACAGTTGATATCAATATTTAAAATGTGGTTCAATAGGATGAATATAATTTTTTTAACAGTATCTTCTGAATTTTATTTACTACAGTTAAAAGTAAATAGGGAAATTAAAGGTCAAAATGATATTATAATTACCGCAAATCATGTATTAATTCTATTGGATAAGTGAATTTCGACCGAAATATACCTTAGGACAAAAATATTATCCTTTTTATCCACTTGGATTAGATTAGTACATATAGTATGTTTTATTTAAAGAAGAGTCAAAAGTGTTAAATTCAACTTTTAAAAACTAAAAGATTTTTAATATATGGTTATATATAAGATAAATTCAACTATAAATATTAATTATAAATATAAAAATATTTCCTAAATTATGGTATCTTATTACAATATTTTAGTCATTAAATAATTATATTTATTTATGACATAATTATGATACAGTAATTACATTATTAATAAAAGATTAAAATAATCAACATTATAAATTTTAAAATAAATATAGAATTAAAATATTGATTCCATCCATGAATCTTCTAGTAGAATAATACATGATATGGTTGATTAATTTTTTTTTTTGATGTAATGAAGTTGTTATGACTTTCACAAAAACCAAATACTAAATAGTGTCAAAATTGACATAAATGAGTTTTCAAAAAAATATTATTTTATTAAATGTTATAATATTCCTAAAAATATTTGGTTCAGAAAAAGGACATAAATAATGTTATATAGCTCATTAATGAACCACTTGAGGTTCTCTTTGGAGTTTATTATATGTTTATTAACCATATATTCTAAGAATACAATAAGACTTGGTAAAAGTTTAACTATTTAACAAAGAGATAAATCTAAAAGATAACGTTAATAAATTGATCTAAAATTGTATAAAACCTATTGGTTTATAGGTTTTCAACCCCTAAACACCATATACTCTAAATAAAACTATTTTTAGATATTATAAAATGAAAATGATTTTATAATAAAATAATATTTCAAGCTCTTCCAGAAGTGCCCCTCACCTCCCTAAAAAAGGGTACTTCCCCTTCTCTCAAATTCACACCTCCAAATCCATTTGGCTCGGACAAAACTTTCTCAAATATTCTCCTAACTAATACCAATTAATCATATAGGCCTTAAATTGATCATAAATCCAACCTCATGAGCTCTTTTGTTCAAATCAAAAGGAACCACTCGAAGAAGAGGTAATTATCTCGTCAACTTTTTCAAAGTTCTTTTCTTATTCCACTTCCTCTTTTTGTGTTGTTTCAATACCAAAATAATATCTCCAGTAGCATTAAATACTATGATGTTATTATAAATATGGTACAACCATATTAATAATTTTATCTATCCTATAAATAACAACATCACCATACGTGTGTACATACGGTTTACCGTCTCGACGTTAGGGTGTTTTTTGTTATTCAACACATCATTATTTGGATGAGTATAATAATGTGTATAAATGATGTAAATAAATAATATAACATGTTAATGATTATTTATAAATAATATACTATACAATTATAAATTATTTCACTATCAATAGAATGGTATTGTTGCTCGTGCATATGTACAGATTACCGTCTCCATGACGCGATGAGATTTCATTCCCCATCATAACCATTCAAGAATAATTTTCATTGGATGAATAAAAAGAGTATTTAAAGAACTTAATATCATTATGGATATTAATTAAATACATCATATCCAAAACAAATATGACTTATGTAATAAAACATATAAAGGGAAATGAATCAGTTAGCACCTGAATCAATGATTCTTCTAAAATATTATTAACAAAGCAATATTAGAGGATCATATATGATATCATATTTTTGATTATGGTTATTAAATAATTTAATAAAAATGATTTTACCATTATAAAGGAGTATAACTTATACTCTAATAAGAAAAATTATAAGTTAAGGGATACTTTTACAATCTCTTTATTATCTGAGGTTGTTCATAAGTAAGTATCTACTCGGACCTCTTTATCATCCACATTCATGTTTCTTAAAAATGTATTTCAAAACATTTTTAATATTTACTAGATGATGGTTTAAATTAATTTATACCCTAATTTTACTTTTTATAAATTTTTTTAAGGGAATCTTTCAATGGCTTTCCAAATAAGGTACTTTATGATCTTTTTGACAAATTAAGGAATGGTTTTTTAACTTATAAGGAAGGTGAAACTATTTTCTATTGTTATAAAATATTATAAGAATACCTTAAAATCTTATGAGAATATTTTCAAAATAACCTTTTTCATTTATAATTAATTTACTTTTAATTTATTTCAAAATAGAAATAGATATTTTTCTCAAATAGTTTTGATTTCATATATGTCAACATCCTTTGTTAGATTTTACGCTTTCTTAAAGTTGATTTGTTATGATAGAATATTCTAAATTATATTGAAGGTTTTATGATATGTTTGAAACTTTATGGGCTATTTTTATATAATTAATGGTTTATGGTAAAATTATTAACATTTCTTATGGTAGTTTCAATAAGAATGTTTATGTTATGTTTCAAACTTTTCGTACGGGGAATGCATTGGACGTAATAAGTGATGGGCGGGGCCTGCTATATCCTCTTGATTCATAGGTAGGTCTCATGATTCAAACTAGTGTCTTAACACAAGGCATTTAAAAAAAATTATTTGTATTCTTGGCATGAGGCCTTTACAATGTGGTTATGATTTCCAGCATTATGCATTCCATCATTATGTAATTAGCTATTGATATTATATGTGATTATTCAACTCGTAGAATATCCATGTGAATAAGTAAATGGAATTATTTAATTTATCTTTTCCATATTATGCATAAGTTTTTTGTTTAAATGTATTGTGTTTTAGTCTTATACATTTCTTAAAATATTTATCCTTATTTATGATAGTTTCTGCTATATTGTTATCCTTGCTGAACATCTAAGATCACCCCTTTATTATATTTTATTTTTCCCAAGATGAAAATAAGTATATTATGATTGACTTTCTTGAAAAGGCTAATGGATATGAGTGTGTTAAAAGGAGGCACGATGTTGCTATTTTTTCATTTCATAATGTGTTGTAAAACTTATGTATATATCTAGTACTTCCAAGGATACAAAACTAATCAGTCATTCTGGACTTGAAACCATGTGATCCAGCCAATGTTATGTAATAATGCACTGAATCTAGGTAACTAGGGTTTGAGAATAACATAATTACCATAAATTCATAAATAATTAAAATGAAATAAATATTTAGTTAATAAAAAATCAAATAAATGTTGTGAAACATACTAAAATAAATATAATTTTACATAATTAAGGTTATCCATGAATTTTATATGTGAATATGAAATATTAGTAGGTTCCAATTATTTAGTTCCAATTATAAGTGTTATCATAATATTGTTAATTTTAATTTAATTAATATATCTAAAAAAATGACATTATGAATATTTTATATTACATAATATATTATTAAATGATTAATAAATACTAAAAATATTAACTTCAGTCCCATAAATAGGATATGGTTAATGAAATCTAATATATTCCAATTATGGGACTTTTTTCATTATATAGTAACATTATTGACCCTTATATAGTAGAGTCTTTTAACAATACATTAATTGTCAAAAGAGTTAACAGGAGGTTAAAACAAGATGGTAAGGGTATATCCATGACCTAAACTTGTCCAAAAAAATTGTTGTATGAATTTTATTTCACCCTTATCAACTCAAGTTCTAATCTTAGTTTTTTAATGGATACTTTTCCATGTAAAATAATTTTATATTAGTTAAATCAAATATAGTTACAAAATATCACTCTTTTTTAATATAATATCTTAAATGTGGCAACATAGGGAAGAAATCAAGAAATGAATGAAAATAAATTCCCATTTTGAAATTAACAAAATTATTTTGATAAAATAAATTTATTTTAAATTTTTAAATATTATATAATTTCCTTAAATTCTTTTCATATTCTAATACAATATTTATTTAATTAACAGAAAAATAAAATAAATATTTTTAAAAATATATTTTTTTTTATAATTTGAATGAGTTAATCTATTAAATGAATTTTTTATATACATATGAAGTTTTATATTCTTTTAAAATCAGTATATTAAATTTTCCCATTTTCTAGATGTATTTGAAATCAAATTAAATGAATAGTGTCCAAATTGACTGTAATGATAATATATCAAAATAATATTTCATTAGATTATTAAAAAATTGTAAAAATATTATACTCATCTATGTGAATGTAATATAGTTGAAAAATATTCCATGTTCTGTTTTTGTGTCATTTGTCTTTACATAGTAAAATTATTTAATCTTTGTGAATAAAATAATGGTTATCACGGTTAAGGTTAAAAAATAAATAACTATATGGTCAATCCAAATGATAAGGTTAAAAATGACCAAAAAAACTTTCGTAAATTATATTTGTAGATCAGATTAAAACCATATCATATATTATATTTCAATATATTTCCATTTGGATTCATTTTTTCTGATAAATTAATTTATTATAATTTAATATTTTTTGAAATTCAAAAAGTGTCTCTCACCTCAATTATAAAGGGTAACATATTCCTTCACTTATTTACACCGCATTGAGACATTTAGAATGAACCAAATATCATAGTTTACCTTACCAAATTTATTTATATATGTTATAGTGGTTATATTCTCCTCCAAATACAATCATTATGTCCCCTATGAAGAGATCTAAAGGAACTCTGCAAAAGAAGTAGTAATTGTGTTTTCTGACACTTTCAGGTTTATTTCTTCTTCTAGTTCCTCTTCATGTGTTGTTTACATGCTCAAATATTACCTAAAATTCCATATATATATATATATATTATGACTATAAAATGACCATACTCTACCTTTTATCCATCCTATTAAAAAATAAAGCATCGTGTGTACATACGTATGGATTACCATCTCCACATAGTGGTGTAATTCGCTTTTCATCACCAATTTACTTGGATGGATATAATAGTGAAAATAATTGATATATATTATAATTATTTTAGCTTATTTATTATCTAAAGTTAATATATATATAATTTCCATACCCACTCACTATTAAGGAAATGATATTTTCCACTGATCCGTACCTACGACCCACCGTCTCCCTAAAGTGATGTGACTTATTTTCCATATCCAATAATAAAGAATGATTGTAAAAAATTATATAATTAATAAATATTATATTTAATACCTTAATATCATTTTTATGTTGGGGAATTATATCCTAGGAATAATAATTGGGATAGTCATGAGAAAACATGCAAGGTAAAACATGGAAAATAAGACTTGAAACAATAAAAATAGTGAAATACTATTAATGAACGGGTGGAAAGATGTTATAAAAGGAGAATATATAATGTCATAAATATCAATAAGGTTCTATAATATGTTGATAACAATTTCATAGCCATTATATGGGAATTTGAATCATGTTCAATAACTGGAAATCAAGTGGTAAGGAATTTATTAACTCAATTTCCATTCATACGGTTAAATATATACTTTATTGATTATGTCCTGCTAAAATCATATGTGAAATGAATTTTTATTATATTTTTTGTATTTCAACCTATTTAATGTATATTTAAAAATTATATCAACATAATTACTTCACATTATTAATGCTTACTTCAATGACTCGATCATTGTAAGAGACATTATCTCAATATCACTTTATTAAGGTATGTTTTAATATTATAAACCTAATTTCTTATAAGTGGTGTATATAGTCCCCAATTGATTTATATACCATCATCATTCAAAAAAAAAATAAAATTTTAATTAAAAATATAAATTATTGTATAATGTATATGATTATTCCTTAATCTATAAACCATTACAATATATGGACTTAAATCTTATAAGTGCTTGATTGACTGTGGAATTATTGATAAATATGTATTCATTATCCATTATATATATTTGTTTATAAAAAATATTTATACACAAATTAAATCTATTATTTGTTATTGAGTAAGGTTTTGGACATGAAATACATAGGTGGGGTTCAGTTAATGATAGTCCCTCGATGTATTAGTATTCTAATGAGGCGAATCAAATGGCCAAACCAAATTGGTTTTTACCTAGTCATTTTAAAATATCATTTGAATGGTCTTGACAGATATTGTATTATGAAAAGACTTGAAACAAATTTTTTTCCAAACCCAATTGGTTTGTACCCAGTAGTTTTAAAATTTCTTATGTAAGTTTTCAATGGTAAATTTATCATGTGTCTTGGAAACATGACGCCCAATAATTAATCATTGTTTGCATTATTAAACTCAGTTATTACTATACATGAATTTTTTTCTATGACATTATATCTGGATTAACTTCATTATTTATTATTGATTAATTGGAATAGGTCTAGTTATTTACATTTCCATGATGATTATCCCTTATCTTATCATGAGAGTAAATTTATTTTAATAGAATGTGTGTTCAATTTTTCTCCTTTCCGTATTGATTATGCTAATTGATTTATTATAGATTTTATTGTACTTAACCATTATTAATCATTTTAGATCACCCTTATCTTGATTCCTTACATCTGAAAACCATAGAGTGTAATATGACAGTTACTCAAAGATATTCAAGAGGTAATAATGTTGTTATAAAAAATATCATGTTGATATTTGGGTTTTAAAATGTATGTGAAATTCATGTATGTGTGTGGGTTACAAAGACAAATAAACTATTCAGTCCTTTGGGATGTGATTCTATGTATCTTAATCTAATTTAATAAAGTAAACACTACATATGGGACACTCGTTTTTGGGTATTTACATCATATAAATTCAATATATATATATATATATATATCTGTGTTTATATCCATTCTTAAAGGTGGGCATGGAAAAATAAATTACATAGTTCATGGACAATGTTTTCTTTTTTGGAAGGCAAACTTAATGAAATGTAAATAATAAATCTATACTCAAGATTAATTATTATATCAGTTGTGAATATATTGTCTCAAGAAAAATATATAAATATTATTAATTTCAATGCTAAAAAAACACCCTTGTTTTTTTACAAAGGATCTTATTTTAAGTGTATTTCAGGAAGTTTATATTTTTTATAATTCTTATTTTGGAATAATATTCAAGTATTTATTTGTGGGAAATATTCTTTAAATTTTTCAAAATGATCTTAAGCATATTCTGGAAACATTGTTCACAGTTTTTCATTTTCTGGAATCATTGTTCATTTCCTACACTGAAGAACGTTCCGTAAGTAACATAACCTATGTTGGTATTGATGATTATGATAAGGGATATGCACATATGGTTTATCAACATTATATAGGAGGAAAAATATGGTTATAAAATATTATATTTGAAGGAAACCTTACGTTTTTCAAGTAGAAAAAGTATTGTTAATGTACCCTATGTAAGTATGGAACTCTACGATTGAGAAGAAAATATATGGATCAACAACCTTAATTTTGTAATCAACCTTAATTTATCAACCTTACATTCGAATAATGAACACTAAATTGTTTAACCCTATGTTTTCTATTTTTTTGTTTTGCGAAGGAACCTTACGTTAGAATTTTCAACATCAAAAATTTGAATTTATGACTTTATCATAGTTTTCTGTAACAGTATTTTTGGAATATAAGGATGATTTAAAGCTTGATTTTGACTAATTCAAAGATCAACATAAATTATTTTAGGATCCATTTATAGTGGAGATTTTTTTTCTATTGTTAAAGTAAGTTATGCCTACTCTAAGCTATATTTTTTAATTTGAATTCAATTGATTTATCAGGCATATTTTAGGATCTAAAATCTTAATAAATGATAGATCATTATATATATTTATATGTCAGATGTTTTAGATCACTCTCAGATGTGTTGTTAATTTTTATTCTTCATAATTTCTTTTGAAAATTAATTTATAGTGCTACAGCAATCGAGCATCATAGGAATGAGGACTACATTTTGAAGATATAAATGTTTAATACAAGAAGCGTGATGCTCTATTTTTGTTGTTATTCTTAAAATCAAATAACTTTGGTGCAATTAGATATCTTCAGACATATTTAAAATATTATTATTCTTTTGAAGTCGAAGATCTATCTCCTGTTAGTTTCTTTCCACTACAACAATGAAGTTTGATCTATTTTATCCAATCAATATCTATTGATTCTTATGAGTATCGACTGCTCAGTTTCAGTCCTGGTTGTTTGTAATATTCTCATGTTAAGCATTGGATATTCCAATTCCCTGTAAAAGAACTAGAAGGCTCTATTTTTATCCTTGTTTTTAAGGGTGAGAATTTCTTAAACTCACTTGTGGATCAGTCCTATGATACGAGAACCTTACTAGTGAACTTCACTAAGCCCACTGAGACGGGGATTGGTGGAGTGTACTAGGGTATATTTGTTCCCAAAACCACTATAAATTCTTTTACTCTATTTTCTATTTTACGTTGAACAAACTCTCATACAGAAATTCCACCAGTTCTATCTATTTTTTATGTGAAATTATAGAATTGTAAATATTATAAAAGACACAATTCACCCTCCCCCCACTTGTATCTTCATCGTAGACTTTTTGACCTAACATTTCATATCAAAGGCTAGACTCTATAGATTTTCTTTAGTTCTAACAGACCATAGTTGATAGTTCCAATGAAAATCAATGGAAAATCTCAAAGTAGGAATGTCAATGGATCGTGTTCCATATTTATATGTTGATAACAATAGATGCTGAAAATCACGCATGATAATATATTTGAAAATCATGGATTTAAAGTATACACAATGTTCATTACTCCTTATGAAATACCTGAAAAACCTAAATCCTGGACTGCTGTAATATAGGTTGAGTATGACATAAATTTTAAAGCTATGAACATTATCAACTATGTTCTTGGACTAGATGAATTCAACCGTTTCTTAAAATTCCCTATAACTTATGAAATGTGGCAGAAAATTGCAGTTTTTTATGAAGGTATGGACAATTTATGATAGATGAGGTATGCAACAAAGAAGTTAAAATTCGATACATTCAGAATGGTTAATGTATATATAATCACTCAAATGAATAGAATTCTCATAGAAATTATTAACAACATTATAGACTTAGGTAAACCTATAAAACAAGTAGATCAAGAATTGAAAGTACTGGGAGTACTACCTAATCAGTGGAATGTAATTTCAGCTACAATTTTCTAATCATCACCTATCAAGAATTTAACAATTAGAGAGAATATTGGAACTCTAATGATGTTTGAATTTGAAATTCAGTATATATTTGAAGATCAAAACATCCTAGTGAAAAATTATAACACTTATTTGAAGGTTATATCACAAAATTAGAACAAAAATTAACTCAAGAAGTTTGAGAATAAAGAAATTCAGACTCAACTGATTCTCAAATCGAGCTGGCTCAATTAGACAAAATGTTTAGAAAGTTTTATAGGAATAAAATAGGATTCAAAAAACCCTTAAAAAGGGTGATAAAGTTGAAAGGGTAGTTATATGATATGAATGAAACAAATTGGTCCATATAAGACCTAGATGTCCTCAATTAAAAAGTGAAAAGAGAAATTCATAAAAGATGTTTCGAAGGAAATGATGAATATGGACACAAAGGAAAAGTAGTTATAAAGGCTACTTAGAGTGTTTCTAAAGACTCCATCAACTCAGAAATATCTGATTCAAGGAAAGAGTAATCAAATTTGAAGGTTAATATGTGCTTTATGACTGATTAAGATAAGTTACAACCCCATTATTCATCTAATTCGTATTCCAGTTACTCAAATGATAAACTGGATACCTGCGGTATTATGCTTGAAACATTTATGACTCCATATTAATGAAACATAAATCATTAATTAATATTCAAAATGTAATTGAAGGAGAAAGGGATACATTTCTTAAACAAAAAAAATATTTAATTGAAAAATTTAACTCAACTATTGCTAAATATACTAATTAGGAATTTAAGATTAAAATACTATAGGATGAAGAATTAAATTACAAAAATGATGTTATTGTTATTAAAAAAGTTGAAAATATATTGAATGAAATTCTTGGTAAGAATGAATTTGAATAGGAAATATTTGTTATATGATGTAAAGGTGAAAAATCCCAACTATATAATAATTGTTTTGATCCCAATACAAAATCTTTTATTTGTCATTTTTGTGGAACATAAAGACATATTAGAAAAAACTATAATTTGAGAAATCCACAAATAAGTGGGATTAAAATAGATTTTATTTCAAAATGTTTATCTTAATTAAATGACATAAGTAATGAATAAATAAAGTATATTTGGATTACTTATCCTTTTTATCTGACACTATTGGACCAAAAAATATATGGGTACTAAAACAAATTTTTGTTTAAATTGACTTTGTATGTAACAGGTCACATAAATGGAAAATCTACATAGTATATGGACAGTGGCTACTCTAGACACATGATAGAAAATCCAAAATGTTTAATACATTGACACAAATTGATGGAGGTTTAGTAACCTTTGGTGATAATGCTATTGGGAAGATAATTGGATTTAGAACAGTTGTAAGTACAAAGTTTTTCTTAATCAATAAAGTACTATATGTACTATGATTGAAGCATAATATGATAGGTATCTCTAAACTCTACTATGATGGATAATGTGTGGAGTTTTCTAAAAATTAATTTCCTTTATTTAAAGATCATTTTCTTAAATTTAGATCACCCAGAACATATAATGTATATTCTTTGGTCTTAAATTCATTGTGTAAAAAGAAAATGAGTTGTTTAACTGCTAAGATATATATATATATCACAGATTTCATATAGAAGACTTGGTTATTGTAATATTTATGCTTTACATAAATTATCATTGAAAAAATTAGTTTCAGATTTACCTAGTCTCATGTTTGATAGTGATAGATTATGTGATACATGCCATACTGGAATGCAAAACAGATATTCTTTCAAATGTGTTATCAAAATTGCTAGATAAAATCCCCTAGAAAATATCTACATGGATCTGTTTGGACCATCTAGAGTATCATGATTGGATGAAAAATTATATGTATATGTTTTAGTTGATTATTATTCTAGATTTACATGCGTATATTTTCTAAAATTGAAAAATTAAACTTTTACTATTTTTGAATATTATTAAAAAAGTGTTCAAAATGAAAAAGCTTATAAAATAATTTAATTAATAAGTGATCAGGGTGGAGAGTTTTATAATTAAGAATTTAATTCCTTTTTCTTAAACATGGGTATTAAAAACACATTATCTGCACCAACAACACCTCAAAAAAATGGAATTGTTGGGAGAAGAGATAGAAATATTCGTGAAATGGCATGACTATTCTAGAATAATACAACCTTACGACCTATATGTGGGAATAAGATGTAAGAAAAACCTATTATATAATAAATAGTGTTTTAATTTGGACTATTTTTAAAATTACACCTTATGAAATTTGAAATAATAGAAATCATAATGTAAATTATTATAATATTTTATGATTCAAGGTGTATATCATAAACACCAAGGATAATCTTGGTAATATTGATCCAAAAGATATGATGGAATATTCATAAGATATTCTGCAACTTTTAAATCATATAGAGTATTTAATAAAAATTATAAGATTGTTGAAGAATCAATTCATGTGAAGTTTGATGAAACTGGCCCTTTTAATAAAGATAAAGATCAAACTAATGAATTTGATGAATCTTCATACAATATGAGACTTGAAAACCAGAAAAATGGTTTTGAAAATCAAATTCAGTGCAGTTTAGAAGAACATGATACTCAAAAACCTGAATGTGTTTTACCTAGATATTCTAGAACCCTAAAGAATAACCCTTTATAAACAATAATAGGATAAGTAGACATAATTATAAGGACTATAATAAGTACAAGAAACCTAGTTAAATTCTCTACCTTTCTATCCCAACTTGAACTAAAATCTTCTGAAGAATACATAGAAGATGAATGTTGGCTGTTACAAATGAAAAAATAATTAAACCAGTTTAGAAGAAATAATGTTTTGAAATTAGTTGAAAGACCATCAAATCATCCAATTATAGGAACAAAATGGTTCTTTATACACAAACAAGATGATCAAGGGACTATAACTATAAATAAAGGTAGATTAGTAGCTGAAGGATATAATAAAAAAAGAAGGTATAGATTATGATGAAACCTTCGACCCAATTTCTAGATTATAAGCTATTTTGATCTCTTTAGCTTTTAAATCTCATATTAATTTTAAATTATGTAAAGTGGATGTTAAATATGTCTTTTTAAATGGTTATTTAATGTTGGAATATTATTTTGATCAACCTACAGGTTTTTAAAATTCTCAAAAACCGGATTTTTTTTAAACATACTAAAGGTCTTGATGACCTTAAGAAAACACATAGAGATTGGTGTGAAAGAATAAGTTATTTTATATTGAAAAATGGTTTTACTATTGGTTTGGAAGATCCAACCATTTTTAAGAAAACATTTTCTTCTAATTTGTTATTATTTCAAATCTATGTTGATGATTTTATTTTCATATCAATAAATAAAAAACATTGTTAACATTTTTCAGAAATCATGAAAAAATAATTTGAGATGAGTATTGTTGGAGAATTAAACTTCTTTTAAGGACATAAAATTTATCAAAAATATTATGGTAAATTATTAAACAAAAGAAAATAAATTACTGATTTATTGAAAAAAAAATTTCTTGAGAACAACAAGACATATTAAACTACCATGTGTACTAATAGTAAATGTTATTTAGATGAAGCTGGAAAACCTATGGTCACCATGTTGTGAAGTGTAATAATTGGTGGTTTATTATATATTACTTCTAGGAAACCTGATATTATGTTTTCAGTGTGTTTATGTTCCAAATTTCAAACAAATCCAAAAGAATCACATTTTATTATTGTCAAAAGGTTTTTAAGACATTTAAAAAGAATTGTTTTTCAATATCTATTTATCCAAAACTTCTGATTTTAATTTAATATCATATTTAGATAAAGAGTTTGGAGTATTTAGAATAGATAAATAATAACCTTGGGAACCTATCAGTTCTTATGAAAATCATTAGTGTCATGGTCAAGTAAGAATCAACACTCTGTTGCGCTATCAACTACCGAAGTAGAATATGTGTATATAGGTAGTTATTGTGTGATAGTGTTGTGGATGAAAAACACACTGATGTAATTTGGACATAATTTTAATAGTACATGTATCTTATTTGATAATACATGTGCTATAAATATTTCAAAAATCCAATAAGTCATTCTAGAACTATGAATATTGATATTATACATCATTTTCTAAGAGATCATGTTCTTAAAGAGGATATATCATTATAATTTGTTAACACTAAATATAAATTAATTAGTATTTTCAATAAACCACTTCCCAATACATTTTTAGGTTTTATTAAGGGGGGTCAGGGTTTATTTAGTTTTTAAATATGTTATTTTATTTTATTTTATCTTTTGTTTATTTCTATAAAACTAATTAATTTTTCCTATTTGTATCTTATTATATATTAGTTATTTTAGATAACATTAAATTTATTTACACTGCATAATTATTAAAAAAATTATAATTACTAAGTGACATGAGAAATGAGGATATGGGTCACTTGTTAGAAACCCCTTCATCTACCATACCCCTTGTTTACCAAAGCCATTTCATCTAACTTGAAACCCTCATTTTTTCCTTCCAATTCCTAGAAGATGAAGACATCATACTTTTAGATTTTTTTGAAATGAATAAAATCAAGTGAATTGATGAAGGAGACAAAAGATATCCTCGGAAATAGCATGTTATAGGTAGAAAAATACTTCCAGGAAAATTGGTTGATTTTGATTGGTTATTTCAGATGAATATGATCCTAAAACATGCATTAGCATTTCAAGGGCTGGAGAATGATTTCAATGTCATCAGTTCCAAAATTTTTTATGAGGTAGAACTAAAGTATTTTTATAAGAGTGTATAGTTCATTATTTGTGATTATGAGGATATCATTCTTATATGTATTGAAGATAATGATTTTTTTATTTCTTCAACTGACATTTTGAAAATCATAGACTGCCAAAAAGAAGGATTTTTTCACATCGATCTTCTATCTATTAGAGATAATAATAACTCTTCCAATGAAATTGTGTCTTTTCTATTTAAATAAATAAAAAATAGGAAAATGTTTGATATGGATCTTTAGGTAGATCATAAAATATTTCTTAAGTTTATTCATACTAGTATTGCACCATGGATGGTAGAGATAGTGAAAATTTTGTACCCTGATATGTACATCATGAATTAGTTTTTAAGTAACATTAAGCCGAATTTTCTGCAGTATATGTTTCGATATTTTCAATACTGTTTTCAATCAGATGCTAGGATGAATTTTTATCCTTATGGATAGATAATATCTAGAATTCTATTCAAAAAATGATATGATTTGATTAGTAGATTTTTGGATGAAGTTTCATCAAAATAATGTTTTAAATGCTATAAATCTACATAAATTAGAATTTTTCTTGAGTATAGTGAAATAAAAGATTTTACTAGTTAGTGGTAAAGAATAATAGTGCTCATGAGCTTTTTCTCAGGGGGATCAAGGAGCTATTCTAAAGGAGGGTGGTGCTGAATCCCGAACTAGTGATGTTTCTAGACCATCAAAGAGAAGGTTTAGATTTCATAATGAAGTATAGGATGTTGAGGAAGAAAAAAGTCAAGAGGGACTTGTTGTGAAACCTAGAAATAGATATGTTCAACAGGTTGAAGAGAAAGTATTGGTATTCAGAGAAGCAACATCTTCAATTCATTTAGATGAATAGATTCTTGATGAAAAAATACCAGTGGATAGTCAGGCTAGATATCTTCCTACAATACCTTTGATCAGTGATCATATAATAGTGAATATTTAAGAGTAGGTGAATATTAAAGAAGAAACTATTCATAAATAAGCTGATCAAGAATAACAAATTGTACAAAAATCAGTAACTGACATTACATATGTGGATGTGAATCAAACTATGGAACAGTCAAGTCATGTTTTAAGAGTACAGACCAAAGTTCATGATAATCAATCTTATTCCTAAGAAACATATATGTGGATATCATTCGAGAATACTTTTCCTATTGTTATTGATTAGACAATGAATGAAAATGAAGGGACACCTAATTCATTCTCTCATCATGTTAAAGTAATTGTGATTATGTTTAACAAGTCTCTAGAAGATAATGCCACTCTGTAGCAAGAGATTGAAAATACAAAGGAATAGATATAAGAACTTAATGAGAATATATTTTCTAGAAATTATTTTTATGCCTTCAAGAGAGACATGTTAAATGATATTGGGAGAATTATATCTAAAGCTATTTTGAAGAAATAGTTTTCATATTTGAAGTGGTACTTTGAATGCTAGTTTGAATCAATGAAAATTTTATTGAATCAGTCCAGTACATCTACTTATACTCGTGCTACTAGACTATATTTGATTATATGATTTCATGAAATTATATCTGTTATGGTAGACATGAATGGTCATCTTAAGTACCTTCAATGTAACAGAGATCCTCCCTCAATTTTTTTGCACAATCAAAAAATTCTAATTAATAAAATTTCCTAGAGTGAACCCAACATCAGATTTCTCGTGAATCAGTTTACAAAAAAATTAGAATAATTTATGAATCAAGAAGAGAGATTACATGACTTTTTGAAATTCAATATTGTGGAGGATTTTCATGTTAATGATGATTCCAAACTTTTGATATTGTAGTTTTGGGTATAGTCTTATGAAAAAGTTATGGGTGCATATGGCTAAATTGAAAGAGATGTTTTAAGCCATTCAAAATTCCAGCCTAGCCAATAACTAAACTTTTTTACATTCTCAGAAAATAAAACAATCCCTAAACAACATTTAATCCTTATCCTATAATTGAATATTTTTTTTCTTAGTCGCATCCTTATTTTATTTATACATTTTCTAATCAATGAAATTGTCTTCATTTCTATTTTCTGTAATTTATTTTTATATTCATTAATATTTTGTGTCTTGTAGCCAAACATCCAGTCTTCATTATCTTTATCAGTTAATTATACCATTAAATTTCTAATCAATCCAACATTAAATATTAGTCCTAATATATTTATTTATATTATTTTTGATCTCAAAAAAGGGGATAAATTTAAACACAAACATTTCTTTTAAATTTTGAAATATTTTAGGAGAAATTTGGGTTGACACAAACATTTCATTTTATCAAACTAATTCAGTCAAATCGAATTTATTTCACAATATTATTACAAAATTCTAAATTATTTTATTTTATTTATATTTTAAATTAATGAGTTTTGTAATCGTCAAAAGGGGGATATTGTTGGACATGTATTATCTCAACAATACTCAATAAATATTACTGATTTTGTATCTCAAAAATACCCTTGTTTGTTTCACTAATAATATTATTTTAAGTGTATTTTAGGAAGTTTATATTCTCTATAATTATTATTTTTTAATAATATTCATGTATTTATTCAAGATAAATATTCATTAAAATGTTTGAAATGATCTTAAGCATATTCTAGAAATATTGTTCACTATTTGTCATTTTATGGAATCACTATTCATTCCCTTTACTGAATAACGTATCGTAAGGAACATACCCTACGTTGGTATTAAATATTATGATATAGGATTAGTGTTTATAGTTTATCAACATTATATTGTAGGAAATGTATTGTTAAAGAACATTACATTTTAATGAAACCTTATATTGGTGAAGGAGAGAAAGTATGGGTAAAGAACCCTATGTAAGTATGGAACCCTACGTTTGAGAAGAAAATGTAGGGATCATCAACCTTACTTTTATAATAAACCTTATATTTTAAACCTTTAATTCAGAAAATGATAGATACAAAATTGAACCCAACATTTGGTATTTTTTGTATTGTGATGGAACCTTGCGTTTGACTATTCAACACTAGATATTTGAATTTATGACTGCATCAGAGATTTCTATAAAGTATTTAACAAATATAAGAATGATTTAAAGATCTATTTCAACAGATTCAAATCACTTCATAAATGATTTAAATATCTATTTATAGTAGATATTTTCTCTCATATTCTTATGTGAAGTTATGTCTTCTCTGAGATTTACTTTTTAATTTGAATTCTCTCGATTTATCAGGAATCTTCTGTGGATCTGAAATATTGCTTCAATATATATCGTTATATATATATATATATATATCTCTCTCTACATTGGATGTTTTGGATGACTCCCAATTTTGTAGATAATTTTTATTCTTCAATTTTTGGTGCAAATTAATTTACACTGCTATAGAGATCAAGCATCTCACAAACCATGACTACATTTTGGAGATATATATGTTTAATCATAGAAGTGTGATGTTCTGTTTTTTATTTTTGTTCTTAAAATAAATGATCTTTTTTTCAATAGGATCTATTCATAAATATTTCAATGATTATTATTCTTCTAAATCTAATTATTCATCTATTCTCAATTGCATGTTGTTGTAACTGTGTTGTTTAAACTATTTTATCAAATCTATCTCCATTGATTATTTTGATTATCAGCTACTCAGTTTCAGTCATGGTGTACTGTTAGCTTCTCATGATAATCTATGGATAATTTATTTCCTTGTAAAATAACCATAAGGCCTTATTTTTATCCATTTTTTTAATGGTGACAACTTCCTGCAATCAGTTGTGGATCGGTCTTAGGATATGTAAGAACCCTATTCTTATTTTTGAGGTATGGGTTTCTTCTTTTCTATTTTCCTTAAGTGTTTTTGAGAAAATAATTAAAATGGGAGAAAATCCTAAATTTTTTTACTACACACCAGGTACTTTTCCACACACTGTGTACTATGGCTGTGTGGAAGGATTACACAGGGCGTGTAGGCTGGTCGACGATGATGGGTGTAAAAATTGACTACACACAATGTAAATGGTATTTACACACCGTGTAGTCAGTCACCAGGAAAACAGTAAGGAGGTGGCCAGCTGAGAGATAGTATACGCCATGTACGCAGGTATTACACGCCGTGTACTCATGTCGACAGATGAACAGTGCCACACTGGCGAGAGGCTGCTGAAGGAACGGTTAAGAAAATGAAAACTACATATTGTATACCCAATAGTACACGATGTGTAGTCTTTTTTTCACATAAAATGGGCAGTAACCTCCCCTATTCATAGGGAAGGCTTCGAATTGGAGGAGAACTAGGGGGATGGATGGAGATTTGGAGGTCACACGATTGAGCATCAGGAATCTGATTCCGCCTCCGTTGATCTCATTGGAACCGCACGGGTGAGTTTTTCCTTCTCCTTGCATATCTCTTTCCAATTCTTCCTCTAAAGAGAGTTATTTAAGTTTGAACGAGAATTCTTTTACCGCCTACCTACATCGTTCTCGAGTGTTTCGAGGAGCGTTGTTCACATATATCAGTCAGGGGAAATCAAGGTAGGTGGTCTAGTGATTATTTCCAACTGTTGTGGTGAATTTGTGTACCGTTGTGATACGTTCCCATGAATGGGGTATCGTATGGCTGAGGCCATGCTAAATTAAATACCTAGAATTGCATAGGTAGTTTAATGAACATTTATAACTATTTTTTGGGATTGCTTCTTGGATCCAGGACTACCCCTGGGGTACGTTCCTCTATTTATCCATTTGGATTGGTTACCCAAGGGTATACTGTGTTTTTAGCATGTGTTAAATTACCTTGAGAGGAATTGTATATAAATTGCTTGTTTATATGTTGGGCATGGCCCGATTACTTGTTCATCCTGAGGGAAGTGTTGTGATTAGCTTGTGGGTTGTGCTCTGTTTAGCCTGAGGGAAACTTCTTTCGTGCCTGTGGGTAGTGCTCTATTTATCCTGAGGGAAAATTCTTTCTTGCCTATGGGCAGTAGATTCTGTGCCTATAGGAAACATATCATACGCCTATAGACATTATTTTATATGCCTATGGTTAGATTCCCATGGGTTTGGATTCTCTTTACCTAAGGATAAAGGTTTATGTGCCTGAGGATACTGACTGTTTACTTAGAAACACACTGTGGTGTTTTCCTGATATTGAATGATTAAATGAATATTAAAATGGAAATATGACTTGTAGAGTTAGTTGGTTTTGAGTACTGCTTAGCTTATTGCATTTTAATACTGCACACTTTTCTTTCACATTATCACTAACAGTTGGGCATAGGCCTTTGGTGGGTGCCTATTTGGATTTATTTCACACACCATGTTTGGGTTCACGAATTTGGCCCCAAAAAAATTACATTTCTATAGGTATGGAAATGGGAAAATGTCCATATACATGGACATGAGTTTTGATGAGGTGTAGGGGAGCATGGGACCAAGATCAGGCTCACGATGCTGCCGGCTGTTCGGTTTTGTTCTGATGTACCTGTACTTTCCATTGTATCATATTGTACTGTTGTGTAACATGTTCTGGCTATTTTCATAGAATAGTGACAAGATGCATCTTGATATATATATATATAGAAGTTGGTTATCTTATACTACAGTTGTTCATTTCAGTTATGTATGTTTTACTTCTTCCGCTGTTGTTGTATGTTTGTTCTTGTATTCCGCTGTGCTACACTTTGACAAATGAGGGCATAGTTTCCCCACTATCAGACTTGGTCCCTTGTTTCTAGTCGAAAGCCTCTGGAATTTGGGGAAATGCACTTTAGGTCATTTGACCATCCAGTTTCGGGGCACCCGTGGAGTGGTACCCGGATTCGGTATGTTACAAAGTGGTATCAGAGGGGTTCTTTTCTTTGAATTACTATTTGGAGCCTTAGTCCGGGATAGGAAGAAAATAGTAGTTGGTAATAAACCATGTCCGGGAGTAGCTAACCAGTGTACTGGGAAAAGCCAACCTACATCATTAATGTAATTATTATTGGTTTTTCAATTTTATGGTTGATTTGATTTTCACCGTGGAGTGACGCACTTGTGATTGTGCTGTTTGTATGTTATCCCTAGGTTCTATTTAGTTTCAACCCAATGAGATGAAGGTATTACATCTCATGCATCATTTAGGCACATTATATAAATCACATTCCATGCATAGTTCCATGCCATGTAGGAGCATTAAAAATTGAATGTTGTTGTGATAGTTGTTTTGCTAGAAAAGCATGTTGTTGTGATAGCTGCATTGATAAATACCTATTGTGTGATAGGGTATTTTTGTGTGATCCTGTTAATAGGATGGACGCCAAAATTTGGTTTTTGGGGGGTATGGGACCACAATTACCAGAATTTGGTGGATCATTGACTTGTTTACTTGTGTATAACATGTATAAGATTCCAAACTTTGATTCTCGGGGAGTATGGGCCCTCACAGATCTGAATTTGGCACTTAGGTGTTGTTTTTCAGTATTTTCGGGGTTCCGGAGTAGTATATGATGCTTATTGTCTAGAAAACCCAGGATAAAAACCGTGTAGTTCTATGGACACACACCGTGTGTTCTTCTGTTCAGGAAGAAATGAAAACTTTTTGAGTACACGCCGTGTACCATCAGTACATGCCGTGTAGTCTCTTCCCAAGTTAGAGACCGTGTGGGTGGGGACACGGTGTAGGGAAAGGCTTGGAAAAAACACGTCGTGTACTGGATGTGTGGTCCATGTAGTGTTGACTCGGAATCCACCTGTGTAACTAACAACACGAACAAATGAGACCTTGAGACATACACGCCGTGTCCACCATGGAACACACCGTGTAGTCTGACCTAGGTACCCGACCTTGTAGCTAACAAACAAGAGTCAGTGTTACCTCTTCTGGAACATGTCGTGTTCTTGAGGGATATGCCGTGTAGTCCTTACCGGTGGGAGACTATGTGGAATTAGCCATGTGGCTAGGTAAACGAGGTGGTGTACACACCGTGTGTGGGTGTACCACGTCGTGTGGTGCCAGACGAGTAGTCAGTCATGTCACGAACGACATGGCCAGTTGGAAATTAAACCATACACGCCGTGTAGACGTTATGCACACAATGTAGTCTTGTTCAAGTGAGCCATGTGGCTTAGCCGTGTAGAAGGACTCGGGAAGGGAAGAAGGATTCAAGTACATGCCATGTATTTAGAAGACATGCCGTGTGTTTGGGATGTTACACATCCAGTTTAAGTTGGGGTACATGCCCATGTGAATGGCTTGCAGGAACATGCCATGTAGTTTAATACACGTCATGTAGTCAAGTTTTGTAAGTTTTGAAAACTTTCCTACTATGTCTCCTTATTTTAGTTTTTGATAAACTTGATCTAAGGTGTGCGTTTGACCTTGTAGAGTCACGCCACCGAGATGACCACGCGTTGTTCTCCCGGAGAGCAGCAACGATTATACTTCAGAGATTGTAGGCCATGGGCTACCTTTGGATCCTCAAGTAAATCTAGATGAGGCACCAGCCATTACAACGGACATAGGCGTGGATGCTTAGTTCCATGAAAGCTTCATGTGGTTCATGCAAACCTTTCAGGGAGCACCGCCGGCTTCCACATCTATGGATGAGCTGACTCATACCTTCCAGTTGCAGCATCCACCTACATTTTTTAGGGGATGGCGGACCATAGGCTCTAAGGTCTTGGCTGGGGTCTATGAACACTATTTTTTAGCACCTGGAGAGGCCTTAAGGGTAGAGGGTCATGCTCGCGACTTATATGTTGTGTGATTCCTCCAAGACGTGGTGGGCTGTTACCACCCAGACAGAGCATCACAGAGACATGGTGTGGGAATATTTTTAGACAGAATTCTAGGATTTCTTCTTCCTAGAGATGCTGAGGGTAGATAAAGCTCGAGATTTCATGAATCTATAGCATGGCCCTATGTCGGTAATGGATTATTCTGCTCATTTCATCGAGATTTAGCATTTTTCACCCATTCTGGTGGGTGACGAGACGTTGAGAGCTAGACAATTTGAGGATGGTCTTCAATATGACATCCACGCACAAGTGAATGTTTTCAGGTTGCCTACTATACATGCTATTGTGAACGAGGCACTGATTACCGAGGAGAATCTGAGGGAAGCTAGTGGTGTGGGCCAGGGCGGTTCGACACTAGCTTCTGGTACTATTTCTATCGGTAAGAGGAAGAGACATATGGAGTTCTCTCATGGTGGTAGTACCAGCCAGAGGAATGTTTCAGGTGGCCAGTTCATGTGCAAAGAGTGTGGTAAGGAGGGGAACAAGAGACCGCAGTGTCCATGTGACCCAGTGGAATGCCGAGCTTATGGCAGGATGTGTCATCTGCAGTGCTTTTGTAGGGTGTTTCCACCAGTGGCAAATGAGAGGGGTTCTATGCTGACTCTGCATGCGGGAGCAGGACCAACATCTTCTTACCGGTCGGGAAACCAAAATGTGTCAGGGCATGCAGGAAGAGATGGTGGTTGTGGCCGTGTTATCTAGACACCAGGATCTCAAAGACAGCAGGGCAGGATAGCTCAAGGTAGCCAGGCTGTGTCACAAGGCCGTGACACTGGGCAGGCATATGCAGTGCAACAGACACAACAGGAGCAGGATATCGGACCTTCTACAGTCAAACTAACTATTCTAGTAGCTTCTGTCTTATCTTAAGTACGTTTCAATATGATTTCTACACATAGATTTGTATCTGTGCCTATTGTGGAGAGCCTTGGGATTTTTTGTTTCTTCTTCTTTTGATATTATGATGCTAGAAACTCTGTTGGGGACTAGAACGGCTGGTGTGCATCAGTTCATGGAGTGCCCCCTGAGTATGGTGGGTGTCACTTTCTTTGGGACCTCTACGTATTGGAGATGATGAGCTATGATGTCATTATTGGGATGGACTGGTTGGTTCCCTTTTGAGACTTTGTTGACTACTATCATTGCAGGGTGCATTTCACATCACCAGAGGGCGGAGAGTTTCTATAAAAAGGAGAATGGGATGTTCATGTGAGTGGAGCTGGACCAGAGCATCATGGGCGAGGTGGATTCATAGCTTAGACTGCGAGTTTATATCTGGAGGACCAGGGAACTTGTCAGAAGGAATTCCCTCCAGTGGTTGATCATTTCAGGGATGTCTTCCAAGATGACTTTTCAGGTCTACCTATAGATCATGAGGTGTATTTCTCTATTGAGCTTGTTCCAGGAGCGGCACCGGTATCCATTACTCATTATAGGATGGCTACACCTGAGTTACAAGATCTCAAGAGATAGTTATAGGAGTTATAGTCAAAGGGTTTTATCCGACCCAGTAATTCTCCTTGGTGTTCTCCCGTCCTTTTTGTAAAGAAGGAAGAAGTTAACCTAAGACTCAATGTGTATTATTAGAAGATGAACTAGTTGATGGTCAGAAACCAATATCCCTTACCAAGGATTGAGGATATTTTTGATCAACTTTGAGGTTCATGAGTGTTCTTGAAGATTGAATTGAGATCCAGATATCATAAATTGTGTGTTAGACCATCTGATATACCTCTCAAAGCCTTCAGGAGTAGGTATGGTCTATATGAGTAATTGGTTATGTCTTTCGGACTCATGAACGCGCTAGCAGTTTTCATGGATCTAATGAATCGTGCATTCCATCTATATCTGGATTATTTTGTGGTAGTATTCATGGAAGATATCTTGGTGTACTATCACACTCAAAATGACAATGCCTCCCATCTTGAGATCGTATAGAGTACACTGAGAGAGCATCCACATTATGATAAGCTCTCAAAGTGCCACTTTTGGATGGACCATATTCACTTCCGGGGTCATATCATCTCAGATTCAAGAGTTGTTGTAGACCCAAAGAAGCTGAGAGAAGTAGTTTCTGGGGAGCATCCAAAAAACGTGTTTGAGATATGGATTTTCTTGGGGATGGATGGTTACTACATGTGTTTTATACAGGACTTCTCTCGCTTAGCAGCGCTGTTGATGGGTTTGAAAAAGAAGGGTGTGAAGTTAGTTTGGTCAGAAGCTTGCAAGACAGCCTTCCAGAAGTTGAAGGGAAAGTTGAAATCAGCACCAATCCTGATACTCCCAGATCAGGGAAAGAGATATATAGTTTATAGTGATGCATCAGGTATTGGGTTGGGAGCTGTGTTGATGCAAGGTGGTCGAGTTGTTGCGTACGGGTCTTGGCAGTTGAGGCCACATTAGAGGAATTACCCGACACATGACCTCGAGTTGGATGCAGTAGTTCATGAATTATGCTGTGGGAGACATTATCTATTGGGAGATAATTTTGTGGTTTTCAATGACCACAAAAGTCTCAAGTATATCTTTACTCAGTGTGACATGAATTTGAGGCAACGAAGGTGGGTCTAATACCTTCAGTCCTTCGATTTTGAGCTTGCCTATATACCTGGTAAGGGTAATGCAGTTGCTGATTAAATGAGCAGGAACACTCATACACAGGCGGTTCATGAGGCCATTGGTGAGTGGAAGCTTATGGCTTTGTTCTCTGAGATGCATTTGGAGGTGCACGACAGTCTGAGGCAAACCTATCTTTCATCTTTAGCTATGACTTCTACCCTCCTAGATAGAGTGAGGATGAGACATCTATCTAATTCAGAAGGCCTAGTCCTACGGGAGTCTATGGAAAGTGAGGACCCTTCCCCTGGATGGACGATAGGCGATGATGAGGTTTTGTGTTTCCATGGACGAGTGTGGGTTCCGGGGGATACATGCGAGGAGTTGATGTGGGAGTTTCATGCTTCAGTTTGGGCTGTTCATCCCGGAGTTACCAATGTAAAGACCCGTAAATTTCAAGGAAATTTATTTTCTTAATTTTCATTGGAATTTTAAAAGAACGTAGTTTTTGACGACACCTGATTCTGAGGCCCAGTGTGCCTGGAATCATTTTCCGAAGTTTGGCTCGGGTACGTTCAGTGAACGGACGAGCGGGTTTTTATAACTTTTGAACCAGTGCCCGGAATCGAATTCTGAGGGCACCGATAGAATCGCAGCGCTGGTATTTGCTTAGAAACTCCTCTTCCGGAGTCGCGTTTGCTCGGGTGTGGTTTTTAATTTTTGGGCTTAAAGTTATGAAATAAAATAAATTGTTCGACAAATTTTATTTTATTTCACTTAAGCCACTTGAAGCCACTTGAAAGCCACTTAAACTGAGTTGCAACGGATAGGGTACTATCCAAAAATATCCTACCCTCTTGGTTGGATATTTGTGAGGGGGGGGGGGCGCACAAGCCCCGTCGTTTCTTTTTCGCTAAGTAACACACCCGCGAAAACCGATCATTATGAAAGTCAACTGACACGTTTTCTTAATTTTTTTAACGCACCATTTAATTGGGAAGTTTTATTCGTGAATTAAATGGGTAGTTTCTTTCGTTGAATTAATTCTGCGAATTAATGGGTCGTTACTTACCTCATTTTCATTTGTTGGCGTAATAATAAAATAAGACCAACACGACATTTGGAGGATTGCATGTTGAGAGGCCTTGACATAATTCTTGAGCATTCATCCTCCTTCGCGAAGAACGCGAAGAATGCGAAGAACACGAAGAACGCCGTCACCCTCGGAGTTTGACGATGCTTCATCTGAGACGTTCTTCCCCGCCCCGATCTCCGATCTCCAACTGCATGAGGTAAGAGATCTCGTGTTTCTTTTTTAAATCCCATTTGTGGTTTTTAATAAAACACGGATTTAATTATTTATAATTAAATCTGTTGTTTCTGGATCCGTTGAGTTCGTCGACGCAACGCCGGATTCTGCGACGACGCAATGCCCTTCCGCGACGACACGACGATCCCCTCCTTCCGCGATGAGCAATTCCGCAAAGAACGCGTGCGATGACATGACGAGGTAGGTTTTTATTTTGGATTTACCCCCTTTTGTATTTTATTCCCGTGAAGGTTTCTTTAAAATTTAAAGAACCGGATTCATATGAACAATTTTAATTTATTAAAATTGTTGTTTCATGTGTTGTATAATTTCTCCCGTTGTTTTTATCTAACGCGGAGGGTGCGGGCCAAACGAACACGGCCCGACAACCCTCCGCCATTCTTCGTTGTTGTGCGGATTTGGCGGGCAACGGCAAATCGTGACGCAAGGGCGTTTTGATGATCCCGTAGTGAAGAACGGAACCCGGGAGGAACAACGGCGCAGACGAGAAGGAAAATGGACCACCGGAGTAACTCCGGTGGCCCGCGGAAGCTTCCGTCGGCGGCCAGCGGACCCGCGGCCGCGTGGGTCCAGCTCTCCCGCATGGGACGCGGCTGAAGCCGCGTCCGTTTGTCCAGCGCGGCCCCTTCGAGGGCCGCGACACCTCCAAACCGCGGGGGCGGCGCCCCGCAGTGTCCAGCTGCTCGGTCGTGCCCTGGCCGGGCCGGACCGGGTCGGGTCGACCTCGTTCGGCCGACCCAGGGGGGGGGGGGGGGTCGGGCCGGGTCGGCCCGGGCCTGGACCCCACCCCATCTTCGGACTGTTTTCTATCTTTTGCCCGTAACTTGAGCTACAGGACTCCGAACGATCCGCCGTCAGCGGCAACATGATCATTGGATCGAGACAGTCGTTTAGGTATATCGCACTCAAGGTTTCGGAATACTTTGGGTTCGGCCGGGTGGGTTCGTACACGAAACCAACCGGGACCTCGGAGCGAAAACACTCATATCTTGAGCTACGGACGTCCGATTGACGTGCCATAAACTTTGTTGAATTCCTCTAAGTGAGACGCATCTTTTGGCTCACTCCGCCCGAGGTTTGGATGCAAGTGGAGTATGGTCGGGTTGGTTTTGCCTTAAAAACCAACCAGGCCCCTGGGACGAAAACGCCAATAAATCTCAGACCGGGCGTCTGATTGACGCGCCGTCTGCAATGTTGAGTTCCTGTTGATGATACGAAACTTTGGGATACATCATCTTCAGACTTTGTGTCAGTTGATGTATCAACCTCTCGGCTCGTGGAGCGGACCCTCCCGAACGAGCTTGTTGTGTGCGGGAACCCTAGAGCTGGCTGCGACTGCTACTTCGACAGCGACGACTGTGCAGAGATCCTCAGTGGACTCCGAAAACGACCATACAGAGATCCTCAGTGGATTGCGACGACGACTGTGCAGAGATCCTCAGTGGACTGCGATGACTACAGCACTCAGCGATCCTTTGTGGATCAGTACTACAGGTCCTGTGTGGGCCCGATCCTGTGTGGGTCTGATCCTGTGTGGGTCAGCGCTCAGCGGTTCTGTGTGAGCCAGCGCCTAGAGGTCTTGTGTGGGCCCGATCCTGTGTGGGTCTTTGCGGGGGTTAGTACCTATCGATCCTTTGTGGGTCCGACGACTTAGATGGATCAGTGATCATCTTTATCGTCATCCGAAGAAGTATACCTGTGTGAGCTGAATCCTGTGTTACTCTCCTTTGTGTATTGTGTTGAACTATCCTGTGTGGATTTACGGTTTACTCTCCTTTTTGGATTGTGTTGTGCTATCCTGTGTCTGTATACGTTTTCTTTCTTGTTTGGACTGGGTTGTTCTTGGGGTCGGATGTTGGAGCCGAACGGGAATTGATGACTTAGGTATACGTATGGGCATATACCTAAGCAGTTTCGGTTGTTACTTCGTGATTGTATCTTTCCGTTGGGGTTTATCCTTTGTGGATTTCGGGAGACTTTCGGGGGTCTCGGGGTAACTACTGAGTAGCTCATACTCACCCCTACACGGGCTATGCCCGCACTACGTTGTGTTGGTTGCAGACGACGGATAGCGTTGATCGTGGTTGAGGCATGCTGAGCAGGACGGTACCTGGAGGTGGACCACTGGGCGGGACGTACTAGGAGCAGTCAGGTGGACCCGAGGAGCAGTGGAGGCTATCTGTACCCACCCTTCAGGTGGGACTTCTAGAGGACGGCTCGACGCTGCGGCTTTTCTTTTCAGTTGCTGTTTTTCACTTTCATTTGTACTTTACAGTTGGGCTTTTATTTCCGGCCCCTTTTACTTTCAGCACAGCTTGTTACAGTTTTTACTTAGTGTTTACTTTTCCGCTTGCTTACTTCGTGGTTCTTGTTTACTTTTCAAAGGCAACGCCTTCCCTTTTTGTTGGGATTTACGACTTGGTGCTAGTCTCCAGCCCCTGGCCTATGGAAGTCGTGCTTGGGGTAGTCACGACATGGGCCACGAGGACGGGTCGTGACAAATTGGTATCAGAGGTGGTCGGTTCTATCGCAGATTCTGATCTTTCTTCTATGTGAAGAAATAGTGTTTAGCGTATTGAGTGTAGTTATCAGTACAGGGAGTCCAGTGTTGGTGCGGCGGCTGACGTATCCGTACACCAGGACCCTGACTTCTGATTTTCGACTTAATGCACGAAAACATTGATTGCATGTGTGTTTCAAGTTTTCTTTGTGATTACTTGTGTCAGCTCACCAGGTATACTGTTCTGACCATGGCGCACTTGTTTCCTTTTCAGGATGTCCCGATGACAGCAGCCAGCTAGGGTTCCGAGAGTAGAGTGCGAAGACAGCCCGCCGAGCGACGAGGCCTCGGTACAGGGCCCGTTGACAGCAGAGGCACCAGCGGTACCTTTACCTGCCGAGCCCCCGTTGCTTCCTGCACCGACCGCTGACGATGCACGACGCCTCGGAGCTCTGCACGAGTTCCACCGCCAGCGACCACCCAGGTTTCATGGGGAGATGGACCCCCAGGCAGCCGAGGACTAGCTGGAGGCGGTCTTTCGAGTTTTCAGGCTAGTGAGGACACCAGCAGACCTCATGGTGATCCTCGCGGTGAGCCTACTACACGCAGCAGTAGGACGATGGTGGAGCTTGATGCTCCATGTTCATGATGAGGCCTCTATCATCTAGATGGACTTCGAGAGCCTCTTCCCCTCAGAGTTCGTCCCGGCCACCCTTCGTGTGGTGCGCATTCAGTAGCTTCTTCAGCTGCGGAAGGGCAGCTTGACGGTCGCCCAGTATGCGGCGAGGTTCACCGATCTTTCTCGCTACTCAACCGACATGGTACGGGACCCCTTCTTCCGGGCCCGGAACTTCGAGCAAGGATTGAGACACGTGATCGGGGCATCGCTGATCTCCCTCAGCATCCCGACCCAGGCAGGAGTACTGGAGTGAGCCCTTCTGATCGAGAGCTTTCTGGCTGAGTCCATAGTGAGACCTACCGCAGGGCGGCAGGTAGCAGAGTCTTCGGCAGCAGGTAGCCGACGGATGACTCAGGGTTCCAGGAAGACCAAACTCTCTAGTAGACAACCTCAGGACACCGGCTCAGCAGTGCGGGGCACACAGCACGGAGCCAGTCTTCCAAGAGGCAGGCAGTGCTACGCCTGCGGTGGGTAGGGCCACCTGGCTCGTGACTGCCCGACCCGCCGTACCGAGGAGCAGCAGACGGTGGAGGGGCCACCCAGGCAGAGGCAGAGGGTCGACCGTGGCGGTCCGCAGGGAGGAGGCGGACGAGGCAGAGGAGCTAGCCGAGCAGCAGGTGGTGGACGCCGCTTTGAGGCTCTGCCACCACCACCACCAGGAGGCCCGCCCTGACCACAGGGAGCTGGAGGGCAGAGACAGGCACAACTCCAGGCAGCAGAGGCCTACGACCACAGTGTGCCAGAGATGATTCGAGGTATGATATGTTTCTATTCCACCCTTGCTACAGTTCTTATAGACACATGAGCGAGTCACTCTTTCATAGCCACTGCCCTTGTTCGGAGCTCGGAGATTCCGACAGAGCCGTTGGCTCGATCCTTACGGCTAGAGACTCCTACGGGAGCAGACTCGACGATTACGCACTGGTGCTGGCAGTGTGATATTACTCTAGGAGGTGAGAGATTCGGCTGGGATCTTCTTATAGCGGCGTCGAGGCCTTACGACGTCATCTTGGGCATGGATTGGTTATCTACAGTCCGTGCTCCGATTGACTGTTTTAGGCACAAGGTGCGATGTGTGCGAACTGACGGGAGCAGGTTTAACTTCACCGGCGAGAAGGGAGCCTTAGCAGCTCAGGATGGACACACGCAGGGGAGGGGAAAACCCATCACTCATCAGTTGGCTATCCTCATCCTTGGAGCAGTTGACGTGCAGAGTCCTGGTTTTCCTGCTGTGGTGGATCAGTACGCGGACGTCTTTCCCGATGACGTTTCAGGGCTACCTCCTCGCAGGGAGGTAGACTTTTACATTGATATATACCCCGAGATAGTCCTGATATCCACTCCATCATATCGGATGGCCCCCGCTGAGCTTCGAGAGCTGCGGGTACAGTTGGAGGACTTGCAGGGAAAGGGGTTCATCCGACCCAGTGTTTCACCCTGGGCTTCCCCGATATTGTTCGCCAAGAAGGCGGACAGGAGCTTGCGACTGTGTGTCGACTATCGTTGCCAGAACCAGGTGACAGTGAGGAACAAGTATCCGCTACCGAGGATTGATGACCTCTTTGATCAGCTCAAGGGATCACAGTGGTTCTCAAAGATAGACCTCAGGTCAGGCTATCATCAGCTCAGAGTTCAAGAGGATGACGTGCAGAAGACGGCCTTCAGGTGTCGGTATGGCCACTATGAGTTCCCGGTTATGCCTTTCGGCGTAACCAATGCTCCAGCAGTGTTCATGAGCCTCATGAATAGGATCTTACAGCCATACCTCGATCGATTTGTTGTGGTCTTCGTCGACGACATTTTGGTGTACTCGACCACCGAGGAGGAGCACGACTACCACTTGTGGGTTGTGCTAGACACACTCCGAGAGAACCAACTTTATGGAAAGCTCTCAAAGTGCCAGTTTTGGTTACGTGAGGTCCACTTCTTGTGGCACGTCATTTTTGAGGCGGGAGTTGCTGTGGATCCCGCGAAGATCGAGGCAGTGCTAGCTTGGGAGCCACCCAAGAGCATGACGGAGGTGCGGAGTTTCTTGGGTCTAGCCGGATACTATCGGAGATTTGTACCGGACTTATCCAGAGTTGCGGTGCCACTCTCAGCTTTGAAGAAGAAGGGGAAACCCTTTGTGTGGTCAGACAGATGTCAGCAGAGCTTTCAGGAGCTGAGACAGAGATTGACCAGCGCACCTATCTTGAGGTTGCCTGAGGAGGGAGTTGGATACGTAGTCTACTTCCAGGAATCAGGGACTGGACTTGGGTGTTTCCTAATGCAGGAGTGGGCCGTGAATGCCTATGGATCACGTCATTTGAGGCCGCATGAGCAGAACTACGCTACCCATGACCTGGAGTTAGCAGCAGTGGTCTTCGCTCTGAAGACTTGGCGGTACTATCTGATGGGGGAGCGCTTTACAGTCTTTTCTGACCACCAGAGTCTCAGGTACATCTTCTCATAGATGGACCTGAACCTGAGACAGTGGTGATGGCTCGAGTTCCTCTAGGACTATGACTTTGAGATAGTCTATACTACTGGGAAGGGGAACGTGTTATCCGACGCCCTCAGCAGGAGGACGGGCATCCAGCTACTTGAGGAGGCGACAGAGCAGCTAGCCGCTTTGCAGATATCCTTCGTGGATAGAGATGGAGCAACCTTCCTTCAGTCTCTCATAGTCATGCCTCCAATACTGCAGCGGGTCAGAGAGGCACAGTGTGAGGACGCGGACTGTGAGACGCGGCGTGCACAGATATCCTCGGGACAGGAACCTGATGGTTTCTCCCTTGGAGTAGAGCACGACGTCCTTTTCAAAGGATGTACCTTGGTACCAGTCGCTTTACGGGAGGAGGTGCTGAGAGAGTTTCACACTTCTCCTTTGGCTGTGCATCCTGGAGTGGCGAAGATGTACCAGGACCTCAGACGACAGCACTGGTGGCCGGGCATGAAGAAGGTTGTGGCAGAGTTCGTTTCTCGATGCCTCACCTTCCAGCAGGTGAAGGTAGAGAATCAGGTACCAGCAGGCTTGGTATAGCCCTTGGAGGTCCTAGAGTGGAAGTGGGATGGGATATCTATGGACTTCGTGACTGGACTTCCACACACTTCTAGAGGTCACGACTCCATTTGGGTGATTGTTGACCGACTCACCAAGTCGGCACACTTCTTTCCCATCAGAGAGCAGGGCTCAGAGGAGAGCTTGGGGCATCTCTATGTTCAGGAGATTGTACGGCTTCACGGTGTGCCATCGACTATCGTCTCCGATCGAGATGCTCGTTTTACTTCCCGGCTTTGGAAGGGGTTGTAGGAGGCATTCGGGACGCGGCTACGTCTGAGCACCACCTTTCACCCTCAGACGGATGGTCAGACGGAGAGGACCATTCCGACTCTCAAGGACATGCTCCGCGCATGTGTCCTCGACTTTGGTCGCAGCTGGGAGGACCACCTACCCTTGGTGGATTTCGTGTACAACAACAGCTACCACTCTACCATCGGGATGGAACCATACGAGGCATTTTACGACAGACCTTGCAGATCTCCTTTGTGCTGGACAGACCCTGGGGATTCAGCACTTGTTAGACCAGAGATTTTTCGGGCCCCGACAGAGAAGGTCTAGGTCATCCATGAGCAGATGAGGACAGCTCAGAGCCGGCAAAAGTTTTATGCTGATAGGAGGCGTAGGCCACTAGAGTTCGAGGATGGCGACCACGTCTTCTTGCGTTTCTCACCTCGACGTGGTTTTCGGAGATTTGGCCGAGGCAGAAAGTTGTCTCCACGCTTCATCGGAACTTTCCAGGTCCTCAGCAGGATTGGCGAGGTGGCTTATCACCTGGCTCTACCACCTCAGTTGCACCGGGTGCACAACGTCTTCCACATATCTCAGCTGAGGAGATACGTGCATGACCCGATGCACATCATTGACCATGGGGAGCTAGACGTGGATGATGGGGAGACTTTTGCGGAGGTCCCAGTGGAGATCGAGAATCGACAGGAGCGGGTCCTACGTGGATGATCGATTCCTCTAGTGCGCATCAGATGGCAGCACGAGAACCTCTAAGAGGGCACTTGGGAGAGGGAGGCTTAGATGCGTGCTCAATACCCACATTTGTTTCCCTAGTTTATGATGTATCTTTACGGGGACGTAAATCCCTGAGGTGGGAGTAATGTAAAGACCCGTAAATTTCATGGTATTTTTTTTCTTAATTTTCTTTGGAATTTTATAGGAACGCAATTTCTGACGGCACCTGATTCCGAGTCCCGGTGTGCCCGGAATCATTTTCCGAAGTTTGGCTCGGGTACGTTCAGTGAACGGACGAGCGGGTTTTTCTAACTTTTGAACCAGTGCCCAGAATCAAATTCCGAGGGCACCGATGGAATCGCAGCACCAGTATTTTCTTAGAAACGCCTCTTCCGTAGTTGCGTTTTCTCGGGTGTGGTTTTTAATTTTTGGGCTTAAAGTTATGAAATAAAATAAATTGTTCGACAAATTTTATTTTATTTCACTTAAGCCACTTGAATCCACTTGAAAGCCACTTAAACTGAGTTGCAACGGATAGGGTACTATCCAAAAATATCCTACCCCCTTGGAAGGATATTTGTGAGGTGGGGCCCGCACGAGCCCCACCGTTTCTTTTCTGCTAAGTAACGCACCCGCGAAACCCATCATTATGAAAGTCAACTGATGCGTTTTCTTAATTTTTTTAACGCACCATTTAATTGGGCGGTTTTATTCGTGAATTAAATGGGCAGTTTCTTTCGTTGAATTAATTCTGCGAATTAATGGGTAGTTACTTACCTCTTTTTCGTTTGTTGGCATAATAATAAAATAAGACCAACACGCCATTTGGAGGATTGCACGTTGAGAGGCCTTTACAGAATTCTTGAGACTTCATCCTCCTTCGCGAAGAACGCGAAGAACGTGAAGAACACGAAGAACGCTGTCACCCTCGGAGTTTGACGAAGCTTCATCCAAGACGTTCTTCCCCGCCCCGATCTTCGATCTCCAGCTGCTTGAGGTAAGAGATCTCGGGTTTCTTTTTTAATTCTCCATTGTGGTTTTCAAAAAAACACGGATTTAATTATTTATAATTAAATCTATGTTTCTTGGTCCGTTGAGTTCGTCGACGCAACGCCGGATTCCATGACGACGCGACGCCCTTCCGCGACGATGCGACGATCCCCTCCTTCCGCGACGATCAATTTCGCGAAGAACGCATGCGACGACTTGATGAGGTACAGTTTTATTTTGGATTTACCCCCTTTTATATTTTATTCCCGTGAATGTTTCTTTAAAATTTAAAGAACCAGATTCATATGAATAATTTTAATTTATTGAAATTGTTGTTTCATGTGTTGTATAATTTCTCCCGTTGTTTTTATCTAACGCGGAGGGTGCGCGCCAAACGAACACGGCCTGACAACCCTCCGTCGTTCTTCGTTGTTGTGCGGATTTGGCAGGCGATGGAAAATCGTGACGCAAGGGCGTTTTGATGATCCCGCAGTGAAGAACGGAACCCGGGAGGAACAACGGCGCATACGGGAAGGAAAACGGACCACCGGAGCAACTCCGGTGGCCTGCGGAAGCTGCCGGCGGCGCAGAGGCAGCGTCCAGCGGACCCGCCATCACGCGGGTCTAGCTCGCCCGCACGGGACGCGGTAGAAGCCGCGTCAGTTTGTCCCGCGCGGCCCCTTCGAGGGCCGTGACACCTCCAAACCGCGGGGGCGGCACCCCGCGGTGTCCAGCTGCTCGGCCGCTCGGCCGAGCCGAGCCAGGCCGGTCCAACCGGCCGGGTCGGGTTGACCCGGTTCGGCCGACCAGGGGGGGGGGGGGGGTCGGGCCGGGCGGCCCGGGCCCAGACCCCCCGTCTTTGGACCGTTTTCGGTCTTTTGCCCGTAACATGAGCTACGGGCCTCCGAACGACGCGCCGTCAGCGGAAACACGATCCTTGGATCGATATGGTCATTTAGGTATATCACACTCAAGGTTTCGGAATACTTTGGGTTCGGCCGGGTTGGTTCGTACACGAATCCAACCTGGCCCTCGGAGCGGAAACGCTCATATGTTGAGCTACGGACATCCGATTGACGTGCCGTCAGTTTTGTTGAATTACTCTAAGTGAGACGGATCTTTTGGCTCACTCCGCCCGAGGTTTGGATGTAGGTGGAGTATGGTTAGGTTTGTTTTGCCTTAAAAACCAACCGGGCCCCTGGGACAAAAAAGCCAATAACTTTCAGACCGGGCGTCTGATTGACGCGCCGTCTGCAACGTTGAGTTCCTGTTGATGATACAGAACATTTGGATACATCAACTTCGGACTTTGTTTCAGTTGATGTATCAGCCTCTCGGCTCGTGGAGCGGACCCTCCCGAACGAGCTTGCTGTGCGCAGGAACCCTAGAGCTAGCTGCGACTGCTACTTTGACAGCGACGACTGTGTAGAGATCCTTAGTGGATTCCGACGACGACCGTGCAGAGATCCTTAGTGGACTGCGACGACGACTGTGTAAAGATCCTCAGTGGACGGCGACGACTACAGCACTCAACAATCCTTTGTGGATCAGTGCTACAGGTCCTGTGTGGGCCTGATCCTGTGTGGGTCGGATCCTGTGTGGGCTAGCGCTCAGCGGTTCTGTGTGAGCCAGCGCCTACAGGTCCTGTGTGGGCCCGATCCTGTGTGGGTCTTTGCGGGGGTTAGTACCTATCGATCCTTTGTGGGTCTGACGACTTAGATGGATCAGTGATCATCTTTATCGCCATCCGAAGAATAATACCTGTGTGAGTTGAATCCTGTGTTACTCTCCTTTGTGGATTGTGTTGAACTATCCTGTGTGGATTTTCGGTTTACTCTCCATTGTGGATTGTGTTATACTACCCTGTGTGGTTATAAGTTTGCTTTCCTGTGTGGGCTGGGTTGTGCTTGGGCTCGGATGTTGGAGCCGAACGGGAATTGATGACTTAGGTATATGTATGGGCATATACCTAAGCAGTGTCGGTTGTTACTTTGTGATTGTATCTTTCCGTTGTGGTTTATCCTTTGTGGATTTCGGGAGACCTTCGGGGGACTCGGGGTCCCTACTGAGTAGCTCATACTCACCCCTGCACAGGCTATGCCTGCACTACTTTGTGTTGGTTGCAGACGATGGACAGTGTTGATCGTGGTTGAGGCGTGCAGAGCAGGACGGTACCTGGAGGTGGACAACTGGACGGGACGTACTCGGAGCAGTCAGGTGGACCCGAGGAGCAGTGGAGGATATCTGTACCCACCCTTTATGTGGGACTTCTAGAGGATGGCTCGACGCTGCGGCTTTTCTTTTCAGTTGCTGTTTTTCCCTTTCAGTTGTACTTTACAGTTGGGCTTGTATTTCCGACCCCTTTTTCTTTCAACACAGCTTGTTACAGTTTTTACTTAGTGTTTACTTTTCTGCTTGCTTACTCTGTGGTGCTTGTTTACTTTTCAAAGGAAACACCTTCCCTTTTTGTTGGGATTTACGCCTTGGTGCTAGTCGCCCGCCCCTGGCCTATGGAAGGCGGGCTTGGGGTAGTCACGGCACGGGCCTCGAGGACGGGTCGTGACCACCAAGATGTATCGTGAGTTGAGACATCAGTACTGATGGATGGGTATGAAGAGAGAAGTAGATGGTTTTGTTACTAGATGTTCCACCTATCAGCAGGTGAAGGAAGAGCATCAGAGGCTAGCCGGACTGTTACAACAGTTACCCATTACAGAGTGGAAATGGGATGATGTCGCGATGGACTTCATGACTGGGTTGTTGAGGTCACCTCGGGGCAATAATGTCATGTGGGTTGTTGTGGACAGACTCACGAAGGTAGATCACTTTTTGCTGATCAAGGAGACCTTCTCTGTTGACGAGCTCGAAAAGCTCTCTATCGGGTAGGTTGTACGTCTTCATGGGGTCCCTCGTTCTATCATTTCAGATAGGGATGCCCATTTTACATCTCGATTCTGGAAGAGTTTTCAGAGGGTACTGGATACACAGGTGCTTCTGAGAACAGATTACCACCCACAGATAGATGGTCAGTCAGAACGTACGATACAAGTGCTAGAGGACATGCTCCATGCATGCCTCCTAGACTTTGGGGGCTCCTGGGAGAAGCATATACCCCTAGTTGAGTTTACCTATATTAATAGTTTTCAGGAAACTATTGAGATGGTACATTATGCGACTTTATATGGTAGTCCATGACGATCACCGTTGTGCTGGATGGAGGCAGGTGAGGCAACTTTACTGGGACCACGTCTCATACCAGAGACTTATGTGCAGGTCTAGTTGATTCAAAAGTGGATGGCTTCAACACAGTCTTATCAGAAATCTTATGCTAATCCCCGCAGATGACCCTTAGAGTTCATTATTGGGGATCAGGTTTTCTTGCGCGTTTCACCGAGGTTCAGACACAAGAAGATCAAGAGACATGGTAAACATTCACCGAGGTATGTGGGGACATTTGAGATTCTGGAGAGAGTCGGACCGGTTGCCTATTGGTTGTAGTTACCGTAGAGGTTCCGGGCCATGCAGGATGTCTTCCATGTATCTCAATTATGCCGCTATCATTTAGACCTGTCTCACATCTTTCAGCCCAAGGAGGTTTAGCTTCATGTCGATGCATCCGTTGAAGATAATACGATTAGTATCATGGATAGGAGCACGAAGGTTCTCTGAGGCCAGTCAGTTCCTCTCATACTGGTGGTATGGCAGCATGGCCGAGTGTAGGATGATGCCTGGGAGCGGGAGACCGATGTACGTGCTCAGTTTCCAGAGTTGTTCTGAGCTTTATCTTCACCACCCTTGGAAGGGAAATTCGGGGACGAATTGATTTAAGGGGGGAAGTTTTTAAGAACCCGGTTCTTATTTTTGAGTTATGGGTTTTTTCTTTTCTCTTTTACTTAAGTGTTTTTGATAAAAAAAGGAAAATGGGAGAAAATCCTAAATTTTGTGACTAAACACCATGTACTTTTCCACACGTCGTGTACTTTGGCTGTGTGGAAGGAGTACACAGGGCGCGTAGGCCGGTCAACGATGATGGGTAAAAAACCGACTACACGCCGTGTATTGGGTATTTACACGCCGTGTAGTCAGTTGGCAGGCAAACAGTAAGGCAGTGGCCAGCTGAGTGACAGTACACATGGTGTATGTAGGTATTACATGTCGTGTACTCATGTCAACAGATGAACAGTGCCACGCTGGTGAGATGCCACCGAAGGAACAATTAAAAATGAAAACTACACGCCGTGTACCCAATAGTACACACCGTGTAGTCTGTTTTTTTCAATTAAAATGGGCAGTAGCCTCACCTATTCACAGGGAAGGCTTATAACTAGAGGAGAACTTGGAAGGGATGACTAGAGCTTTGGAGATCATCCGATCGAGCACCGGGAATCCGATTCCGCCTCCGTCGATCTTGTTGGAGCCACACGAGGGAGTTCTTCCTTCTCCTTGAACAGATCTTGGAAATTCTTCCTCTAAATAGTGTTATTTAATTTTTAAAGATAATTCTTTTACCTCAGATTTAAGTCGTTCTCGGGCGTTTTGAGGAGCATCGTTCACATATATATGTTACGGGTGATCGAGGGTGGTGGTCTAGTGTTTATTTCCAACTGCTGTGGTAAATTTGTGTACCATTGTGATACGCGCCCATGAATGGGGTATCGTATGGATGAGGCTTTTATAAATTAAATACCTAGAATTGTGTAGGTAGTTTAATTAACATGTATACCTATTTTTTGGGATCGCTTCTTGGATCCAGGATCACCTATGGGGTGTGTTCCTCTATTTAGCCATTTGGTCAGGTTACCCGAGGGTATACCATGTTTTTAGTGTGTCTTAAATTTCCTTGAGAGGAATTGTATATAAATTTCTTATTTATATGTTGGGCATATCCCTTTTACTTTTTTAGCCTGAGGGAAATTTTGTGATTAGCCTGTGGGTAGTGCTCTGTTTAGCCTGAGGGAAACTTCTTTCGTGCCTGTGGGCAGTAGATTCTGTTCTTATGGGAGACACCTCGTATGCTTGTGGGCATTATTCGATATGCCTGTGGACAGATTCCTGTTGTTTTGGATTCTCTTTAATTTAGGATAAGGTTTTATGTGCCTGAGGACACTGACTGTTTACATAGAAATACAGTGTGGTTTTTTTCAAATATTGAATGATTAAATGAATATTTGTAACACCCCAAGATTTTATGAAAAATATTCTTTTAACTTCATTGATTTCTTGTGTTTTACGTTACACAAAAATTTTCTTGTGCTATACGCAATACCGTATTAACTTATATTATACACAAACACTATTCTTGGCTTGCGTCACACGCAATCGCGACCTTCCTCGATAGCGTGTGTAGTACGCAATACCGAGTTTCCATAATCAATGATATATTGTTATAATTTTATTATGGAATAGCCATTATGAATAGTATTAACTACAATTTAAATTTTATAACATTATCTTACACATTTTCTATAACATGGTATGTGAAAAAAATAAATTTTTCGTGTAAAATAAGTATTTTTAAAAAAATGCAGTTTTGCCGCCTTTTGATAGAGCAACCACATTAAATATGGTTTTTAACATTTTTATATGTTCAATTTGAAAAAATAAAATTCTTATTTGGAATCAGCATATAAAAATTTAATTTGGATAAATTTTTCATATTATTCTCATAACTTTCAAATTTTAATGAATAGTAAAAACACACTATATTTAAATTGAAAACAACTTTTCTCATCACAATAATTTATATGGTTAAGTTATAATATCGAATGGTTTTAAAGTATAAATAGAATAAATATTTACCATTTAATATAATTTATATTATTACCATTAATTTTATATTGAATTCATAGGTAAAAACATTTCAATCTTTCGCAATGTTTTAACTTTTAAACCCCATTTTCTTAACAACGGGATTAATTTTAAAATAATTACTGCCACATCTGTGTTTTGAATTTTGAAAAATAGATTCCTTATTTGAATTACATGGGTCCAAATTATATTAATAGGTTACTTTTTTTATATTATAAATAGTAACTACGGTAATTTTTATTTACTACATTTAAAGGTAAATCGGGTAATTAAGAGTAAAAATAAGATTATAAAATTACCCTAAAACCTGAAAAAATTATATTGGATGACTAAAAGTCGACCCATATCACATAAGGGTATTATTCGATTCATTTTAAAGACCTTTGACCATGAAAATAATTTAATTTTTATTAAAACCAATGAAAGTGACAACATGTCACTCTCTTAAATCTTATATGTATAATAATTTTTATTTAGTGATAAATTTCATGAAACATCGAAACTGAATAGTATATATAAATATAATAAAATTATCTACATAATGTGGATTTATTTATAATTTTTAGTGATTAAATATCTATCATTAAAGGTGACAAATAGTGATGTTGAAATTATTGTATTGATGGAAATATCAAATAAATGGTTTTAAAAATATTAAAATAGATATTATATGAACTATTTAATGTGATCCACTAATTTTATTGACAAATATGACATGCTATGAATCTATTAAAGCTTTTATTTCGAATATATCTTCTCTGAGGATTTCTTTTAAATTCAAATTTATGAATAGTGTCAAAATTGACACTATTGTTATTCTATAAAAATAACTTAATATAAAATTGTTTAAAAATCACAAAAATATTTAACAAATATAAATTAAAATTTATATGGTATAAAATGTCATAAATTATCCAATTATGGAAAATTCACAATACATAAGTAATTATTTATAACAATTTTAAATTTAGAATCTTATTACCACAAATAAAATGTAATAGATTAAATAAGGATAAATCAAGATGATAATGTTTAAAATAAATTCCCAACATGTATAACTTTTGTTGGTTGATGAGATTACAACCCTATCTCATCTAATATAATTATTTGAGTAATTTTGGATGTTTTTATGTGGGTTTTGAATTTATTATAAATCAATATTTCTTATGTTTCCAAAGATGCCCCTCTCCTCCCTTATAAAAGGGAACCTCCTCCGTCTTCTCTTTACACACTTTTTAGCCTTTGAGCTCAGCCAAACCCTGCCCATTTCACTTCTAAACTTCCCTAGAAACATTATAGAGGTTTTTTTCTCCTCAAAAGGCCAACTCCAGTGGCCTAAGAGGAAGCTTAAAAGAGGTGCGTCGAAGAAGAGGTAATCTCTTCTACCGATTCGTTCAAATTTTCTTTCTTCTTCGACTTCTTCTTCTTTAGTTTTTTAATTATAAGGTAATAACATAAGCATAAATAATATACTGATATGTTATTATAAATATGAAACAACCCCATTTCACCTTATATCCATCCTACGGGAAACAAAATCACCGTGCATGTGTACATAAAGAATATCGTCTCCACGCCGTGGTGTAATCTGTATTTCCACCACCACCTTACTAGGATGGGTATAATGGTGTAAATAATAACAATATATGGTTATTATAACATCATACTGATTCTGAGATATTATATCATCCACTCTAATTCTATTCAATAATTATGGGAACGATATCCTCGCTCGTGCGAACGTACGGACTACCGTCTCCACGAACGCGATGAGATTAATTTTGCATAATTAACCATTCAAGTATGATTATAAAGTATATATATAATAAATAATCAGGAAAGATATTACATAATAATGATACTTTATTTATGTACATATATGTTTCATTTACTTAATTCCATTCAATTCAATAAGGAAACAAAGACAGCGTTCTTGCGTACGTATGACCTAACATCTCCATGAACGATGTATTTTAATCCATTTATCGATCTATAATATATGTATATATATACTGTATATATATTATATATAAGTCATGGTTTACATTCTGGAATTAAGTAAGTCAGGATATGAGTAATAATATCAAGAACAAAAAATCGAAACACGTACAATAAATGAAATGAGTTTACCCAAAACACAGCATTAACATGGAATTTACAAAAGAATGGGTAATATAAAGTCATAAGTGAACCATATATGATATTATAAAAATAAAAATGATTATTTAATAATTCAATGACATTATTTAAATCAATATAAAAGAGTTTCGGATACATAAGAAGCATATCAGACATAAGTTAAGAGATAATTATTCCAATTTCGTTCTTATCTGAGATTGTTTATTCGTAAGTATTTACGGGGGTTATGTTTATTATCCACCTCCATGGTTTCAAAAAATGTTTTCATAAAATGTTTACAATTATTCCATGTATTTTTAAAGCCATTTTTACCCTGTTTTTACTTTTACCACATTGTATGGAAGGAATCCTTCCTTTGTTTACCATAAAAAGGTACTTTTTGACTTTTTCGGAAAAAGTGCGAGGAGAATGTTTTTTCAACTTATACAACATGAACAGATTTTTATGGTTTCATAATGCCTTGTTTTTAGGAATATCACTCTACATTATTTCTTTATTATTTTAAAAAAAAAATCATTTTCTTCTAAAATTAAATGTCATTTTGTGAAAAGAAAATGATTTTGAAGAAGAAAGGATATTTTCTTCAAATTCATTTCAAGTGTTCTGTCAAAACTATTTCCATATAAGATGACATTATTTAGTATGATTATGTTTTAAGTATAATGTATCTATTATTTACATGGTTTTATTTCTTCTTATGATGAAATGATATCCATTTGTTTTATATAGATTATGTTTTGATGGGATGATGTTCATGAAACCCGTTTTATTCTTTAGGTTATAATGAATGATTTATGTTAATTTTGTGGCACAAGTAAGAATAATTTCATTATTAGATGGGTGGGAACTATAGATCCCTCAAATTCATTGGGTAAATATTTATATCTCATGAGATAGACATGGATGGAATGGTAAGTTAATCTGGTTCTGTGATACATGAGTTGTACAAGGAGTGAACTCGATTCAAAAAGGGACATTGTCCACTAAGATGGTCTTAACAGCAATTCCTTGGATACTATGGAAATAATATCATGTGCTTAATGGTTTTACATAATTACATGTTTTCTTCCCATGATATTTTATCATGATTGATGTTCCATTATGATATATGCCTTACGTACTTCCAAGATTTATGTCTTTGCCCAAGATTTTGATGTTTAGATTTTATGTTCAAGTTTTTGCATTAAAATGTTTATGGATTGTTTTATATTCTCTATGTTTACCCTTACTGAACATTTGAGCTCACCCTTTTTATGTTTTCTTTTCCCCATGATATAAATAAAGGTTTTAGGTTAGAAAACAAAAGGGGAAGATCTTTATGGGAGATTTTTAAGATCTTTCACCATGATTAGAAGATTATGTTCTAAGTTTCCAAAGACACTAAAATATTATGGTCCTTTGGTGTCTGTTTTTGTTATGTATTAAGTATTCCTCAAATTTAATGTAATGTCCATGTACATAAAGCTATGGGTCTCTACAATTTGTATCAGAGGAAAGGTTTAGTTAACCTTTGGAAACTAGGATGAGAAAACTTTAGTGAGAACCCTAGAGATATTTATATGGTATCTCTAGGGACATCCCTAAGGTTAAGTATAAGTATAGGTTATAGTCCCAGAATTATGGTAACAATATTAGTATTAACCCTGAGATGTTATATATTGAAGGTACTCCCCCTTTATTATGTTGTTTTCCTTAGCATGATCTTTTCCTCTCACACTATTCTTTTTGGGTTTTAGACGATGGCTAGAACCCAAAAGAGTCGTGTTGATCAATGTAATGTACAATTCAATGATTTTCCTCCTGAACAAACCAATGTTATAGGAGATGGAGTGAAAAATCTTATTTCTATACTTACAGAAGCTATGAATCATTATAGACATCCAAATGAGCCGATAAGGGAACAATATTCTATTGAGTCCTTCATGTGGGAACGTCCACCTTCTTTTAGTGGGTCATCTGATCCACTTGTTGCTGAACAATGGATCAGTTCCATTGTAAAGATATTTTCCATACTTCGCTGTTCGGAAAATGAAAAATTAATTCTATCTATTTACCATTTAGAAGGTGAATCAGATCAATGGTGGACTCTAATTAATAATATGAGGCCCCAAGATGAAACTGAATCCATGGAATGGTATGAGTTAAAGAACTTATTTATCAATAAGTACTTCCCTCGTATTATTAGAACAATGATTGAAAAGGATTTCATTAAGCTTAAGCAATAGGATGGTGAATCTGTTGGAATATATGAAGAGAATTTTACAAGGATTTCAGGGTATGAATCTGGATTTATCATCCAACCCGAAAGTAAAGTTGATTGATTCTTCAGTGGCTTAAAACCAAGTCTTCTAAGGGAATTAACTATAAGAGACTTCAGTAGTTATGAAGAAATTGTGCGTTGTGCTATCAAGGTAGAAATGGAAGTTGGTGTTACATATCCATCTCATGGTTTTGACCAGACACGAAGGATGGAGTTCAAGGAGAAATCTCAGAATAATGGTGAAAATAAGATGAACGTTTCATTATGCTCAAAGTGTGGAAAGAAGCATGGTGGAGATTGCCTTAAAGGGACTAGAAAATGTTTTAAGTGTGGGAAAAAAGGTCATCAAGTAGCTGAGTGTCGAAGTAATGGAAAAAGGGTTGCTAATGATGTGAATAAAGAAAAGACAGTAGATAACGCACCACCAACACTTCAATGTTTCAAGTGCAAGAAAATTGGGAATTATATTAATCAATGTCCTAATCCAAGGGTTAATGATGATCAACATGAGAAACCACTTAAGGAAAATGATAAAGGGAAGTCACATGTGATCACTATTTGTGATTTTGAGTATTACAATGATGTTGGGTAATTATTAAGTGTTTATGTAATGGGATTTCAAAATATTATCATGGAATCTCATTTATGGTATCGTGGAATTTTGGAATAACTATGTATTGGTTTTCAATAATTATATGGTACCGGTAACCATGAAAATTGATTGAAATATTTTCGGAAATTAGATTATATGGGCATAATGAAGGGATAAGGAGAAAATAATATGTTTGATATTATTAATGATCTCATGACTGATATAAGGACAAAATGAAATCATGGTATGAGTATATAGAATTTTTGGGATTCTGGTATGTGGAAAGAGTTACCTTTTGACAGAATTCATGTTTTCACTAAGGTTCTATGGTAATTTTTGTTTTAAGAGAATACATGATTAAGGTATTCACATGTTTGTAATGCGATCAACAAGATATATCTTATGATATATGGGGGATAAATGATGGTATTCACGTTCTTATTATGTGACCTTTCCAGTAATCATTTTCTTTATACTATGATATTGGACAGATGTATTTTCGATAAGTCTAAAGATTAGAATGTATTATGTTGGACATCAGATAGTATTGTTTAAGACTAGAACTTTTTTCGATATTATTTATATAATGTTATAATAGTTTAGTTTGAGAAAAAGGACAACCTACAGGACGGGTGACAACCCATCGCGTCGGACAAGGCTGTGGGAATCGAACCCACAACCGAAGTGTGACAGGCCTTTATCAACTACCACTAGCCTACAGGAAGTCCCTGGTTAGTAGAAACTTGTTTTATTTTATTAATCCGTATGATATATGAAGTTTAAGTCCATTGTTGGAATCATATATGATTAATCTCACCATCCACGGACTTATTTATATTTAATAACTTATGCTAACATTTTTGTGATAGAAATAGATGGGATGACTTATCATTCTATCGCATGATCTACTAACACTTCATGAATGAAAAATTCAGCTTCATTTCTTTAAATATAGATGAAGTGGAAATTGTTCATGGAATGACCAATGATGATATTACACTGAAATCAAGTAAGTATTTCTCCTTATGTAAAAGTTCATCAAAGTTAGAGAAATGATCATGGAAACCAAAAATGTCACCCTAGTACTCTCATATCTGATGAATTAGATGGCACCTTAGATAATCACAAATTTATGGCTTTTTGGTTGTTGGATTTTTCATAACCATGTTCTCTACCACTCTCCATCAGAACTAGACGGTTAAATTTCTCTTCCATATCCATATTTTCACCTATGTTCTGCTATGTGGAAACCCAGTGATTAGTTAATTTGGGTAACTATTACATTTCATAATTTATTTTCTAAAGTTCAGTTTTGGTCATCCTTTTTACGATGTGGGTTTCTATTAAATAAGCTTTTGGGTAGTAAACCATTTATAACCTCGACGAATTTCGAGGGAGAAATTCATTTTAAGGGGGATAGAATGTTACACCCCGAGATTTTATGAAAAATATTATTTTAATTTCATTTATTTCTTATATTGTAAGTTACACCAAAATTATCTTCTACTATATGCAATACCGTATCTGCTTATATTATACGCAAACACTATTCTTGGCTTTCGTTACACACAATCGCGACCTTCCTCGATAGCGTGTGTAGTACGCAATACTGGGTTTCACTAAACAATGATATATTGTTATAATATTGTTATGAACTAGCCATTATGAATAGTATTAACTAAATTTTGAATTTTATAACATTATCTTACACATTTTCTAAAACATGGTATGTGAAAAAAAAAATTTCAGGTAAAATAAGTATTTTTTAAAAAATGCAGTTTTTCCGCCTTTTGATGGAGCACCCACAATAAATCTAGTTTTGACATGTTTATAAGTTCAAATTGAAAAAATAAAATTCTTCTTTGGAATCAGGATATAAAAATTTACTTTGGATAAAGTTTTCATATTATTATGATAGCTTTCATATTTTAATGAATAGTAAAAACAAGCTATATTTTAATTAAAAATAACTTTTTTCATTGCAATAATTTATATAGTTAAATTATAAATTGAATTTTTTTAAAGTATAAATAGAATATATTTTTACCATTTAATATGATTTATGTTATTACAATTAATTTTACATTGAATTCATAGGTAAAAACATTACAATCTTTGTAAATGTTTTAACTTTTAAAACCCATTTTCTTAACAACGGGATTAATTTTAAATTAATTACTGCCACTTCTATGTTTTGAATTTTGAAAAATGGATTCCATGTTTTAATTTATTGGGTCCAAATTATGTTAGTAGGTTACCTTTTTTTATTTTGTGAATAATAACTATGGTAAATTTTATTTACTGCAGTTAAATGTAAATCAGGTAATTAAGTGTAAAAATAAGATTATCAAATTACCCTAACACCTGCCAAAATTCTATTGGATGACTAACATTAGACCCATATCACCTAAGGGTCTGATTCGATTCATTTTATGGACTTTTGACCATGAAAATAATTTAATTATTATTAAAACCTATGAAAGTGACAACATGTCACTCTCTTAAATCCTATAAGTATAATAATATTAATTTAGTGATAAATTTCATGAAACTTAGAATATTTATATTCTATAGAAATATAATAAAATTATCTATATCATGTGGACTTATTTATAATTTTTAGGGATTAAATAAGTATCATTAAAGGTTACACAATAGTGATGCTGAAATTATTATATTGATTGAAATATCAAATAAAAAGTTTTAAAAATATTATAATAAATATTATATGAACTATTTAATGTGCTCCAATATATTTATAGATAAATATGACATGTTATTAATCTATTAAATCTTTTTTTCAAACATATATTCTATGAGTATTTTATTTAAATTCAAATAAATTAATACTGTCAAAATTGACACTATTGTTATTTTATAAAAATAACAAAATATAAAATTGTTTAAAAATCACTCAAATATTTAAAAATTATAAATTAAAAGTTATATGGTCTAAAATTTCATAAATTATCTAATTATGGACAATTAAAAATACATAAGTTATTATTTAAAACAATTTAAAATTTAGAATCTTATTAACACAAATAAAATTAAATAGATTAAATAAGGATAAATCAAATTGATAATGTTTAAAATAAATTCCAAAAATGTCTAAATTTTATTGGTGGATTATCTTACAACCCAATATCATCTAAATTTAATATTTGAGTCATTTTGGATGTTTTTATGTGAGCTTTGAATTTATTATAAATTAATATTTCTTATGTTTCCAAAGCTACACCTCTCCTCCCTTAAAAAAGGGAACCTCCTTACTCTTCTCTTTACACAATTTTGAGCCTTAATTATCGGCCATACCCAGACCATTTCCCATATAAAAATCCCTAGAAACATTATAGAGGTTATGGTCTCCTCAAAATACTGACTCTAGTGCCTTAGGAGGAATCTTAAAAGAGGTGCGTCGAAGAAGAGGCAATCTCTTCTACCGATTCTTTGATATTTTCTTTCTTCTTAAACTTCTTCTTCTTTAGTTGTTTCATTATAATGTAATAACACCAGTATAACTAATATACTAAAATGTTATTATAAATATTAAAGAACCCAATTTCACCTTCTATCCATCCTACGGAAAACAAAATCACCGTGTGTGTGTACGTACATAATACCTTCTCCACGCCGTGGTGTAATCTGTTTTTCCACCACCACCTTACTTGGATGGGTATAATGGTATAAATAATAACTATATATGGTTATTATAACATAATAAAGATTATAATATATTATATTATCCACTATAATTTTATTCAATAATTATGAGAATGATATCATCGCTCGTGCGTACGTATGGACTACTGTCTCCATGAACGTGATGAGATTCATTTTCAATGATAAACCATTCAAGTATGATTATAATTTATATATGTGATAAATAATCAAGAATGATATTACATAATAATTATAATGGATTTATGTACATATATGTTTCATTTACATAATTCCATTCAATTCAATAAGGAAACAAATACAGCATTCATGCGTACGTACGGCCTACCGTCTCCATGAACTGTGTATTTCATTCCATTTTTCGATCTATAAAAAATATATATATTTATATACTGAATATATATTATATATAAATCATTTATTAAATTATATAATTAATTAAATCAGGATACGAATAATAATATCAAGAACAACAAATCAAAATACATACGATAAATAGAACGATTTTACCCAAAACACTGCTTTAACATTGAATTTACAAAAGAACGGGTAATATAAAGTCATAAGTGAACCATATATGATATCATTGATTAGACAATCAAAAAAAAATTTATGATTACATTTTATTGGGATTAAAAGTTCATTTTTGATCATATGGGCCTAAGTTAGTACATTTTAATTTTAAACATACACTCTTATCAATTGTGCACTTCATGCCTAATGTACACCAATTTAGGCCCAATGACTCATCTGATTTTATTGAATGTAATTATTCATGTTTTAATATTATATTTTTGGAAATTTATCTTCACTTCAGATTTAAATGTTTCTCATTCAGGGAGCAAGGAAAGATTCATAAAGGATGATGAAGATATTTGGTGATGAAAGGAGACAATTCTGGTGAAGGCAGATTGGACACCAACCCACTGTTGAAGATGTGGGTCCCACAATACTGAACCAATGAAGCCCAACATTCTTGTGATGATAGAAGATATACATGGGAACAAATCATTCTTCAGGACAAAGTGCTAATTCGGTCTCCATGATGGTGATCAAGGTAGCCCAAATGGAAGATCAGAATCTGGGCCAGAATCTGCGGCCCAGAATGTCAGCCCAATGAATATTCCATATCTCCAGAACCACAAAGTAAATTGGACTGATATTTTATAGGCTGTTAGAATACATCCTAGTATTCAGTTTGTTCTTCTATGTACCACTCCAAATCGGCCATATAGAAGGACTTTGAAGCGGATCTGTCAAGTGGATGCAAGCTGGATGCCATCTCGGGTCAAGGGTGGAGAAGTCTACTCTCCACCTACTTTCCACCACCTATGCCTACCCTCATTGATTAGGATGACTTGGACTGTTGGATCTCGGCCTAAGGATCAACATTTTCCTATTTAAGGCAGTGGTGGTGAGGAGGAACTCATACCTTCTTTCATGTAATGTTATTATTCTCAATTTTCGTTGTAATGCTTTCATTTCCCCATGTAAGTTTCTTTTTGTATTTCTAAGTTATTAATCAAATTCCTTCTCTTCTCTTCTTCCAGTTTCTATACTTAAATCTCTAAAATCACAAAAGAACAGTGATAACTCTGTGTGTTGGTGATATAGTTCACACATAGGTGTGAATTCCATTCACACACATGGAGGAGTGCTCGTTATTTCCGCTGTTTTAATCTCTTCAATTCAATTCTTGTAAGCCGTCTTCCGCCCACCATTGATAGAATATAATCAATGGAGGGATAACCCTTTTATGGGTTGATCTTAGGAAGATTAAAAGGCTGGATTTAATGTTATTTAATGCACGAATTGTTGTTAATTGGTTGAAGAATTCAAGACTTCCATTCTTCAATTATTTTTGCTCCTCATCTTCACTGTGTTTGAAAAGGCTAAATACAATTACTAAATTGACCATATACCTTGGAGAGATCATGAATCTGGTTCTCTAAGTGTGTTGATGACTAGTAATTGAGTTTAGTTAGTATCTAACCAGAAAATGATGAAGGTAGTGTTATTTTGAAAAATGGTTTCATCAAGAATTAATAAAACCAAAAATTTGTCTAAAGAAATAAAATGCATTCAATCCACCCAAGCATAACCCTAAGATCAACCCATTTCATTATAATTGAACTCAACTAAGCTTATTAGTCTTCTCCCAAAACACTTAAAAAAAATCCAAGTTGGCCACTTCATAGCCAAAAATCCATCCCTTAGGTTGTGTATCTTAGGTATCTTCCTAGGTCTCTGTGGAATCGACAACCCAAGCTACACTACAAGGACCGTTCTACCCTTCTTCTCTTGGGTAAATTTGGGCGTGAACCAAATTTTGGCACCGTTTCCGGGGACCAAGTAAGTTCATTAGATCAAAAAAAACCTTCTTTCCTCACCTCCATTCTTCTACTCTCACCCAAGATCTCTTATCTTGTCCCTTTCTTAATTTTTTTTGGCGCATGTCTGCCTACACCCGCGATTTCTCTAGCAGACTAGTTAGGGTGGAAAGTCCTAAGATAGGGGAGTCAAGTGCACCTAGGGGATTGTTTAAATCAGATCCAAATATTATTGAAAGCCCAATGTCAGAACTTAAAACTAGTCCAATGGAGGGTCATCCAGAAAATCAAATTGTAAACCCTGGGGGGAATCAAATGGGAAACCAAAACCCAGAAGCTCCAAACTTAGGGAATGTGGTTGATCAAAACATGAACGACTACCTCACTCCAGCTTGGACCAATGCCCCCTCATGCATTAGATGCAATTCCATAGGAGACACCAAATATATATTCAATCCCCATGTCCTAAACCACCTTCCAACCTTTCGTGGGATGGAGTCAGAAATGCCATACCTTAATGTCAAAGAGTTCAACGACATTTTTGAAACCATGTGTCCCCCACATCAACTAGAATCTGCTAAGATGAGGCTCTTTCCTTTTTCATTAAAGGATCGAGATAAAAATTGGCTAAACAACTTGAGACCTGCATCAATCCACTCTTGGGACCAACTGCAAAAAGAATTATACAAATAACACTTCCCTCATCACAAAACAATTGCACTTAAAAAGAGCATCCACATCTTTTTTGAAAAAGAGGGAGAGTAATTTTATGAAACATGGGAGAGGTTCAAAGACACCCTAAACATGGTTCCACACCATGGGTTTTCCATACCTGAACAAGTGAGAATTTTATATGAAGGGTTGGGTCCCGGTAATAAACAATTCATTGACATGATGTGTAATGGAACTTTTATAAACAAGGCCCCAAATGATGCTTACGAGTATCTAGAAAGTCTGGCTGAACAAAACCAAACTTGGGGAACTTCACCTTATTCTGAAAAGCCACAAAGAACCACTGGAATTCATACACATAGGGAAGAGGAAAGCCTTAGGGCTAAACTCACAGCACTCTCTAGGAAGGTTGAATAGATAGACCTTAGGAAAGTCCATGAAATCCAAAATGTATACCTTGTTTGCACAATTTGTGACAAACATGACCATAAAACAAACAACTGCCCAACCATTCCATCCATTAAGGATGTTCTTCTAGGAGGACCCCCAGCGGAAGTCAATGCCCTAAACTTTCAAAAGCCCCAATACCAAAACACCTTCAATCTAAGGTACAATGACCACCCAAGCTACTGATGGAAGGATAACCAACAACATATCCAACCAAAAGGGAAAAATACTTACCCTCAACAGACCTACCAAACCCATAACCAGTTCCAAACCCAACCTATCCAATACCAACAACCACCAGTCCATTTTCAACAAACCGTCCCACCTCAAAAATATTTCCCTAGGATAAACCAACCTACTCAAGCACCCACCCAAACTGTTCCACAAAGCCTACTAGAAAAACTGTGCAAACAAATGGAGAGGATGAACTCGGAGGTATCTTCCCTAAAACAAGAACTTCAAACCATCAAAACTAGAAAGGCATCCATGCCTACTCAGGCGGTGCCATCCTCAACTTCAAGGGGAGAGTCAGGTTGTGCACAAACAACTCATGAACAACTAAAGGCTGTGACTGTTTTCAGAAGTGGGAAATCAATTGAGAAACTGGAACAACTAATTCAGAACCCACCTGAAGATTCAAACATGGATGAAAATTAAAATGAACCACAAGATAAAACTAAGGAAACTGATAACAATGTGAAGGAAACAACTCTTCAACAAACAACCCCACAACCTGCACTATTTCCTCAACGCATGAGGGGGAAACCCAAGACTGAACTGAATGAAACATTGAGGGAAATATTTTCACAAGTCAAGTTGAACATACCCCTTCTCGATGAAATCCAAACCATACCTGCCTACTCAAAGTACCTTAAGGACTTGTGCACTTTTAAAAGAAAATTTTCACATAAAAACCAAGTCCTTTTGGCTGCTAATGTGAGTACCACCATTCAGGGGACCATTCCTTCTAAGTTGAAAGACCCAGGTTTCCCTTACATCAATGTTGAACTAGGAGAAAGTAAAGTTGTCAAGGCCTTGTGTGACCTAGGATCTAGTGTCAATCTCATCCCATATGCTGTGTACTTCCAGTTAGGCCTAGAAGAACTCCAACCCACATCTGTCACACTTCAGCTTGCTAATCGTAGCATTAGGGTTCCAAAAGGGATTTTAAAGGACGTTCTGGTAAAGGTTGAAAACATCATCTACCCTGATGATTTCATTGTCCTTGACAACCATCCAAATTTAGGAAATAAGGAATAAACCCCAATCATCCTTGGTCATCCATTCCTTGCAACAATCAACTCTGTTATCCGAGTCCGAAATGGGAACATGACCATCACCTTTGGGAACATGAGTCTAGACTTGAACATCTACAATGCAAGCTCACAAATAATAGATGATGAGGACATTCATGAAGTAAACATGTTAGGAAGCATTTAAAATGAATCCATAGAACATCAAGAAATATTTGATGGATGTTTAAGCCAGGATGAGATTGATTTCCTTTGTTCACATGAAGGAAGTTTATCTCCTTGGATCGAATCATTTTCAAATTTCTCCTATGATGATGTCTTAGGACCAACAATCAGTGAAACCATTCAGGAAATCAGATTCATGGAGACAACTCAAACTCCCTTCCCTAACCCAGGTCAATACAATCTTGTGTCTGAAACTTCTACACATGGGGAATCAATTCAATCTGAAAATCTAAGAAACAAATTTGTTCTTGATCCAATGCCCCAATCTTCTCCTGAAATTCGGAACCAACCTGATCTTGAATTGAAGGAACTTCCTACTTACCTCAAGTATGACTTCCTAGGGGAAAATCAAACACATCCTATAGTCATATATTCTTCTCTTGAAGCCAATCATGAGGGGATGGTTCTAGATGTCCTTAGGAAACACAAGAAAGCCATTGGTTGGACCCTGTCTGATATTCCTGGGATTAGCCCACTTATTGGAATTCATAGGATTACTCTTGTATCTGAATCCAAACCATGTCGTCAACCTCAGAGGAGGCTCAATCCAAATCTTATGGATGTGGTAAGGAAAGAACTTCTTAAGTTGTTGAAAGCTGGTATCATCTACACCATAGCTGGGAGTGAGTGGGTAAGCCCAATTCAAGTTGTCCCAAAGAAAGCTGGAATCACTGTGATCACTAATAAGGATGGGGAAATTCTTCCAACTAGGGTGATTAGTGGCTGGAGAGTCTGTATTGACTATAGGAAGCTCAACTCTTGTACCAAGAAGGACCATTTTCCCTTGCCCTTTATTGATCAAGTCCTCGAGCGAGTGGCGGGTCATCAATTCTATTGCGTCCTAGATGGGTACTCAGGGTACAATCAAATCGAGGTCTCCTTGGAGGATCAAGGGAATACAACCTTCACCTATCCATTCAGCACCTTTGCCTTCAAACGCATGTCGTTCGGGTTATGCAATGCCCCTGGAACCTTCTAGCGGTGCATGATGGGAATCTTCTCAGATATGGTAGGGGATTTTCTAGAGGTCTTCATGGATGACTTCTTTGTGTTTGGGGATACTTTTGGGGGATGTCTGCAGAATGTAAAGAGAGTCTTGTCAAGATGTGAAGAAAAGAATCTGGTCCTAAACTGGGAAAAATGCCATTTCATGGTTAAAGAGGGACTTGTTCTAGGCCATCTGGTCTCGAGTAGGGAGATTGAAGTTGATAAAGCAATGGTTGACAACATTAGTCACCTTCCATCACCCAAAACTGTCAAGGAAGTGAGGTCTTTCTTAGGACATGATGGTTTCTATAGAAGATTCATCAAGGAATTTAGTTCAATATCCCGTTCCCTTTGTGCTCTCTTAGTAATGGATGCTCCATTTGTTTGGACAGAAAGCTGTGAGGGTTCATTCTAAACCCTAAAATACTCTCTCACCTCTCCTCCCATTATGAAATCTCCAAATTGGAACCTTCCTTTTGAACTTATGTGTGATGACAATGACTTTGCTGTTGGAGCAGTGTTAGGACAATGTTGTGATAAAACACTTTATGTCATTTCTTATGCAAGAAAATCCTTAAATGATGCCCAAATCAACTACACCACCACTGAAAAGGAGTTACTTTCTATTGTGTTTGCATTAGAGAAGTTTAGGTCCTACCTCTTAGGATCACCCATCACTATGTTCAATGACCATTCTGCACTAAAATACCTCTTCCAAAAACAAGATGCTAAGGCTAGACTGATTAGGTTGGTCCTTCTCTTACAAGAATTTGACCTCACAATCAGAGATAAAAAGGGCATTGAAAATGATGCAGCTGATCACCTCTCTAGGATGGAATTCAAAGACAACTAAAATCACCTTTCTGTGTCTGATTCGTTTCCTGATGAGCACCAATACTCTGTGAGTGACTGCCCTTAGTATGATGACATAGCAAATTTCTGAGTGACAGGAGTCATTCCAAAATTCTTAGGGACTCAAGCTCGAAGGAAATTCCTTTCTGATGTTAGACACTATGTGTTTGATGATCCATACCTCTATAAGTTCTGCCCTAACCAAGTCATTAGGAGGTGTGTTCCAGAATCTGAACAAGAGTCCATCCTTAAATTATGTCATAGTGAGGCATGTGGAGGTCACTTTTCCTCTCAGAAAACATTTTCTAAGATTCTTCAATGTGGTCTCTTCTGGCCCACCCTCTCAAGGGACTCCTACACAATTTTTCAAAGTTGTCCTAGGTGTCAACAAGTAGGGTCCATCACAAAAAGGAATCAAATGCCACTCACTCCTATCTTAGTGGTTGAAATCTTTGACTGTTGGGGAATTGATTTCATGGGTCCCTTCCCAAACTCTCGGGGATACCTCTACATACTCTTATCTGTTGATTATGTATCGAAATGGGTTGAGGCCATTCCCACTAAGTCCAATGATCATAAGGTTGTGATTTGATTTCTGAAAGAGAACATATTTTCAAGATTTGGAATTCCTAGGGCTATCATAAGTGATCGTGGAACTCATTTTTTCAATCGGCCATTCTCATCACTCATGGAAAAATATATAATTTATCACAAAGTGTCCACTACTTACCACCTTCAAACCAATGGTCATGCTGAGTTAGCGAATAGGGAGATTAAGAAAATTATTGAAAAAACTATCAACCCCTATAGGAATGATTGGTCTGAGAAACTCTTAGATGCTCTTTGGGCATATAGAACAGCATTTAAAACTATTCTAGGAATGTCCCCATATAGGTTTGTTTATGGTAAAGCATGCCATTTTCCTGTGGAGATTGAGCATAAGGCCTTTTGGGAAATCAAAAAAATGAACTTTGACATTTCTTTGGCCGGAATAAAGAGGAAATTGGATCTAAGTGAGCTTGAGGAACTTAGGATGGAGGCTTATGAAAATTCAAGGATCAATAAAGCTAGGGTTCAATCCTACCAGTCTAGGAATCTTAAAACTAAACACATTGAACCAGGGAAACCTGTGCTTTTGTATAGTTCTGAACTTCATTTGCACCCGGGAAAGTTGAGGTCTAGATGGTCCGGTCCATACATAGTGCATAAGGAGTACCCCCATGGGGCTGTTGAAATTCAAGATCCCACCAATGGTCAAATATTTAACGTCAATGGTCATAGAGTCAAACCATTCATAGAACCATTCCAAAAACATGAAGTTGATGAAGACCTGAGTGAACCTACCTTTGATGAAAAAAACAATTAATCAATTAGGGGTTTAAGTCAAGATAACGACGTTAAACAAAGCGATGAATGGGAGGCTACCCATGATTTTTAAATTTACAATCACTTTACTGTTTTAATCAATTTTTTTAGCAAAACAATTTGATATAATTTTACCTCATATTGTTGACCTGTTCTTCTCTTATGAGTATGGATGGGTATGAAAGGAGAGCATTGTATTCATCCGTGTCAAGCGGTGTGATCCCCAAGTATTATATTACACATAAATTAAAAAGAATACAATTTATCAACAATATAGGTGTTTGTAAGTTTTTATTTTATTTTATTATTATTTTTTATTTTTATTTTTTTTTAAACAAAACAACAAAAAAAATGTAAAAAAAAGTGACACGCCGTAGGATGTGGGTCAAACCCCGTCACGGCCGGTGAAGCCATGGGACTCGAACCCGGGACCGAAGGGAGACAGGGGCGCACGCCTACCACTGAACTATGGCGGTTGGTGCTTCCTTATTCTATCTTCTTTATATATATACTTATATTTTAAATTTTTATATATATACATAAATTTTTTTTAAAAAAAATTATTACTTGTTATGAGTGTCGATCGTTGGAGTTTCAAAATTAACAAGTATGTTTTGTCTTTATTATTATTATTTTTTTTTATTTTATTGTTGTTTATTTTTAGAAAAGGTAACCTCAAGGGGTTTCCATTGTGTCTAACTATGTTGGTTTTTGAGATTCAGGGGCTTCCAAGTTTGATGGATTTTCAGGGAAATCATAAGAGTACAAGCGTACACTACCGTGAGGATACTTCAAGTGACATAGAGACCAAGGGATTAAATGAGAGCATCACAAACTTCAACATCAAATATCAGGTGAAATTGTTCTATGCTCCTATTCTCTGCCTCTACCCCTTCTAAATTATATTTTCTTTAAACACTGGGGACAATGTTATATTATGTTGGGGGGAGGTGAAAATAAAAATCAATCACATAGAGCAATAAAATGTGTGTGTTAGTTGAATGAAAATTTTCCTTAACCTTGAATATGTTATTACACATTTCAAACCTTGAAAACTGAATATTAAATAATTTTGTATTCCTTGATTCTGATTTTAATACATGTTTAAGTTTATGAGCATAAAATTTTGGAAAGTTTGGATGTCTAATGTGATTTTTCACTGTTACATTTTCAGCCAATTTTTATAAAAAAATTCAAAATGCACGTCCGTTTGATTGTGGGGTATTAATTTGAATTCCTGGGGTCCCATAATAAATAGCATAGGTTTGGTGATCATTTTAAATTTAATATGAGTACTTTAAAAAATATATATATAAATAAAAGAGGTGTAAAAAAAACACAAAAAAAAAAAAACAAAAAAAAAACAACAATAAATTTGCGCATAGAGAAATGAAATGACTTAATGTGTGGATTTAGAGACTTGGGGATCATGACTCCATAGTTTTCTGGACCAGAGTTGGTAATTTTATCTCTATTTGTGGAAATTCGAATTTGTTTTTGAATGAGTTAACTCGAGATGATGCCCGAGTATGTGGGCTTCACTTGGTGCCCTAAGGCCTCTGAGCCTGGGAGTCATCGGCAAAGTCTCGCTACAAGGGTTGACTCATTTGAATGCAATTTCAATAACCAAGGAAACATTGCAAAAAAAAAAGAAAAAAAAGAAAAAAATGAATACTCATATTAATATTAAAATGTGATTCCACCTAGCGCTTCCATCTTTTCCCCCTTGAATAAAAATAAACACCCATGTCTATTGTGACACACAACACATCATCATGATTAATTGTAATTGGATGAAATGTGGCATTGAATTTGATCAGAAGAATTGGATTGGGCTTGGGTTATGCTTTAGAACCTACATTTTATTAAATTATTTTGATGGGATGCATTATTTTTTGGTATGAGGTATTTTGGTGAGCATTGTTTATTAAAATGTTTTTGGAAAAGGGAATTTGATTTTCATAATCTTTGAATTATTTGATCGGGAATAGCAAATATCAAGTTGGGGGGTGTGATTAGACAATAAAAACACATTTTATAATTACATTTTATTTGGATTAAAAGTTCATTTTTGATCATATGGGCCTGAGTTAGTACATTTTAATTTTAAACATCCACTCTCATCAATTGTGCACTTCATGCCTAATGTACACCAATTTCGGCCCAATGACTCATCTGATTTTATTGAATGTAATTATTCATGTTTTAATATTATATTTTTGGAAATGTATCTTCAATTAAAATTTAAATTTTTCTCATTCAGGGAGCAAGGAAAGATTCATAAAGGATGATGAAGATATTTGGTGATGAAAGGAGACAATTCTGGTAAAGGCAGATTGGACACCAACCCACTGTTGAGGATGTGGGTCCCACAATACTGGACCAATGAAGCCCAAATTTCTTTTGATGATATAAGACATACATGGGAACAAATCATTATTCATGACAAAGTGCTAATGTGGTCTCCATGATGGTGATCAAGGCAGCCCAAATGGAAGATCAGAATCTGGGCCAGAATCTGCGGCCCAGAATGTCATCCCAATGAATCTTCCATATCTCCTGAAACACAAAGTAAATTGGGCTAATATTTTACAGGATGTCAGAAGACATCCGGGGATTCATTTTCAGCTTCTATGACCCACTCCAAATCGGCCATCTAGAAGGACGTTGAAGCAGATCTGTCAAGTGGATGCAAGCTAGATGCCATCTCGGGTCAAGGGTGGAGAAGTCTCCTTTCCACCTACTTTCCACCACCTATGTCTACCCTCATTGATTGGGATGACATGGATTGTTGGAGCTCGGCCTAAGGATCCAAATTTGACTATTTAAGGCTGTGGTGGTGAGGAGGAACTCATACCTTCTTTCATGTAATGTTATTATGCTCAATTTTCGTTGTAATGCTTTCATTTCCCCATGTAAGTTTCTTTTTGTATTTCTAAGTTCTTAATCCAATTCCTTATCTTCTCTTCTTCCAATTTCTATACTTAAATCTCTAAAATCACAAAAGCACATTGATAACTCTATGTGTTGGTGATATAGTTCACATATAGGTGTGAATTCCATTCACACAAACGGAGGAGTGTTCGTTATTTCCGCGGTTTTAATCTCTTCAATTCAATTCTTGTAAGCCGTCTTCTGCCCACCATTGATAGAATATAATCAATGGAGGGATAAACGTTTAATGGGTTGATATTATGAAGATGCATAGGCTGGATTGAATGTTATTTAATGCACTAATTGTTTTTAATTGGTTAAATTATTCAAGACTTCCATTCTTCAATTATTTTCGCTCCTCATCTTCACTGTGTTTGAAAAAGCTAAATACAATTACTAAATTGACCATATACCTTGGAGAGATCATGAATCTGCTTCTATAAGTGTGTTGGTGACTATTAATTGATTTTAGTTAGTATCTAACCAGAAAATGATGAAGGTAGTGTTATTTTGAAGAATGCTTTCATCAAGAATTAATAAAACCAAAAATTTGTCTAAAGAAATAAAATGCATTCAGTCCACCCAAGCATAACCCTAAGATCAACCCATTTCATTAAAATTGAACTCAACTAAGATTATTAGTCTTCTCCCAAAAAACATAAAAACAAATCCAAGTTGGCCAATTCATACCAAAAATCCATCCCTTAGGTTGTGTATCTTAGGTATCTTCTTAGGTCTCTGTGGAATCGACAACCCAAGCTACACTACAAGGACCGTTCTACCCTTCTTCTCTTGGGTAAATTTGGGCGTGAACCAATCATAACAATGAATATGATTCTATAGTAATTCAATGACATTATTAAAATCATTATACATGAGGATAGGATACATATGAATCATATCAGACATAAGGTAAGGGATAATTATTCCAATCTCGTTCTTATCAGAGATTGTTTATTCGTAAGTATTTACTAGGGTTATGTTTATTATCCATCTCCATGTTTTCTAAAAATGTTTTCATAAAATGTTTATTATTCTTCCATGTATGTTTAAAGTCATTTTTACCCTTTATTGACTTTTACCACATTTTATGGAAGGCATCTTTCCTTTGTTTATCATATAAGGTACTTTTTGACTTTTCTGGAAAAAGTACGAGGAGAATGTTTTTTTAACTTATACGGCATGAAATTTTTTTTACGATTTTATAATGCCTTATTTTCATGAAGCTTAATCTACATTATTTCATTATTATTTTCAAAAAAATACTTTTATTTTAAAATTTAATGGCATTTTTCGAAAATAAAATGATTTTTAAGAAGAAAGGATATTTTCATCAAAATTCATTTCAAGTGTTTTTTCAAAACTATTTTCCATCTAAGATGACTTTATTTAGTATGATTATGTTTCAAGTATAATGTCTCTATTTTTTCCATGGTTTGATTTCTTATTATGATGAAATGATATCCATTTGTTTTATATGAATTATGTTTTGATGGGAGGATGATTATGAAACCCATTTTATTATTTGGGTTATGATGAATGATTTATGTTTATTTTGTGGCATAGGTAAGAATGATTTCATTATGAGATGGGTGGGACCTATACCTCCCTCCAATGCATTGGGTAATGATTTATATCTCATGTGATATACATGGCTGGAATGGTAAGTTAATCCAGTTTAGTGATACAGGACTGGAACGAGGAGTGAACTCGATTCAAAAAGGGACTTTGTCCACTAAGATGATCCTGGCAGCAATGGCTTGGCTACTATGTAAATAATATCATGTGCTTAATGGTTTTACACCATTACATGTTTTCTTCCCATGATAGTTTATCATTATTGATGTTCCATTATGACATATGCCTTACATACTTACAAGATTTATGTCTTTGCTTAAGATTTTGATGTTAATAATTTATGTTCATGTTTTGGCATTCAAATGTTTATGGATTGTTTTATGTTCTCTATGTTTACCCTTACTGAGCATTTTATCTCACCCTATTTATGTTTTATTTTCCCCAGGATATAAAGAATGTTTTTAGGTATGAAAAAAATGGTAAGATCTTTACGGGATATGTTGTAGATCTTTCTCCATGATTAGAAGATTATGTTCCAAGTTTCCAAAGGAAATAAACTATTACGGTCCTATGGTGTCTGTTTTTGTTATGTATTAAGTATTCCACAAAAGTAATGTAATGTCTACGTAAGTCAATATATGTTTCTCTACACTATTAAAATGGGAATATGATGGGTAGAGGTAGTTACTTTTTAGTACTTCTTAGCTTAATGCGTTTTACTACTCCACACTATTGTTGCACATTTTCACTGACATTTGGGCACGGGCTTTTGGTGGGTGCCGATGGGATTTATTTCTCACACCCTGTTTGGGGTCATGTCTTTGGCCCCAAACAGATTACATTTCGGCAGGTATGGATAAGGGATAGGGTCCCTATACAGGGACATGATTTTTGCTGAGGTGTAGGGGAGCATGGGACCGAGCTCAGGCTCGCGATGCTGCCGGCTATTCTGTTTTGTTTTGTTATACCTCTACTTTCCATTGTATCATATTTTACTGCTCTGTAACATGTTCTGGCTATTTTCATATAATAGTGACATGCTGTATATTGATATATATATATAGTAGTTGGTTATCTTATACTTCATTTTTCCATTTCAGTTATGTATGTTTACTTCATCCACTTTTTTTGTATGTTTGTTCTTGTATTCCACTGCGCTAAACTTTGAAAAATGAGGGCATAGTTTCCCCACTATCAGACCTGGGCCCTCATTTCTAGTTGGTAGCCTCTGGCGTTTGGGGAAATACGCTTGAGGTCATTTGACCAACCGGGTTCGGGGCACCCGTGGAGTGGTACCTGGATCCAGGATGTTACACGATACGAGAACCTTACTAGTGAAATTCACCAAGCCCATAGAGAGGGTGATGGGGGGAGTGGACTAAGGTATCTTTGTTCCCTAAACCACTATAAATTGTTGGGCTCTATTTTCTTTTTTTCTACTACACATACTCTCATACAAAAATGCCGCCAGCTATATCTACTATGGATGTGAAATGACAGAATTGTGAAATATTAAAAAGAAACAATTCACCCCCATCTTGTGTCTTATTCATAGACTTTATTAACTAAAATATCATATATTTTCATTAAATCTATCCCTATTAACATCCAAATAGATGAGAAATTCAAAATGTATCACATCACTTCGTGGAAGAGGTAGTCCATATGTGTGGAAGAGTGACAATGCCCTTTTCATGATTTTTGGAAGGTAAGAATGTAGATAAAATATTATAAACCCCAAAGTATAATTATGCCATAATTATTAAATTTCAACAATATACCCATCATAAAAATCATTTATAATAGATGGTGATGTGAAATGAATTGTATCTTCATGTGGAGACGGTAAGTCGTATATATGCATAAGAAATATTTTCACTTCCCATTTCATGTAAAGAGGGCTAATAAAGGTTTTTTTATATAAATATTAATATTTTATAAGATTTAGGATACTCAATAAATTATTTTATTAAAAATATAATAGTTTATTAGGAGGAAAAATAATTAAGAAATGTAAAATGATCTGTTAAATAGATTACATATATTTCAAAACAACTATTTTATATTTTCTATTACAGGCTCTGTGGTTGTAATTTTGGGAGAAAACCAATATAATGTGTATATGGAATTCTGGAAGATAATTTTTTAGAGTTAGTTTAATATAGAAGGTGAAAATTGGTGTGAAGAAGAGAAAGGATAAGTGGCATTTTATAACTGAGGGGAGGGGAACCTTTGGAATTTATTTAAAGATTAAAATAAATTAAAGTCATTCTCAATGAAGATGGTTCAAAATGTAACAAAAATGGGAAATTGATGAAAAATTTGACCATATTTTATCCCCCTTTTCTTTTTTTATATTTTTATTATTCCTATGTAATTTTTAAAAAAATCCATAAAATATAATTATTTCCAATTTAGATATTATTCATTTATTGTGAATTAAAAATCATAAATAATAAGTTTTAGTCATAATATAATTATTCTAAATGCTAATACTATTTCAGATTAGTCTAAAAAATTCTGAGAATTCCTTAACTCTCTCAACTTTTTTGAATTTTTAATATTTTAAAATTTATTTATTATATTGTTTCTTAATTGTATAAAAACAACAACGATGTTTATTAAGCATTCAATGCAATGGTATAAATAATAAAATTAAAAATAAATATATATAAGGAAAATAAGATCATTATTCACAAAAATATATACTTTGATTCATTCATATATTCCTTTTTTTCTATGTGTACACATACACTTTATTTAAAAAAAGAGAGTGATATTTTTAACATTCATTACTTTAAATATTATATAGGTCATTTTCATGGAAACTCATTAAATAAACAGACTCAATTTCAATTCTATGGTGATAGGGGTACAATTAAATCCATCCAATAAATATTGGGTTGAAAAATGTTGGCCATATCACTTATTTTTTACCTAAATTTACAAGATTTACCCTTTACTATTGTGATAAATTTAATAGGGTTACTATTCATATTGAAAAAAAAATTATAGGTACATATTTAACAAATTTAAACCTCAAGATTCTAAATAATTTATCCATTCTATCAAATTAAATTTATTTTAATGGTATAAAAAAATTAAAATAACTGTGCAACAAGCGATGAAAACCACTTTTATAAAAATACACTTTTAAATATAAAACATTGTTAATTATTATAACATTCCTAGAAACGTAGTTAAATGAATATTAAACTATTAATTTAGTATAAAATATATTAATTTCATTATAAAATCTCTAGTAGTGATTAATTTAATTTTTCAACATAAAAAATACATTGGGCACATAAAAACTGTATTTTAGAAAAATATATTCTTTTCATTCAAATTATTTTTCGTTTTATTTATAATTATTAGATATCAAATGAAATCATTTCTAAATATTTAAACATGAATTTTTCATAAGTTAGTTAGTCTTATCCATACCATTTAATCCAACTTCTAGGTGATAACTAGTATTTAATAGCACATCATAGTTCTTTTAAACATCGTGTTGAGTGTAACAAAATGTATCTAAGATGATAAAATTATTTAAAATATATATATTTCATAAAATCTAGGGTTTCTTCCTTTTAAACCCCTTAAAATCAACTTCAACCTCAAAATTCGTCACTTTTATACCAATAAATGATGATATATTTGTTTCATTACACCCTTTGTTTCCATTATGGCTTCTTTTAATTTATGATTTCTCTAGATAACCTTCAGCATGTGAGTAGTCATATTTCATAGTACATTATCTATAACATCCTAGGTAATTTTATAATAAGACCTTTTCATATTTATTAATATTTATAAATTATATATCAATTTTAATTTTAATGGTATGCTATGTATAATAGTATACCCAACACGCAACAATGGGTTTCTTTGAAATCTTACGTCGCACCCAAGACTATGTTATATCGAAAAATAATATATTATTAGTGTTATAAATTTAAGTGGTATTCATCACATAGCCGTTAGATGGGTGGGAATTTAAATTATTAACTAAATTATGAAAATATGGTTTAGACATGTTTATATAATGATTCATTTGTTAGAAAATTAATTAGTAATGTAAATAAAAACCCATTGAATATGAAAGATGTGTTTTATGAAAAAAACTATTAAGTATGAATAATTTTATTTATTATATAACAAAAACACTATTTTTGGATTATATTAATTAAATATTAGTTCAATGTAATATTTAAAATTTACATTAAGTGTTTTCTAATCATTATATAAGAACAAATATAATTTTATGGATAAAATGATGTTTTTTCTAGAAATGTATTTTTACCACCATTAGATGGAGAACCCATTTAAAATACAGTCTTTGAAAATTTTATAGTTTCTATTTTACAATATAAACTTATTATTTAGTATAAAGTAAAAAAGAAAATTCACTTTCGGTGATTTTTTGGTATTTTTTTATGAAATTAATTTTCAATGAATAGTAAAAATATACTGCATTTTAATTCAAAGGATCCTTTTAATCTAATTTAATTATGTTTTTAGATTATACTTTTATATGGTTTTAAAGAATAATTATATTATTTTTTATAATTTAATCTAAATTTGTTCATTGGATTTAGTTTCAAATTAAAATTATATATAAACACATGATAGTCTTTTGATGGTTTTTACTTTTAAAAACCTTGTTTTCTCATTTTGACAATGGGATTAATTTTAAATTAATTACTGAAACTTATGGGTATTGAATTTGAAAAAACTGGTTCCATATTTGGAACCATAAGGTTCAATTTTTTTAAATATTTCATTTTTTGGATATAATGAATTATAAGTTTAGTAATTATTTTAATTACCACAGTTAAGGGGAAAACATTTAGTTAAAGGTAAAAAAATATTATAATAATATAAAACTACCAGAAAACTTATTATAATTTAATATGTTGAGTTTATCCCAACCACTAGCTTCCTTGGGTACATTTTAGGACCACTTTGAGCCACATGGAAGTGATTATGACACTTATAATCATTTTATTTAAAATAATGACCAAGATGTCATAATCATGTCTCTGATAACTAAAAAAAATTTAATATGGAGTTATAAAAGTTATATCTTCATCTATAAATAGTAATTATAAAGATAAAAATATTACCCACATCATATTAATTTATTTATAATTTCTATGAAACATATAATTAAATTAAATGGTGACACAATGATGGTGTAATAATTTCTTAAGTAATGAAAAAAATAATTAAATTATATTATAAATATAGAATATATATTTTATAACATAATTTATGCCAAAATATTATTTTATGTATAATTTTGAATTTTTTTTGTTCATTTTATCTAGTTTTTTCAAACATATCCTCTTGTAATGATATTTTTAAAAATAAAATAATGTATACTGTCAAAAATGACAGTATTGGTATTTTAAAATATAAAATATATTATTAAAATATTTTAATTTATTAAATATCTAATATTTTATGAAGATGTTAGTATAAGTCCCAATATATCATAGATTATAATTTTTGGTATTTTAAAATGTTATTGTAATTACATTAACCCACAAATTATAAATAACGTAATATTAGAGTAAGTTTAAAAATGGTAGAATAAGGGTTAAACAAAAAATATATTGATTAAAAAATATTAAAAACTTGTCTAAATTTAGTTGTATGAATTATATTAGGCCAAAAATTATCATAGATTCTAAATAAATTATTTTGTGAGAATTTTAAACTGAATTTTAATTTTTATTAGTTTAATATTCTAAGAGTTTCCAAGGGTGCCCCTCCCCTCTCCTATAAAAAGGTACCCACTCTTCTCTAATAATCACACATCAAGAACCATTTTAGTAAACCATTTTCTACCAAAACCCATTACTATATTCCCTAACCACTTTTTTTAATCCTTAGTTTAGGTAGAACACCATTTTTTGAGGTGTTAAGGAGTTCTTTAAAGGTGATCAACTGAAAAAGAGGTATTGTTTTTATGTTTTTCTGTTTTATTTCTTCTTTCACTTCTGTTAAATCTTCTTCTTATATGATTAAATAATAACTTTAATATCCTCAATATAATTATTTTTTATTATGTTAATATCATCCCCTAAATACATATCTATTTTCATCAAATGTGAAATGAACAATTTGTTCGTGTGTACGACGGACTACCGCCTCACGAACCAATATCATTTGTTTTTAATTACAGTATATCAAGACTTATTATAATGGTGAAATAAATGTTTATATATTATATTATTGAAATATTTATCATATTAAATGAAAAAAATATGTCAATTATGTTCTTACCTTCAACGCACATAAAAATTATAATGTCATTTGTGCGTACCTGTGAACTACCACCTCCACGAAGCGATGTGAATCATTTTTATTAACCACATCATTTGTAAGATATATATTTAACACCATAAGTTTTTTTTAAAAATAAATGAAATTCATGAAACTGTTTTTTTAATCAGATATTTATAACTAACCTTTAAACATAATTTTGCAGGTTTTATGTTTTGAATTTTGAAAAACAGTCATCTGCGATTGTGTTAAGTAAGTTTTTTAGAGTATGAAGGAACAAAATGTTTTTATGGTGAATGGTAACATACCATTTGTAACAGTAACATGATTATTTATGTGACCTGAATTAATATTAAATAATATTATTATTTTATTTTCTTAAGGAATTAAGATAATGACATCTTGGTTAAATTTTCAATGTGATATAAAAGCCGTTATAGTTTTAAATTTTTTAATTTTTGAATAAAGTATGATTTTATTTAAAAATTAAATTAATAACATTTAGAAACCTATTTTCAAAAAATGGTGTTCATTTTTAAATTCTACATGTCTAAAAATAGTATAGGTGATTTTTTGGTATTTTTTTGAAATTCTTGAATTTTTTATGTATAGTGAAATTTGGTAAAATACCATATATTCAAATTATCAGTAAAATACACTATTTATCAGATCATAAGTGATGTAAGGCCACTTGGTTCGAACTCACTTGGCATTATTACTATTTTTTGTCACATTAATTGTGATTATTCATAATATTGAGTAAAATATTATAATAATGATTAAAATAATTTATAATACCTCCCCTCATCCACAATAAATACGTCCCTCATTCCCCTCTTTCTGAAAAACCTCTCAAGCCTTTATTTTTTTCTAATTAAGGCTAAATTACCTCAACAAACTTCTTCCCCATGACCTAGAGCATCAGGTCTCACCAAAAACAAAAACGAATGTCCTTAAGGAGGATCTCAATGAGAAGATATCTAGAGGTAAGAAATCCTTTTCCTTTTTCATGCGTTTTCCTTTCAATTCCTTTTCTTTTTTTATAGTATCTTCCCCTCATATTATATAAGAGGCCTGAAAGGACCAGTAATAATTCATATTTTTTATTTTCTCATGTTCATGGAAAATTAATCTTCATTCTTCTTCTCATCTCCCACTTATTCAAGAAAAAAACATTGTTCATGATGTGTCGAATAAGCCACATAGTGGACGATGTGATTTAAATTTGCTTCAATTCTTTCAAGTCTGGTCATGAAACCTTTTTTATGGTTAAACCATGTTATAATATATGTATTTTTTCTCATCCATCATTCTTTAGGGCTTTTTTACACATGGTTTTAATTTATAAAACCAAATGAGGTTGTTATTATCAAAGAACATCTAATATTATCTAAATGAACATCATTAATGTTTTAACTTATGAATAATCCTCATAAAAACATCAAAATTATAAATGGTATGATTTTTGGTACTATAAATATTAAAATACCTTTCCATTCCAATTCTAGAGTTTCACATCTAATCAAAACATATATTCATAATGAACCAATCATGAAAATCATGTAAAGAAACGCACCCAAAACAATGCAAGGAACCAAATACTGATAATTAAAGGGTGAAATGATGTAATAAAATGATCATATAATATATTATTAAGATGGATATATTTCTATAGGATATTAATAACACTATTTTAACCACTATAAATGAGGTTTTAACAAGTTTTACGTAATACAAAACTGAGGTAATGCAATTCTTAACCCAATTTCCATTCTTTGGGTTAACCTTCTTCTTTATTCATTATATGGTATTACGATTATTGTTGTGAGAAATTTTTGTTTATATTATGCTTTATTATGTTTATTTACAGTTTATACACATATCCAATCCATTCTATTATTTCACATTCGAATTATATTTTTAAGGGACCTTCCCTTTAAAATCCTTTTAAAAATCTCTTTTAATAAATTTAAAAAGGATTGTTTTTTATGTGAATGGAATGAGAGGTTTCTCCGGATTTCAAAATACTTTATTACCCATATATGTTCTTTGGACATTATTTATGTTGGGTTGAGCCCATTATAGATCATTATATGTTGGTTTGATCCCATTATCACTCAATATATGTTGGGATGAGCTCATTATAGATCTGTATTTGATGTGTGGGCCCCATTATAGCTCTCCAATTCATTGGGTACTCTGAAGATGGAAGTTGAAAAAAAATTATTCCTTATGTAAGGTTTAATGTAAGAGTGATATGGTAAATATGTCCCAAATAAACTACATGATGTTTCTATGAATATGAGTTTTTATGTTTATGGGTTTTATATGTTTTTATGTTATCACCTGACTAACACTTTCAATATTTGTATCCCTTTCTGAGTTTTATACTCTTCTTATGTTTTATAAATGTTTTTAAGAGGATATAAGGATGGGTAATAGAAATAATGGATTTGTTATTTTTGATATGGAGTGATGTTAAAGAAATCATGCTTCATGTTTTAATGTTTTTTATTTTGAAAAAAGTGGAAACTATTTTTTATAGTGTCCTATTTGTATGAATTTGGTATGTTATATATGTAAGTTATCCTAATTATTTTAAACTATAAACCCTAAAATATCCCCAATGTTTAATAATATATGTTCTTATTTAAAATTTCATGATTAAGTAATGTTTTATGGTCGGGTCATTATAGTTGGTTTTAGAGGTTGGTTTAGATAACTTTAGTTGTTGGGATGATATTTAAAGAATACCATAACTGATATTTACTCTATTATTAATTTGAAATGTTATAGAATTTAAGTATTACCATGTTTATTCATCTAAGTTATTATTGTTCATAATGGTTTTCCATATAAGTAACAGGGAAGCAGATGCTGGAAGGCACCAATAGGATGATGTTTGTCTGAATCTGCTGCTCGAAATGGTGGGAATCAGAGAAGGGTAGTTTGTGATAGCAATAGATCATTTTACTCAAGAACTAAATGGTGGTGGTATCCATTCTAGAGAAAAATATGATCTACCATGAAAAAAAATGTCTTTTGTGGAGAATTTTATGTGGCAACATCCACCAGCATTCAGTGGAACCGTAGATCCAGTGATAGCTGAAGGATGGATCTGTGTACTAGAAAAGTCATTTAAGGCCATGGGATGTTCATAACAGCAAAATTTAATAATATAATTTTCTCATTTGGAAGGTGACTTTGATGATTGGGTTCTTTGGTTAAGAATACATGAAAAATATATGATCTTGATAGTCTGGAATGGGATTATTTGAATAGTCTTCTCTTGAAAACAATTTTCCCAAAACTATTTGACTTCGAATGGAGAAATTTTTTTTGGAACTATAGTTGGTGGATGATGATTTTATGGTGAATAAGAATCCAATTTTACAATACATTCTAGGTTTGTTTTAGATTTTACTCAGGATTTTGAAAGTAAAATTAATAGATTTTACTCTAGTTTGAAACCGTTTTTGTGAAGAGATTTGGATTCATGAGAGTTTAAAAGCTATGATAAGCCTAATCATTGTGATAAAAAAGTTTAGATAGAGTTTTATGACACATATAATTTTCAAGAAGACAATAATAAGAAGTTTTCAGGTTTCTAGGAAATGGGGAAGATCTCGTCAAAGAAGACAGGAGGTATGAAAATGAATTTCCATTCTTGTGAAAATTGTGGTAGAAGGAATCCTGGTGAATGTCTCGTAAATTCTGGTAAATGCTACTAATGTGGAAGGTTTGGAAACATCACTCATGAGTGCATGAAAAATTATCCTAAAATTAATGAGAAGATGATGGTGAGATGCTTTAACTATAACGAATTGGGTCATTTTTCTAATGTCTTTCCGAAGCTATTTACTCAACCATGGAATCAACAAAATAGGAAACAGAAGGGTTTTTATTTTGAAACCACTTCAGCAGATATTGATCCATCAAATGGGTTGGTATTAGGTACTTTTCTTGTTTTTATAGATTTCACAAATGTGTTGTTTGGTTCAGGGTCTACACATTCCTTCATTTCTAAGAAATTTTTAAAACAATTTGGAATTGAACCTCTTGAAAGGAAAACAAATCTCATGGTAAAAACACCTCGATGAAATATTGTGGAAAATAGAAATTATAATAATATTTCTATCCTTGTATGTGGAAAGATTTTACCTAAAAACATTATTGTTTTGAATCTATTAGTTTTTGATGTTATTCTGGGTATGAGCTAGCTTTCTTTTTTATCATCCTAACATAGATTGCAGAGAAAAAGAAGTTGTTTTTCAGAATGAATTTTGGTATGTGTATAGGAATGAACCCATAACATTAATAACATATCAGGATGATAAGAAACTAATAAAGGATAAGAATGAAAGTTATCTTGGTCAAATTTTTGAATATAAGGGAACTATCAAAATTAACGAAGTACTGGTGGTAAATAAATACCAGTATGTTTTTCCCAATGATTTTTTAGTTTTATTTCTAATCAAGAGGATGAATTTAATATTGAATTATTTCTTTATGATTAGACAATTTATTAACCTCCTTATCAAATAACCCAAATAGAACTACTGGAATTAAAAAAGCAGTTGCATGAATTATTAGATAAAAGATTCATCCAACCCAGCACTTCACTATGGGGCACTCCTATCTTGTTTGTTAATAAAAACGATGGTTCAATGATCCTTTTCATAGATCATAGAGCGTTGAAGAAAATTACTATTAAAAACAAATATCCTATTCCTCATATCGATGATTTGTTTGATTATCTATAAGGAGCACAAAATTTTTCAAAGGTTGACCTGGGGTCGGGGTACATCAGTTTAACGTAAAGGATGAAGACATCCTGAAGACTGTGTCCTATACAAGATATGGTCATTATGAATTTGAATTTATTCCATTTGGGTTAACTAATTCCCCTGTTTTATTTATAGATCTTATGAATTTAATATTTCATGTGTTCTTGGATATGTTTTTTGTTTTTTTTATTTATGAAATTATGATATATTCTAGAAGTAAAGAGGAGAATGAAAAACATCTAAGGGTTATTTTTCAAACCTTAAAAGAAAAGAAACTTATGGAAAATTTAGAAAGTGTGATTTTTGGTTGCAAAAAATTTCTTTTATTAAGAAAATTGTGAATAAGGTTGGAATATAAGTTTATCCAACCAAAACAAAAGTGGTTGGCGAATGGCCAAGACCTACAAATGTTATAGATATTTGTAGTTTTCTTGCATTAGACAGTTATTACTGACGCTTTGTTAAAAACATTGAACGATTATCTATCCCTCTAACTAAGTTAATACAAAAAGGGGTTAAATTTGTTTGGACAGAAGAATGTGATGTTTGTTATCAGAAACTGAAGAATAGACTGGTGAGTGCTCTAGTTTTGTCCTAGCCTTCCCGAAATGGTGTGTTTTTCATCTACAACGATGCTTCATTGAAGGAACACGAATGTGTTCTAAGGTGGAATGATCAGGTAATTTTTTATTATTCAAGACAAATAAAACCTCATTAGTTAAATTATCCATCATATGATTTGGAATTTACATATGTGGTTTTTACTTTGAAAATTTGCAGGCACCAATTATACAGAGCCAACTGTCAAATATATACTGACCATAAAAGTCTGAAGTATATATTCACTCATATGGAATTCAACATGAGGCAGAGAAGATTGATTGAATTGATAAAAGATTATGATTGCACAATAAATTACCATCCAATAAAAGAAAAAAATGTAAGATGTCTTGAGTCAAAAAAAACATGCATCATTAATCATTTTACATTTTGAACATGATCCCTTGGTTAATGATTTGATGAATTCTGGCTTAGAAGTTGTCTGTGCAAGGAATACATCTGTTTTGTTTCAGGTTTCAGAACAGTCATCATTATCAGACAAAATTAAGCAATCACTGAACGAAGACTGTGAACTACAGAAAAAGGTAGAATTGGTTAAAATTAGTAATTTTCCAGAATTAAAATTTGATAAAATATAATGCTATATGATTTGGAAAAAGGATGTGTGTGCCTTGTGATTCCCAGTTAAAGAACTATTTTTTTGTGTGAAGCTCATAGTTCCCCATTTTCAATTCATCCTAGAAGTAATAAGATGTATATAAATCATCGGTAATATTATTGGTGGGATGGAATGAAAAGGGATATTACATAATTTACTATGAAATGTTTGATATGTCAACAGGTTAAAGAAGAGTGGAATTTATTAAAGGAGATGATTCATCCTTTTCCAGTGCTAGAGAGGAAATTGGAAAATATATATTTGGACTTCATGGTGGGACTACCAAATACTTCGTGAGGAAACAATGTGATTTGGGTTATTGTTTATTTTTTGAAAAAATCTGCACATTTTCTTTCTATTCGAGATACAGTGTCTTTGGATCAACTTTCTCAATTGTACCTCAATGAGATTTTTAGGTTACCTAGATTTATTCTTTCCATTATATCTAACTGGGATCCTAGATTAACTTCTAACTTTTGGAAGGGCCTTCAGAAGTTTTTGGGCACAAAATTATATTTCAGTACATCTTTTCATCCTCAATCAGATAAGAAGTCATAATGAATGATTCAGACCATGCAGGATATGCTTTGAGCTTGTTCAATATACTACTAGGGAATTTGGGATCCACACCTTACTTTAGTTTAGTTTTCTTATAATAACAATTTTCATTCCAGTATACAGATGGCACGTTTTGAAGCATTGTATGGGAAGTGGTGTCGAACTCAAGTTGTTTGGGATAATGTCGATGAAAGAAAGCTGATGGAGCCAGAATTAGTAGAGAAATTGATTGAGAAATTGAAGATGATCCAGCAGCACATGACGACAGCTCAGACCATGCAGAAAAGTTATGCATTTAACAGAAGTAAAGACTTCTCTTTCGAGGTAGGTGACCATGTTTTCCATAAAATCTCTCCATAGGAAATTTTGAAGCGTTTTGGTAAGAAAGGAACGCTAAGTCTATGATTAACTAGTCTTTTTGAAATCTTGGAGAAAGTTGGACTTTTTTCATACCGATTAGCTTTGCCTTCATGTTTTTCTCAGGTAGACAATATTTTTCATGTTTCGACGTTGAGAAAGTATGTGCCATATTCACCACATGTCTGGGGCCCAGAAGTAGTTCAGCTGGAAGTGAACCTTTCATATGAAGAGAAACTAGTTCAAATTCTTGATCGACGAGAACAGATATTGATTAATAAGGTGATCCACCATGTAAAGGTTTTGTGGATAAACCACATGGTTGAAGAAGCAACAAGGGAGTTTAAAAATGCTATGAGGGAAATGTACCCTCTCTTGTTTAATAAGTAAATAAAATTGCGAGGACATAATTTCAAGAAGGTGAGGATAATATAACACCCTAAGGTTTTTAAAAAATTAAATGAAATGCATCAAACATTTTTAAGTAGATATTTATAATAATACTTTAAACATAAATTTTTAGCTTTTAGGTTTTTAATTTCAACAAACAGTCATCTACAATTGTGTTAAGTAAGTTATTTAGAGTTTTATGGAACCAACTTGTTTTTTTGGTGATTAGTAACATACCTTTATGAATAGTAATGTGACCCTAATGAATATTAAATTGTATTATTATTTTATTTTTTGAAAACTTAAAGATAATGACATCTTGGTTAATTTTTCAATGTGATATAAAAGTAGTTATAGTTTTAAAATTGTTAATTTTTTAATAAACTAGGATTTTATTTAAAAATTAAATTAATAATATTTAAAAAATTATGTTCCAAAAATGGAGTTCATTTTTTAATTTCACACATTGAAAAATGGAAAGGGTCAATTTTTTATATTTTTCAAAAATTCATGAATGTTTAATGAATAGTGAAATACAGTAAAATAACGTATATTCAAATTACCGTTAAAATAAACTCTTTATGAAATCATAAGTAATGTAAGGCCACTTGGTTCGAACTCACTTTCCATTATTACTATTTGGGGTCACATTAATTGATATTATTTACAGTCTGGAGAAAAATATTATAATAATGATTATAATATTGTAAAATACCTTCCCTCCTCCACTATAAATACCACCATCATTCCCTTCTTCCTCCCACACCTCTCAATCTTTGATCATTTTATAATTTCTGACAAATTCCATCCCCAATATTCCTTCACATGACCTAGTTCTCTTGGTCTCACCAAAAGAGAAAAACCAAATCCCTTAAGGAGGATCTGAAGGAGAAGAGATCAAAAGGAAAGAAATCCTCTTCCTTTTTCATGTGTTTTCCATTCCTTTCCTTTTATTTTTTATAGTCTCTTACCCTCCTCTTACCCAAGAGGAATTAAAGCTATATAAATCATGTATATTATGTATTTTCTAATTTTCATTTAATATTCATCTTCATTCTTCTTCTCCTCTCTAACTTATTTAACGAATAAAATCATTGTCTCTGATGTGTCGAATTACCGACATCATGGATAATGTGATTTCAATTTTTTTTAATTGTTTCAGGTTTGGTCATGAAACAATTTTCATGGTTAAAACAGGTTATAATATATGTATTGTTTCTCATAAATGTTTCTATGAATCTTTTGTACCCATGGTTTTTATTTATAAAATAAAATGAGGTCGTTATATCAAAGAACCACTAAAATGATCTAAACAAACATCATTAATGTTTTATGTTATGAATAATCCTAATATTAAACATCAATATGATAAATTGAATGATTTATGGTATTGTAAATATTTAAATACATTTCCATTCCAATTCTAGAGTTTCACATCCAATCGACATGAATATTCATCATGAACCAATCATGAAAATCATGTAGAGAAATGCACCCAAAACATTGCGAGAAACAAAATACTGACAATTAAAGGGTGAAATGATGTACTAAAATGATCATATAAGATATTATCAAGATGGATATGTTTATTTAGGATATTATTAACACACTTTTAACCATTATATAGTAGGTTTTAACAAGTTTTTAGTAAGACAAACCCAAGGTAAGGGAATTCTTAACCCTATTTCCATTATTTGGGTTAACCTTATTATTTATTCATTATGAGGTATTAAGATTATTGGTGTAATGTATTTTTGTTTATATTATATTGTATAATGAGTATTTACAGTGTATACACATATCCAGTCCAGTCTATTATTTCACATTCCAATTATATTTTTAAGGGACTTTCCTTTTAAAATCCTTTTAAAACTCTCTTTAATAAATTTCAAAAGGATTGATTTTTATGTGGCTGGCATGAGAGGTTTCTCCTAATTTCAAGATACTTTATTACCAGGATATGTTCCTTGGACATTATTTATGTTGGTTTGAGCCCATTATAACTCATGATATGTTGGCTTGAGCCCATTATAGCTCAAGATATGTTTTGTTGAGCCCTTTATAGCTCAAGATATGACGGGTTAGCCCTGTTGTAGCTCTTCAATTCATTGGGTACTCCAGAAATGGAAGTTGACCAAAAGGATATTCAATTTTTATATGTGAATTTAATAGAGACATGGTAAATTTTTCCTAATAAAACTACAAGATGTATCTATGCATTTGAGTTTTAATGATTATGTGTTTTATTGGTTTTTATTTTATCACTTGACTAATGCTTTCTATCTTTATATCCCTTACTGAGTTTTATACTCATTCCATGTTTTTTTAAAACATTTCACGGGATACAAGTATGGGTAAGATAAATAAGGGATTCATGATGTTTGATATGGAGTGTTGTCAAAGAAATCATGCTTTATGTTTTAATGTTTAATATTTTTACAAAAATGTAAAATGTTTTTACTAGTGTGTTCTTTTTATGAATGTGGTATGTTATGTATGTAAGTTATCTGAATCCTTTAAAACTCAAAACCCAAAAAGATCCTCAATGTGTAATAATGTATATTATTATTTAAAATTTTATGATTAATTAACATTTAAGGTCGGGTCCTTATAATTTATAAGTATATTTAAATGATTATTATGATTTTAATATTATTATGATTATTCTATAAGTGTAAAATAATAATTACATTATTTTTATAATGATCAATGAAATTGGAAAACGTCACACAATCTTACATACGGCGTACCATCTCCATGATGATAATGTTGTTCACTTTTCGTACCATAAATGAAGGGTTTTATTTAAAACATATAATTAGTATATAAAATTAATTCGTATTTCGTAAATTTTATTCTATAGATGATGGAATTATGACCAGATGGACTTGTGACATTAAAACCATGTTCATTTTTTACTAAAGTAAAAAATATTAATAAAATGTCCGATATGAACTTAAATAATTATTTAATTTTTAAAACATGGTAATAAGTTATATAAAATGAATAATAAAAATGAAAAAGGTTCTAAAGAAAGTATAAATTAACCAATGTTTATTATTTAGGAATATAACGATTGTACGTGATGAGTGGGACTCAAGGTAAGGGACTTCATCTCAATTTTCTTTCATTGAGGCATATTTGACTTTATACACCACCTTATTTTATAGGGTGTATAATAAAACCTTTGCAATTTTTAATTTATTAAAATGTTATCAAAAAGAATATTTTTTTATAAATAGATTTACTAAATTAAAAAAGGAATGTTTTCTTATATACGTAGAGAAAACAAACTTTCCACCACTGTGACTGTTATTTGATGTCTGGATTCCTCTACAAGACGTAATGTTTTAAATGAAAAATAAATACCAGATTATCTTTTCATGTATATTGGTATTGAAAATAGTTTCAAGAAGGAACTTATTGTGTAAATATATTGAAATTATATCTTGTAATTGCAATATGGAAATTCTATTTTTCCTTTATGCTTGTTTTATGTGTTTTGATTATGTTATGGTTCTTGTGAATTACTTATGTATATGGGTAGGACCATGATAAACTGAGGGTGGGTGATCTTTTTGTAGCTATATAACTCATTAGTTGATGAGATTAAGTTAAATAATAAGGTTTCTCATAAGATAATTATGGAATATACTATCATGGGTATTCTAAACATAACCATGAAGGTTAATCCCTATGCATCTATGAAAACTACAATGTAAGTATGATATTGATGGTACCAATTAACTTTATAATTCATTATTTCTATGATGTTTTTCATGATTCTTATAATTCCATAGGTTTTTAAATATTCATGGACTAATATTTTCTTTCCTCATTTTATATCCCTTACTGAGTTTTTTGTACTCATCCCAAGTTTTTTAAATGTTTTCACTGGGCATAATGATGGGTAAGATAAAATAAGAAGTCAAGAACATTTTAATCATGAAAAAGAAATCATGTTTACTTTTAATTATTTTATATTATGGAAGAAATATATATTGTTTTAGTTGTATCCCCTTTGTATGTAATATTTATGGCCTAATTATCAAAAACTAAAAACCTGAATCATTCCACAATGTGCATTCTTGAATTATTAGATTATAAAAATTTTAAGGCTCGAGTCTTATATTATCTCTATGATCCAAGATTTATATTAGTTTTTCCTCATAATAAAATCAGGTTCCAGTTATATGAACTCTATGTTTAGTTCATGTGATGGATCAGGTATGTACTTCCTTAAGAGTGATACATGGAATAAATAAGGAACTTTAGGGAGTTTCAGAGGATGCATCAAGTGATAATATTCTGTCCTTACTCAATGAAAAATCTAGAAGGGTCAAATATATATATGTCTTAACATTCCTATAATTCTGAATCTCATAGACCTGTTCCTTGAAAAAATGCATAAACAAATATTATCACTAAAATCAAATTCCAAGTCATTCCAATGATTGTCATCAGAACTTATCCATCGAATCTATTTTTTCTCGATGTTCTGCTGAATTAATCTTAATTTATTTTTAATTTACTAAAATTTAAAAGGTCACGTTATCTTTGTTTTTTAAATATCATCATAACATTTTGGAGTTCAACACTTATCTTCGATGATAGAACCATAAGGATTCATCTAAATTCTTGTGTGAAAATTATTTTTGTAAAAAAAAACTCAACTATAGGATGGTTTTGATTTTAACCACCTTTAAAATCCATAGAGCATGATATATGCAAACCATCTTGTCTTTAAATTTTTCTCTCAAACTAACCATCTAACTAATGATGATACATTGTACTAAAACTTAACTATATATCTAGTGTTGGCTAATGAAATCCCATGATTTTCCCGTTAAACCTTATATCCCTATATGATATAATATATTATGGTACTCCATGAAACCATTAAACATTATTAATATAAATTATATTAATATTTTCTAGAGATAAATATACTCTAATATTAATTATGTGAGCTGACTTCATAAGGTGATCAAATAAAACCCATGTAGAATTATTCCCATTTGATGTTTTGGGGACTCTATCAGCAAAATAAATATTGAATTTTTCCCATTCCAATTTCCATTCAGGTATATTTATTAGTTATTAAATCACTTGACTATCAAAATTAACTTTATAATATAACAATAATAAAGATACATACTCATCAATAATTTCTTCATGTTTTCGTAATAGAATTACTCTTTCATATCTCTATACATCTTTGTACATCTAGGATGAATAGTGAATGGTGAACTATGAGCTTCATCCAATCATTCCTTTAAATTTGTTATGAATGCAAGGCATACAAGGTTGTTGAACATTACAATTCCATCATAATCAAGCTTAAACTTAAGAAAATTCCTCACCGTCTTTTGCAGGTCCATATATTCATTTTATGCCTCTCTAATCTTCCTTTAGATAAATAGATGAACATATATCTGAGAAAGATAAGATTTCTCCCAATCCATTATGATTTCAAGATCCATACTTTTATAATAAATAAATATCATATTTTTTTATCCTCATCATAGATAAGATTTCAGGATTCATTCATCTCAGAGAATCTACCACATAATCCACTTTCCCATGGTGGTAATGTATTAAGTAGTCATAATATTTAATCATCTCCAATAATAATATTTGGTTCATATTAAACACATTTATTATGTAAATAAACTTTAAAATTATATGATTATTATATATATCACACCTTCATCTATAAATATATTTTCTCTATATCTTTGATTAAAATATTTCCACAACTAACTCCAAATCATTAGTTGGTTAATTTTACTCATTATCCTTCAATTATCATGGGGAATAATCTGTCACCATATCATTCTTCATGAGAATGAATCCCAATACCTTTTCTAATGAATCACTATAGAATTAAAACCCTTATCCACTATAAGTTAAATTAAGAATTGGATCTTTGACTAACTATCTCTTTAATTCCTTTAAATTTTCTTTATATTAATATTTCCAATGGAACTCAACTCACATTTTAGTTAACATGGTTAGTGGATTAGATAATCATGAGAAATTATCCACAAAGCATCGATGATACCCATCCAATCCAAGAAAACTTTGTATCTTTCTCATATTTGCTGGTCTTCACTGACATTCAATAACTTCTCTCATTGAAGGATCTACCGATATACACTCACTTAGGACTATATGACCTAATAATAATAATTTTTAAATCCATAATTCAAATGTGGTTAATGTTTCATAAATATTCTCCTTCATTTGGGACTTTAATACAATTCTCAAGTGATCTGCATACTCTTCCATTCTATTTGAATATATAATAATTTCATCTATAAATACTACCACAAACTAGTCAAGGTAATATCAAAAGAATCTATAAATTAAACTCATAAAGATGGTGGTGGCTTTATTAAAACCAAATGGCGTCAATATAAATCAATAATGTCTATACCCTTAATGGAATGTTGTCTCGAGAGTATCCTCCTTCTTTTCCCTCAATTGATGATATCCAGAATAAAGGAAAATCAAAGAAAAGTGTTAAGCTCTGTGTAGTTGATCAAACAAGTTATTAATATAGGTTAGAGGATACTTATTAATGATAGTTATTTTGTAATGTTATTTACAATCAATTCAATGTCACACTGATCAATGTTTATAATTAAAAAGAGAATCAGTTCACCCCATATTTATGCACTCAGTTGAATGAATCCATTTTCATGATTCTATTAAATTTTCTTTCTTAGATACTGCAAATCAATTGGGTTAATTCTATATAGATTTGTTGAAATAGGTATAGAACCATGTATGAGTTCAATCAACAATGAAACTTCATAATTTAGTGGAAGACGGAGAAATTCTTCCAGAAAGGCATCAATAAACTCCTGCTCAATATAAATATATTTGATATTGAATATCACCCGATACATCTGTGATAAAACCCCCTTTTAATTGGAATAAATATGGAAATACTAGATGTGATTTACAATGAATGTTCATATTTATCATCACATTAATATATTCTCATAGTTTGGTTAATAATATCAAACGTGACTTCCCTTCCATTGAAATTGATGCAGGATTTATGTTTTGAAATCCAATCATTGTTAATGATGACATCATACTCAACCAAAGGTATAATAAAAAACATTTCTAGATTTACATCCCATATAATTAAACCAAATAAAAATCACACACTTCATAGGTGATCATATTACAATTATGGGTATTTAATGATAACTGAACATCTAATCGCTGAGGTTGTATAGTGATAACCATATAAATATTTTATGCATAAAAGTTTGGGTAAATCTAGAATCAGAAAAGGAATTATAATTTCTAGATTATATGGTAAATCATTCATTATTTTATTATAAAAACCCATATTAAAAATAGTGAACATAAGATATTTACCTTTGTATCTAGGATTAACAGCGTATTATAATTTTATATCATTGTTATCCTTCATATTTGGGCACTGGTTCGAATAATTCCCATACTTCTTGCATTTAAAAAAATGGATTGTGGGTGGTGTATTATACAAATATTTCTCTCTAATCACAACATTATTTTACTTATTCCCATCACATCAACATTAATTTTACCATTTACCTTACTTTGAAAACATTAAACATTTACTAACTCCATTAAGAAAATATCATCTATGTTTCCTTCCACACTTTTAGAGAAAAGTATTTATTATCTTCCTCTCTCCAGGATTTATACTTTCATTTAATTTCCATCATTATTATCTTATCAAAACAATCATATTGATGGGTAACTCTAATATTTATCTCTAAAATGATGGAACATTGATTTATCACTTCATTTATACTGAAGAACCTTATAGATAACACCCTACAGTGACCTGGTTTTTAGCAATTGATTAATTGGTCAACATTACTTTTAGGTTGGAAAATAATTCAAGAGGCATAACTCACATGACTTTTAGAAAAATTTTTATAGGTATAAATGGGTTCATCATCCATGTATTTAAGCTCAAGGAATTAATTCTCTATTTTTGTATTAATAATCAAAGTAATTTACATATTGAAAAATTATCTCTTTTACTCAAACCACTCTCTTGAGTCAATTTATAACTTATGCATCATATTTTTTATACGATTCGATAATTGATCTGATTTTCCTTCCAAAATATAATAATTTTGAATAAACTATTTGATCATCATACTGAATAAATGAATATGGGTATTTCTAATGAAGGACTCAACATATTTCTTCCCTCCTTTTCTCATTTGGAATCTTAAAATGATTCACAGCTTAAGAAAGTTCTATGACAATGAAAATAATATTTTTCATTCCAGATCCTAAAAAAATTGGTTTCATAGGTAGACTGTTGTAACATCCGTTACCTTTATTAGTTATGTTTTCAACCTTTTATAAGTTCCCTTTCAGTTAAAAATACTTTTATGTGATTTTTCTGGGTTAACAGCAAACTTCCGAATAGGTACATCCCATATATGTGAATTACACCACATGTACTTAGTACATATTTCATGTTGTGAATGGGGAGGTCATACCGTGAGTGGGTACGTGCTGTGTACCAATGGTAAATGTCATGTATGGATTAAATAGTAATTTTTCAACCAGAGGCGATGGGTTTTTCAGGGTACTTATACATCATGGCCTACACATTATGACCCTTGGGAACATGTCGTGACCTGGCCCATTCCTAGCCTTAAGTTAGGCGTTCATCGCTTTTTCACTATCCTTATTGTTTCCATGGTTAACTTCTTTTGACCTGGAGAAGTTATGGTTCATTTTTGAGTGACTCATCTCCTTTCATATTGAACTAAATTCCATGGTATATTCATTTTTCTTTCAGTCTAATTCCCAGGTAAGGGTTCTCCCCCATTCATTGAGTTTCTCCCCTCTAGGGATTCTAATGGATCATCAATGTATTGATGGATCTATTCTAGGTGGTGTTGTATATTACTTCATGGTTCAGTTTTAAGATCTTCTTCACCTTCGTTCTCATTGATGGGTGTCCTTGTGAGTATCGTTCTTCAGGAAATATACAGGCGGTTCTGTCCCGACTTACCAAATTGATTAACATCATATTTCTTGATTTATTTTAATTATTGATTTAAATTCAATTTCTCAAATACAATTTCATTTAAATTAATAAAACCAAATTCCAATAAATTATATGATTTAAAATGGTTTGGTCTTGGAAATTTGGAAATCCCCCAATTCCAATGAATTGAGGTGGGTCTCTGGAAAGATAACTGATTTAAATTAATGAATTTAAAGGGTTAATTTTGATTGAAATGTTTTCAATTAAATTTTTGAATTTAATTGTGAAAATGAATTATTAAAAGTATGGAATTGGTTTTGAATTTGTTTGAAACTCATGAAATTAGATTAAAATGACTTGATAGAAAACCAGTTGTTTTATCTTGTGAAAAATGTATGTTTTGAATAAAACCTACTTTGGTATTAAAAGGAATGAAATTGATATTTTTAAAATTGAGGAATGGGATTGATTGAAATATCCCAGGTAAATAAATAATATTAATTTTTCATATTTATTAATATTTTTGAATAAAATATTAATTCTACTTTTAAGGGGTAGCTATGTTCGATAGCGTACCCGATACGCAACAACCAGTTTCTTTGAAATCTTACGTTGCACACAAGTAATATAATAATATTATTTTAAATGGTAGTTAGCACGTAGTTGTTTTATTGGCAGGAATGAATATAAATAACTAAAATATGATTATTTATGTTTGTTAAATGGTTTTAAATGTACCTAATAAAATATAAAGGCTTAAAGTAAGAAAAGAATTCAATTTTAAGCATAAACACTCTAAAATTCACTAAAAGGTCGATTTATCTAATTTTGATGGTGAAACCTATTTAATATAGTATTGGTCACTCTTATACATTCTATTATACTAAATAAAATTCTTATTTAGAATCGGGACATCAAAATTTACTTTGTGTAAATATTTGGTATTTTTCCGATAAAGTTCATTTTTTTAACAAATAGTTAAAAATGTTGTATTTTAATTCAAAACCACTTTTTAATCAAATTTATTTAGATGATTATATTATCTTTTGAATTGGGTTTAAATTCCAATTATAATATATTTTTACTATTTAGTCCAATGGTGGTCGTTGGAATTAATTTCACTTTGAAATTGGACTTAAACTGGTGTCAATCTTTTGATATATATTGTTTCATAAAAACACACAATTTGTTCTGACAATGGGAATTAATTATTAAATTAATTAATGCAACTTATATGTTTTTAATTTTTTAAAATATACATCTTTTTTGAATTTAGAATATCAAATATAGCTTAGGGTGAATTTTTGGTATTTTTCTGAAAAACATCAATTTTTGATGAATAGTGAAACCACTAAGTGGTAGTTAAATAAACTGATTTTTCGTTTAAATGAAACTTTACCACTTCTGTGTTTTTAATTTCAAAAATCCTACATACATGGTTTTCATTAGGATGTAAAATGAGATTCAATGGGATTAAAATAATTTTTTGGTGAATAGTAACTTTTAAGTTTTATTAATCGTGATTAGAGGTAATTAGTGTAATTTAAGGTAAAGAAAATATTATAATAACATGAAATGACCTTGAAAAATGTCCTAACCTTATTGGATGAGTCTTGGACGACGGAGACAATCCATGGGTCAACTTTGGGACCTCATGGAGCCACTTTGGTAGGAAAATAACATTATTAACTTTTTATTTAATGTTAAAATTAAAATGTCACAAACATGTATTATTTTACTAAAAAAAAATTTACATGGGTTTATAAAAGTCATATTTTTTACTATAAATATTCATTAGAAATATAAAAATATTTTCTACATCATGATATTTTTTTTATAATTTTTAGACATTAAATAAATTAATGTATTTATGACACCATGATGATGCAGCGATTACCTCATTATTTAAAGATTTAAATAAAATGAAAAGACAATGTAAAATCTAAGACCTAAACATGTCAAAAACCTATTGGATGGGTGTATTTAGAGATATTATCACCTTATACTCTTAATATATAATTTTGGGACCTTTAAAATCCGAAAAGAATTTTATAATAAAGTAACATTTTATAACTTTTCAAGAGTGCCCCTCCTCTCCTTTTATAAAAGGCCCCCACCTCTACCCCCTTACCCACACCTCTCAAGCCTTTGGATCGACCAAAATCTACTCATTTTATCTCTCCACATCCCTCTTCTCATCCTAGAATCCTTCCCTTTGGCAAAAATCTCTTCAAGAAACCCTTTTGGTTCAAACCAAGAGGAGTTACCTGATTTAAAGGTAATGTCTTCACTTGTGTTGTTTTGTTTTATTTTTCTTCTCCAACCCCCTAAACTATGTTTTACGCTATTTTGTAAGAAAACCAGTATTTTTAATATAATAGGATTTTGTTATGATAAATATTCTATCTACACTTACACACACCTTCGTCTAATGGTTAAAGAACATACTGTTTCTGTGGATGGCGAATTACTGCCTCACGAAATGATGATTGTCAATATTCTCTTAACACCTTTCATTGTGTCCATTATGATGTCAATTTATTTTATATATGATATATATGGTATTTATGTTTTCTATATACTTCTTTATTTTATATTTAAAACATACCTTTATGCTTTTCATGTTGTGCAAATGCGATAATTTCATATGAGGAAGTGTGGACTACCGCCCCCTCAAGTGATGTGACTCATTCATACAATACATGGAATTTATAAAGAATGAAATTAATGAACATATTTTACCTATATAGCATATATATTATTCTAAAATTATAATATATATATCTCTCATTTATTTTTAATTCCATTAATATGATAAAGAAATGAATGTAGCGTTCATGCGTACGTACAGCCTACCGTCTCCATGAATGGTGCATTTCATTTCTTTTTATCTCCAAATGTTATGGAATAGTATAAAATGAATATGTAATGGATATATATTATATTTAACTCATTATTAATATTCTAGATATGATTTACTTATAACTACATGGACAATTATTTTCGAACAAGTTCATTTTTGACTCATGTACCGAACATCGACAAAAACGTCTGATATGAACTCACATTATTAACCAATTATTATAAAACTATAATATGTGACATGAATTAAATAATAAAATTTAAATGAGGACCTTAATAAATTATAAATTGTCCAATGTTTATTATTCATAAATATAATGAAATGAACAAGACACATCGGACTTGAGGTAAGGGATCCAACCTCTCTCTTTCTTTTTAAGTAGTCTATTTTATGTAATTTATTTTAAGCTCATATTTATTATGTTTGGGGATGTTATTTTATATTAATAATTATTTAAATTTTATGTTCATATTATGAGATACACTATTTTATCTCATAAATCCATTTTTGGATGTTTTAAGTGGTGTAGTTAGGCTGCCGAGTTTTCGTAAGGGGTTTTTCATCTAACTTTTATTCCCGTGAGATTTATGATACATTTGCCACTATTTCCTTTGAGTGGTACATGTACTGCACATTATTCTACTCTTTGTGTAATATATTTTCGTTTACGATTATTTACATCAATGTTTTATTGTCCTTCTTTCATGGGGTGTACGCTTCGAAAAATACCCAAGACGGTAAGGGAACCTTTCACCCTCCTCTTTTTAAAAGGCTTATTTTGTTATGTCTTTTAATTTACAAATTATTATGTTGTGATATGTTATTATATATCCTTATTGATGTAAAATTTATTTCCAAGTGATTAGATACCCTTTTTTTCTCATCAACTCATTTTCTAAATTTTAATGTGACGCCATTAGTCTGTCAAATTTTTACAAGGGAACTTCTAAACCCAATTTCAATTTCTTTGGGTTCACCATGTAGTTACTAAATATGTCATCCTATGAATATGTGTGAAAGAACTCTGATTTTTTTACACTTAATATCCAATTATATTGGGTGTATTTATATTTGACACACATATTTATGAGATTGATTTATCCTTAATTTAAGGATACCATATTTATAATGGATTTCAACTCAATTTACATTTCCATTGAGTCTTCATTGTTGTCATTCACCAATTCACTCTTATATGGTGTATTTACTATCCTTTGACATATTATATCATGAATTCCTTTACTCTCATGATATTATAAAGTTCTGATTAAATGTTATTCCGTAATTATTTGTATTCAATAGTCTCTCATTTTGTTCAAAACTCTTTAACAAAAATATCAGTTTTAAATGTTTTAAAGATTTATTATTATAAATATTTATCTTTAATGTCCATGTTTTAAAAATGTTTTTGAGTATTTATTTATATGGAAATTAATATTTTAAAATTATAATTCCATTAAAAACTTCAAAGTGGTATGAGACACTTTGATTCTAAAATATCTTTTAAATGTCTTATTTTAATATTTTCAATGTATAAAGGGATTTTTCTCTCATAGAGTTTTAATGGTTTTATTAGATGTTTTTATTTATTATAGTATCATGATGTGATATCTTGTGATTGAAATGTGGAAATTTTTTCTGTCCTTTATAATTGATTTATGTTTTATGATTTTGTAATGGTACTTGGACATTTGACGAGTGGTTACGTGGTAAACCATATGACCGGTGGTGTCGTGAATACCAAGACGGGTGGTTAAGTTATAACCTCCAATGCATTGGGTATGGAAGTCAGCCATATGGATATTCCATTAAGTAATATGTGTGGAAGTCAATCGTATGGTTATTCCATTTAAGTATGTTTATGTCCCAAGTTACCTTTATATGTTATGTGTTTTTTATATGGGTTATACAGTAATATTTTGGTTACAAAAGGGTAAGTAATGATATTTTATTCAGTGAAGAGTATTTAATAATTCTTAAAGGTGAAAAGTTTTACTTTGATAAAGTACTCATGGTTTACTTGTTGTTTTGAAAAATTAACAGTTTTCCTTCTTTGTGTATCCTTTACTGGGCTTTTTATGCTCATCCCAAGTTTTTGAAATCTTTTCCACAGGACATAAAGATGAATAGGGTCAAGGATGGGATGAAGGAAAGACATGCTATCTAAAACATGGAACTAGAAATGTTTCTTTTTAAGAGTTTTTATTTTATGGAAACATAGTAGAAGTGTCTACTTTGTAATCTTTTGATATGTAATAGTTATTTCCTAATTCTCTTAAACTCTAAACCTGAAAAGATCCTCTATGTGAATTATTCATTTAATTCCTGATTATGTAAGGTTTTAAGGTCAGGTCCTTATTTTTGGTATCAGAGGTTGGTTTAGATAACATTAGAGGTTATAGTGTTGTTTAAGCATAAGTGACAAGTTGTGTACTACCACGATGGTTATTAAATTAGATAGTGTCATTGTTATTTATGAAAGATGGAATGAGTTTGAGATAACTTGGATAATTATATCATAGTGTTTATCTTCCTCTTTAGTACATGATGATTTTTTTGATATACTCACACTAACATTTTTAGTTTTAGTAAATGTATGGATCTAGTAGGAACCAAAGTGACAGTGGGTTTGAAGGAAACTGTGGTGGTTCCTTAATTAAGAGACTGGATGAAATGGGGGATTCAATGAGGAATCGTGAGGTTATTCTAAACCAACTATCAAGGAGTCATGATCAACCACTTGAACCTTGGTGAGTTCTCTAATGAATCATGTACGAGAGAACTAACTCTATGTGGAATTTTATCTAATAATTATAAAGGTAACCATTAGGGTGTATATGATCCTTACTTTTGAGGTAATTATGGGTTACTATATTCTATGATGGAATATGAACGACATGAGATAAACTTGAGGTTAAATTATGTTATGGTTATTTTTGAAGATTTAATCTCTTTTAGGGAATGTTTTAAGAATTATATAGTTTTGGAAAAAGGGAAAACACGCAGACCATGTGACAACTCGTCGCGTCAGACCAAGCTGCGGGAATCGAACCCACAACCGAAGTGCGACTGGTCTTTATCACCTACCACTGGACTACGTGAAGTCCCTGGTTAGTATGAAAACTTCTTTTTACTTAGATGATCTTATGAATCTATAGTTAGTTTATTTTGGGTTATCTATGGAAATGATTAACCTATCATGGAGAATATGGGATTAGGTTGATTACTTTTCAAAAAGAGACTTTAATAGCGACTGATGTTATTTGGAGATAAATGCTAAGATTCATCTCGGAAGACTATGTGATCAAATCCTTCAGATATTTGGGTTTCAATCTTAGTTTGGTTTAATTTGATGAATTTTATGGACAAATTTTTTATCTAATGGTCTTCGTTGAACTTTGGGTTTTGTTGGAAAAATTTTGGAGATTAAGAATAGATTTTCTTTTTATAAAAGATTTTCCTTTTGTGGATTATCGGATCTTGTACTAACCTTTTTGGTTTTGGTTTTGGTTAAGGTCTAAAGACATGGGAAATATATAGTTCTCTTTTTTGGATTAGGTGAATCTCATAAAGTTGATTATTGTACTCTTAATGTGAACAAGTGTTCCTAAATACTCGTCTTTTGGAGAAAATATGAGTTTGTGTAAGAAATCTAGTAAAAGTTGAAAGTCAACATGAATAGTAAGTATGTTCCCATATGATTTAGTTAAGCTAATAAATAAATTCCTCAATGAAAAGTAACTTAAAAAATATATTTTTTTATGTTAAATTTTCCTTCTGGGGAATCAAATACTGTTTAACCCATCACAAGTTTGTGATTTTCTGGTGGTTAGCTTTCTCCTAACCATGTTTTCTATCACTCTCCATCAGAACATGAACCTTTGTTTTCTCTTACATGTCCATGTTATCCTACTTGGAATCATAGTATGGATTAACTCTGGTGACCTTTGTACTTCCCTTTCATTCTTTTAAAGTGACAGTTTAATTTACCCATTTCCCAATGTGGGGCTTTCAATGAAGTTTCCAAGACAAATTTTAAAATTTACGAGGATGCAATTCCCAAAAGGGAGGAAGGATGTAACATCCTAGGTAAATAAAGAATATTAATTTTTCATATTTATTAATATTTGTGAATAAAATATTAATTCTACTTTGAATTGGATGCTATGTTTGATAGCGTACCCGATACACAACAACAGGTTTTTTGAAATCTTACGTTGCACACTAGTAATATAATAATATTATTTTAAATGGTTGTTGGCACGTAGTCGTTGTATTGCTGGGAATGAATAGAAATAACTAAAATATGATTATTTTTGTTTTTTAAATTTTTCTACATTTATCCAATAAATGATAAAGGCTTAAAATAAGAAAAGAATTCAATTTTAAGCATAAATACTCTAAAATTCACTAAAAGATCGATTTATCACCTTTTGATGGTGAACCCTCTTTAATATAGTTTTGGCCACTCTTATATATTCTATTGGACCAAATAAAATTCTCCTTTAAAATCTTGACATCAACATTTACTTTATGTAAATTTTTGGTATTTTTCCGATAAAGTTCATTTTTTAATGAATAGTGAAAAATGTTGTATTTTAATTCAAAACCTCTTTTTAATCTAAATTATTTATATGATAATATTATATTTTTAATTGGTTTTAAAGTCCAATTATAATATATTTTTACTATTTAATCCAATAGCAGTCTTTGGAATTAATTTCACTTTGAAATTGGACTTAAACTAATGTCAATATTTTGATATATGTTGTTTCATAGAAACACGCTATTTGTTCTGACAATGGAAATTAATTATTAAATTAATTAATACATATTATATGTTTTGAATTTTTTAAAATAGAAATAATTTTTGAATTCGGAATATCGAATATATATTAGGGTGAATTTTTGGTATTTTTCTAAAAAACTTCAATTTTTGATGAACAGTGAAACCACAATGTGGTAGTTAAAAAAACTGATTTTTCGTTTAAATGAAACTTTACCACTTCTGTGTTTTGAATTTTAAAAATATTACATACATGGTTTTAATTATGATGTAAAATGTGATTCAATGGGATTAAAATAATTTTTTGGTGAATAGTAACTTTTAAGTTTTATTAATCGTGATTAGAGGTAATTAGTGTAATTTAAGGTAAAGATAATAATATAATAATATGAAATGACCTTGACACATGTCCTACCCTTATTTGATGAGTCATGGACGACCAAGAAAATCCATGTGTCATCTTGGGGACCCCATGGAGCCATTTTGGTAGGAAAATAACATTAATAACTTTTTATTTAAAGTTAAAATTAAAATGTCACAAACATGTATTGTTTTACTAAACCAATTTTTACATGGGGTTATACAAGTCATATTTTTTATTATAAATATTAATTAGAAATATAAAAAGATTTCCTACATCATGATATTTTTTTTATTAATTTTTAGACATTATATAAATTAAATTATTTATGACACCATGATGATGCAACGATTACCTCATTATTTAACGATTTAAATAAAATGTAAAGATTTTGTAAAATATAAGACCTAAACTTGTAAGAAACCTATTGTATGGGTGAATTTCGTGCCCTTATCAACTTATACTATAAATATATAATTTTGGGACATTTAAAATCCGAAAATCATTTTATAATAAAGTAACATTTTATAACTTTCGAAGAGTGCCCCTCCTCTCCTCTTATAAATGGCTGCCACATCTACCCCATTACCCACACCTCTCAAGCCTTTTTATCGACCAATATCTGCTCATTTTATCTCTACACATCCCTCTCCTCATCCTAGAATCCTTCCCATTGGTTTAAATCTCTTCAATGAACCCTTTTGGTTCAAATCAAGAGGAGTTACCCGATTTAAAGGTAATGTCTTCACTTGTGTTCTTTTGTTTTATTTTTCTTATCCAACCACCTAAAATCTTTTTATTCCTTTATTTTGTAACAAAACCAGTATATTAAATATAATATTATTTTTTTATGAGAAATATTCAAGCTACACTTGCACACAACTTCTTCTAATGGTTAAAGAACATACTGTTTCTATGGATGGCGAATTAGAGCCTCACGAAACGATGTTTGTTCAATCTTCTCTTAACACCTTTCATGGTGGCCATTATGATGTCACTATATTTTATATATGATATATATGGAATTTATGTTTTCTATATTTTTCTTTATTTTATATTTAAAACATACCTTTATGTTTTGCATGTTGTGCAAATGCGATAATTTCATACGAGGAAGTTTAGACTACCGCCCCTTCAAGTGATGTGACTCATTCATGCAATACATGGAATGTATAAATAATGAAATTAATGAACATATGTGACCTATATGACATATATATTATACTGGAATCATAATATATATATATCTCTGATTTATTTTTAATTCGATTAATATGATAAAGAAATGAAAGTAGCGTTCATGCGTACGTACGACCTACCGTCTCCATGAACGGTGCATTTCATTTATTTTTTCTCCAAATTTTATGGAATAGTATAACATGAATATGTACTGGATATATATGATATTTAAATCATTAATACTATTCTGGAGATTATTTACATATAACTACATGGACAATCATTTTCAAACAAGTTCATTTTTGACTCATGTACCGAACATCGACAAAAACATCTGATATGAAATCACATTATTAACCAATTATTATAAAATTATAATTCGTGACATGAATTTAATAATAAAAATTAAATTAGGACCTTAATAAATTATAAATTGACCAAAGTTTATTATTCAGGAATATAAATAAACAAACAAGACAATTCGGACTTGATGTAAGGGATCCAACCTCTCTCTTTCTTTTTAAGTACTCTCTTTTATGTCATTTATTTTAAGCTCATATTTCTTATGTTTGGGGATGTAATTTTATATTACTAATTATGTAAATTTTATGTTCATCTTATGAGAGACCCTATTTGATCTCATAAATCCATTTTTGGATGTTTTAAGTGGCGTAGTTAGGCTGCCGAGTTTTCGTAAGGGGTTTTTCATCTCACTTTTATTCCCGTGAGATTTATGCTACATTTTCCACCATTTCCTTTGAGTGGTATATGTATTCACCATTATTATACTATTTGTGTAATATACATTCGTTTACGAGTATTTACATCAATTTTTTATTGTCCTTCTTTAATGGGGTGCACGTTTCGAAAGATACCCAATTCAGTAGGGAACCTTTCACCCTCCTCTTTTTAAAAGACTTTTTCTCTATGACTTTTAATTTACATCTTATTCTGTTGGGATATGTTCTTCTATATCATTATTTATGTAAAATTTATTTCCATGTGATGAGATACCCTTTTTTCCTCATCAACTCATTTTCTAAAATTTAATGTGACGCCGTTAGGCTATCAAATTTTTATAAGGGAACTTCTAACCCCAATTTTAATTTCTTTGGGTTCAACTTGTAGTTATTGAATATATCATTATATGAATATGTGTGAATTAACTATGATTGTTTTACACTTAATATCCACTTATATTGGGTGTATTTATATTTTTCACACATATTTATGAGATTCATTTATCCTTAATTTAAGGATACCATCTTTATAATGGATTTCATCTCAATTTACATTTCCATTGAGTCTTCATTGTTGTTATTCACCAATTCACTATTATATGGTGTTTTTACTATCTTTTGACATATTATATCATGAATTCCTTTATTCTCATGATATTATAATGTTCTGATTAAATGTTATTCCATAATTATTTGTATTCAAGTGTCTCTAATTTTGTTAAAAACTCTTTAACAAAAATATCATTTTTAAATGTTTTAAAAATTTATTATTATAAATATTTATCTTTAATGTCCATGTTTTAAAAATGTTTTTGAGTATTTATTTATATGGAAATTAATGTTTTAAAATTATAATCCCATTAAAATATTCAATGTGGTATTGGACACTTTGATTCTAAAATCTCTTTTAAATGTCTTCTTTTAATATTTTCAAAGTATAAAGGGATTTTTCACTCATAGAGTTTTAATTATTTTATTAGATGTTTTTATTTATGATAGTATCATGATGTGATCTCTTGTTATTGAAATGTGGAAATGTTTTATATCCTTTATAATTGATTTATGTGTTATGATTTTGTAATGGTACTTGGACATTTGACGGGTGGTTACGTGATAAACCATATGATCGGTGGTGCCGTGAATACCAGGACATGTGGTTACATTATAACCTCCAATGCATTGGGTATGGAAGTCAGCCGTATGGATTTTCCATTAAATGATATGTGTGGAAGTCGACCGTATGATTATTCCATTTAAGTATATTTATGTCCCAAGTTACCTTTATATGTTATGTGTTCTTTATATGGGTTATATGGTAATATTTTGGTTACAAAAGGGTCAATAATTATCTTTTATTCAATGAAGAGTATTTACTACTTCTTAAAGGTGAAATGTTTTACGTTGATAATGTATTCATGGTTTACTTTTTGTTTTGAAAAACTAACAGTTTTCCTTCTTTGTGTATCCTTTACTGGGCTTTTTATGCTCATCCTATGTTTTTGAAATGTTTTCCACAGGACATAAAGATGAATAGGGTCAAGGATGGGATAAAGGAAAGGCATGCTATCTAAAATGTGGAACTAGAAATGTTTATTTTTAATAGTTTTTATTTTATGTAAACATAGTAAAAGTGTCTACTTTTTAATCTTTTGAGATGTAATAGCTATGTCCTAATTTTCTAAAACTCTAAACCTGAAAAGATCCTCTATGTGAATTATTCATTTAATTCATTATTTTGTTAGGTTTTAAGGATGGTTCCTTATATTGATCATATTTTTATACAGTCTCAAAATTGTTCACCTATCATGTACGAGCGCATGAAATCCTACCATAGTTAGTGAGTTGATTGGATACACTCTACTCTATGACAATGTTCTAAAAAATACATGTAGTGGGTCATATCCCTGACTAGTTGGTGATGAATATCCTCTAGCCTGTGTCATAGGGTTGTTTATATACAATTTGTTTGATATTACATAGAGAGTATGGAATCATATAGATGGTTATTACTATCGTGCCTTTTGGAACATGACCGTGTTTCTCGCTTGTTTATTTATATTTGAGATATAAATGTATGCCAATGTTTTTTAACTATATTAAATAGATGATGAATTTATATAAACTATTTTATATAAATGTTTTACTTTATCCATTTTTTAAGAAATATTCCATTTCTTGTAAAGTAAATCCCGTGCATTGAATTTATTTTCCATCATTTTGAAAATGTATATCTGGATTTTTTTAAATATGGTTTTAAATTTTCAAAATTGTTTGTTATGAAAAAATTGAAATCCTTCATTTGGATAATCTATATTTGGGATCTTTTATTGAATATTTGGTGTTATTGTACTGGTATTAGGCTTAAAAATTACTTTTCCCTTTGGTTTTTTTGTAGTTTTTCTTCTTCCATGCTCGAGCAAAGGGAAGGGATCTCTGGGAGGTGGATCCTACTGTTTAGAATTATATGTTGTGATTTGTGTCCTTTGGGAAATTAAGGCTATATTATTATTTAGTAATTTTGTATTTAGTACTTTGTATTGTATGCCTCGTTTTTTTGGTGTCTTTACTCCTATTGGAGTTTTCTTATTGATATGCATATTTCCTTTTATCTTTCTCTTTCTCATTCTTGTGGAAAATAATTCCCACTTGGAAGAGTCTCCATAGGAAGTAGACACGAGTCCGACAACTATGATAGGAACCATTACCATTGCTTCATCATTATTCACTACTCATTTTTATACTGGATCATCTCACACTTTAATTTTAACCCATATCATTAATTGACTAAATATTTTTTTGGACCACTATCTCTTGCAATGGATATTACTACACCCCTTAGTATGAAAATAGATAAGGGTCTCTGTAGTCCTTATTGTATATTATAACTATCAGATGTTGAGCTATCTTGGAGTTTTAAGGTCATTGATATGAAATCTCTTGACATCATATTCAGGAATGATTGGCTCATTGCCAACAAGGCCTGAATTGTTTTTTATCTCTGATGGGTCAATATTACTACACCCACTGGTGTGCCTCTTTTTTTAAAGGAGAATGAGACCCAAGTACAAGAAGATCCAAACCATCTTATCCAGTGTTGGGGAAAGTGATATTAGTCTTTGATTTTTTACTTGGAGAAATATTCAATGGGTGTTTATCTTCCTCCAGTTGTCTCTGAATTTTCCAATGCATTACCTTTTGATTTCTCTGGCCTACCACTAATAGAAGTGGATGAGTTTTATATTAACATAATGCCTGGTACTCAAAAAGTATCTATCCCCTCTTACCACATGGCACCAAATGAGTTGAAAGAGCTGAATTCTCAGTTGTATGACCATACTGAGAAAGGATTTATTCATCCATGTTTATCACCATGGGAAGTTTCGGTTCTGTTTTCTAAGAAGGTTGATGGTTATCTCCTCTAATGTGTTGATTATCAAAAGCTCAATCGAGTTAAGATAATGAAAAAATACATGTTTCCACAGATTGGTTATCTATTTTATCAATTTAAAGTGTTGAAGTGGTTTTCCAAGATCGATATTCGATCTGGTTACATGAGGATAAAAGAATAAGACATTCAGAAGAACTCCATTCAGAGAAGTAATGAGCACTTTGATTACCTTTTTATGCCCTTTGGTTTGACAAATTCTCCTACAGTTTTCATGGATTTAATGAACACGATTTTCCATGAGTATCTAAACAATAATTTGGTAGTCTATATGGATGAAATTTTTGATTACTCCAAGTTTGAGGGGGATCATGTGCAACATCTGAGAATAGCATCGAATATGGGGATAAATAGGTACCTTTATGCCAAGATTTCAAAGTGTGATTTCTAGATTCAAGAAGTAAAATTATTGGGAAACATGGAGTCTGAACAAGGTGTACCAATTAATCCTAAAAATTTAAAGGCAATTATTACATGTGAGCAACCAAAAAATGTCTTTGAAATATGGAGCTTTTAGGGCTTATCTAGATATTACCACAAGTTCTTAAAGGACTTCTCGAAGTTTGATTATCTAATGATTGCACTGAATTAGAAGGGGGTGAAGTTTGTGTGGGGCCATAAATGTCATAGTAATTTTATTTAGTTGAAAATTATTTTTACTACTACACCGGTGTTGATTATTCTAGATATCGGGCAGGGCTATGTAGTCTTTTGTGATGCATCAGGTTTAGGCTTGGGTTGTGTTATTATATAGGGAGATAAAGTAGTAGCACATGGATCTTGTAATCATAGGACACATGAGATGAATTATCCTACCCACAATATGGAACTCAATGTTGTGATTCATGCGCTTAAAATTTTGTGGCACTACCTTTTTGGCGAAAGGTTTACAGTGTATTCAAACCACAAAAGCCTGAGTCATATATTCTCTCAAAATGATTTGAATCTTCGATAGAGGAATTGAGTGGAGTAATAGAAGTATTTCGACATTGAAATCACATATACCCCCAGTAAAAGGAATTTCATTATTGACACATTAAGAAGTAAACTTCATACTCAGGAAATGAAATAATAATTGGAAGAGTGTAGTTTTATGGATATTTTTTCACATTTTCATATTAGAGTTCAAGAGGAAGGGGATGATGTTTATTTACCTAGTGTTAACTTGACTTCTACCCTTCTTGGGAATATTATTTAGGATCAAGAGCTTTATGATGAGTTCTATTGCATTAAAGAATCCCTTTATGGAGGGTAGACAGTTTTTCTTTGGTCATTATCCAAAGAGGGTATTCTTTGATATCAAAACTTCTTCATTGTGACGTTTTCATCAAGTAAGGATGTGATGGGATATTTCCATAATTCTCAGTGGGATATTCACCCAAGAACAAAAAAAAATTCGATTACATGAGGTGGCTGTTATGGTGGTGGAGAATGAGATGAGACATTGTTGAGTTTTTCTCTCGTTTTTATACATTACAACATGAAAAATCCAAGCACCAGAAACCATGGATTTTCTTCAACCACTTCTAGTCCATACATGGAAGTGGGATGACATCTATATGGACATTATGGATTGGTCACCTCATACCAATATAAATAAGAATAAAATATGGGTTTTGATTTATAGGCTAACCATGTATGCTCACATTATACCCATTTAGGATATGGAAAAAGTTTAGGAGTAGGTAAATATCTATGTGAGAGAGATTTTTTGTTTTCATGGAGTTACATATACTATAGTATATAATAGGGATCCTTAGTTTTCTTATTTATTTTGGATATTACTTTAGGAGTAACAATGATCTTTGGTTCATTTGAACATGGCCTACATTCTGTAGTTGAATGGATAGAAAGAAAGAGCTATACAGATTCTTGATGATATGCTTTGAATCTGTGACCCTGACATTGGTGGGGCTTGGGATGATCACTTTGGGATAGTTGAGTTCTCTTATAACAACATTTACCAATCCATGGAAAAAATTGAACCTTTTGAGGCCTTGTTTGGTTGGCCTTGTAAATATTCCTTGGGTTGGTTTGAGGTTGGTTAAAGTTATCTGGTTGGAGCAATCTTGGTTTAGGAGACAACAGTAAAGATTCAGAAGATATATCACATGACGTTTATGGTACAATGATGATATAGGCCTTATGATGATCGACATCATAGACTATTGGAGTTTTTGGTTGGTGATCATATGTTCTTACAGGTTTCACCCCGGCGGGGTCATCGATGGCATGAGAGGTGAGTGAAGCTTGCAACTCAATTTGTGGGACATTTCACTGTTTTTTAGCATGTGGGGAAGATTTCAAACCATTTGAAACTTCCACCATAGATAACGTCAATACATAATGTGCTCCATGTATCACAACTAAGAAATTATATATCTGATCCATCTTATGTTTTGAGCTAGAGTGATCTTGCGATCAAGCTTAATTTATCTTTGGCTAATTGGCCAGTCATGATAGTTGATTTTGATACCAAGTTTCATTATAGGAAGATGATAACTTTCATTTTTGTACTATGGATAAATTGATCCGATAGTCACTAGATGTGGGAACTCTAGGAACCGATGAGAGATTAGTGACCACATCTCATTGGCATTTATGTTTCTTTATAAGATTTCTTGGGGGCAGAAAGGTTTTATGATGGGGAGGTTGTAACATCTTGTTACCATGATCAGGTATGTTTTCCAACATTTCTATTTCCCCTTTCGGTTAAAAATCATTTTATGTGATTTTTATGGTTTTACTGTAGACTTAATAATAGGTACACATCATATACCTGAAGTACACATCTTGTACTTGGTGTTGGTTTCAGGTCGTGAATGGGGAGGTCATGTCATGAGTTGGTACACACCGTGTACTTGACGTACACATCCTGTAGTGATTAAATAATGGGTTTTCATCCAGAGGTGATGGAATTTTTAGTGTACTCATCCATCATTCCCTACATGTCATTACCCTTGGGTACACGTTGTGACTAGGCCCATTCCCAACCTTACGTCAAACATTCAGTAGTTTTTCTCAGCCCATTTTGTTTACAGGATTCATGGATCTCAACATATAGATGTTCTGCTATATTTTTTAGAGACTAAAATCCAACAAAATTGAACTAAAGTACTTGGGATCATCATTTGTTTGGTAGTGTGATTCCTAAGTATGGGTTCTCCCTTATTATTTGAGTATCCCTCCTTCTATCCTCTTATTAATTTAATGGATTGTTTAAGGAATTATTGATCTATTCCATGTGGTGTTAGATATTTCTTTAGGGTTGAGTTTCAAAATCTCCTTAACCATCATTCTTGATGATGGGTGCAGTTGCGAGTGTCGTTCTTCTGAAAAGATGTAGGTGGTTCCATCTCGAATTTCCAAATTGATTACCATTGTATTACTTGATTTATTTCAATTATTGATTTCAATTCAATTGATAAAATTTTATTTCAATTAAATAAATAAAACCCAATTCCAATGAATTGGATGATTTGATATGGTTTTGGAATGGAAATTTGGAAAACCCCCATTCTAATGAATTGGGGTATATTTTTGAAAAGTTAACTCATTTTATTTTTTTTGAATTTAAATAGTGATTTTTGATTTAAATGTTTCAATTAAATTGATGAATTTAATTTGGAAAATTAATTTTGAAAATGATGGAATTGGTTTTGAATGGATTTAAAACACATGGACATGGATTAAAATGATTTTATATAAACCCAGTGGTTTTGTCTTGTGGAAGAGTCATGTTTTTGAATCAAACCAATTTTGGTTCTAAATAGAATGAAATTGGAATTTTTAAAATTGAATAATGGGATTGATCATATTTTTAAATAGTATTAAAATAGTTCATCCATCATGTAAGAGAGCATGAAATCCTTAGGTAGTTGGTGAGTTATTTGGATACCCTCTACACTACAACAACATTCTAAAACATACATACAGTGGGTCACATCCCTAATAGGTCTGTGATGAGTCTCTATTGAATAGTTCCATAGGGATATGTGTATAGACATTTTGGTGAGTTCACATAGAGAGTGCATAATTATATCGATGGTTAATACTATCATACCATTATGTAGATGACCATGTTTCTCCCGTGTTTATTTATATTTGAGATATAAATGTATTCCAATGTTTGTTTTAACTTCTTTACATTCCTTCTAAATTTATAGAAATGGTTTTATATAAATAAATTACAGAATCCATTATTTTAGAAATATTCCTTCTCTAGTAAAGTAAATACTATTCTTTGAATGTATTTTCCATCATTTTGAAAATGTGTAGAATGTTTTGTTTAAATATGATTTTAAATTTCCAAATATTTTTGTTCTGAAAAACTAAAATCTTTTATTTTTATAATATATACTTCGCATATGTTGTGGAATATATGGTGTTATCCTACTTTTATTAGGCTCACACCCTACTTTTTCCCTTCGTGGTTTGTAGATTTTATTATTCTATGCTTAAGAAAAGGAAAGAGATCTATTTGATGTGGATCCATCTATTGAGATTTTAACATGGTGATTTGGGCCCTTAGATATATTGTGGCTATTTTCCTATTTAGTACATTATGTTGTAGTACTTTGGATTTTAGGCCTCATTGTATTCTAGTAAATTTCCTCTATTTAAATTTTTCTTGTTGATATGAATACTATATTTTATCTTTTTATTCCGCATTTGTGTGGAAAAACTATTCCCACTTGTATGTTGTAGGATGTCATGTGCCCGTCGCTAGCCTGTGGGGATTGGGAATGCCCTTTCGTTCATGTTAGGGTTAGCTTGGTTATCGGGTTACTAGGGTAACTGAGCTATTCAGGACAACTATAATTTTATTTTATACCTCATTCTGCTTTAAAATAATTCCCTCTAATTCCTTCCATCAAATAAAACTAAAAAAACATAATCTCAACAACAATGACCATGGTGGAAGCCCACATAATCATGAATAATCATTTATAGGATTCCATGATCCGAACACCTTCTTCTTTGAAATATTAGGATTATCCTAGGTCATTCATGATAATTGACAACACTTTAGGATGTTATCCTATATTTATACCAATCCTTAGAATTCTCACAAAATTTTTCTAATCCTAGTTTCAAAATTTTAAATTATCCTTTCTCTGATACCAAATATAGTGACCCATAATATTCATTCATATATATCAAATCTTATTAGATTAATATTCATTACATTATATAATGATCTAAACCAGAATCATATAGGTATATTGGTTTGGGAAACAAAGAAACATAAATAACCAATTTATAATAGGTCTAAATTATCTCCTACTTTGTTTTTTCATAAAATTCACCCTTCTTAATCAAATCATTCCTAAAAACATTCTTCATATCATGGGTAAAAAATGCATAAGAAAGAGAGTGATTGGCTTCATAATAAGGGTAGAATAGGGAGATATCAATGATCAGAAAAGAATAATATGAGCATAATGTTGCGAGTACATGAGATTAATATTATTAATCTATACCCTTCATATCATATATCATAATATTTAGTAATGGAATAATAATTGTATGTTAATATGACATGAATCATAAATATAGAAAAGGAAATGATCCTGGAGAGCATATAATTAGAATAAGACTTAATTCTATGGAAACAAATAAACATATAAAATCATTTCATTAGTATTATAGGTGAATTTCCAAGACTATCATTGTGGAATAGGATTTCTCCCCAAACTGTCGTAATATTCAATGTTATCTCGGATGAATATAATAGTGGATAAAGTCCCTTATTGAACTGGGATCACTCCCCATTCTAATCCTATTTATCACATGAAATATCTATATTTTCCCATTCTTTGCAGTGATACATAATTCTCACCTGTCATATTGTGAATATCATGATCATATGCTCCACAAGATCCTAAAACATTCATCATATCAGAACCCATGAAAGGAAATGGGTTTCATAAATATTTTAGCATAGTATACCCCATGGAATGAAGTGGGGTTCAAAAAAACATACAACCTATCATAACCCTTGTAAAATAATTTTTTTTCATAAATTTGTTTCATAACATACCCCATAGAAAAAATGGGTTTCATAAACATTCCATCCTTTCATCATAGCATAACCCATGGATATGGAATGAGTTTCATACACATCTTTTCATGATAAACATAAACCATACAGAGATAGAAAATTGATGATATCATGGGATCATGTCACTAGTAAAGAATAATTTATATCAAGGGTTGTTTCTTTTAATTAATATAAATACCATAAAATATCATTAAATGCTCTTGAAGAAAACATATATTCCATTTTAAAATCACTTCATAAAAAACAGATATATTATAGAAAAACATTATTTCAAAACAACCATGGAAACCTATAAAATATATTCAGGTCATTGACTAGTCATAATGGCATGAAATTCCATTCATAACATATAAGTTAAAAAACATTATTATCATACATTTATAAAAAAATAAAAAAATTCCTCATTCCAAAAATGACAAGAATATTACATTAAAATACATTTTAAAAAATTCAATATTTGGTAAAAATGATTTTAAAAAAAAATTAGGATTATAGTAAAAAACATTTCACTAAAATATATTTAGAAAACATGGATATGAAAGAGAACAGTTTTATAACCAAAGAGAGAATAAAGTTTATTTTTCTGAAAAATATATTTTCAGTCCTTTGAGAACATAAAGCGAGTAAAATTAATGGAAATATTATATTATTTTTAAATAAATAGATAATAATAAAATTCATGAGTTTTTTCATATGTATGTCATAGGATTACATCATCAAAAACATAATCATAAATAATCCCTATAAAGAATTTTATTGTAACAAAAAACCCTAACCACATTGGTAAACATTGAATCCTAAGCCTCATGACAGAAAGAAAATTAATTGGATGTTTTATTCAACTTATAATTCATATTATATATCATGAAAGACATCAATGTTAAGTATATACACCTCACAAAAGAAACAAATGGTCAATATGACATGTGACTCAATGAAGTAAAATACAAACAGAAATCACTTACCTTAGGTTTGACTACCTTTATACACATTAGAAAATCATATATAAAAAAAATATAATATAAATATATTAAATAATAATTATAATTCCTTTAATACCATATAATATTTACTTATAACCTTATTTCACCTGAAACAAAACACTTCTTTATTGAAATCATTATTTAGGGTGATGTCTACTTCGTTTTTTATGTATGTTTTGCGTCAAAAAAATTGGTCGCCATATTTTATTCTGCATTAAATCATATAATTATTTTTAATAATGATTAAAATATATTATATACTCAATATATTTTTATTTTTTGATCCATTCATAAATGTATAGGTAGAAAAATAAATTACACATTTCATGGAGAGGATAGGTCATACTTATGCCTGAATGTTGTTTTCATTTTTTTATAGATGGAAAAAAGGGAGTAAAATATTAAATATATATTAGAGAATAATTTTTATATCATTTATATCATATATATTCATTAATGTTATCCTTAATACCATACTATAAAAATATAAATGAAAAAACAAATCACATCGCTACAGGGAGGTGGTAGTTCACACATATGCATGATAGACATTATCATTCTCCAATGGTTTTGAAGGTATGAATTTATAGATTATATTGTCTTACCATAAGTTTATTTATGTCATAATTATAATATTTAAATAATAAATTAATCATAATAATCCTTGATAAGAGATGATTATGATAAATTAATTGTATCACTGCGTGGAGATGGTAAGTTATAGAACATCTCAAGAGAATATTTTACGTACCATTTGATGGAAAAGGGTGAGTAATAGTGTTTTTATAATCATTATAAAATTTAATTATATTTATATTACTGAATTTAGGATTTTATTAATAACATAAAACCTCTATAGGAGGTAAAACAATAATTAAAAAGAAATTGATCGGTAAAGATGATTGCATCTTCTTTAAAATAACTAATTTTGATCTCTTATTAAGGGATTTGGGGTTTGACTTTGAGGAAATATATCACATATATAATGTAGATAATAATTTTTATAATTTTTTTTTATTTGGGTCAATTTAAAATGATAATAGTGGGGTTAAGAATAGAAAGAAGGTGTTCCTCTTTATAATTGAAGAGAGGGACACCATTCAATTTTCTTAAAGTATTAAAATATATTAAAGTAATTTCCAATACAAATGGTTCAAAATTTCCTAAAATTGTAATTTTCTAACATTTAAAACCATATATTATTCTCTATTACTATTTTTATATTTTATTTTATATTTTTATTTAATAAAATATTAATTTCATGAAATATCATTTTTTCAAATTTAGACAATATTCATTTAATTTTATGTGAAAAATATAATAAAAAGGCTGGAATATGAATATAATTCTTTAAAATAAAATAAAATGCCATATTTATTAAAACAATTTAGGAACACCTTCAATCACTCAAATAATATTACTTTTAATATTTTTTTGATCATTTATTATATTTTTTATTAATTGAATAAATATTATATCAATGTTTCATACAAATATAACATCATTATATAATTAAAAAAAATTATAAATAAATTTATATTAAGAATATAATTTCATTAATCTCAAAATAAATACTTTTATTCTTTCATAAATTTCTTATAAATCTTTGTGGACACAAAATAAAAATTTAAAACTATGAGGGTGAAATTTTTTAACATTATGTACTTTATATATTATATTGGTCAATTTCAAGGAAAAGTGTCAATTAAATGAATCAATTTATATCCCAAGGTGATATGGTTATAATTAAATTCATCCAACAGTAGTAATTATGAACAATTACACCCTTATCAATTATTTTTAATCAAAATTATTTTGATTTACCATTTACCATGGTGATAAATTTTACCAAATTTACTATTCTATATAGAAAAAAATGATTGTGAAGATTTTATAAATTATGAGCATCTTGATTCCAAAAAATGAAATCCATTTTATTAAATTCAATTTCTATAACTCTGATAAATTATGTTTCCAAAAATCATGCAACACTCGATGAAAACTGCTTTCAAGAAAATACAATTTTAAGAAAAAAATATTATTTATTCTTCTCTCATTCCTAGAAATAAATTAAATAAATGTTAAAACATTTGAATTAATATATAATATATAAATTTTATTAAAATAATTCCAAAATAGTGATTAATTTAGTTTATAAAGATTAAAATACATTATACATTTAAAAATTATTTATCAAAAAAAATATCCCTTTTCCTTTAAAACGTTTGTTTTTTATTTATAATTATTTAATAACCAAAAAATTAAAATATATATATTTAAACATAATTTATTTATTATAATCCAAACCCTCCAAATAAATTTATATGTTATAACTATAATTTTATAGTATGTCACGGTTCGTTTAGACACGGTGTTGCGAGTAATGCAATCTTTAATAGAAATAAATTTATTTGAAACAAATATTTCATAATATATGATTATGTTGAAATTATTTAAAAAAATTTAATAGACCTATTTTTATTGGGTATGGATTTTATATATATATTTCATAATGTCATGATTTCAATTTATACTCATCAACTCAGAAGCTTTCTTAAAATGGTAATATTTGAATAATAATATTTCATTGTTCATTTTAGGTCAAAGTTATATGTCATATTCACTATAAAACATAATTACATTTTAATATCTATGGGTGTTAAAAAATCAATATAAATTTTAGAAATTTATTTAATATAAAAATATAAAACATAATGAAAAATTAGTTTTCTAAAAAATGGTTTTTAAGTCTTAAAGTTTTTTAAACCAAGATCAAGTATAATATTGATGAAAAATGTATAAATTGAATTTTACTAAAAATAAAACTAAATAAATTTTAAAATAAATAGAAATTAAAAAGGGATATTTGAAAATAATATAAAATAAAATACATTATTCTTTAAAAATCTATATTTTAACCATTCACAAAAAACAACATTTTTATAAAATTCCTTAAAAATTACACTAAGATAATTTTTTCCTAGTTATATCAAAAATGAAATTAATTTTTGTATTGAGAACTAATGAAATATGGCATTAATTAATTATAATCTCTATGAACTAGATGCTATGAAAACCATTTCAAATGAAAATATATTTTGAGCGATAAAATTACACTTCTAAAAATTATTTTCTTATGCTTCAATGTATTTTAATTATATAAATAAATTATATATATTTATATAATTTGGTTATTAATATTAATACATTCAAGTTTACAATATAATTTATAATGATCACCTATAAATAATAAAAAATTTATATTATAACTGAGTTCTCTTAAATATCTGTGTTTCATGTTAAGAAAGTCATTAAATATTTGATATTTATTTTAAAGGATATAAAAAATGAAACACGGGGTGTTATAATTGTAGTTTTAAGGATTCAATTCTAATGTCACATTTTGATGCTCTTTTTGGTCATCCATGTCAATCACCGATATGTTTTAATGATGTTGGTGTGGAATCTATTGTCTGGTTGAGTATTATATAAGAGAGCTATCTGAGAGTAAATTTGATTAGGAATTTTTTGGTTACCACATAGAGTATAAATTGATCATATTCCAACTTGATGATAGTATATTTAGAGTTCACTATTGGTGATCGGATTTTCTTGTGAGTTTCAACTTAGTTGGTGAATTTTCATTTTTAGAGGTAATGAAAACTGGAAGAATAATTTTTGGGATTTTTTGAGATCACTAATTATATTATACCAGTGTCATACCATGTGTAAATTCTTCTATGATATATAGGTATGCATAATGTGTTCCATGTCTCTCCACTTCAAAGGTAGGATCCTGATCCTGCAAATGTGATCAACAATAAAGATATTGATTTGGAACCAAATGCATCATTTTTGGATCACCAAGAACAGATTTTATACTAGGGTGACAAGGTTTTGGGGAGGATAATAGTACCATTATTTTGAGTCTTATGGAATTATGAATATATTCAATATGATATGTGGGAGTGGGATCTTTATGTTCGGTCTCAATTTCCAGATTTATTCCAATAGAACTGCTATAGTCACATCTCAATAATTTGAAGTCATTAAAGGGGGGATTTTTGACTCCCTCGTGATTTTAATAATTAGACCTGGATTATTGTTAGAGTAGAAATAAGGGAGATGAAATCATTTTTAGATAAAACTTGATTCTATGATGTAGTGTGTATTTTTCATTGTACTAGTCTTGGCGATAGTGAGGATGGGGAATTATGTAGTGGTGGGCTATTTGATGGTTTTAGTTATTTATCATATTTGTGGCATAGAGAGTACAGTCTCTAATGAAAGATGGAATTTGAAGTTTTTTTATTTCTTTAAAAACATTCACTATTATTCCGTAGAGGTTAGTTCAATCATGGTTTACTTTTGAGGGATTATAGACTACAATGTGGTGGTGAATATTTCATCATGGGATATTTACCAAGTTTTTATGATCTCTTTTTCTACCATGACATAGATTTTTTAGAATCCTATTGAATAGTTCCCACTACAGTTTGGTTTTCTTCTTTTCCACTTAGTCCTTTCTGATTTGGGGGCCATTGTGTTGTGGCACAATGTATTGTGTTGTGAATCATTTTTTTCAAGATTTTATTAAAATTCAAAAGTACTTTAGAACTATTCCAATTCCAAAACATTCCTCTCAAACCATAGATTACTCTAGGGATTTCTCAATACCTATTTCACCCCCCAAACTCTTGGATTCATTTCTGATGTTGTAGGATGGCGATTTGGCGATTCTTGGTGTGTTCCTATTCAATTCAACTTGGTTTTCATACATTTAGGATGATTCATCTATCTAATAATATGTCACCATATCATTCATGAATATTGTTTTATAATCAATTTTGTAATGATATGATATTGGTTTTAGGGTTCCATGAAATGATAACATGATCCAATTGGTGGGTGGGAGTATTTTAGGTATAAAAAATTATCTTCTTATCATTCTAAATCAAACACTTGAGGTAGGATGCTTGATACCACAAAATCGCCTTGTATATAGTTTTTGGATTGATATGATGGTATGTGTTTGTGTTCATTGAGACTCATGATTAATATTGATCACATGTGTGTGTGGCCCTTGAGACCCATGTTTTATACTGATAACATGTGTATGTGTGTGTATTTTCCAATTGATACTAATGCTTGATATGTTATGTTTGTATCTACATGTATTATACCCTATTTTATGGGAATATATATATACATTAGAGTTTATTATTCTAGTAGTAAATGACATGTGTATCTTCATGACATTTTTATACCTTAGAGGGGGCATTTGTGACATGATAATATGATGATGATAGACCATGACACAGGACAGGGGAGTTATGGCCTTCATTCTTGAATCAAGGAAGTGATAGGATGTAAAAACCATGTGTTATGACCCATGATTGATATGGGGTATGATGTTAAAGTGTCATAAACAATGATAGATATGTATCTTGATGGCCTTGTGGCCTAAAACATGATTTATTGTCATTGTGGATACTCAAGAATATATGTGGTGACCTCATGGAATACCATGTTCATTTCATCCTTTATGACTATTATTTTGGCATGGAGTCAAAGAAGGTGGGACTGTGGTTTATACAAGATTGGTTAGATCACTAAGACCCAATAAATTTTTGTTTGATTATTTAATGCATGGGAATCCCTATATTATCATATAATAAAACTCTTATGCATGTATACTTATGTTTGGGATTCATTGGTGATTCCATATTGTGTATATAGCCACACCCTACATAGTTATCTCTATGCTTGTATAAACATCATTATCAATAATTGAGGAAAGGGATTGAGCCCAATAATAGGGAGATATAGAGATAGAGAAATGGGTTTTGACGAAATACCAAGATGGAATCTAGAGTGTTTCCACATTATCTTTTTTTACTTGCATGTTTTTTATTATACAATACTTTTACCTTAAATAATTGGTTCTTCTGGATTATTACTTTTTATTACTTGATATTACTTCAAGGTAATCGATTATTAGACCTTTTAATTCAGTTATGTTGTTACCTTTTACGATATTATTCAATATTTGTTATATTTGTGATTTATAAATCTTGACACAGATGGTATAGTATTCGCATTGATGATGTTAGGTCCCTCACTACTAGTTGAAAACCTATTGCATATAGGGACGTTCAAATAAGGACATGTGGCACTATTCTGAAGACCATGTTAACTAGCTTGGAGAATTGAAAAATGGGTTTAGTTCATTTTTTCATGCTTCTATTTTAAAATTAGTGGATCTATGATGGTATTTAGGGTGAATATTAATTGGTTTTTAATGTTGAATTTCATTTAAGGAAAATAAAAAAAGAAATTCCACCATGATGAAAACCCTTTAAGAATAATTTTCTCACTTCATGGATCAATGGATCACTATAGGAATAATGATCTATTTTAACTTAATGTAAGATCTGTTGAAGGAAGATTTGTTATACACCAATTTATAATGGTGTTTTTTCAAATTGAAAAGAACATTCATATTATTTCCATCTACGAGCTACCTTCACGAACTGTGAGATCTATTAATTGGGCCTTTATCCTCCATGGAATCTGAATTTCAATTTTATACCCATAGTGAACATCTTTCATGAGGTGCCTTTCTATGAATTCCCATCCAGGATTATCATTTTTTATCTCACTACATGATGCACCATCAAAGAGCTTCCATCACTAAGTATCATTCAAGAACCCACTACATGATCCCATGTCCACAGAACCACTTCTTTATTACATGTTAGCCCAATGTGTCCATCCATTTTGGGGAGGTAGTTTCCCAAAATAACAAATAAATACCACCATACGCACCTCAAATAAATATTACATGGGGATCTAGGGGATGACAATTCAACTCTTAGTGAAACCCTTTGGTCATCTCAACTCATATAAGGAAATAATCCTTCAAAACCCCCTTTTGAAGTCCTTTCATGAGGTCCAGTACCTGGAAGATATTTGGGGGATCCAGACTATGAATTCACATTATGAGGTTAGTATAAATATTACCTTTATGAGGCTAGTTAGGGTCCTCCCTTATGATGTCATCTCTCTATGAACATACTTTGTGAGAAACCTTTCCACATACTCATTTCATGGGACCCCTATCTGGGAACTCAATTCATGAGCCCACCATCCATGAACTCACAATAAAATCCTTTCTCTCAGTCCCCTTGCATGAATGTTTTTCACTATTAACCATCTAAGAGGACTATAGTCCCTGAAATCCCAATATAGGCCTCTATATGTGAATCCTCTATGCAAACAGATGTATACAACCTCTATTCATGAGGCTCATAACTAGAAGATCATTCATGGACCTCCCTAGAGAAGTCTCATAATAAACCAGTAGTATGCAACCACCCTTCACATGAAAAATATGAATATTCTCCTATGAGTACGTATGCTCCTTCATAAAGGCATCACAAGTTACATTTTTTTCTTAGTGTCCTATTGTCTCCCTGTTCATGACATAATAATCCTCCATGGTACTCCTCTTAGGTTTAAGCATCATTTATATCTTTTTCTATCTATTTATGAATAGACTGGTTGATCTAATAGGGAATACTTAAATGTAAGTTCCATTCAATTCCTTGTTGTGTGCTCTCATGAAATGTGATTGGCCTTCTATTATCTATTGATTCTCACACTGATAATGAATCACATGGTGTTATATTCTAGTAATATATTAATTCAATAGAATGAATTGTATACATAAGATTTAGAAACATGTAATACCTATTAGTACTAGTGGAAGAACTCAAAACTAGATAGTGTGTATCATTACCACATGAAATTAAACATCTGGGATCCATCCTATCACAGGAACATAAACTATACTTATTTAACTAAATGGTATTTTATTTATATTATTATAGGATACATTTAATTCCTCTTTGAGTTTCATACTCAACATCCCAAAATTCACCATTTCTCTAAAGTAGTAGGTATAAAATTAAAACCCCTTCCTTATGCAGCTTAAATTCAGATGATCCTCTTGGTTCCCTCATAAAAATGGAATCGATATTATCCACTTAGTTCCATAATATACCTCATTTTGAGATACTTCTCTTTGTTTTCCTATATATGGGCCTCCATCTAAGTGTAGTCCCAAAAGAATAACTTCACATAAATTACCAAATATGTCAGATATCTCAACACATCATTAGATCAATAACCCACCCAGTCTTTTATTATTTCCCATTTTCTAAACCAAGAAATTTTTCACGGATAGACACAAATATTTAATACCTATCCATATCTTCTCTTATCTTTTTATTGAGAGGAATGTTGAATCGAAAGGGTGTCACTCAAATGTTTGTCACACTCAATCCCATGTTTAATTCACTCATGAAATATAATTGATTTTCTATTATATATTGTTTCACAATATGATCATGATTAATTTTCCCTTTGAGGCTTTATTTGGTCACTTTATTAGAATGATTAAGATGCTTCATAGTTTGAAATAAGGATATCATAGTAATCCCAATGGCATGGCTCCAAACTGCATAGTGTATGGCCTTATTTCATGATATTAAACAACATTAACTGATTTTGTCACATGACTATAAAATATAAAAATTAAACTGTGTCGGATTTGATTCATGATATTTTAGGATAATTTAGATGCCTCCTTTATGATAAAATCTTATGTCTCGAAACATACCTTTTCATTACATTAAAAATGTAAAAATTTCACACCTCTCCCTAGTGTACCATCGGTTGAGATACTTCTCTTGGTCCACTAAAACATCATGAGTTGAGATTCTTCCCTTTGTTACTTAATATATATGAATTCAAGTTAATCATCTTGGTTTCTCTATATTTGAGACTAATCTAAGGTATAATCCCTAAAAAAATAACAGTACCTAACCCACCTATGTGGTTTAGTATCTCAGGGGACCCTTAATGAATAAGACCTTTGTAGTATCTAGTTCTCTACCCTTTGAAGAAAAAGACATCATCCAAGGGCCCCATACAAGGTGTAATCCTAAGACATATATTTTATTTTCTAGTTATTAATAGAGTGTTTTAACCAAAGGATATAACTCCTGAATATACCTTGTGACGTGCTGGACCAGGCTGCCCCTCAACCCGAGCCCCGAGCCCGGTTGGACACATGACCCCTAGCTCGCCTCCCCATATTCTAGGGGCTACTGACTAGCAGTGGGGGTTTAATGGTATGTTGGTGGGGAGACTTTACCCCCTTTTCAGAGTACATAGTGGGAAACAGTGAAGTGATAGAATAGCAGGGGCACAAAAAATGGATAAGCAGGAGAACAAGAAAACATACAACCAGACTACAAAAGTAAATTAAACATTGTATAAAATAAAAAAGCCTCATAGGTTGTGTCTAATACAAAATGAATGCATTACATGATGATACAAAAGTAAACAAAAGACTAGAATGCTACAAGTAGTACAAAAGGAACAAAAGAACAAAAAGGAAGTCCATGAGCATCTCTAGTCAAGCTCAGTCCTCTGCCCTGGAACTCCAGCTAGAAAATATATATAGACATCAGCAACCTGAAACAGGGCCCTTTCCCCTACCAGTACCTGTAATAGAAAAGTATACACGGGTGCCCAATGGGCCGCCCGGGTAGGGTGTGAGACAAGTCTCAGTCGACCACCACAAACGGTGTCTACGTGTAATCCAAAAATGGTGATCGTAAGTAAAGAGTGTGTAATAGACTGCAAGCAAGAAAAGAAAAGTAAATAGAAACCTTCCCACTCAGGTTCCAGAAGGACACCTGGAGGGTCTACCTTCTTTAGCTCATAGATGGTATGTCTGAATGATTCACCTTCTTATTTAGAGATATATATATATATACATATATATAATACGTTAGGTAGGATGGGGACAGAACTCATGGATGACCTTAACCTAGGGGCACCGCTCTCGATCCTACCCCTAGGCCAACCTTGGGGGAGCTCTCATGGTCTATCCCCGGCCCGAAGGCTTAATAATTATTCAAGGGAGATCTCACAGTCTAACCCTAGCCCAAATCTGTAACATATGGGAGCTCTCACGGTCTACCCCTGGACCGAAGCTGTATCATTTTATTAGGGGAGCTCTCATGGTCTGCCCCTAGCCCGAAGCCATATCATAGGGGAGCTCTCACAGTCTACCCCTGGCCCCAAGCTTAATCATTTAATTAGAATATGATATAAGGCATAGAATTCTTATAAAATTCATATCAATAAAACATGGCATTTACGTCTCACAATATCACATAATCAAATTTCAAGTAAACATGAATTTAAAATAATAAAATGGGTTTAGGCCAACTCATCCTATCCAAGCCCTAACAAAACCATCGCATTTTTTTAACATGGAAAATGGCTTTCAAGACATATCTATAAGGTCCAAAGGTGAAAACAGGATAAAAATCAAGGTATGACACCTATGGGTGTCCATATCTGGGTCACACGGTACCCAAACACCCAAACGAGGGTAGTTCCCATAACCTCCTATCGCAAGTGTCATTTAGATAGTAAGCAGTAAATAATAAAAAGAGTTTTGGTGAATGGAAAACCTCCACATGATGGTATAAACCCGAAAAGACGAAAAGCCAAAAAGAAAACCACGTGACTACCTACCTTAGGGATGTAGACGTAGGCTCACTTGATATCAAACTCATATTCGCAGTAGATTGGAAGAGATCTGAGTTCCAGTCCAATGCCCTTAGAATAGGGAATATGAGCCTGCATTAAAATAGCAAGACAGAAGGCAAGATTTACCGAGGAAAGAGGCTTTTGGTGTGGTAATCCTTACCTTGGGTGATCCCACTCCTTCAAAATATTGAAGAACGGTTTCTGGATGAAGAAACGAGAAGATATTGAGAGAGGATAGGGTTTGGAGCTCAAAAAGTGCCCCCCCCTGAGTTCTGTCTGCTGGAATGAAAAAGGAAAGGATTAAGGACTTAAAGATATTTAAGGGAAAATCTGTAAATTTACCCAGATCACGGTCGCACGGTTTAGGTGCACGATTTACCAAATTGTGCGCACATCCCTGACTCTAGAAAAAGGATCACACGAGTTAGGTTCACAGTTTACCCAAACCATGCACAAACCGTGCGCACCTCCCTGCTTCTAGACCAAGGAGCACATGGTTTACCAAAAGCGTGTGCAAGCCATGCGCAGGCTATGCACCCCTGTCTGCAAGTCCATTTCTCAAACTCCCAGGCTCTGAACAAGCCCCGGACACTCCCCGAACCTTCCTTAGGATGTTACAAACATTAAGAAATCTTAAAGGAAATATTTGAAAGCGAAACTATCGATCCTTACCTTTTCCAAAGAGTAAGGTCGTTACAACCTCCCCTCCTTAAAGAAAATCATCCCCGAGTTGGCCTTCCGAGGGTAAGGAGGTGTCACCAGCGAGAAGCTCCGGCCATTGAGATCGTATATCAGCCTCCTTCTCCCAGTTCTTGTCTTGTACTCGTCTGGGCTGCCATAGCACCCATACAAGAGGAACGAACCTTCCTCGGATTGTCTTCACACTCCGGTCGACAATTCGCATCAGATACTCCTTGAAGGAAGAATCCATATCTAGTTCAACCTCATCAGGATGAAACACATGAGTCAGACCTGAAAAGTACCAGCAAAGCTGAGATACATGAAAAAAATTGTGCATGGTCTGATATCTCTGAGGAAGTGCAAGCTGGTAAGCTACTGGTCTGATCTGCTTCACAACCTCAAAGGGTCCTATGCACCTCAGTGAAAGATTACCCTACTTCCGAATACGTCTCTACCCTAACTTGGGTGAGACCTTCAAGAAAACCCGGTTCCTGACCTCAAACTCAAGAGGTCGTGAGTGCTTGTTAGCATAAGACTAATGTCTAGACTGAGTTGTCTACATTCGCTTCCTGATAAGCTATATCTACTCAGTAGTTTCTTGCACAAGACATGGTCCTAGAACAGCTGCCCCCTTGCTTCAAGAAAACATAAAAGGCGAGTGACAAGGCCTACCATATAAGGCTTCATAGTATAACTGCTATCTACACATGCACGTAACATATCCTCTAGTACCTGTATAGTCCTCTCGGTCTGTCCATCAGTCTGGGGGTGATAGGTCATACTCAAAATTACCTGCGTACCTAAAGCCTTCTGTAAACCCTGCTAGAACCAAGATGTACAATGAGGATCTCTGTCTGAAACAACCGAACGAGGTGCTCCATGAAGGCGTACTATTTCCATAACTTACATCCTTCCCAAGTGATCAACCGTGAAGGTCTCCCGCATTGGTAAGAAATGTGTGACCTTCATCATAAGGTCGATGATAACCCATACTGAATCACTGCCATGAGGTGACCTGGGTAATGCAATTACAAATTCCATAGAAACATCATCCCATTTCCACTCAGGAATGGAAACCGGCTGCAAAAACCCAGCCGGACACTGATGTTCCGCCTTCACCTGCTGACAGGTGGAACATCGCGTGATGAAACTGGCTATCTCTCGCTTCATGCTAGGCCACCAATAATTTTGTCACAAATCAGGATACGTTTTCGTTATTCTAGGGTGAACTGCCCAAGCTGAGGTGTGGAAATCCCTTATCAGCTCCTCTCGGATGTCTGCTGGGACCCATACGTGCCCACGGAACAACAAATTATCACCCTCATCCACGGTCCAATCAGTAGAGGCATCATCAGGGACACATTCCCATAGGACAAGGCCTTCTGGATCTGATAATTGTCTTGCCGGACCCGTTCTAGAAGAGTAGATGTTGCCGTTAAGGCTGAGAGAACGGTCTGACCCTGACCCTCCTAAACCTCAATGTGCATCTCTGAAAATAGGGTCATCAACATCTACTCCACATTAGATTCTTGAACTACTTGTGACTGAGTTTTCCGACTCAGAGCGTCGGCTACTGAATTTCCTTTCCCAGGAGTGTAGGCCAATTCAAAATCAAAATATTGCAGGTACTCAACCCACCTGTGCTGCCTAAGATTCAGATCCCACTGAGTGAAGATATACTTGACGCTTTTATGATCAGTGAATACCACAAAACGCTCTCCCAATGAATAGTGACTCCAACTGCGTAAGGCATGAACAACCACTGCGAGCTCGAGGTCTTGCGTCAGATAATTCCGTTCATGAGGATTTAACTGATGAGAACCATACGCAACGTCTTGCTTGTCCAACATCAAGACTGCTCCAAGCCCGAAACCTGATGCATCACAATAGACTGTATAAGCCCTGACCAGCTCTGGAAAGATCAATATCGGTGCCAAAGTCAGTCTTCCATTCAGTTCATGAAAATCTATTTCACATGGTTTCAACCACTCGAATCTCACCCCCTTTTTAGTCAAAGCAGTAAGCGGTGCTGCTAGGCATGAAAAGTCCTGAATGTACCACCTATAATATCCATCAAGCCCCAAGAAACAACTAATATCAAAGAAGTTCTTGGGTTTCTTCCAAGAGACTACAACACTCACCTTCTCAGGGTTAACTAAAACTCCAGACTCAGAAATAATGTGACCTAGGAAATGAACTTTATTTGTCCAAAAGTGGAATTTACTGAGCTTATCATAAAGTTGATGCTCTCTTAGTTTATTCAGCATGATCTCAAGTTGGGTTGCATGGTCGTGTCTTGAACATGAATAGACTAAGACATCATCCAAAAATACCTCCATAAAAGAATCAAGGTATGGGTGAAAAATCCGATTCATAAGAGCCATAAACACTGCAGGTGCATTTGTAAGCCCAAACGGCATGACAAGGTACTCATAGAGACCATACCTGCTCATGAATTCCTTACGAGGTATGAATGAAGTCTTGACAAGCAACTAGTGATATCCCAACCTCAAATCTATCTTGGAAAACACCTTCGCTCCTCGGAGCTGATCGAAGAGGTCATCAATTCTAGGAAAATTTACTGATTCTTAATCATCAGCTGATTTAACTTATGGTAATCCATGCAAAGATGAAGGGTACTATCTGCCTTCATAGAAAAGAGAATCAGTGATCCCCAAGTAGAAGTGTTGGCAAGTATAAAGCCTTTTTCGTCTAGGTCCTACAACTGAATCTTGAGCTCCATAAGCTCCTTAGGTCCCATCCTATAAGGAGGAATGGTCACTAGTGCTGCTCCTGGTACAAGCTCAATGGTAAACTCCACCTCTCGCACTGGAGGTAAACCAGAGAAGTCATCATGAAAGACATCTCTAAATAACTCCACTACAGGAGGATAAGAAGTGGGTTGTAACCCTTGGTCATCGAGGTAAAGACTGGAAACCTGTGCCGTGACACCACCCAACTTTTGTTGTTCGGGTCCTGATCATGTCACACTAAGATCCCATTCTCCCTTATGCACATGTGTGTCACCCTCTGGTGATGTAAACGTCACCCTCCTATGATAGCAGTTAATATGTGCTCTATAGGGAACTAACTAGTTCATCCCAACTATTACATCAAAACTTGTCATCTCCAGAACATACAAGTTCCAAACAAAAAGGTAACCTCCCACCTCGAGGGAAAAATTCAGAAAACGGTGAATGCCCTCTGAACGGACACCTAACGGGGTATCTAGCGTAATCACACATTGATATGACTCAACGTCGAGGCCAAAACTCTCCGCTCGGGAGGCATCTCGAGATGTTGAAAGATGGTCCAGATCGACTCCAGCCAAGACTCATCAGCAAGAGGTCTACAATCTACCTAAAAATTTGGAGGATGTTGAAAATGAATCTTGCGGGTCAACTCTTCCATACTTGGGGCATATCACACACCGCCTTGAATATTCTGCATCATCCTCAAGATACCGTCATGAAACTGGGCATCGGTGCCCATCTCAGGAATAGAGAATGAAGCCATGGGTGGCTCGATTAGAAGATCAACTGGCGGCTCAGGGCCCGCTACCTCAGGAAGGTGGTCGTCGCTGCCTTCAGCGCGCACCACTTGAGGATGTCATGGAGGTACAATGCTACAACACCAAACGAATGTCTCATAAAAGGAATCCAAAAAATTAAAGGCTGAACCCTAGAAGCTAGGACAGGTACTATGCCTTCCTACCTCTAAGATCAACTACCCGCACATACAATGGTTCATAGAAAAACAAGCAAACATTCAAAATTTTCAAATCCAGTGATATAGTTTTTCCCAGCCCATAACTGCCCATACTCCTCATGAACTGAATGATGACACACACTTGGATGTTATTTCTCATTTATTTGCACTAATCAAGCATTCAAATTTCCATTAAATCAAAAAAATTGGTTTAGTTGGAATGTCATTTTCTGATCCCTAAGGGATCATACACCATATGAACCAAAGAGTGACACCCACAAAAACCACATAATTTCTCAATACACAATAAGAATGAAGTGCTATCACAAAGGCACACATATAAAAAAGGAATGAAAATAAACAACAGACAATACTCACTGAATATTTAAATGTGGCATGGCAATATGCATGGTATGATCATATTGTGCCTATCACGATGCATGTTCTAATGTATAACCCTAATTTAATCAGGTCAAACAATGAAATACAAATTTCAACCCAGCAAGTATCAATAACATCACAAAACATGTGAATCACCCAACGGTGAAATGGTATCAATAGTAAATAGAAAAATCAATAACAACATAATTTAGGAAACTTACTCTTTACCCCGTACATGGGTTCGCGACACCGAAGCATAGCTTATAACTAAGTCCCTATGTGTTCTCAGTTTTCCAATCTATTATCGCCAAATAGTAAATCAAGAAAGAAAGAAAATCCTTTGATACCACTTTGTGACGTCCCAGACCCGGCTGCCCCTCAACCAGAGCCTCGAGCCCAGTTAGCCACAGGACCCCTAGCTCGCCTCTCCATATTCCAGGGGCTTCTGACTAGCATCGTGGGTTTAATGGTAAGTCGGTGGGGAGACAGTACCCCCTTTTCAGATTACATAGTGGGAAGTAGTAAAGTGATACAATAGCGGGAGCACAAACAATGGATAAGAAGGAGAACAGGAAAACATACAACTGGACTACAAAATAAAAGTAAACCCTGTATAACATACAAAATCCTCATAGGATGTTTCTAATATCAAATGAATGAATGGCATGCTGATATAAAAGTAAACAAAAACTATCATGCTACAAGCAGTACAAAAGGAAAAAAAATAACAAAAAGGAAGTCCATGAGCATCTCTAGCCAAGCTCGGTCTTCTGCTCTGGAACTCCATCTAGAACATATATATAGACATCAGCAACCTGAAACAGGGCCCTTTCCCCTACTAGTACCTGCAGCATAAAATTCTACACGGGAACGCAGGGGGCCGCCCGGGTAGGGTGTGAGACAAGTCTCAGTAGGCCACCACTAACTATGTCTACGTGTAATCCAAAAAGGGTGATCGAAAGTAAACAATGTGTAATAGACTGCAAGAACGTAAAGAAAAGTAAATGGCAACCTTCCCGCTCAGGTTCCGGAAGGACACCTGGCGGGTCTACCTGCTTCAGCTCATAGATGGTATGTCTGAGTGAGTCACCTGCTTATTTAGAGATACTTATATATATACATATATATAATATGTTGGGTAGGACTGGGACGGAACTCATAGACGTCCTTAACCTAGGGGCAGCACTCTGGATCTTACCCCTAGCCCAACCTTGGAGAATCTCTCATAGTCTATCCCCGGCCCGAAGGCTTAATAATTATTCAAGGGAGCTCTCACAGTCTACCCTTAGACTTAATCCGTAACATAAGGGAGCTCTCATGGTCTAACCTTGGCCCGAAGCTATATCATTTAATTAGGGGAGCTCTCACAGTCTGCCACTAGCCCGAAGCCATATCATAGGGGGCTCTCACAGTCTACCCCGGGCCCAAAGATTGATCATTTAATTAGCATAGGTTATAAGGAATACACTTCTTATAACATTCATATCAATAAAACATGGCATTTCCATCTCACAATATCACATAATCACATTTCAAGCAATCATGAATTTAAAATAATAAATGGGGTTTAGGCCAACTCATCCTAGCCAAGCCCTAACCAATACCATCCCATTTTCCTCACATGGAAAATGGATTTCAAGACATATCCATAAGGTCCAAATGTGAAGAAGGGCTAAAACTCAAGGTATAAAACCTATGGATGTCCATACCGGGGTCATACGGTACCCAAACACCCAAATGAGGGTAGTTCCCATAAGCTCCTATCACAAGGGTCATTTAGAGAGTAAGCAGTCAATAATAATAAGAGTTTTGGCGAAAGGAAAACCTCGGAACGATGGTATAAACCAGAAAAGATGAAAACCCTAAATGAAAACCACATGACTACCAAACTTAGGGTTGTAGACGTAGGCTCAACTGATATCAACCTCAGATTCATAGTAAATTGGAAGAGATCTGAGTTCCAGTCCAATGACCTAAAAATATGGCATATGAGCCTGCATAAAAATAACAATATGGAAGGAAAGATTTACTGAGGAAAGAGGCTTAGGTGTGGTAAGATTTACCTTGAGTGATCCAATTCCTTTAACAGATTGAATAATGGTCACCGGATGAAGAAACGACAAGAGATTGAGATAGGATAGGGTTTAGAGCTCAAAAAGAGGTCTTCCCCTGAGTTCTGTCCGATGGAATAAAAAAGGCAAGGATTAAGGCCTTAAAGATATTTAAGGGAAAAACTATAAATTTATCCATATCCGGGTCACACGGTTTAGGTGTATAGTTTACCAAATCGTGTGCACTTCCATGCCTCCAGAAAAAGGGTCGCACGGGTTGGGGGCATGGTTTACCTAAACTATGCGCAAACCGTGCGCACCTCCATGCTTCCAGACCAAAGGCCGCACGGTTTACCTGAACCGTGCGCAACCCATGCATAGATCGTGCGCCCCTGTTTACAAGTCCATTTCTAAAACTCCCGGGCTCCGAACAAGTCCCAGACACTCCCCGAACCATCCTTAGGATATTACACACATTAAACAAGATTAAAGGAAAGATTTTAAAGCAAAACTAATGATCTGTACCTTTTCCAAAGTGTCGAGTAATTACATAACCCACTCAATCCCTTATCATTCACTATAATGTAATATGATCGATCTTATATTATATATTGATTCTGACACCAATAATAACTCATGGGTGATAATAGGTTTTATCTAATCTCTTCAATATAATGACTAATACTCCCCATAGTTACAAATAAGGAATATATATTAGTCATAAATAGATGACTCTAATATTAAAAATTCACATCCTTATCACCTCCTATTAAACTACATGGACTGACCCTATCGTAAGAACATAAACTATACAACTCAAACTATGTGGTATTCGATTCCTATTATTCTATGATACATTGGATGACTTATGGAGTTGAAAAGTTGATGTGCCAAAACATACCACTTGTCTTATGTGATAAGTATAATATAAACTCCTTGTTCATAGTGCACGAAGAGTTAAGATAATCCTTTGGAATCCATCTTATACCTTGAGTCAAACTTCTAATCATGTTTACGAAATACACCTCGATTCAAGTAACTCCTCTTAGTTAACACATATGGGATTCTTATTAGGTGTCATCCCTAAAACATACCTTCACCGGACTCACATACTAGTTCAGGTATCTCATGGATGCTCATGTGCACAGTCCCTTGCTTGTCTCCTATAGTCACAACATTCATAGCACATGTATCCTACACGGAGCACTTCCTAGATGTAATCCCCAGCCATATATTTTCACGTATATTTATTAATAAAAAATTTTAAACAATATGGTGGATTTCAAATATATTACCCACTCAATTCCTATTTACTTACTCTCTTGTAATATGATTCATCTTTTAATATCTCTTATTTCTCAGAATAATCAGAACTCAAGTGGTATTTGAGGATTTATTTATTTTTCTAAATTATAATGACTGAAATTCATAGTAGTTAGAGATAGGGAATATGTAATAGTCATATTGGTATGAATCTAAACTCTATATGTTATTTTTTTACTACATGATGTTAAATTCCATGGATCCACCTTTTACCATGATCTTAAGTTATATAAATTAAATTATGTGGGATTTGATTTGTATTTTTATAGGATAAATAGGATTCCTCTTTGAGGTTCAAACCAAATTTCCAAAAACACACATTTTCTCTTATGTGATGACCATAAGTTGACTGACCAATTCATAATGAACCTTGTGTTCAGAAACCTCGCTTAGTTCTCTAAAACACATTAATTCATGATTCTCTCCCTAGATTCCTAATATACCATGAGTAGAGATACTCTTCTTGTTTTCCAAATATAGGGATCCACTAAAGAGTATTCCCGAAAACAAACCTTCACCTATCTCACTTAATTATTCAGGTATCTCTTGACATCTTTAGTGCATAATCCCCACTCAGTCACCTAATATCACGCCTTAAATGGAAAATGAATTATCAATGGTAAAACTTCTATGTGTAATCCCCCATTCAAATCCTTTCATGTATAGTTTTAAATTGAAAGGTTAAACCGAAAGGTTAGTACTCAATTGTAATCCTCACTCAATACATTACTAGGTGATTTCATTCAATACAATTGAAATTATTTTATCTCTCATTTCATACTCTTTGAATTAATCATGTGGTCCAAAAGGTTTTAGTTAATCAATTCAATATCTTGACTGATACACATCATAGTTATAAATAGGTAATAATTATTAATCTCAATATCATGACCCTAAACTGCATATTGAACATCCTTAGTTCATGATGATATGTTGCGTGAAAATGTCTCTCTACATAATCATAAACTATAAAACTCAAACTACATGGTATTTGATTCCTGTTTTAAAGGATGTGAAGGACTGCTCTTGGTGTTTGAAACCAAATTTCTCAAAAAGCAAACTTCTCTTATGTGATGAGAATAATATTACCTTCCTCTTCCTAGTGAAATTTAGGTTAACAAACTACTCTTGGTTCCCTTAACACATGGATTGTAGATTCACCTCTTAGTTTCCAATTATAACGTTTTTCAAGATAATTCTATTTTTTCATATATATATATGGACCTAATATTTATTTTAAAACTTCAAATGATCTTGAAAAATTCAATGTGATGAGAATAGGACCTCCTTACGATTGAAAGTATAATAAGACTCATCTTTATAATGTGAAGTGATGGGGATGCCTCTAGTTATGAAATAGAAATGATCCACACCTTCTCATTTTTTGGATTCCATCAAGTATGTTAACTAAAAAATCCCCTCATGCATAAGTATCACACCATCCATTTCTAGAATCCTTTCACAACATATTCAACACAATATTAATGTAAACATTAGGAAGAATTCTGAGACATATGGACATAAATAAAACTTTACTCGTTCATCATTTCACAACCTTAAATTCTTCCAATAGAATCCATGACAAATGGAATTTAAAGGAATAATTTTCCCCATTGAAAAACTCTATACTATGTATGTTATGACTCCTTTCATAGGGAGGCATAGAAATAATTCTTCAGAGGCCTGATCTCAACTCCATAAAAACTTACGTATTCAATGATAGAAATAAATTCCATAGTTCCCAACTATGGATAAAACCCCTAGAGTCACTAACGAATAATAGAACTATGAAAACAATATAATCTATATTGATGTTAACATAGAAACATGGTTTCTATCGGATCATTGGTATAGGGGAATCTTTTCCCACACTATAATTTGGGAAGGATTAAAAGACATATCTTAAATTTATAATTGATTCCCATAGTATGAAATAATTCCACCAAAAATGGTGATATGAGCCTGTACTCATATCTTATCAATGAATTTTAATTCCCAATAATCTATGTTAAAAATCCCAAGGAAAACCTTCCTTTTTAAAGAAGGTCTATAATAATGTTCATGTGAAATTTCAAGGATGAAGGTTTTAATACATTTTTGTCAAAAAAAATAATAGTAAACTATAAATGAATCGATTAACTATGTAAAACCATTCACATCTGAAAAACAATTGATTTATTATTAGATGTCAGAATTACTATCCATAAAAAGTTTCAATATAAAAAAAATCAACGTTATGTAAATCCTTTAACTATGAATATGATCAATCTACCAAGCACTCTTATCTGTGATTCTTCATTAATGATTTTCTTATTTTTTTTTCTTATTTGGACCGTAAAGACACTATATAATGAAAATTTAATCACCAAATGAATAAATTAATTCCCAAATAAAGAGAAATTATTTTAGTACCTTAAATACACCTAATATTGTTGCATACAATAGGCTAATGCACTAATAATATTCCTCCATTTTATTGGAGTTCATGGAATCATTTCTCCGACATACATTATCACAAACCCAATTATATTCAAAGCATTTGGTGAAGTATTTGGCACTTGAATACCATATTAATTTCTCCATCTATACTACTAAGGCAGCTCATGAAATTAATGTTAGGACAAAACCATACAGTCTATCTAGTTGATGACAAGTCATGGTGAAGTAGGTGGCCCCTATTTTTATATCGAACTACTTTGAAAGTTTCTCCTAAAAATATTAAAAAAAGTGCTTAACTTATATTATGAAGGTGGAAAAGACAATTTAACATGTCTAGGAATCTGAGAAGTATCCTTTTAGGAGGTATTCTGCTAACCATGGTCGTCATCATAGACACCAAACCATATAATATATAGATAACTCTATGATTAACATAGCCATCCAGAATAATTCCCCCATAATGAGTATTCTTGGGAAATATGATTACTAAAATTCATGATCAACCCTACATCCTAGCTTCATCGAATGTCCCTAAGTCTCATAGACATATCCTGAGAGTGTCCTAGTGCCAATTTAATATCATCATTATACAAAAGATTTATATTTCAATACAACTAACTATGGTGACTACAACATTCAATGTTGAACCCCATACCATAGCGTTCGGTGAATTTTTATCATTTTTACTCGAAATTTAATATATGGTATCATAAATAAAGTATTAATACCTAAATTATGGATATTCCTACTCTAGAGAAATTTTTTATTCATATATTAGTTTTTACATCAGGAAATTTCACCATAATTGGCCCAAATGATGTTGCGACCATGATAAAATTGAAAAATAAATGTGTATCCATATTTACTACCCACCCACCACTCCAAAATTCTAATGCAGTCTTAAAAAAAATCATTCAATTTTAATATCTATAATATATGATCATGAGTAGATCAATGATAATTTTCATAGCATAAATATAACCACTGAGTGTATCCATTAGGATAAGGTCACCATATATCCTTTAGCTGACCTTATCCAACATAGGGATATTTCTTGACCTAAAGAGGTTGAATCAAGTTACTCCATAGACTTGAAATCATATCAAAAAAATCACTTGATGGAACTATAAATTTATCATCAAAAGTTATTATAACACCCCAATACTAAATATTATCTATTTTATTTCATTTAGATCAAATGTGGTGCAAGCAACACTACACCAAAATGAACCATAGAACAACATATATCTATTAAAATTTATCCATATAATCTGTGGATAAAAAAACATTTAAACTAATTATAATATATATTGATAGAGAGAAATAAAAATTATTCCCATTTTTAATACTAAGGCATTAATTCAAATTCAATTAGCATAGCTAAATAAAATATAAGACTGATTATTTCAATAAAATGTAACGTTTCTAAAAATTATATTTTTTTTAGTGAATACAAATATATTATGTATAAAATTTATTTTTGATATGAATAATATATGAAAACCAATTTTTTTAATGACAAATATGAAATTAGAATAAGAGTTGTTAATACTTTTTGAAAAATTTATTTTCCTATGAAAAATTATTTCCAAAAATATTTATGTTTTAATCTAAAATTTATATTCTAAAAATTTAAAATGTTAATTTGACCAAATTTAGGTATTTTTTTAAATTTTAAAAGGAATATTATCTTAAAATTAATTTTCATATTTTTTTGAAATGATTGGTTTTTAGGTGAATAGTGTGAAATACTCATATTATTAAAATCATAATTATTATGACCTTATCATGAAACAAGAATGGAATTAAAGATAATTAAACCTTTTATATATAAAAATTTATATTTATAAATTAAAATAAATAATCTAAAAAAATATTTTGAATTTAGTTAACCCATTTATAACTTTTTTGAAACTTAATAAATATCTTAATTTAAAAACATGTTTAATTTCTTATATTAGAAATTAATTTTCACCACTTTTAGAAATTAAATATATAAAATTGGATTTAATATTTTAGATCAATGTTATCATATTATTTAAAATGATGAATTTCATTTTTAGGTTAATATTATGATAACTAAGATTATACTTTGTTACCATGATAATATTAAAACTTTTACTTTAAAAAAATTATTTTATTAATATTGGGTAATTTTTATCTAATAAAATAAATTAATATATTTTAAAATTAGTCTTCATTAAAAAATTTGTACCTATATATAAATATATAATCACTCATTAAACTGGTAATCACTACTAAATAATATTAAGAACAATATACTATAAACAACATTTTTCTTTAAAACAATTTTTCTATATATTTAATATTTTTATTTAATAATTAATTATATCTTATATAATAGTTGAATCAGAATATATGGAGATTTAATTTCAGTTTCTAGCTTCGAAATTTTGTTTTATATGTTACCTTTTATTTTAAATGAAATAGAAACTACTATGGTAAAGTCTAGTGTCCATGCAAAAACCCAAAATGGAAAAATATAAAAAACAATTGTTAAAATTGTTAAAAATGGTTAATGATTTTTTAAAAATTATATTATCTCAAAAAAAATCCAGTAAATCTAAATTTTGGATCCCAAACCCTTAAATTGTTTTTCTCCATTATTGAACAACAAATTGTCTTCATAAATGTTCTATTTTCTTCACATAGAAAAGGGGATACATCCACCAATTATTCCACCCATATTCCAAAAAAAATTACTTTTTTAAAATCTAAAAAATTTCTTCTTATATAAACCTTCTTCATTTTCATAATACACTATTTTAAATTATTTATCATAATCCATTCATTTCCAAGGATAATTCTAATAGAAAGTTCACGGTCCGAATGTGTGTATTCTTAATCCTTGTATTTTATTCTTAATGTTTCTCTTAAAAAACAATCATAAATATAATAATATAATAACCTCATTCAAATTATTACATTTAATTTTTATTATACTAATTTAACCCCCATTGTTTATTAATTTCCATCCTTGAAAAATAGAAGAAAAACATTAATCGTGCGTTGTGTGGGCACTCACCACCATGAAGTAACATTTTTTTATTTTTCATATTGGTTTAATTTATATTTATAAAGAAATTTAAATATGTTTAGTAAACATATAAAAATCTAAATAATATCATTATAATTCTATTATAATTATGTTATACTCTTATTTAACTATTTCACTATGATGTGATGTAGGGTGTTTATGTTTCGGGTTAGTTTAACCACATACATAAACGATTCAATAAAACTCAATCCGACACTACTAGAAAAACAAGTATTTGCGACGGGATCCCGTCGCAAATGACCCGTTGCTGAAAACGGTGTCGTAATAAAAAATTTTTGTGACAGGCCCATCGCTAAAGCCTTTTTCCGCGACGGGGAGAATCCCCGTCGCAACTAGTATTCTGTATATTTGTAAAAAACTTTTCAAAAACTATTTTCGACGGGCCCCGTCACAAATACCTGTTGCGACGGGCCCGCCACAAATAGTTTTTGCGACGGGTCCCGTCGCAAATACTATAAAAAAAATTATTAATAAATTATTTTAATTAATATAATAATAGAATTATAATTCACAAATAAAAATAATAAATTATTTTAATTAATATAATAATAATAGAATTATAATTCAAAAATAAAAAATAATAGAATATTATTAAATGATTTAATTAATATAATAATATTAGAATTATAATTCATAAATAAAAAAAATATTAATAAGTTATTTTAATTAATATAAAAATAATAGAATTATTTTACATTCAAATATTAAAATAATTCAAGTATTACAAAAAAAATATAATTAAATTATAATATTATAAATTTTTAATATATATATATATAATTTAATATTATAAAATATAAATAATATTATTATTCATATTAATATTTTTATTTAAAAATATAATATTATTAATATTTTATAATGAGACAGAAACTACGAATAGAAAAAAAAATCATATTTTGATTTCACAAATTTTATAACATAAATACAAACTCTAATCTGAAGGTGGGGGAGGTGGGGGATCTGCAGATGGTGGTGGAGGAAACTCCATCCCTAAAGCATGAGTGAGTCGGTGCATGTACTCAATCTGCTCCTGATGCTGCTGCTGGCACAGACTCGTCTGCTCCTCATACAGCTGCTGCTGGCGTCGACGCTCCTCCTCATGTTGCTGACGCATCTGCTCCTGCTTCTATCCGAGACTCTCTATTAGTGCAGTCTGAGATCGCAACTGATCCTCATGATGTGTAGCAGAAGAAGATGCGCGATCTCCTCTCGAGCTGGACGCCGACATCGCAGCACTGCCATAATAATCTCCGGGAGTCATTCGAGAGCCGATACCAACTACCCGGCCCTTCTCGAAGGCATACTGGGTGGCCTGCATCCATGCCGCCTCATCAAACTGACGGCCAATGTTCTGATCTGATGACTCGGCCTGACTCTCAGGCCGGGCATGTGACGCTGCGGCCTCATATGACTCCTGTAGTTGCAATTTAAAATTAAAATTGTGAATATATTATATGCAGTTAATTTTGAAACTTGAAAACAAATAATACTGACCACGATGTGATGCTGATGATCACCTGTGAGCTCCCTAGTAGCAGGATCACTATACATCCTCCGATATACGTCATACTCCGTAATATCGGGGTGCTCGACAGCCTAAAAGAATAAAAAATAAAATGTTAATATTTATAGTTTGTAAAATATTTATAAATAATGTACGTACCAGATATTGTCTATGAGTACTGAAAGAACGACTCCCAGCTCGATGAGTCACCTCCTGTCTCCCCCGATTCTGCCTCCCCACCGATGATCTCCTCTGAAAGCCACCACTCAACCAGTGCGCACATAATCCATCCCATACAAGGGATGAAATGTACTCTGGTCGGTGTGCTTTACATGACTCGTCAAAATCTGACACTCCTGCTTTCTTCATCGCAGCTTTTCTTAAATTGTGCAAAAACTGACGAAGGCGATCACGCATGGCCACCTCTCTTGCCTCATGGATGGCGTCATGCATGGTATCCTCGATCGAATACCATAAACCTTACAAACAAATCAAAATATCAAGTTAGAAATGAAATAATTTTCAAAATAAAAATTATTTATTTACGTACATACCAACCAATGGCCGAACATGGCCTGCTGCACATCAATGGGAATCTGCTCCCATGTGGTCCACGGCTGAGAGAAATAGTTGCGCAAAATAGCACTTCCCTATCCGACTGCTATATGCGGAAAACTGTAAAAATAATAAACATTTATAATGTGAATAGATTAATGAAATATTAGTCAAATCTACAGGTTATCACACAGGTTATAACACCTCCGTGTGTGTGGATCAAACCCAAGACGTGGACGTCGCTCGGGGACGGGGTCAGGAATCATCAATCGTGCAAGACCGCGCCCCCTCCGCGTACTCCCTGGAGCGCCTGCATGCTGAGGGTTATCTGTCAGCAACTCATCCGCATCGAAAGTCAGGTCAGCATCCGCCAACTCACGAAATGTGGCGTCATCCATCTGAAACAGAAAATGTTAATGTTGTTAGCAAATAATTGATAATTACTATTATATATACATATATACATATTATGATTGTATATAAATACCATGGAATTCTATCAGTGTTCATCTTCATCATCATCTTCATATATGTCAATGTCATCTTCATATTCCTCCTTAACATCATCGATATCCATTCGAGTTACAGTTGCTTCATCTCTTACCATTTCAAATTCATATGTGACATCATTAACATCATCGTCATCACTGACTCTTAAATGTGGGGTGTCGTCATCGATACTCATGTCTCTTTGTAAAAAAGATTGATTTTGAGTACTCTCATGAAAAACTTCAATTATTTGCACATTAGTGAAAGCACATTCACTTTGACTAAACTGATTGCCTCGAATTTTTATTTTTATTACACTCCACCAATCAATCAAGTCTCTTGATGTAGCACAGTACTTTGCGTAATAAACTTGATATGCCTGTTGAGACAATAAGAATGGTTCATTTACTGCGAGAACACTTTTACATTTAATATCGATGATTCCATGAGTCAGATGAACACGCACGCCTCTCTCTGTATCCAACCACCGACATTTGAACATGGTTATGTAATGTTGTCCAAGATAACAGAGTTCAATGATTTCATCAAGTATGCCATAAAAGACAACTTCATTTTCTCGATGATGAGATCCTCTCAAGCTAACTCCACTGTTCATTATTTTTTTCGATTCCCCATATGCATGTGTGTGGAATCGAAATCCATTCACCACATATGCATTATAAGTTTAAACAAGTTTTGAAGGTGGGTTACTCAATACACACAGCCTTTTGTCAATTTCATCAGCATGCCGAGACACCTGAAAATTTGTGAAATAATTATCAATATAGTAAACTATACATTGAATGAGTTGTTAAAAGATAAAGAATTTATGTTACCAGTTTTTGAAACCACTGAGAGAAATTTTTCAGTCGACGTTCTTCGAGAGCAGCTGCTATAATTTGTGGAATTTGTTTCTTGATATGATTATCATAAAACCTAAAAAAACCAAAGTTATTTACTGTAACATAAATGATAGAATAAGTGATATAAACACTTACAGTACAACTGATGTCATCTCTTCACAGTTGAGCAGAACATACGTATGAGCTCTATGATGTTCATCATCTGAAAGCCAGCGTTCATAAACTCCACCAAAACCAAGCTCTGACTGGTTGAAAACAGATAATTGATTGTCGATTTCATCAATATTCCTCTCTTTCCATCCCATTCGGTTGTGTTTTGAAGGATACTCAGATTCAAAATAATGGGAGCAGAAAAAAGATATTTCCTCTAGCAAATAAGCTTCTGCAATAGATCCTTCAACAGATGCTTTGTTACGTACTTTTCTTTTCAATTTTTGCATGCATCTTTCAAATGGGTACATCCATCGAAACTGTACTGGACCTCCACATTTGGCTTCATATGGAAAATGTAACATCAAATGTTCCATTGAGTCGAAGAAAGACGGCAGAAATATTTTTTCCAGTTTACATATAATTACAACAACATCTTTTTCAAGTTTGCCTAGAGCATCATAATCTGCTGTAGCCGCACAAATTTCCCGAAAAAAAATGAGACATGTCTGTTATGGAATCCCAAATCACAGAATTCAACAGACCTCTTAATCCAATGGGTAGAAGTCTTTCCATTATAACATGACAATCATGACTTTTTAATCCAGTAATATGACAATTCTTTACACATCTACCCAAATTGGAAGTACATCCATCTGGAATTCTCAAATCTGCAATCCATTGACAAAATAATAAACGGTTTTCTTTAGACAATGTATAAGCTGCTTTTGGTTTCAGAAACATTTCTATTCTGACATTCTCAAACAGTTCCAATTCTGGACGCCTGGAAATTTGGGCAAGATCTAAACGTGCATTTACATTGTCTTTGCTCTTTCCTGGCGTATCCAAAACAGTATGAAACAAATTATCAAAACAGTTCTTCTCAATATGCATGACATCTAACATGTGTCGGACCAACAAATCAGACCAATATGGAAAATCCCAAAATATGCTACGTTTAATCCAATTGTGTTCTTTCCCAAAACTAGAAATTTTCTGTTGGTTTATTGTGGGAACAAAAGTGATGGGATGTAATGAAAATACAACTGATTTTAACTCCAAACCTGATAGAATTTTTGGAGGTCCATCCCTTTCAACTGTTCCTTTTCTGAAATGAGATCTGTTTCTGCGAAAAGGATGATCAGCTGGATGAAATCTGTGATGACAGTCAAAATAACAAGGTTTCTTTCCATGAATGAGCATAAATTCTTTGTTCTCTCCCATACAGTAAGGACATGATTTCTGACCATGTGTACTCCAGCCGGATAACATCCCATAAGACGGGAAGTCACTTATTGTCCACATCAATGCTGATCTCAGTATGAAATTCTATTTCGTTGCAACATCATATGTACTGACACCAAAACTCCACAATAAATTTTATTCAGCAATCAATGGTTTCAAATAAACACCAATATTTTCTTCGGATGTCCTGGAATTAGTAAAGTCAAAAAGATATATGGCTCATTCATCAACATCCATGGAGGTAAATTGTACGGAGTTAAAAAAACAGGCCAACATGAATATTGACTACCATAAGATCCAAACGGACAGAAACCATTGGTGGAAAGGCCCATTCGAACATTTCTAGATTCTAAAGAAAAGGATGGATGTACTCTATCAAAATGTTTCCATGAGTCACCATCGGTTGGATGATTCAAGATTTTATCGGTTGAAATATTCTCTTTATTCCATGACATCATTGTCGTTGTATTCTTAGACATGAATAAATGCTGAAGTCTGGATGTAAGCGAAAAATATCTCAACTGTTTTACAGGAATCAAACCAGACTTCCCGGGTTGTCCTTCTTTATATCTCAGTTGCCCACATGTGGGACAACTATCCAACGACTCATTTTCCCCAGAATATAAAATGCAATCATTTGAACATGCATGAATCTTCTGAAAAGTAAGTCCCAAATTTCGAACCAGCCTCTTACTCTCATAGTAATTTGCAGGTAAAACATTTCCTTCGGGTAACAGTGTTTTAAGTAAAGAAAATATCTAGTCAAAACAGGTGTTTGACATTCCATTATCTGATTTGATAGCCATAAATTTTGCAACTGCTTCTAATTTGCTCATCTTGCAGCGAGGATATAATGCATCCTCAACAGACTTCAACAACTCATAAAATTCAGACGGTGCCAACTCAGGATTTGAAGCTATATCAGCCGGAGTTTCTGTATGTTGAACAGATGAACCTGCAACATCATTTACTAAATCTTGAAACTGGGATGGATCCGGAATCAAGTTGGTATCACCTTCTCTGGAACTGCTTTCACCGTGTTGATACCAAAAAACATAATCTGGTTCAAAAAAACGCAAGAGATGTTCTCCCACTTTGTCAAACATATCAAACGTTCTCAATGCACATTTTCTACAAGGGCATTTTATTTTTCCTTCTAAAACAAATTCTGGATTTGATGCCGCAAATGATAAAAAAGTCTCCACACCCTCTACATATATTGTATTTAAACCAGAACCATTTGGATTTCTACGTTGATTTATCCATATGCGGTCACCTAATAATGATTGTTGACGACCTCGTTGTTCCATATTTCTCTATAAAGTATAAAAGCATTACTAGTTTTGAATAATTTGTAAAAAAAACACTCAAGCTAGGATAATTATAGAGTTTAGATCATACACGACTGAAGCAAACTTTTTATTGAGATAGACCTAAAAATTAACCCTTTAAGAATTAAATATGTTAAGAATAAAGCAAAACATGTTACAAATATTGATAATTTTAATATTATATAAAGTTTTTATTATTTTCCTAGTACTAATATTATTGATAATTATTCCTAATTATTGTTAATTATTACTAATTATTACTAATTATTACTAATTATTACTAATTATTACTAATTATTACTAATTATTACTAATTATTACTAACTATTACAAATTATTACTAATTATTACTAATTATTACTAATTATTGGTAATTATTACTAATTATTTGTAATTATTACTAATTATTACTAATTATTACTAATTATTGGTAATTATTACTAATTATTACCAATTATTGGTAATTAATACTAATTATTGGTAATTATTACTAATTATTGGTAATTATTAGTAATTATTGGTAATTATCGGTAATTATTACAAATTATTGGTAATTATTACTAATTATTGGTAATTATTACTAATTATTGGTAATTATTACTAATTATTGGTAATTATTACTAATTATTGGTAATTATTACTAATTATTACTAATTATTACTAATTATTGGTAATTATTGGTAATTATAACTAATTATTACTAATTAATACTAATTATTGGTAATTATTGGTAATAATTACTAATTATTGGTAATTATTATTAATTATTACTAATTATTGTTAATTATTACTAATCATTGGTAATTATTACTAATTATTACTAATTATTGGTAATTGTTACTAATTATTCGTAATTATTACTAATTATTAATAATTATTACTAATTATTGGTAATTATTACTAATTATTACTAATTATTACTAATTATTGGTAATTATTGGTAATAATTACTAATTATTACTAATTAATACTAATTATTACTAATTAAAACTAATTATTGGTAATTATTGGTAATTATTACTAATTGTTGATAATTATTACTAAATATTGGTAATTATTACTAATTATTACTAATTATTACTAATTATTACTAATTATTGGTAATTATTACTAATTATTACTAATTATTACTAATTATTGGTAATTATTGGTATTTATTACTAATTATTGGTAATTATTACTAATTATTACTAATTATTACTAATTATTGGTAATTATTCCTAATTATTGGTAATTATCGGTAATTATGGGTAATTATCAGTAATTATTACTAATTATTGGTAATTATTACTAATTATTGGTAATTATTACTAATTATTGGTAATTATTACTAATTATTGGTAATTATTACTAATTATTACTAATTATTACTAATTATTGGTAATTATTACTGATTATTACTATTTATTACTAATTATAGGTAATTATTGTTAATTATTACTAATTATTACTAATTAATACTAATTATTGGTAATTATTTGTAATTATTACTAATTATTGGTAATTATTACTAATTATTGGTAATTATTACTAATTATTACCAATTATTATTAATTATTACTAATTATTACTAATTGTTGGTAATTATTACTAATTATTACTAATTATTATTACTAATTAATACTAATTATTGGTAATTATTGGTAATAATTACTAATTATTGGTAATTATTATTAATTATTACTAATTATTACTAATTATTGTTAATTATTACTAATTATTGGTAATTATTACTAATTATTCCTAATTATTGGCAATTATTACTAATTACTGGTAATTATTACTAATTATTACTAATTATTACTAATTATTGGTAATAATTTCTAATTATCACTAATTATTACTAATTATTGGTAATTATTGGTAATTATTACTAATTATTACTAATTAATACTAATTATTGGTAATTATTGGTAATTATTACTAATTATTGATAATTATTACTAATTATTGGTAATTATTACTAATTATTACTAATTATTACTAATTATTACTAATTATTACTAATTATTGGTAATTATTACTAATTATTACTAATTATTACTAATTATTGGTAATTATTCCTATTTATTGGTAATTATCGGTAATTGAGGGTAATTATCTGTAATTATTACTAATTATTTGTAATTATTACAAATTATTGGTAATTATTACAAATTATTCCTAATTATTACTAATTACTACTAATTATTACTAATTATCGGTAATTATCGGTAATTATTGGTAATTATTACTAATTATTGATAATTATTGGTAATTATTCCGAATTATTGGTAATTATTCCTAATTATTGGTAATTATTACTAATTATTACTAATTATTGATTATTATTACTAATTATTACTAATTATCGGTAATTATTCCTAATTATTACTAATTATTACTAATTATTGGTAATTATTACTAATTATCTGTAATTATTACTAATTATCGGTAATTATTACTAATTATCGGTAATTATTACTAATTATCAGTAATTATTACTAATTATTGGTAATTATTGGTAATTATTACTAATTATTGGTAATTATTGGTAATTATTGGTAATTATTACTAATTATTGGTAATTAATCCTAATTATTGGTAATTATTCCTAATTATTGGTAATTATTCCTAATTATTGGCAACTATTCCTAATTATTGGTAATTATTCCTAATTATTGGCAACTATTCCTAATTATTGGTAATTATCGGTAATTATTGGTAATTATTGGTAATTATTGATAATTATTGGTAAATATTACCAATTATTCCTAATTATTACTAATTATTCCTAATTATTACTAATTATTCCTAATTATTACTAATTATTGCTAATTATTACTAACTATTACTAATTATTACTAATTATTACTAATTATTGGTAATTATTGGTAATTATTCCTAATTATTACTAATTAGTGGTAATTATTAGTAATTATTACGAATTATTACTAATTATTGATAATTAATAATAATTATTACTAATTATTGGTAATTATTACTAATTATTGGTAAGTATTACTAATTATTGGTAAGTATTACTAATTATTGGTAATTATTACTAATTATTGGTAATTATTACTAATTATTACTAATTATTCCTAATTATTGATAATTATTCGTAATTGTTCCTAATTATTAGTAATTAAATGAATAATTACCAATAATTAGGAATAATTACCAATAATTAAGAATAATAACATTATTAGTATATTTTATTATTAATATTAAAATAATATAATTTTCTAATTTATATACAATTCTCCTTTCATCTGTGTATTTTCTCTCTCCACATACAAATAATACATGTGGAGACAGAAAACACACAGATGAAAAGAGAATTGTATATATATAAAAAATTATATTATTATAATATTAATAATAAAATATATTAATAATGTAATAATGTTATTTTTCCTAATTATTGGTATTTATTACTAATTATTAATATTTATTCTTAATTATTAAAAATTATTACTAATTATTCCTAATTACCATTAACTATGAACAATACTAATAATTTAAATTTATTAAGTAACAAAACAATGTAAACATTATTAAATTACATCTAATTAAGAATAATTGAAATTAATAAAAAATTAAAAATAAATATTAAATTGAAATGAACATAAATACCTTGAAAATTGATCTGAGGTTGATCTCTGATCGTTCTTCGAAACATCAATATCAACTCCGGAGAAAAAAATTAAACTTGAGAAAAACTGAACTTTAGAAATAAAATTTTGAGAGAAGAAGAAGATGGAGTTTGAGAATGATTTGAAAAAAACGGATGGGGGTATTTATAGGTTAGGATATTTGCGACAGGTCCATTTGCGACGGGTATCCCGTCGCAAATAATATTATTTGCGACAGGTACCCGTCGCAAATACCTTAGCCATCATTTGTTACGGTCAACGGTTAAATAGTTATTTGCGACGGGTCCCGTTGCAAATAACCACCTGCCGACATACTATTTGCGACGGGGGAATATTACCGTCGCAAATACCTTTTACCGCCGCCGGTTATTTGCGACGGGAATATTCCCCCGTCGCAAATATGTTTCCCACGATTTGGAGCGCAAAGCGCGCCAGTCCTTTTGCGACGAGGAAAGCTATCCCGTCGCAAAAGGCTACTTATTTGCGACGAGCAAATACCCCCGTCGCAAATCAGTTTTTAACGGGGCTATTTGCGATGAGAATAAATCTCGTCGCAAATAACCCGTCGCAAATACCCATTTTTCCCGTAGTACGAGTGGATATGAGAATATAAGTAATAATTTTATTATAAGATGATAATAAAATAATTATTTTTTTAATTTTTAAATTTATTATTTAACATATTATTAAAATACCATCTTTGATCTCTAAAATTACCGAAATAAGTCGACATTGATCGAATTTTATGGAAAACAAATTAAAACACCATATAATATGTAATAATAATTTGATAAAGATGATTGATATTAAATTAAATATATGTGAATAATTATACTAAGAAAGAATATAAAAAACATAAGTTTATTATTTAGAAAGTTAATAACAAGTGAAGAATGAATCAAGAACAACTTCGGGGTTGTTTCAAACTCAATTTGCAGCCATTGAATAAATAAATTATTATTGAACATTATTGTCTATGTTTTATTTATTATAAATAATTAATAAATTGAATATTATTTAATAATTATTTTTTTGTTTTAAAATCCTTCTTTATAACCTCATTATCAAATTATTATTACATAAAATATTTTGTTAATATAAGGGATTCATGTCTCAATTTTCAATCCATGAGAAATATTTCTTATCATGCATCATGTTTTATTGAATGGTGTTTTTAATGACCCTTTAATATTTTTTATCTTGGTTTTAATATATTTCAGGATATTCAATGTTCAATTCCATTTTCCTTCTCTCTTGGGTTTTTAAGAAAAAAATCTACAAAAGCTGTAAGGGTTTGTTGTCTGAAATTATTTTGTTTCGATGAATTTTTATTAGGAACCTAAATTTTTTATATGGTTTATATGATTCAAAATAAATTTATCAAACCATGAAAAATATATTATTCATGATATTATATGGTTAATTTTAATCTCTCTATCATTCAATGCATTTTTATTTTTATTTTACTTGAATCATAACCATTTTCTCAACTCAATTTCCTTCACCTTGATTCATAAATTCCTTTCTAGATTACAATCATTGAAGCCCCTTTAATCCTAAAAATTCCTTTTCTCCATGGTTTTTTCTGTTTTTCTCTTGTAATTTTACATTGTTTCAATCATATCGATTTCCATGATAAAAAACCCGCTCAAACAAAATTTTGACAATGGAAGGAATAATTCCCATTCATCCTAAGAGAACATTTCCTTCATGGCCATATTTTCCTACTCGATAAAGGTCTTATCTCTTTTTTTGAAAAACAATATAGACAATTTTATATGATTCACATTATTCACTTTCCCTATTTTAAAAATTAAAATATAATTAACTTTTTACGATTTGGGTTATAAAAAAGTGTTTTTCAAAATTATTGAAAATGTTTTATATTCTTCCAAAATAAAATATTTTATCTTACATTAGACATTTCCTCTACAAAATAATTTTGTATTTTTATGGAATCCATTACTGGGTATTTATTAAAAATTAATGTTTTAATATATCTCAAAAATTTTCTTTCCACTCCTTTTGAAAATGACTTATTAGAAGAAAATTTTTACTTTGCCTTTTAGACATTATTTATAAAAATATGATGAGAAAATTCATTTTAAAATTTTTTCATAAGAAACAATTTCCAATAATTTTTAATCTTAATTAACATAATTTTTTATTTTACATTATAAATTATTTTTCCATTAATCTATTAGTTTTATTTAAAAAGTTTTCATGGAAGAAAGTTTATTTTCATCGTTATTTTAAAAGTAAAATTCTTTTATTCTACTGAAAGTATTCTTCGTATAATAATTGATATCTTATATTAGTTTTCAAAAATTGGAAATATTAAATCTCTAAAATATAAATGATCCCCCAATTACTTTCTCTTTACAAATCATGTTCAGATCACAAGGTAAATGTTTTCTTCCAATGCCTTTCCTTTGGGAACACTCTATAGTTCCTTCCTTTGATTGAAGGGTGATCACCTATATACCATAAATCAGTTCATTGGAGAAATTATTAAATTAACTGTATAACCCTTACTCTATATATTTTTAGTTTAAGGGGTTCATATAAAGAAAACTATTCAATTTATTATTCTCGGAGCTATTTAAAATAAATATATTTATTATTCTAACATGGATGATTTTTGACTAGTTGACTATGTGTTGATTAACCCCAAACCTTCTTTATTTTGATGGTTTATGATCATAATATCCCTTTTATACATATAGGGAAAATTATTTCTATTACATATATTGTTATTCAAATAAAAATTATATTTATAAAGTTCACTAATTATTTTTTTCTCGTCCATAATCTTTATCCATATTGATTATGATCATGTTATCCCTTATATTGACATGCGGAAAAGAGTTGGTGTTTTGTATGATGTCATTCGATTTTATATGATTATTGGTAAGATGAATATGTATGGATTAACCATCCAAATTATTTCTCTGATGTGTTATGATCATTTAATCTCATTTAATAACACGGGGAAAGTATTTTCATTTCATATATCGTGGTTACAATATGTATGATTAATGGAAAGTTTATGATGTATTTTTAACCATCCATATTCTTTCTATATATTGGTTATAATCACGTCATCCATTTTATTGAAGTGGGTAAATGTATTGGAATTTCTTGTGTTTTTTTCCTCATTCAAATGATTATTAGAAAAGTGGATTATGAAATTTTTAATTATTTTCACTTTTATGAATGCATTGCAATTAAGATATTTAAGGGTGGGGCCTGAAACTATATAGTCTCTAGATGCATCCATAGATCTCTTGAGACAAACTATCTTGGGTAATTTGGTGTATTCCTTCCTATAACAAGATATTTTTTTATAAAAAATAGCCTAGATGATAAGTTCATGATGTATAAGATTTGGATGTCTTGGATTAGGGTGTGAAATTAGCTATCCAACATTATGCATTTCATTACTAAGGAACTAATATTGATATCCATATGATCTATTTATTTCAACTATTATTCATAGATATATCATGATTTTTGTTTCATTATTTTATTAAATTATTTTTTATTATCAATTCCCTCCATGTTGTTTATTCTCATATTATTCGCACTTATCAACTTTTATTGTTAACATTTATATTTAATCTTACATAGATTTTTATACCATAACTTTTTGGGTTTCCATTCACCCATGTGATGAGGAATGTTACTTCATATGTTAAGTATAATAGGATTTCTTGAGTGGATAATTTTTTGTAGATATTGAAGACTTATTATAGATTAATTAGTTTCTAATATAGTGAGAAAAAATATAAATTATTTGAGTAAGACATGGGTTTTTAGTTTATTATTTATCCAAATTATCTAAAACTCTAAACCTAAAATAAGCAATGAAAGTATAGGATATTTATGTATAATAATATATAATTTTTATTGAATCCATTATTTGAATTATGTGTTTTATTCACTATATCCAATAATGTATGTCAAGGGTATCATATTTGTTATTCGAGTAGGGTTTAGATAAATTTTGATATTAGAATATTCTATATTAATGATCTAAATTTCTTTAAATAGTTAAAATATAAGGTTGATAATAATTTAAAAGATATATATAACCCATTGGGATAGTATATGATTTTCTGTTAATTTAATAAAGTAAATTTCATTTAAGAATTTGGTTAAGAGAACTTTAGTGAAATATTTATGGATAAATCTAAGAAAGAATTATAATAATAGGATAACATCCCAATGTTTTTATATTATAGATATTGTATGGTTCTATTAACAATTTCATCCTTTATTGGACAATAAAAGTGCATTTGTTATCAGGAACATATTTATTTAGGGGTAATAAATTGAAAAATTCATATTTGGTATTAACTCGGTCATAACCTTTTGCACAAGAAACATTCCTAACTACACACTAGGCATAATAATTTTAATGGATATTCTTACGTAGATTAGAGTTATTTAAAAAATATCATGAATGATTGATTAGGTTAAGGAATTAGTATAACATATAAATAAGAACATAACCTAAAGAAACCACGATTGAATAGAGTGTTTAGGGTTGAACTAAAGGCTAATGTAACAATTTTGAAGAGTAATAAATTTATTGTTTTAATTTTTCATGTAAATATCATAAAATAATTCTATAATGGTGTTGATTATTCATAAATATCGAATAAATAATTTTGGTTTTAATAATATTTAATCATAAAGGAACAAAGTTATCCATGGGTATCAAGGAAAATTTAGAGATTTTCCTAATAATAAACCTAGTGGGATAGGATCCAGATTTAGAAAAAAAATGATTATACAACACCTTATATCATGAATTATTATTAATAATTTGAATATATTTAATTACAATGATTTATGAATGAATAAAAAGGAGGAGTCACATGTATTTTTAGGTGACAAAGATGATATAGGAAAGAATATTTAATTTCATATGTTTCAAGAATGTGGGAAGAAATAGATCATCGATTTTTAGGGTATAATAATCCATTGTGAATATGAAAAATATGTTTATCGAGTTCCTTATTTCAAGGGAAAAAGAGAATCAACAAATTATTTCTCCAATTAAATCAAATAGGGTAATATGAAAATAAATGCACTAAAAAAATGACTAACGGGGAAAATAGTAACCAATAATTAACATGACCATGGAAATGTTGAAATACTATACAATGACTACAAATTAAGAGTAAAATAATTCATCCATCTATATTTTCCTTTGAATTATGACATATAATTTTTCACCAACTATTGTATATTTTTTAATTATTAAAAACACTTGGTGGCATGACTTCTGTTAAATCTTCATCAAGGATTATGGAATATTATTTACTATGGATATAATTATTTCCCATAATTTGATCATGTTTTATGAATGGATTATACCTCTTTCAATTTAGATTATATCAACATTATTATTGGTAAATCTCACTAAATTTCCTAAATAAACCCATGATCCTCTACTAATATTGACTATGAACTTCCTATGAAAATTAATTTTATCACATAGGTCTTGATACCCAATCACAAGTTTGTTAGTATCTAAAATAGTAGGTTTGACTTCTCATTAGAAATTAAACATTGTATTTGCTCTATATCATGGATACACTAAACTGTTTTCCATAGAGGAAAATAATTAAAAATTACAGGGAAAAATAAATTTAATGGGGGACAATGTAACACCCTATGATCAAAGATTATATATTTTATATCTTTTAGAACCAAATGTGACCCACATAACACTAAACTATTACAAACCACATAATAATAAATAAATATTTAAAAGTATTTGTATAATTCGGGGAAAAATACATTTAATTTAGATATGAAATATTTTTTTAAAAAATGATATTACGATTAATTTATTTTATGCATAATATATATATATATATATTCATATAAAAATAGAATTTTTAGAAAGGTTACCTCTTTAATCATAAACTAATCTTATTAATGAAAATTCAATTACTATTGCTAAATAATTAATAAGATTGGTTTATGATTAAAGAGGTAACCTTTCTAAAAATTCTATTTTTATATGAATATATATATATATATATTATGCACAAAATATATTATTGATTTTAGTAATATATTAACACTAATATAATCAATAATTAATTTAGAATTATAATAATATTTTTTAATATTTAATAAAATTTATATTCCTATAAAACGATTTTAATTATATATTTACATTTTTATGTAAAAGTTAAATTATAAAAATTTTGAATTTTATTTTTACAAAATTAAATTATTATTTTTTATTTGTAATAAAAATATCTGTTTATGATTTATTTTTTAGAATATTAGGAAATAATTGGTTTCTTGTTGAATATTAAAAAATATTGATGTTGTAAAAACCACCATTTTCATCAAATTATCATAACACATGAAAAATGTAAACGTTTTTAAAAACATTTATATAAAAAATATATATTCATAAAATAATATATATAATTTTAAAATACTATTTTGAATTCATTAAACCCATATGTAATGTTTTCAAAACCTATGTAACATTTTACTCTAAAAATGGTTTCTACTGGATTATATTAAAATTTACATTTCATCTTTTGTACAAATTAAATATACGAAAATAGATTTCATATTGTATATAAAAAATAACATAATATTTAATAATTTGAAAATCAATTTTTCAGAAAAAATTTGATTACTAATATTAGTGTTAATGACCATGATAATGGAAAAAATGGTATTTTCAAAGAATTATTTTATTAATATTATTTTATATATCTTTAATAAAATAAATTAATATATTATATATTGTGGATTTTATATTATTTTTGAATATATGTAAAAATATATTATCACTCACTCAATTGGTAGTCAATTTTAATCAGATTAATAACACGTAATGTTAAAAACAATATTTTTCTCCAAATTTGTTTTTATGTATATTAAATGGTTTCGCTTTAAATTTAATTATCTCTTATATATTAATTTTTTTAGAATACATGGATCCTAAATTTTATTTATAGCATCAAAATTTGGTCATAAGGGTTACCTTATATTTTTTGTTAAAAATAAACTACTAGGGTAAAAATAGATTTAAAGGTAAAATTTAAAAAACAAGTGATAAAAATTATGAAATATATTTCAAATATGTGATAAAATGAGTGATTACAGTTTTAAAAACTATATATCACTGAAAACACTATGATTTATCACTTTTGGAACCTTTATCCCTTGAATTGTGTCATCCTGTTATTGAAATATAAGTTTGTTTTACCAAAGTTCTGTTTTCATCATTAATAAAAGAGGAAAATTCCACCCCTTATTGCTACACCCATTACTTTGATATTCTTCTTGAAAAAAAAATTATATCCTCTAATAATCACCTCTCATGTTAATAATCTTTGGGTCTCAATTACTTATCTTATTCCACAAATTTGTAAAGATACATTAAAGACGATGTACGTGGTCCTAACGTGAGTATTACATATTCCATTCTTTTTCTTCTTAATATTTACCTTAGAAAACCTATCATAACCATAGTAATATAAATAAATCACTATCATTAGATTAATTAATTGCTTTTATATTAGTGGAACAAAATTTATCTATTTCTTCCTATCCACTTATAAAATCAAAAGAACGTCAATCAAGCATTGCATGATCTACTGTCTCCACGAAGTAACATTTTTTGTTTTCATCTTAATTTTATTTCATTATCCAACTCAATGAAAATATGATTCAAAAACATTGAAAATTTAAAAAATATCATTATTTTTTTTATAATGATATTGTACACTTCTATAACAATACTCCCCCATCATGATATAGAATATTTTTTTTGGGGGTTGGTTTAACTAGCTACATAAAGAATGACATAAAAAAGTATCATGGATGAAATTGGGGGAATAAATAATAGTTTTATTATAAGTTAACAAGAAAAAAATTAATTGTTTCTTGTTCTATTTTGTTTATAATATTTATTAAACTTATTATTAAAATATCTTTTTTGTTTAGTAAAATCTCCAAAATAAGCCAACAATGATTCAACATTCATAAAAACATAAGAAAAATATATATACCAAGAAAGTGTGGGAGCCAGAGAAAGCCGGAACCATAAAAATATATAATAAAGTAAGAGAAAAGTAGACTCAGAGTTACAAGGGGTTATTAAAAATTTAAGTGTGAATCACCCCACACATATTAGCATTCACCATTGCTTCACAGCAATTAGGTGTTGAAAAAGGAAAAAACATACCCATCTCACTAACAGCCTTCTTAGATAGCACACTCGAAACTTTATTTGCTTCTCGATATGTGTAGGATACTTCCAAATTATGGTGAGAGCTCTTGTTGAGACACTAAACCCAAATATTTATAATTCTCCATGGTACATCTCATTTCCTCCCCTTCAAATCTTTCATAGAAACTTCAGTGTCAGATTCATGCCATAATGGTGTCCAGTTGTACTAAACAACATAATAAATTTCATATATCATGGAAAATAACTCATCCTCATATACCAGTTTAATTGTAGTTGAGTGATAAAAACACCCCTTAACGAATCCATGATGAGTACAAAAGACACCTCCATATCCCAAGGGGTCAGGCATTCCTATCACAGCCCCATCAACATTAACATTTAGCCATGACACGATTAGAGTAATCCCCCAAATGTATTTAACCATTCTGGGTTTCCTTGGTCAACCTAAAACACCAAAAAAATCTATGAATCTTTAGCTCTCATATCGTGTTAAAAATACCTCCAGGTTGCACAATTGTTTTGTCATAGACCTCCTATGGTAGAACCATCATCCCTGTATGAATAGAAGGCTTCATTTAATCTGACAAGAGTTGATTACGGGAATTCCAGCTATGATATACCACCGCCACAACTACAATAAGTAGTAGATGAAAAACCTTCTCACTGTAATTAGCAATACAAAGTGCCTTCATTCACTCTTCGTACTAGTTGTTTTTATCAAATTCCATATCGAAAATATTCCAATATATTTAAAAAGTGTATGATAAAAGTCACAAGCAATGAAAAAATTATTTATGCCATCTTCAGCATGCTGGCATAGACCAAAAATGGAGTCTAAATGAAATCCAACCTTTTTAATTCGATCCAGAGTGGGTAGCCTTCCTTTCCAGATTTTCTAGAGAACCACAAACCTTGTGGGTTGAATGAAAGAGTTATTAAACTGCATTATCCACACTAGTGTTACATTAGTAGCACCACATTCAAGTTGGTAATAATATTTTTCATTAAAATTCCCATTGTTTATTGTGCTTCCATATGATAGTATCATAGTCCATAAAATTAAAATTATGAATGTCCATACTGATCTAATGAGGAATGCTATCAAACCTATAAATCTGTGATAGCAGGCTTGCAGTTGACATGTGACTGTCTTCTATAGGAACATTTATGACATCTTACAATGGTGTATCTAGCCATGCGATAGTCCAATAGTTTTGTTTTGGGTCCCTAATCCCAATCCACTTGGTTTCATGAGTGATATTCCTAAAAAAATACTTAAGATATGTCTAGACAGAGGATGTGATGTGATATCTGTATCCATTGAAGAGCCTCCCCTTGAATTTTTTAAGCAAGAACGTAGGAGAATTATCACTCAATATGAGATTCCAAATGAATTTCCGAATTAATCCATCATTAAAAATATTGAGGACTTTCATTCCAAGGACATCCATTTCGATGAGTTCAATGCACCCAGAACATGAAAAATTGACCAGCTTCCTCTCATGAAGGGAGCCTGCCTATATAAAATTACAAGTCATTCCATGAATCTACTTCATAATACCCCAGGTCCATTTATAGACTAAGGAGTAAATAAACTTATATGTGATCACATAGTTAACCAGGCACACCCTTACAGCCTGGGATATGGATTTTCTTTTCTATTAGGATATTTGGTTGATAATGGCTATCTCTATACTTTAAAGGTATATATTAAATTAAATATATATGATAAAGGATCATAATAAGGTGTGAAATATATTTTTTGATTATTTTTTAATTTAAGCGCATGCATGGAGTGAATCAATAATATGTTAATAGTTTTGTTTCCCGCATAATTTTCTTCCATTGAGTTACAATTATATATATTGAAATTTTTTGTTCCAAGTTTAATTTATTTTAAATAAATTATAATTTTTATCTTATTTACTCATTATTTTATATATTTTTTAAATTTATTCATTATAACCTCGTTATGAAATGGGTCTTACCTAAAAGATAATGATATTTGTAAGGTTTTATTATCTCAATTATTTACCAATATTTCTTATTATAGACAATTATTTATTTTGGATTTTGAATATATAGAACCTTCAATATATTTAAGAATTATTATCTTATATTTCATGATATTAAATGTTCAAATCCCTATTATTTTTCTCATGGGTTTTTTACTTAAAATTTAGAAAAGTCAGAAGGTTTTTTTTCTCAAATTGCATTATTTCAAATATATTTGTATTATACACCTAAGTGTTTTTATATGTTTTCTATGATAATAATTCGATTCATTACAAAATTATAAATAATTAATGCAAGGTATTATATGACAAATTTCAATATATATCTCCATAAATAGTTTTTATTTAAATTTTTCTTGAGCCGTAAGTATTTTCTAGACCCAAATTCATTCTCCTTGACTCATAAATTCTCTACATGACTATAATATTCTAATATACCTTTATCCACCAAATTATTTTTCCCTAGGTTATTTCATCTATTTTTTCTAGGGATGTAACATATTTTCAATGATATCATATTCCTTGATTAAATTTGATCTCAAATAAAAGTTTTCCCTTAGATATAATAACTCCCATCCTTTCGAATTGATATTTTACTTAATGACCAAATTTTCCTTCCAGATAACGTTTTTCTCAATTTTTGGTAACTCTAATATAGATTATTTTCCATTATAGTCGTCATTATATTTGTCTATTTAAAAAATAAGAATATAATAGTCTTTTTATGATGTGGGTATTGAATAAGTGTATTTTAAAAATTTTAAAAAGTTATTATAATCATTTAAAATAAAATTTTTTATCTTACATTCCATTTTTTATATATAGTACATTAATGGCGTTTTAAAGACATCATTAATGAAATTTTCTTAAAATGTAATGCTTTATTATAAATAAATGTTTTATTTAAAACCTTTTTCAAAATGAATTTTAAAAATAAAATATCTACATTTTATATTATTCATACTTTGATAAATATTATAAGATAAACACATTTTTAAGACATTTTCAAATGAATATATTTTTCAACATTTCAAATCTTCATTCCCATGAATATTTATTTTAAATTTTAAATTACGCTTCCATTATTCTATCAGTTTTATTCAAAATATTTTTTATAAAAGAAAGTTCATTTTTATTAAACTTTTCTTGGTAAAATTATACTATTATTTTAATATTAATATATATATAATGATTAATTATTTATTTATGTGTTCATAAATTTTAAATTTTAGATATCTATAAGATAAATTATCCACCAATTCATTTTTAATGCCTAAAAATTTTCAGTGTATACCTATGACTTTTTCCTCCAATGTATTCCCTCTATAAAGATCTATATTTTCTTACTTTTATTGGTTGGTGTTCACCTATATTACATTCATAAATTTATTTGGGAAATTATTCACTAAACCTTATAAAAAATTAACTATATGGTGTTATTTTAATGGATTCATATATAGAAATATATTTCATTTTTTGATTGGGATACTATTTGAAATCCATATATTTTTTCCATATGGATGATTATTGTAAAATTGAATATGTATTGTTTGACCATCCACCCTCAGTCATCAAATGGGAAATGCTCTTGTTATCCAATTTTATTGAAATTGGAAGATTATTGTTTTTATGTTTGTTTTTATTCCTATATGAATGATTATTTTCATGTTCAATATGAATTTTATAACAATAAAACTTCTTTATTTGGATTGGTTATGATCATGTTATCTCTTCTATATGATGTAATTCCAATTGAAATATGTGTGGCATATTTATTTGGAATTTATTATCATCTAATTTATTTATATGCATAGGTTATGATCATGTTTTCCCTTTTAATAGAATTTGGAGAATTATTGGAATTCAATATACTGTTATTCCAATATGGATGATTATTGGAATGTTGAATTTGTATTGTTCAACCATCCACCTTATTTAAATGGATGTATTAAAATATTATTTCCTGTTTTATTGACATGTAAAAATTATTGGAATTATGTAGGGTTTTATTTACATATGGATGATTATTAGAAACCTTTATTGTTATTTGTAGATTCCTTTTCTCATCATATGAATTCAGAAAAACAAAATAAGTAATGGGTGGGGGAACGAATTATATATCCCCCTGATGAATTAATAGGTCTTGAGAGATTAAATAATATTGTTATTTTTGGGCATTACTATCCTAAACAAGATATTACCATGACACAATGCCTTTATGGTAGGATTAAGATGTCTATGATCATGATGGATTGTCTCAGGGAATAGAACTAGTTGTCTGGAATTATGCATTTCATTTCTAATGAAATAGTTATTGATATATATAGATGATCTACTTATTTAAAATGTTTTCCATGGATATATTATACTTTTAGTGTCATTCTATTTTGAAAATGATTTTTATTATCTATTATTTCTATATTATTTAGGGCCATCTTTTTCTAACTAAGGAACCATGGTTGTTGTCTCTTATATTTACCATTATTAAGCATTCAAGATTACCAATTTATATTTTTCCATTTTACCTGGTTATGAATAAATTTATTACACAAGATATTCCCATAAAGATAGATTGTGTGGAGAATTTTTTGGAATGAAAAAAATCTAAAGGAATATGTATCAGATTCTATTACTGAAAAAATACAAAGAGATGAATGAATCCTCATGGATTCTAAAATCATCCTCTGGTCATATGGACATTATGTCCCCATAATTGGGATAATTGGATTTGTCCCACCAAAGGATACAATGGGAATAACCCCACCAAATAAAATAATGTTTATCATCCCCCCAAATGATCCAAATGGTATCGTCCCACAAAAAATATCATATTCTGACGTGGATAATCAGTTAATTGCATTATATATTAATATGGTTTCATCTAGGTTTGATGAATTTTAACTTATTATTATTAATTCACTCTTGATAATGATAACCCTACACATATGAAATAATCATAATCTCGGTAGTATTTTCCTTCCAAAAATCATATAATTGGAGAAGGAAATATTTATGATCCCCTAAATTTCTCTAATAAATGCTTCCATAGAATTAATTTTTGATAGAGAATATGACAAATGTCAATCATAGATATAGTCGGTCGGGTCCACACTAAGACTCCAATACTCATCCGCCCATATTTTCTTTAGTAAAGGTGAGGGTTGATATAATTATTCTTATTTTAATCCCCTTGAGGATGATAAGTCAATCTATAATAATTATAAAATCACCTATTCACAACATGAAAATAAATATATCTAGGAAATGATTATGGAGTTGCTTTAGGAATGTTTTCCCTATGGTGAGCCTCCAAAATTTCGTTGTAAAGGTCCACCTTGAAATGAATTTCACCAACTCATTGGGATAGAAGATTTTTTATATTTATTACCCCCTTATTAGTTTAATTCAAGATATTATTCCACCTTACCCTCTCCCACCGGTCTAGGGGAATTTACATATTTTTTGCACTTCATCGGGTGAATTCTAGACATCATTCACTATCTAAGATCTTCATAATGCCCCAAAGGTAGTTAGAGTTATCTATTCTAGGGGAGAAATCATCCCTATCCTGGTCATCAAATGGTCAATCATATACCAATAAATTGATTTGTATTAATGCACTATCACCCAAATATAAAATTCATCTATGTGACCATGTTAAGAAATGTCATTTGTGGCACACATGAGAGGAATTGTTTTAATTTGTCTCTTAGTAATATGAAAAATAAGTTATATTCCTTATAACCAAAACATGACTCTAAGTATTTTACATATTCCATGGAGAATTATTTTATTTATCATTAAAGGATTAAGTAACCTAAGGAGGTATTTGAGAGACCATTTCATTAAACACTAAATCCATCGATTGTTATGGTATACAAATGAGCAGATCTTTGACTTCAAGGACTGGCTTTAAAAATAGATATATGATAGGATATTGGTGTAAATAACAATTATATATTCAATAAATCTATGTGGAAACCATAAAAACAAAACAAATAGTGTACCAAAACATGGAAACCATTTTTATTTTAGTGGAAGACTGGGTAAGGTCTGATCATTTAGTCCAACACATGTGGCAGAATATTTCACATAAATATTTGAGAGTAACCACATTGAAATCTAATAGATTTGGAGACCTAATGAAGAAATAATTAAATATTATCCCAATTATTATCTGTATGACTATCTTTTGGGATATTTTACTAAAGTATTATTCATCTATATATATTTTCTCCCATAATATATAGGATAAGGATTGATAGAGTTAGAGAATCTAATAACACATGTTATATGTATGCGAGTCATTCTCACGGACCTGATGAATCACCATTTCGGATGAATTATGTTAGAAATATATATCCTAACTATAATATATTAAACCACATAGTTATGGTCCTCATCACAATACCCTAAAATATTTGACACGTCACCCCAAGAAACACTTTGTATAATTTTACATTGGTTCACAACATACCAAGTGCATGATGTCCAACTATGTGCGGAACATCTAGGATGTATTCAATTAAAATGTATATAAAAAATATTCATTTTGAAAAGCGTACAATTAAAAAACATTATCCACTTCTCACTATATAAAATAGAACAACACAATCCTTTCAAAAATATTTTTTAACTATATGGTCTTGACCCTTATCACATGATATTAAACTGCATAACATTAAGTCAATTTTGTATTACTTTAAACTTATTATTATTGGTCTTAATTTTATAACATTAAACTATGTAATACTTTAATCCTAGTCAAATTACATTAAACTACATGATATTTTGTCCTCACTGTATTGTGTTAAGCTATGTGGTGAAGGACATCATCACATGGCACTATATTGTAGTGCATATTGGTATAATCATAAAAAAATTTCTTTTGTTTCCCAAAATACCATTATGTAATGATTTAAATTAATTATATTTTATCCTTATCAAATTAAATTAAATTGAATGATATTGAGTCTACCTTTCATGAATTTAAAATGATCATACTATCATATATTCATGGCCTCCCCTTGAATGATATCTGGATATATTTGGGGCCCTAGATGCGTGTTTTCCCCTATATTCTAAGAAAAATCAAAGAAACAGTGCCCCTCCATTCATCCTAGCCATATAAAGATAAACTGTATAACATAAATCCAAATCATGGAAGGATTTAATATATATATATATATATATATATATCTACCTTTTACAGATTTATTCCCTTACATATGAGATAGATCCATGTAAGCATCCTCAGTGTTTAAAATCCACCTTTATCATCCTACCCGGAGGAAAAAATTCTTCCATATATATAAGAAATACAAGTTTTATGATTCCTATTCTTATAGGATACATGTTTATTCTAGTATCTTTTATCCAAGTCCAAATCCCAAATTTCATTCACTATCAACCTAATCTCCCTAAATTGGATACAAATCCTTACAGTGATTTTATACTTCCGTAAAGATAAAAATGATATATGTATTTTCCCTAGCATGAACATTCTTATGATTCAAATTATATATTAGTTATCTCTTATTTCTCACATTATGCATGAATCACATCATCTTAGAGATCTTGGAATATATCTCTCATTAGAATGATAAATATGAATCATATTCAAACCTAGGTAATCATATCATGGTCACATGATGTTAAGATATACAGTATAAAATCCACCATATGTTAATTCTAAATCTATTTGAGGGGTTTTCGGTGAGACTAATTTCCCTTACATGATATTTATATCCTCCTAAATAATCTTATGGAATTCACCAATTTTCGTTTAAACTGAACCTTTTTAGGAAATACATGTATCTTGATTCCAATTATCACAGAATATATAATGACACATTGAACGTTAATCATAGACTTATTTGAAAATCCAATCAACTGAAATAGGGTTCTTACAGTTCCTAGGTGAATGAAATCCTATCAAAATAAATCACATTTCTTAATAGTATTACTCTAAACTACACAAAATTTCTTCATCACTATATGATTACAAACTACATGGTAAACATAAATCCTTATTTTTAATAATTGAATGGTACGATGAATCTTATAATTCCACTTGCTTGTCACACTAATCATGACTCATGAGCTTAATGGTTTTCGATTTATCAATTAATTTACCATGATTGAGATGCATCATATCAAAATGAAGGGAGAAAAAAGTCCTTATAGTGTTACTATAAACTATAAAACACAAATTCCTTATCACATGATGTTAAATTTTATGGAAATAAATCCTTTCCACATAAAGTTAAATTATAATATGTTTTACACTAGCTATATGTAGTTAAACTATATAAAACATACAGACTATCTTGTAAGTCCTTAAACTACTTCAAGTAGCCTATTTTGTATCACCATGATTCCTTACATGAGAGATATATTTTCATGTTATTTCTACCAACACTTAGTTATCAACTACAATACCTTATCATAATTTTGAAAATTACATTGTTGATTGACATCCATTATCATGTTAAGACCAAATTTTTATTAAATAGGGGCAATATGCTACTTTTTCATCTTCTCCCCCATTGTATCAATCAAATCGACATGGTAATCCTCTAGTAAAAAGTTCTTTGTTAATGAGACTATGTTGATGAGTAATACCCTCATGTGAATGTGATTAATATATTTGATATCCCTTTAGTTTCATGGGACCTCTAACTACTCATAAAAAATATATATTCTAAAATATGAATGTCATGGAAGTGGTAGGAGAATGATTTTTTTATTCCTAGTGAATACAATACAAAATGGCCCCAAAATGAACATAATGATCTAGGTTCACAATTCTCAACACCAACTCAAATAGGTATTTTTTGAAATGGTCCTAGTCAAATGAAGGTTTTTTGGTAGCCTTTACCCGATGTCATTCCTGATTTTTTAAGATCCTTTTCATGACCACGTAGAGGGTTGATGGTAAATATTGTGCAGTTTCATTTGGATTCATGGATCCCCATTCATTCAGGAAGCTTATAAAGCTTTATTAGAAGATCTATCTTTCATCAAACCCCCAACACCACATCTATCAAGGCCTATAAAGACACCCCATATGTAAAAATTTAAAGAGGATGTGACCTTTTGACTTCTGAGAAACACTCTATGTTTATGATATTTCTAATCTCCATGAGGAAAGAGAATACAAAGCTCACAGTTTATTATCCTTTGAAAAATAGCCTCTCATGGGTTCTTGAGAACCTCAAACTGAAGTGGATATGACTTTTGAAAAGTTCCATGGCCTTCATGGAAGAATAAAATCTCCTAAGGGATTTGTGATTCTGAGATGAACCTACCCTTTGCAAAGCCCAACATAAGGGAACTGGGTATTGGACCTTATGTAGGGTCAGTCTATTTTGTGAAGCAAACACTCTCACAAAACCCTTAAAGTCGGAAAGGCCCCTAGTTTTCATGATACCCACCCTCATAAGGTCACAATATACAAAAAGAATATTTTATAGTAATTTTCATGGTTCCTCTTTTTAGCTGACACCCCTTCAAAAATGTTGTCTTCCCAGGCCCCCATACCAGTTTCATATCAGCTCATTTTCTCATAGAGTCCATGTATGACCTGTCCCACCTTTTCTTATGACATCCTACATCATTCCAAGTGAGTCTTAGACAATATTAATTCAAATTTATTATAATAATAGGTGGACAAATGAATATTTCTTCTAAGTATAGGCACCCTAACATCAGGCCTCCTGATGGAACTCCTCCACAGAAGTGAAAATGCCATGACCTAGAAATATAAACTTGAGAGGTAGTCACAAAATCCCTTTGAGTAGAATCTTCTAGGGAAATATGTACCAATCTTTGTAAGAGGTTCATATTATTGATATTCCTCTCACCTTGGTGTGGTACTCCACAAGGAGTGATTCCAGTAACATCCCAGTTGAATGATGTAAAACTTCCTATTTCCACATCCTAGTAATATATAGTTAAACTGTATGATAAAATCCACAAAACAAGATGTAAAGAGTATCCTTACCCTATAAAATGAGCACAATATTGCCCACGTATTATTTACATTGGATTACCCCACACCTATTATACTTTTTGATAAATTTAGGATACCCCATGTATGGTCAACATAGGATTCAACCATATCCCCTACCATGGGAAGACCCTCCACCCCTAGGTAGCTTCCATGTATAAGCCCCCACACTTTCCTTCCCAACAACAATATAATCCTATGCATCTTACAAACATAATCCCCATTTGGTTACTCAAATATTGATCCTCTTGCATAGGGAAACTTCCATGCGTAAGCCTCATACTATACATCGCCGACATTCCTTCTGTGACACAAGCATCCTTACCGAATGACATTAAACTACATGGATCAGTCTTATCACATAAACATAAACCATGAAATCAAACTACATTGGTTTTTATCCCTATCTCCATGCAATGGTACATATGAAACCTCTCTAAGGTTCCATCTCGATAACTATCAAATCCCTGTATGAAATCCTACCTCATAGGGACTCACCTCAATGATTCTTATCAAGGGTACGTTCTGATCAATCTCTATAGAATGTTAAACTTGTTACTTTTTCCATCTCAATATGAAATTATGATCAATCATATGTGTGTGAAATTTTACCTCCTAGGGACATTCCTCAATTATTTTTCACAGTAATATGTTCTAATATTTATCCACAAGATGTTAAACTCAAACCTCATTCAGTATCAACATGACATTCTAATCTATCTCCAGAAGATGTCAAGGTCATTCCTTGTACTATATCAATAGGAAATTCTGATCCATAATCCTGGTGTGAAATATTTCTCCCTAGTGATACACCACATAGATCAATATCAATATTCATTTTTGATCCATATCTACCAGATGTAAAACTTATGCCTTGATCTGTCTCAATAGAATGACTTAATCCATCTCTGTAAGATGTTAAACCCACGCCCAAACTCCAAAAGACATTAACCATGTGATCATCACCATAAATAATTAAAATCATACCTTAATATATATCAATAGGAAATTCTAATCTATTACCCATGTGTGAAATCATCCCTCCTAGGGACACACTATATAGATACATCCCAATATGATATTATGATTTGTCTTCTCATGATATTCAACTCACTCCCAGATCCATCTCAACAGGATGTTCCAATCCATCATCAATGTGTGAAATATTCCCTCCTAGGAACACACCTCAATGATCTATCTCAATATAATGCTCCTAACCATCTCCATAATATCTTTGACCCGTTCCTCAATCAATCTCAATAAGAAATCTAGATCCATCACCACAGGATGCTAAACATGCACCCAACCAATCCCCACATGACAATAACCGCATTATTTTCTATTAAAAAATTTAAACTCATTTCATAGCCCATAATTCCTAACCCGTGAAATAAACTAGGTGTCTCTATGGTAAAAAGGCACTGAAAAATTATTCCCCTAGCATTAATTCCCTCATGACCAAAACGGGATGCCTTGGGTTTCATGCCTAAGATGCCTCCAATAAAATGTCCTCCCAGAGGGTATGAATTTATAGCTTCCCAATGTACCCAATGTCTATAAATTTCCTTATGTTACCAACATGACTACTCTTAGAACCAAAGGGCGCTTCTCTATCCAGGGATAAGTAGCATAAAAAATTGGTGTCCACATTGAGATTGAACTAGGAATGAGTTCTATTAACATGAATTAATCGTTGAGAAAGACCAGGACTAGGAAATGAGCTCTAGGGAGATATATATGGATGGAGGAACCAATATCCCATCATTATATTTTGATCATGGTGTGAAAATAATTGATGAAAGTGATGAAATGCACCTTCCTTTGGAAAGTGGGAGTGTGGATAAAAAGAGACACACATGTAAAATGCCGGCCCCAAAAAACATCATAAACAAGAAAAATACACAAATATATCAAAATTAATTCATAGTTTTTCCCTCATAATAATTATGGTTCCTCCTATACTATAATTTTCACTTTAGAATTTGTATAAAAATTCCACTGATAAAAAATTGTTCTATTCTACTGTGTGTGTTTCCCCTCATCCATCTAACAGACCTTGAAATATTCTCATTGTAATGAATCCAAATTTTTTTAGTGTGCATGATCTTAATCTAAAAATATCCCTTCACTATGATCCAAGTCATTCAACCTTAATCTCTATGACACATAATTGCTTTTCTAGCTACATTAAATTTTGGAAAATTATGTCATATTCATAAGACACTAAAGTTCATGTAACAAGGTATTTCCTACATTAAATTAAACTATGGTATGAATGGACCATCCTATATGGACTTAACTACATAGATAGTCTAGTCATATATGACTTTTTATAATAACCAATATACATTCATTTCACCTTGAGACATAAAAATATTTCAGTTAAGGATTATTTAACACTCCTCTTCAATCAAGGTCAATTCATAAAACCCAAATAGACTATATAGCATATAATTGGTGTAACCAAAATGTATTCTAAAACCTTGTATACACTCCCTATTCCCCCCAAAACTAATTCATTCCTTTTGATGACTGAGTCACTAGCACTTAAATAACTTAGTAGTGATACTCTTCTAAGTTTATCATAACTGTGATTGAATCCTCTTATTTAATATTTTTACAGAAATTAGTGATAGTGCTTAAAATATCCATACATTCCCATCGTTGAATTGTAGACAAAAAAAATTCCATCATAATCTATGAAGTAACCCTTTGAGGATGTTTTGGTTCTGGAGTTATGGTCCCTCTATAACCCAAGCATCATTTCTTTGTAGTATAACACTTTTTTTCACCCAAAATAATGGTTTTCCTACTCCCACTAGTAACCATTACATCATATATGTTTCAAAAAAAAGACTATATTTAAATATTTTGTATCACCAATGATAAAATGGATACATGTTTTTCCCCTTATGCGTTGAAGATACTGTTGAGGAAGCTCTATGTCACATGAAAATAAACTATGTGACACCTCGGTCAAAACTATATGAACTTAGGCGTCATCCCCTGATGGTTCTTGTTGTATAACCTTAAAATATATAACATAGAGTTTTTATTTATATAAGATAAACTCCAAATCATGTAGTACATCCCACTAGAATTAAAACTTTTTATAGTGCTCTATCTTGAATGAACATAAATTAATTTAATGGTTTTGTTCTATATGACCGAGATCAAAAATTCCCCTCTCCTATGTAAGATATCAATATATATTGGATTTCATTTTCTTTTCTCATTAATTTAAAAGTGAATTGTTGTATTAGCCACCACAAATTTCATAATTCACCTAAACTTTGACAAAAAATACCCCCTTTATATTTTATACATTTTCTGTATTCCTTCAATTTCAAGATAAGTAGTGATTTTTGATTAAATTACATTGGCCCCGACCAAAAATTTCAATCATCACCCCCATTAAATCTTGATGATAGAGTTTTCATTTGTGTCAGGTTTCTCACCCATGGGTCCAATACTAAAATGAAGCCATGTGATTTTTCATATGATCCTGGTATATAATAAGTCCCCTATAAATGTTATTATCTTATGAACCTGAACCATTTGAATTTAAATTCCAGGTAACATGATTCTTGAATAAACAACATATGGTCCACCCTTCATAACCTCAAACTACCTACTGTGATCTAGCTTATATTTCCCATTATCTGCATGATAGATAGATGAATGTAAAAGTTCATAGGGTACTGTTTATAAACAATATGTTAAATGGTCAAATCCCACATTCCACAAATATCATATATCTCATATCCTAGGTCAAACATCAAAAATATATCCCATGGGTCCAATAAGTATGAAATTGGAGTATTTTAACATTTCCTTAATAATATCTACATTATCTAAAGGCTCTCATTCTTGTGAAGTTTACCTCATCCCTATTTCTATGTATTCCTCTTTGTCTATATTTTAACCTGTATAACCTTAAATCCCATCAGAAATTAGTCCATTACATATGAAATTAAACACTATCCCCAAATTATCTAAATTTAAATAACACAAAATTTTAATTAAAATGTACACAAATTCTTTTTAGGTCTAGTACCCACAAATGGTGGCTTCAAAAAATGTCAAGTCTCTACTCACTAAGACATTCCATTTCTTGTTTCAGGAAAAATATAGATCACGAAATGAAAATGTTTAAAAATTTTATAGACTAATAAAATTCCAAAAAAATTAAAGATACACTTTTTAGAACCTATAGTCTATAAAAAATTAATATAAAATATTCCTTTCCCTCTATGGGTGAGTCTAAACTATTCGACGAGTACTTTTACTTTCACGACAACTCTATTTCATCCTATGAGTGAAACGCCCCTTTTATAAGATTTCTCACTCAATAATGTTATATTTTATCCCTTTTACCTAAGAATATGTTGAATACATTATTGTGTAACATTTTTGGTTCATAAACGCTTCTTAAATAGAAATTTATTATAGAACTTATGTCATGTCCTTGATTCGAGAATCATTATGAAACGAATTCCTTGATTCTAGATACGCCTATTAGAAACCCAAAACGATGAGTTGACCATTTTTATTGGTTTCCCCTAGAATAGAAATATTATTTGAGAGTATTAAATAATTTAAATGTGCTCCTGATTTAATAGTGAATGAAATAATTTCCATTCCCTAGTGAACTAACACATTGAGGATGTTTAGGTCCGAGGGGAGAGGTTAACCATAACCCCATAATCTATTTCCTGATTGTGAAGAACTAGTTTCTACATTACTAATGGTTATACTACTCAAACATCTCTCTATTTCCTATAGTTTTATATATTCTAATGATATTTTTTATACATTACAAATTCCAACTTTTCAATTATATTCAAATATCCTCAATGGTACTCATTAATACATTGTGGAAACTCTCAAATATAGATTATGACATACAATTATTGTGTTATTTAATATATAGGAATTTTTATTCTATAAAAAACAAATTCTTCAAGTTGATATAATGCTCTTAGAAATTAAAAATCCCTAATTTGAAATACTTATTTTGGAATATGCCTATGGGATACATAGTATTCATCATGTGACCCTAAACATCATGACACGTTGGTTTAAGAACTATAAACATAAAATGAATGTCCACACCCACTATGGATTCTATAATAAAATTATTTTACTTTCATTCCCATTCGGTCCAACATTTTCTTCTTACTAGTTATACCACCACATCAATTGGTCAATGTTGTATAACATTAAGATTCAGCAACAACTATCAATGTTTCCCATCTATAAACATTTTCTACATCAGTATAACTTATATGAACTAAAACAACAAGTATAATTAGATATAATAATATCATAGATGAAAACAAGCAAATGGATTCCAAAAAAAATAGTCTCCACTAATTGAGAATGTATCTCAAAACACCTCAAAAAATATGGCAATATAATAAGTTAGTATGCACAAAAATTTATATGTTGAAAACCCTCAAAGTGAATGTTAGGAAAAAGATGAGTTCATTCCTAATAAGCCTTCCCATTTCATGGATAAAAAAAGTTATTGAAAATATTCATACTATATAATTCTCATATGGACCTTCATTGGAACTTGGTATGAATTTTGATATGATTTCGAAGTATATCATCTTCGGAAGAAGATAGAGGACCCATCTATTTTGAGGGTACATGGTCCGTGTCACATGACATAAAACTAGACAGTATGTAGTCCATCTAACTTGACCCTAAAACAACATTGGGTTTTTTATTCCATATTTCCTAACTTACTTTTATGAGAGATAGATACGTGTAAGAGATCAATGGATTTGGGTTCTACATCCACAGTACTATAATGGTATAAAAACATACCCCTTCTTTCCTTTAGTATGCACTCCCTTCCCAGGCTAGTTTTTCTTTAAAGGACCTATAAAAATGAAATCTATTATCTAATTCACATGAAATAAATCTGTTAATAGGAAAATAAGAACTATGTGTGTCTTAATATCTATTATTTATATAATATCATTTGGGGTAGTACCGTTTCACCCTATAATTTTTTCCTAGACTAATTCATGTTATCAATTCCAGGAGTTGAGACACTCCCCTTGATGAAATTCAAAATCCTTTAGTTGAGACACATCATAAAGAAAAAAAATCTCACTAGTGAGTCTATTTTTAAGTCCACTCAATATTCATGTGATGTAATAAGTTCCATATATTACCTTAGAAATGGATTATTTTTATTTTGAATGAATTTAAATAAAAGGGTGAAATTTTTTTACATGAAGAAATTAATTCCATGAAATTTTATAAAGAGTTCAGAATATGGTTCTCACATAGAAAACACGTTAATTTTTTATAAATTTATCTCTATACCCAAAGGGAATTAAAAATTCATTTCTTAGTACCCCATGACTACTCACAGGTTGTGAGATAGAGATTCCTCAAAAATCATTTATAGTTCAGTGATGTGGTGGTGAGAAACTCCAAATGGGTGTAGACCATGTATTTCAAAAATAATCCGAGAAGGGTTATGAAGCATAAACCCCATTGTTTAGGGATTTATAGGCATATTTGGTCCTTTTAAAATAACTTTTTTATAAATATTTTATCTAGGGAATATTTAAATTGGATACGTTAAATTTATTGGTTCTAGGACCAAATAAAACCATGAATCAAAATCCATATCTATTTTAATTTTCAATTCATTTATAGAAAATAAAAAAGAAATTTCCATATAAATAATAAACAACATAGACACAATAACACATCCTGATCAGTGAGCTCACTTTATGGATTGAGTACTCCCTTCCTAGACCATGATTTCAATTCGAGGAACCTTTATCATTAATGTAGTCAAAATTTTGGAATTTTTACCCATATTTAACTTCCTTCATGAGGTTACCAACTTTGGGATCCCTTCACAGACTATGAGATCTGGTCATGTAGGGTTTTTCATTCACGATGTAAGAATGGTTATTTTGTACCCACAGTGAACTTCCTTTGAAAGGTGGCCAAATTAGAACTACCTTTTACGACATACTTCATGATAAATTTTTTTGTATAGGTTCTAAGAGATGAATTAATATATTACCATCTATTAAATCACTTCTTGACTCTCCAATTGTGAACTCCCTTCATGGACTCGCTTCATGGACACTTTTTACCATTATGTTGCCACTAATTGTTTGAAAGAAATTATCCAACTCCATTAATGAAATCCCTTCACTAAAATGAATTAAAGTTTAAATGTTGATATAGGGTAACACATTTTGTATCCTAGTGTATTCCTTAGGCAATCATGGATCATAGAAATAAATCTTCCCACAAATTCCTTTTTTTGAAGGCCATTCACAAGGGCTAGTCCATGAAGGCCCTTCATGATCGACAGTTCAAAAACAATCTTTTTATGAGTCTAATACGTAGATTCCCTTCATAATAACATCATGTAGATTTCATTTTGTATACATTCTATTGTGAACTCACTCTCATGACTCCCCTATACTTGAAATATATTATTTAGATCCCTATCCATGAACTCACTTCCCAATACCCCTATCACGGAACTCAAAACATGAGCCTCCTATATGACACCCTATATAGATGTGATTATTTGAAATAAACCTATTAAGACAAATTATATGAGATATCTACATAGAAACCCTTATCCAGGAATTATATGGGGAAAAAGTTTTTAAGCATCATTCCAACTAAATAAGTTTAACATAACCTTCCTATTATTTTCTATGATTGATATTATTATTACAATAAAGAGTTAGGTAATAGAAATTATAAACAAAAAATTTTATAGACTTTCCCTGGTTAAATTATTTGTGCAAATATACTTGAATTAACCATTATTATTGATTACTATTGATGATATGTTATATCTATAGTGAGACCTATGTGAGGTTATACCTGAACTATGAGTTGGTAGATTAGGATACACAATATCATTTTATAATGAGACCCATGTATCATAGAATGTTTTAAAAGTGTATAGATGTGTGAACTAGTTTTTTATACTTTCCCTAAAATATGATATTATAGATGAGATAAAAATGTATTATGAGTTGTTATCTTTTTTAATTATAGATATATTCTACTTTAATAACAACTGCATATGTGAAAGGAGGACAATGAAAATCATGCCCAATAAGTGGTGGAGCTAGATCCACTAGATGTTCCCATTCCTCATTTCTATCAATATATAAAAGAGATAATAAATCAAATTTCCTAGTATATGGGGGAATAATGCACCGAGGTGTGGTATCACCATGTCATTATTAACCCATAAGTTTCATTGGAAACATACACCAATATTTACAGGTGATTATTTACTACATGATGTTATGTCCTAGATATAACCTATGTAGATGATATTTGATCACCTCAAGACCCCCCTGAGAAGTGCGTGAAGATGCCTACTTATATGCATTGAATATGAGTGAAGAACTAGGGAGATATCCTAGTTTTTGAAGACAAGAAAGTGGGGAAAACAAGATATAATTTCTAGTCTCATTAACCTATGAACATATTCTTAAAGAATGTGAATACCAATAGACATAGATAGTTTATGAAACATGTATAATAGAGCACTTTGGTGATGGACTATGCTAGTAATTTTATGATCTACTATGATTAAAACTTCCATAGGTGGGAGATTATTTTTTCAGATTTATAAATTTCATTGATGACTTGTGGTACTCTACTAGATCTATAGTGAGCATATTTAGGCTATCCTCATTTTCAATGATCATGAATCAAGCCTTGAATATTGAGAATAAATAGATTGAGGTTAGAGATTATATATGTTAGGCATGTTATGCAGGGGTAGGAATAATTTTATTGGGTATTGGCATGTAAATATTTGAGTAGTCTATCTTAGGTGATGATAGGAAGAGTATCCAGGTTAATGTTTTTCCTCTTACTCTAAGGTTAAAATCCTTGGTTGTGTGTTACCAGTGTGACAAAAAAGGACATATTAATCAAGAGTATGATAGGCCATTGAAGTAGAGTCTCTTCTATGGTTATGAAGCAAACCTATAGAGTTTTTTTTTGAATCAAAACACAACTAGAAAGTGGGAATTGATTTCGTCAGACATAAAGTTTAGGGGAAAGGGAAGGGTTATAGCTGTAGTCTAATAGTTGGTGATACATTTTCCATTAGGGTGATATAATTAGCTATAATACTCAAGGATGAAGTTATTATAGGGTGACATCCCTTAGGGGATTCAGGTGTAGGGGATTAGGACTAGTATTCAGGAAGCTTTAGGACACTTTGTAAAATATTTCATTATAATTCATGAATCCATATACAGAATGCGGTATAATTTTTTTTCATAAAACCAAGTTACTACATCATTTGATACATGTACCTAGAAGTTATTTATATATGAGAAGTTGTGCATCGATCTTGGTTACTAGTGAAGTACTTGTATATGGGGTTATCTATCAATATTCCCTTTTGGATTATATTATAGGATATCTAATGGTTTCCTAAATGAAGAATCATTATTAGTGGGAAAAGGGACAGTGGGTACATATTCCCATTAGATACGTGAGACCTAGATGTGATCCTTGGAATGGATTGATTTATTCTTTATCAAACACCCATCATCTGTTATAACTAATAGGTATCATTTTAATTTTAAACTATTTATTTTTATACCTATATATTTGTGTCAAACCTATATGCATGATATTCTATACCAAACCATCTAAAATAGGGGTGATGATGGCTAGGTTGGTCATTATTTTTTTAGAGATGAAGAGTCACCCAAGTGATGTTTACAACAAAACATGATTAGTTATCATATTTATTTTTACTACTTATTAGGGTTTTTACTATATATTATTATAGGTTCATATCCTAAACCCATTTTTCTACACATGATGGCCCCTGTAATTCTTCTAGACATAAATGTGCAACTTTAGTATTTAGATGTGAAGGGGTTTATTCACCCAAGGGAAACCAATTAGATTGATATTGTCTGTTTTATAATAATGTTTATATGTCATTGTTCTTATTTGTGGATTATTATAGATTAAACTAACTGATGGTCAAGAAACAATATAATTTTCCTTATATTATTGAAATCTTCAACTCATTGATGGGAAATAAGTGGTTCTCTAATATTGTTTTGATAATAGGTTATACTCTAATATGAGTGAGTCCTTATAAAAATTTATTCCTTTTATTTAAGTATTGGTACAACATGTATTAGCATATTTTGATGTTCCATAGTTTTAAAAATGAAACTAAAATGTTTATAGATCTAATGAATATGGTATTGCACCTGGTTTTGTATATAACTATAGTGGTTTTTTATTGAAATTTTTGTGTTCTCTTAGTTTATGGATGACCATGCTCTAAATTGTTTGATAATTCTAAGAACACATAGGGATCATTGACTATATTTTTATATTTTTAAGTGTCATTTTTTATTACTAAGTTCTAATTCTCAGGAAATGTGACATTTGAGGTAGGAATTTCAATGGAACTTGAGAAGGTTTAGGTCATGGTTTCTTTAGAGTATCCTAAAAATATTTTTTTAATCAATTGATTACTACATTTGGAATGAAATTATCTATACTATATCTATTGATGATATCACTAAAAAAGAAGGGGATGATGTTAATCTTGTTTTTTCTTATGATAGTGTCATTCAAGAGCTAAAGGGAATATTGGAATCAAATATCTTTTTTACATTAACTAAAATGGGTAGGTATTAAAAACTATAACAAGATGAAAGATGGATTTTTATGGGAGTAATTATGACAAAGGAATTTTTTTATTTCTTATAGATTCAGAAAATTGATGCTGCATGAGTGGGATTATTTGACACATGATCTGGAGTTTGGAAAGTAGTGAAAACTTTGGAATGTTAGTGCCACTATCTTATATGTTTATATTCTTCATATATTTTGACTATAATATCCTTATATATTTATTTTCTCATAGATACCCCGATTTTTAATAAATGGGTTGGGTTAGTGCCTATATTCATTTTACATTGAGATGACATATACCCCTAGAAAAGGGAATGTAATGCATACTATTTTTAGAATGAATACTCATAAACAATTAATATTGGTATCTTATAGGGGGTGGTTATTAATGATCCTATTCATTGGGATACACCACTAAATATCGGATTTTCATGTCAAAGTGACCTTGAGAGGGTAATGGATGGTTAATATTCAGACTCAAACTATTTGGTGATGATGGATAATATATATGGTGTGTATCCATCACTAGAATGATCCTAGGATACTTATGAGATTTTAATTTTTGGGGGTCTTATGGTAGTCCATACAATAATTCACAAGGAGATAATATATGACACACATGCATTAAGATGGTTTGGTCCTCAAAGGATTAAAAAGATATATTATGACATTTGAGGGTTGTACCGGTGGACCAAGTTATAGAATGGAATAAAATAGTTCATTTTATGATGCCATACCAGTAAATTGGTGAGGATTGAGCATCGATGACCAATATTTTATATTCAGTCATTTATCATTCCTAGTGGAAGTTGCACAACTTGAAAATATATTTAATGATATATTTTTCAATTTCATCTCACAAAATTGATTTCGTTTCAGTTATCATTGATTAGTTGAAAATTATTTTCATTTTCTACCAATCTTATAGATTTGTTTCATCAAAGAGTTAAGAGAGATATATTTTTGATGGATTTGGCATCTCTATCTGGTGATTAGGGGCATACGTTTTAGTTAGTATTCCCATCATAGATTATTTTTGGGTACTCTATCAATGAGACACTTAATAAAAAAGTGTATATGAGAACTTCTTACCATCTTTAGATCATGAGGTAGTCTGAGTAGACCATCATGGGGATAGAGGGAATGTTATGGGATTTCATCCTTGATTTTGGGTGCCCTTGGTAAACCATCTAGTGATTTAATAATGATAATATAATAATAGTTATCAAGAATTGATTTATATAGCTCCTTTTGATTATTTATAAGGTATATCATATTATTCCACTCTATTTTATAGAGGATGGGGAATTTGATGTTATTAGGTAGAGTCTCGTAATGGATACATAATGGTATATCTAGAGGATTGGAAAGTGACAAGTGACATCTCATTGTAGTAAATGTTCATATGTAAATTGAAAATTTTATTCTTTAAAAATTAATATAGGAGACCAGACCACTTTGTGACTTTCACCTTAGTTGGGATATAGGTGGATTCAAATTGAGAACAGGTTGGCACCTTTGTTTATGGGGCCTTTTGAGATCATAGAGAGGATTAACATTTTGATTTATATATTATAAATTTTTATCATATATATCATTAAGAATGGTGTCTTCTCTAAATCATAACCTTAGAGATAGTATCACATCCCTTATCATCTAATTCTCCTTAAGGAAGTCATGTTGGAACTGGATACATCATTTTTGGAGTTACCGGTTTTGATAATATAAAAAAGTGAAAAGACACTATGTGTGATAAAAATTCCTTTAGTATAGGTAAAGTGGTAACATAGGTTTATCCAAAGGGAATCATAGGAGTAATAGATTAATATAAAAGTGTAATAGTCAAAGATAGTTTTTAAAGAAACTAATATATACGTCTCAAGGATGATAAATTTTATGGTGAGGAGGTTGTAACACCCTACATCCACATAAGGTATGATTTGATTTTCAAAATATCTATACCTCGTGAATTTGGGTTTATTTTGAGTGAAAAAGGTATTTATAGGTCTCGGTGGATAGTTTCATTATTTTAAACCCCCATTGGGGAATTTTTTTTATATAGGCACCACTGAGTACTGGATGGGTCCCCTAGGTGGGGTGAATTTATGAGTTAAAATGGGTAGATGGATCCCATAGGATATGTACCCAATACTTGTCTAGTGGGTACTCAATGGTTAACTATATTCTTTTTAAAAACATAAATTTATTTATTTATTTTCAAAATTATAATAAATTGAGAATTAGTTCTCATTTCATCCAATAGAGTCAATGAACTTTTATGTCTTGACATTTTTCATTCACCTCCTTCCAAGGGTATATCATATATGTTTAATATATGTTTCATTATTTATTCATTAAAAGTGATTGGTATAGGTAAGGTTATGACTCCTATAGTCTCTATTCTTGGTTCCTATTATTATTTTACCCTATATTTTTTGAATGCCCAATTCTAGGTATTTTTAAATATTTATTAATTCCATCAATTAGATGAAGAATCAATGGGTGGTATTCAAGGAGGAAATTACTAGTCATGGGTTTACATGTTCCCTTTCTTTCATGATGGTAATTTATGGTCATTAGTCTTTTATATATAACAAGTACATCTCCCATGCATTTACATTACACTATAAATCAATGATTATTTTCAAGAATACAACTCAGTGAAATTTTATTTTGTTTTTAGAGTTCAGAGATGAAATAATTTACCACATAAATGATAAATTATAACCCTTCGAGGAAATAAACCATAAGGTAGTGTGAAAAAATGGAGTTTACACACTGATAAAACACTTGAAATTGAATTACAAAACACTGATAGAAAGCGCTTGTTTTTGAAAATTTAGTTCCATTGAAAATGAAAAATGAATAAAAATTCATTAATAAAATTATCTATAAAAATCACTTATTGAAGTAGTAGAATCCAAATAAAAAATAAATGAAGGTTAACATTCATCATAGAAGTGCTGGTAAAGATTTACCTATTTTAAAAATAAAAACACATCTATCAGCAAACAATTCCTTATGCAAAAGAATGTAACAAATTGTCAAGAATGTAATGTCGTAAGGTTAAAGTTTCAAGATATATGTAGACATATTGAAATGATATAAAAAGGATACACACTACAAAATATAATAAAAAAGAAATAATAAAACTAAATTTTTGTATTATAGAACTAGTACAAAATAATATGTAATATAATTCATTTCGTACATTAATTGGTAGTTAAAAAACATTAAAGAGATGAAAAAACATGAAAAATCCTTCTACTAACAACATAATGAGAGTCCATAAAAAATTATGTATAGAAAATTTACATTAATAGGGGTTTCTTACATGTTAAGGTGAAAATCATAGTACTTTTACTAATGTATTATGATGACGGAAACTTTTCTAAACTTCATGGCTTACTAGAATTCAGTTTTTAGGAGTTATTTTATGAAATTGGGATAGTGGATAAACACATCATTGCATCAACTATTTTTATAGAATTATATAGATCGTTATAATATCTAATAATTAAATGATTCTATAATGAAATTCTTAACAGATTATTAAGTTGAAAAATCACATCTCAAACATGAGAGAAATAATTCAAGGAATAACATGAAGGTATGCATATTCATATTCACTAACATGAGATAACCATAAGAAATTGTAGACACATGAAAATAAAATAAAATAATTTTTTTTTGTTATACACAAATTATATTACTATTTAAAATGAATTCTATGATGTATGATTGATTATAATCAGTTAAAATATGTAATAACATTATAAGATTCAAATCTCAATGTTAAAATAATTTCCAATTGATACTTCATTGCATGATTTATATTTCAACAGATTATTATTTAATATTAATCTATTGAAAGAAGTAATAAAATTCAAAATAATGTATTGAAAACTTAGTATTTTAATTTTTGTAGTGTAACTAAAATATATATGAATTTTTTTAAAAAAACATTAAAAAACTATTGAAACAAAAAACCGTGTAAATTGTAATATATGATACTCTTTGGTTAAAAGAAATTATTTTCAAAGATGAAATCAAATGTTAAATAATAAAACATAATTAAAAAGTATATTCCCATAAAATCATAAAATTTCATTCATTTTTTCAGTATTCTTCTTTACGTTTTACTTCATAGATAGTTGCGGTCCATTTTCATGGTATATTGTAGCCACATTGTCCCCACACATTACTATATCACGTTTCATCACATCCCCACTATCAAAATCACACAATAATTTTTTTTTCTAAAAATAGAATGGATTTATAAGTGTAAATAGAAACTATGATTTAGAACTAAAATTATAGAATTAGAAATCAAAATGTTAATAATATAAAATTGAAAATAATAAATGAATTGTATTTTTTAAATTTATCAGATATTTTAAATGAAACAAAATCTGTGTTTTCAATTTGAAATTTCAATAAAACAAAAATTCAATCATGTTTATAGATATATACCTGATGATATGAAATATGTGTGGTCTATTTAGCTACCACAACACCAATGCTGCATCTAAGCCATAAAAATCCACTTCTTTGATTCTCCTACGATGTAATGATAAATGGAATATTTTAATTCAGTGGTTGTGAGTTTCTTAAAATGAAATTTAAGAAATTGAAAACAATAGTACCTCATTATGTAAAATGATGCTACTAAATCATAAATATCCATTGCTCTGATGCTTCTATATAATAAGAATAAAAAGAATAATGTGATGTGGATGTTATTTTTTATAAATTCAATTTGAGAAATTGAAATCAATGGTACATAAAAATCATGAAATTTTTTAGCAAAATTGTAAATTTAATTATCATTTGTAGAGAGGAAATAATTTTAAATTTTTTTTGTTCTAAATAATGATGTTGGTTCTGAATATTATAAAATTTTACTTAAATATATAAAAAACAATTTATAATTTTAAAATATTTAACTCTAAAGGAAAAACCAAACCCATCATTGTCATTCACATAAAATGAATAGTAATTTTTAAATCAATAAACTAGAACTATATTGAACACTATGTAAAAAGATACATTTTTTACCTATATCAAATCATATCTCAAATCTATAGTTATTTTAGATATATAATACATTACTTTCTTATCCAATAGAGAATCTTAAAATCATTTTATATGATTTTTCACCATTAGTTGTGCTCTAAATCTATTGGATTAAGAATTTTTTATGTAAAATTTATTTATATAAAATTATATAATCAAAAAAATAACTAAATAAAATTTTATTAATAAATAATATAAAAAAGGAACCAAAATCCTTGGATTAGTGCTATTAGGAGAGGATTTTTTGTTATAGAAACAAATCATTCTATCAGAAATGTTAACATTTTTTATGAAAGTGTTACATGATTCCTAATACCAATTATTGTTTATTTTATTTTTCCATATTGTAGGTACATTTAAACAAAATTTATGATAGGAAAAAGTAATAAAATATTATTTTATTCAATATTATAGAAAATAGTTGAAAATTATGTAATAATTAGTTTTTAGATTGAAAATTTCAGGGTATTTTAATGACTTATTGATAGTTTTTTATATCAAAAATTGTTTTTTTTCTATTACATCATAGATGTACCAAAAATATTGGAATCTGTTGTTAGTGGAGTACAAATTTGTGATGGCATGATTGATGTAGAACTGATAATTAAATTATAAGCAACATTATCAATTAAAAATCATGGATAAAACATCAATGATATATGAAATAAGAAATTTTAATATATGACTTGTAATTTTATATGAAATGGAACCTTCTTTATGAAGACTTTGAAATGGATTTCCAGGGTTGAAAATTAATTTTGTTGCATTAAATGAAGTCGTCAAAATAATAAAATCTGCAAGAAATTACAAAATAAAAGTTGAGAGTATATTTTTGAGGAAATTTACAGAAAGAAAAATAAATAAAAAAGGTAAAAACGGTAATGTATTGATTTAAAGTTTACTGCTCAATCTCTTTGCCCTTATAAGTTTCATTATCAAAATATTAGGTCATACATTATTAGTTTCCAAGTAGTTTGAAATTTGGTTCCCCAAATTACCCCATATAAAAAAATTAACTTATAACCCTCTAAAACAAAATAAATAATCATTATTGTTAACAATAATTTATTATAAATGAAAATTAAAACCAAAAAAATGGATAACCGTGAAACCTCTATAATAATTAATATCTTTATGTTCAAATTACTCACAGATTGCAACAAAAATATCTGATATTCTCTCAATCATAGAAGAATAAAATAATAGTTAGTTAATTATAGTTAAAAATATTTTAAAGCTATTTTTTATTTTATTAAAATAAATTACATTGTATATAATTTAAATGTAAGGAGAATAAAGTGTCAGGATTTTTTTTACATGCGTCTGGGTTTTTTTTGAATAAATCTATGAGTCAAAAATATATAAGAAGACAATTAGTGAATTGGGAATAATATTTTCCTATTATATTTTGTTATGGATACCTTTTTATATAATATGATCAAAATAAATAAAATAAAAAATAAAAAGTTCTAATTGAAGATCACATGACTTAAAAACGGTGGTGGTTGTAAACAAAATTTTCAACCCTTTCCAGTTTCCATGATGTTTCCCTAATTTGTATAAATTTGGAAATAATTTTTAATTTATCCCAAGACTTCATGAAACATCTATTTGAACTTTAATATTAGTTGAAACCCACTATTTATATAGTAAATCTTTATTCCTTGTATAGAATATTTTAAAATGTAGAATATATTGCAAAAAATAAAAATGTTTTTCATCGTTATAGAATAATGTAATGAAATATCTATACATATTAACATAAAAATAAAAACAAAATACAATTTTTCGTTTTTATAGCTCAAAATCACATTTTCATTACAAAAAAAAATCTTTAAAGTACTTGGAAGATGAATTCCTCCATATATTGGAATTTTTAACATTTATTTTTTGTGTTTCATCATCTTTAAGGGTAATTTCATTCAATGTAGTTATTGATCATGAAATTTTCATAACATTATATATTTCAAATTAGTGTGCTTATAAAACATAGTTATTAATAATTAATGTGGTGGTAGTCTACCAATTATAAATGGAAGAAACCATTGAAATTTCCTTAATATAATTAAATCGATAACTAAGAAAAGATATCAAAAATTCATTTTTAGATGATATTTTGTATAGAATAAAAGACCATGATATATTTATCATCTACTACTATTTTCAAACAAATTTTTGATGTGAGTATAGATACAACAAAATATAGTTATCTTTGATAAAAACCATTGTTTCAATGATATTACCCAAATTAAGAAATTGATTGTCCTTTACTTTTTTTCATAGTCATTATATATGAAACAATCAAAGGATACAATATTCTTCACATTTTTAAATTCCATCTAGAATCAAAGTGGGTTATAAAAATTCTTGGACTAAATGAATGATTCCTAGGATGACATCCACTTAAAAATTATTCTCCAATGACATGGTCGCACACATTATTAATAATCAATCATGTAAAATTAAAAAAAAACCCACTAGTTGATCTATATTTATGAGAAAAATATTAGGTTCCCCAATCATCAATGTAATTGTTTTGGTAGGAAACTCTAATATAATAATATAATTAAAATTTCCATCAATGTATATGTTTTCATTCCTCGTTATTACCAAACACTCAATAAAAATATAATAAAAACTAAAGTAATATCACGTATCATGAATAGTCAAAGATAAAATGTAATCATTTACATCTAGGAAAATATCACTGGTTGGTGATAATATTTCATTATCTTACAAGTAATTCACATCACCATAGATTTTAATAATATTATGGTATGTGAACTCAACAATTTCATTCACTAGTATCCACACTATTATAATTCGATATGTTGATGGAATTTGAATTACTACTTCACCGTCATTAGGATCACTGATTCAACCATCACAAATATCCAAAATCTATTTTGAAAATTCATTGACATCATCTACATCATCACTATATGCAGTTGAATTCAATCTCATGTTATTTTTGGAAGTTAAAACCAGACATAATTTACACAGAAACGATGAATTTATTCTTACAATTGTAATGTAACTTTTTTACCATGTGGTAATATTGGTAATATTTTCCTAAAATCCCCCACCCCAACACAATAGTTAGGGAAAAAATGTAAATTTTAAGCATTATCAATTTTTTACTAACATTATAACTCTCAACGAATGATCATGTTCCTTATACAGTGTTTATGAATAAATGGTAGCTCATCAAAAATAATAATTTTTATTAATTTAATAAGTTATGAATGACCACAAATTTGAGTAATATTTAAAACTGAGCTCTTATTAATAGATACAAGAATACAGAATTTAGAGTGGGGCATCTTTCCAACTAGAAGAATTAATGATGATATTCCCCTAAAAACTACAAGGACAATATTACCTTTTGACCATAATAGAAATTTTAAATCTCTCTAAATTAGTGTCTTACTCATTCCTCCATATCCATGAAAAAAACCCATAAGTATAAGATAATGCAGATGTAATGATGCCTAGTTCCTAGTTTTGGTCAAGGGTTATTCGAATTTATATAGTTTTATACATATTATAAAGACTTTTTCTGCTATAATTATGTTACTCTATGAGTAAACTATTTTCTTGAGAATAAATTAAAGAATATGAAATACTAATAAGATGATAAAATTTAAGATATCTATCATTTATATGTAGACTTTTTTCTATTTAAATAATATCATACAGTTTATTTTGATGATCAATTAGTGTTAAATCTAATAAATAAAAAAATATTATTAAAAATATTATTATAATAGTGATCAAAAATCATTATGGTAGTGACTATGCATCTTATTATAGGTATTAAATAATAAACTGATCCAAACACTAATAATTTAATGTTCCTACCATATTAGTGTAGGTCACAATGTATATATAATATATGAAGACAGTAAGGTTCAAATAGTTGACAAAACTAAAATATTCTCAAGATTTATTTATACCATGTTTTCTATATAACATATACCCAAAAAGAACATATTAATATATATTTAATGAAATGCATACATTCTATAATGATATAAAATGACTGATTAGCTTAAATTTTATGTAATATCTGAGATAATAGTATACAATAATTCAGAACATGTATTTAACATGTTCAATTATCATATGGTTTTTCAGGAAATTTTTGAGAAGAAACAATTACAATTATAGTATATATTTTTAAGAATATGTTTACTTATAAAATTTAATTATTCCCAAACTATAACAAAACAAAAAAATAGAAGATATTGTTATATGAATATGTAAAAATTGTATTAAATATAATTTAAACATTATTAGTAATTTATTGATATATAATGTTAAGTGGTTAGAAATAAAATGTAAAAAATATTAATATTAATCAATTATAATTATTTATAAAATACCTAACACGATGAAATTACATACCTTGTATTAAGAACCTATTGAACTGGGTGTATAGAATATCTCCAATCAAGATGATTTAGGTTTCATTCCTAAAAAAATAAAGATAGGAAATATTATTTGAGAATAGCATGCATGAAAATATTTTACATAAAGACTATCCAACTCCACAAAGTGAAAAATCATTGATAGCTTCAAAAATCTCTATCTCATCAGCCAATAATCCAATAAATTAACAAGCCTCTCTGAATGTATGTTGAGTAATGTTTTTTTTGTTTTAATATATTGATATAAAGTTTATCATTTGATATTTGAGAGAAATATTCTCAAGTAATATAGATCTACAGTTGTGGGTGGAACATAATACAATCTACCAATAAAATCCCTTCTTCTGAAGTTCTGAGGAAACAATTTTTGTCATGATAGTTAAAGAAAAATCTTTTGGTAATTTTACATATGATATAGTTTTTCCTTCTGTATACATTGAATTTTACTTAAACCAATAATTAAACATTGTTTCATAAATGTTTATTTTACTCAATATATATTCAATATTATCACCATCAGTGTAGTTATGCTCTTTTTTAAAGGTAAATGGAAATGAAATATCTCTACTTAAGAATATTTATATTGTAAATCATAATAAAAAAACATCCATTACACTTCTCAAGGTGACATATACTTACAGTAAAAATAAATTTTAATCTCATCAATATTTTTTTCAGACAATTACCTGTTATTGGACTCATAAAGTGCTATTGTAACATGATTATAACACTTAGTAATATATTTGAAATTTTTTTATGGAAGCTGGTTGATTAGAAATATCAATATTTAGATAATCATAATACTTTAATAGTAAATTAAGATTGTAATGGAAAACAAAATGATTTTTCAAATCAACAAAATTCATTAGAATTATTTTTCCACAATCCCTTATATAATAAAAAACATAGCTACCCACAAAAATAAATTTATACCCAAAACAATTTATGTAAAACATTGAAAAAAATAAATTTTTAGGAAAATTTGTCGAATAAAAGCATATCCACATGGTCCATAGATCATAAAAATTTTAACAAATATATGAAATATTGGGAAGATACCATTATTTTAATTTTAGTAGAAACAAATTTTTTATATCAGTTGGAGTAATGAATTTTTTAATACCAAAGAAATAGTAGAATGTGAACATGAGGCATCCCTACTTTTTGGAATTCCACTATATGAAAAATAGCATATGAAATAATAGGATTTATGAAATGACATAGAACATGATCGGATAATAATCAATATTCTAAATTTTAAGAATCATAGTTTTAAATTTCATTGCTTGTACAAGACTTTCCAAAGAAAAATCATTATCTTAAATCATTTATGAGATGGTCATCCATTATATTGGAAACACTTGATAGTATTTGAGGACAATCAAGAGGAATAAGATTGATATTTATAAAAGATCAAAAAAAATTATGATTCATTATATTATATGTAAATGTTAATAAGATATTTAGATATCCTACCCAATTATAGATCAATATTTCATCATTGTAATTAAAAATAAAATTGTTATAATTACCATTAAAACATAAAGGAAAAATGATAAACATTCTGAATAATGAAACATCATGATCACCTCTAAGGTATTCATTTTATAATACATTGTGAAATTCAAATATCAATCATCTTTTATTAAAGATAATAAATAACAGTCTTTGAGACTCAATAATTGTATACTCATCTAAAATAAACCATCAAAATAGCCATCTGGAATAGAGTATATTTGATGCATCATGGGAGAAAAATTGACTATGATATGAAAAGTACTCTCTAATAGTTACATTCCAAAATATAATACTTTTATTAAAGGATGTAGCATAATGATATATATTATGAACATATTCATTCTGGACACTTGTAACAATTAGTGAATGTTTAAATGAAAGATACAATTATTGAATATCATGTATGAATTGTAGATAACCACTTTTTATTTGTATTATTATATCACATTCTTTATTAAGATATTCCATTTTTTCAAATATAAGCATTATCATTTCTGAAGAAATTTATACATTATATTTCATTGCATCTATTCCTCCTCATTTAAGAAGGCATAACATTAAATGTGAAATATTATGTTCAAGCAGAACATCTGTTGTGGTTTATGATATGACTTTATAAAGTATTGTTCCCATGAATAATTTGATATATTTTCTGAATAATAGTATAACTAACAGCTAAGTTAAAATCCGGTTCATGAAAACTTCATATAAAAAACATGGTACTTTAAACTAAAAAACATTTTATCAATGAATAACATAATTAATTTCATAATTACTATGAATCATGTACTCTTTTAGAAACCTTATTTGTAGTCCCATATAGTTAAAGTCGTTAAAACATTTGTGGTTGTATATAAATTGGAAATAAACTACCTATGAAAACATATTTTTCTCCATTTTATCTCTATATGTTTAGACACCCACCATTTTTTATCAACTCATCAACCTTCCCATCCCATTGATGTGTTGAAAACATAGCATTGTAACATAGGATGTTTTCTTAGAATATGTTTTCTTGGGTAGAGGTATAATTGAAAACCATTGTTTTAAGGTATTCTGGACAAGGTGGAATTGATTCTAATGTTATCTTTCCTAGAAAGCATCATAAAGAGAAATGTGGGTTATATTTTTTCCCACATTATTTGTTTCTCCAATAAAACAAAAATCTCAAACAGTAATATTGGAAAACCATAATATGGCCCCCAATATCTAAATATACTGGGATGAAAATAAAATATATTATTAAATGTTAATGAGGAAGTAATAATTATATAAAAAACATTGTTATTATTTTATTTCATTAATGAAACAATTTATTTTATTAAAATAACCTGCGTGTTCTGCAGTTTGTAGTAATAGTGATGTTTTTGTCACAACCAATGTTACTATATTTTTTATTATTATGTATATGTTAATATTGCTGATGATAATAAAATTGATTTTTTTAAAAACTCTTATTTGGAAATAACTATAAAATATGCAACAAGATGTATCACGCGATTTCTTATTACATGTATTCCGAGCATTATATGGTTCATTAAAGATTAAATATATTAAAATTTATAGAACATGCATACATAGTAGGATTTATATTGAGAAAATTATAAATTATTGTATAATAAATTATACCTTACAATAAATATACATATAAGTAAATTATTCTATTTTAATTGTAATTTTTAACATACCAGTCCTTGAAAATGTGTTGAAATTTCCATAAATAGTATCAGTGAAATGATTTATCATTAAAATTGAATGGATAAGAAATATAATTGAAATGATAGAGAAGACAATGTTTACTAGAATGAGTGTTACATACAATGATGATAAGGGAAGTATTGAATCTATTACAATATCTTCATCATTCCTTTGATATAGTATGATTAATATAGAAATATTCAGTGAGTATATACAAGTATTATATATGGACAAAAGTATTCATCACATTACATTGATAACATACATAAAAATTAAAAGACCCTGTTGTAACATTGTTTCTATTCTTTTTTATCTTTTCTGATCTAATATATATGGTTGAAAAATTATCACATTGTTTAGTAACTATCAACTAATGGGATGAAATTTTTCAAAAACCAATGTTAATTCAAATTCCTTGATAAAAGATAAAAAATTGTTCCAGTAAATTTAATTTAATGAACCATTAAAACATATAGTTGATAATGAAATTAATTTTCCTCTCTATGTGTTTTCATTTGGTGAAATTTTTTCTGGTATAGGACTAGGTTACATTCCATTATATCTATTCAAATAATTTATAATATAGGTTGAACCTACATTTGTGGAAATAAAATAATTACCTATAGTGAATGAATCCTATTTTTTTGAAGCAATTTGATGTAAAGATAAATACCCATCATAAAACCTATTTATTTTCATTGCATTATTACTCTTCTACCAAATCATTCTTCTCTAGAGCTTGATGAATATTTTTTATTTATGTCACTTCTCTTTGTAATGTATTTTCAAGGAGTTTAACAAAATCCAAGTTTATATATTTATGTGTATAAGAAATATAACATAACTTTTAACAGGAAAAAGAATTTAAGTAATTCAAATAATTCAACATATTTATAAAAATTAGTAGTCAGGACTACATAAAATTTTCAAGAGATAAATAAAAGTTATTTTTTATATAGTCTATAGTAAATAAAAACAGTTTTCCTTACCTAAACTGCAACATTTTATTATAAGGTGGAACAAAAATTTGTGAATTAAAAAAACATCTATAGGAAAATAAATTCTGATTGACTAAAGAACTATAATTTTTAATTTTTGAATTAAAATTTATATATTGTAATAATATAATAAAAAATATTAAGTAAATAAAATGAAACAACATTATTGAACAATGATAAAATAAGTATAGAAGGTACAAAGAATAATGTATAATAATTAAATTCATATTTATCTATAAAAAAATTATAATTTTTAAATGAAAAAATAAATTATATAATGTATATATTTGAATAGATTTACACAAATCAGTAATCAAGAGTAAATATGATCTTCATAAGATAAACAAAAATTATTTTTTATAGCCATTAGGGATTAAATCAAATAGGCTTTTTTAATCTAATTTTTTTGATGTTGTGGAATAAAAAAAATTGAACCATGAAAACATGAATATGTAGATAAATAGTGAATTACCAAATGCAAAATAAGTTGTGATAGTTGAATGAAAAAAATTTATTTTAGCAAGAGAAGATAACTTTTTAAGAAAATAAAAAATCTAAAAATTTAAGAATAGAGATTAAATAATTATATAAGGTATCAAGAATAATGGACCATATCTGGATCAATGAAAGCTTCCTAGATTTATGTGAATATAGTATAGAAGTTCAAGGTTGAGGAAGGCACATAAAGGCAACAACTATTCCACTAAATCATTAATAACCAGATGGTATCTAATGGATCACAGTTGGAGAATGAATTGAAGTATATATTAATAGAATTATTGAATATTTCATAGATGGATTTAGGAACATGATTGATGTTCTATAGGGTGATTTTTTAGCCATTATGGGACTTTAGAAAAGGAATATAGTGTTATATTTAATGTTTGAGGTAAAAATATAGATTCTATGTGGAAGGAAATATGTTATAGGTTAGTCATAAGTGGTCTTGTGTAGAAGAGAGAATGAGGCGGGGTGAAGAATCAGAATTTTGAGCAGGAAAGAGAAGATATATTCATGGGATAAAAACATTGATGAGGGAGGAGTTGTGATAATTACAAGGAAAGAAAGAACCCTTGGTTAGAGAGCATGGAAATGTGTGAGTGGGTCATCCCAAATAAAAAAAATTAGGTATTCAAAAATTTATAGATGGGAACAATTCACTAAGTGGTAACATTTGTTCTCAGGGAAACCAAAATTTTATATAAATAATAGACATAAGAAACATATATTGTTCTTTTTACCATAATGTTAATTTAATGGTGTAACATCCTAGGCATGGATCATTATGTGGGTTGGTGGATTGAGGTATTAACACCTTTAATATGTTAAATAGTTTGTAATGATTTAGTTTACTTATAAAAGATATATCAATTATATAATGGTCACATGATATGTTAATGAAATCTCATAAACCATTGAAATGTTTATATTTTTAAGGGTAAATTTACAACTTTGAAATATATTTATCAAATCTCATCCACCCATAAGGATTATTGACCCATCATTCACCATGTTGACAATGAACTTGTAGTGTATCATTCACTTTAGAATGTTTTTTGGCATGTCATCCAATCATGAATTCATATTAGTGGAGTATCTTCTAAAAATAGAATTCATCCCAGTGTCACATCATCTACTTGAAGATGTGTTATAGTGTTATGTCCCCCAATTAACACTTTATTCTAGTGGTGTATCGACCATTATAGATGTGATATGGGTGGTACATTATCCATTTATTTTATTATGTTGGTGGTGCATCATACACTTATATATGTTGTATTCATGGTGTATCATCCACATGGTGACTTTAGATGATGTTATATCATCCATATAGATTGTATGTCTTAGCGGTTCCCTGTCTACATGATCTATAGGATGGGTGTATTATTTATACACTAGTATAAAAATGGTAGTGCATCATCTACTAAGGATTTTTGATTTCTTATTCCAAGGCAAGGACTCCTTCACCCATGATATTGGCTTGGTAAAGGATAGTTCATCTAGATGATTTGAGAGGGTGATATATCATTTCCCTAGTGGTGTTAGATGGTTATAGCATGTTCACATTTATTGTTATAATTTGTGTGATATATCATCCATCCTCAGGGTGTGTACTCAATCCACATGAATATCAACCAATTATAAAACTGACCAAAGTCAGTATAGTCCTGCATTGATTAGAGGTAGAACTCCATTGGTAGAGAGTTTATTTATTTATTGTTTTTAATTTTACTATAATTTTATATTAATAATTCATATGTTTTTAATCATTTTAAATAAGTAAAAAATGGGCGTGTCATTCTAAATTATACTAACACCTAGCTTGGAAACCCTAGTACATTAGGAGAAATTATATTTCCAGGCATAAGGGAAAGGTCCCTATAACGTTGAAGGGTTATGTCAATGGATATTCATGGGTATTATAAAATAGGAATGTGCTATAACTCAACACCAAATGTAGGTTTACCATTTTTATTTTCTGGATTTTGGACACCGTTTTATATTCTCTTTGAAAGTGAATCCTTATAATGACTTCATGACATTTATGACACATAAAATAATATATTTTGATGGTTCATGTGTGGATATGTAATGTTTTCAAATAGTTTTATGTGATTTTTTTCACTATTTATGGGTTTTGATGAATGGTTACGTTATTTGTTAAATTATATTTATAGTTTTTTGTATCAAAGGGTATATTCGCCCCATGTGATTTATATTTTGAGCCTCACTGTTAGCTTATAGCATTTACCGTATGGGGAGGCATACCTTAGGTGCATGGTGATTTAGTTTTGTCTATAGATGAACCAAATTAGGGACATTAAAAGGGGATAATTATAACATAACCATTCTAATGTAAAACACATTCTATATGGTCCTCCCTATCATTAAGGAAATTTTATTCTGTACCATTATTGAAAGATTCCTCATCTCAATGATCTAAGAATGAAGAGTAATTGAAAAAAATATTATTTCTCATAAAAGAGTATACCATACTTCTCTAATTTAATGTTTTCATTTATAATTATGTTTTAAAAATTATAGATGGTCAATATTCCAGAATTACTTATAATATTTCCATTATTCTGAAGAAATGATTTCAACTCGTATCAAATTCCATTAATGTTATTAGACTGATTATTGACTAAAACCTTGTTCGTAAAAAAAATTAAAGGTTAGTGAATATTTTATATCATAAATGAGTGATTTTAAAATTTAATATTGAAATCATCTTATTTTTAAAATAAATAGTTTATACCAGGGGAAATTTATTCTAAAAAATAATTATTATAAAAATAATATGGGAACATTTTTATTCAAAGTATATAAATTAAAAATAAATAAATAGGGGTTAATTATTGAATGTAATTCATGTTCTATTTCGAGAAATAAATTTTTATATGAGGGGATATTTATTTAAAATAATAATTTTACATTTTAAATTATTATTACATTTCACTTTGTCTCAATGTAATTAAAATTATTATTCAATATTAATTAAATATCTGAATGGTTTTTTATTATGTTTATTTTTTTCTGGAGGTCAAAAATTATAATTTTTTATAATATTTCAATTTCTTAATTGTTAAAATTTATTTATAATAGTGTTATGTGTTTAAAATTAAAAAAAAAAATTTAAAATTAAAATGTACCTTTAGAGTGATGGATTGAATATCTAAATCAAATTATCTCATTCCTATGATATAAAATAATATAATAATCCTAAAAATGAAAAAAAGTATTCCAAATTACATTATAATGGTTTTAATCGATAACCCTCAATACAGTGTGATAGAAAATGAAGCACACACTTAGAATTATATAGTTAGATTTAGTTTTCAAATTTAATGGATTTATGTTAATTCATTTTTTTTACATGTTTAAATATCCAAAACATGTTACTCATAATGATATGTAATCCCTATGGCTGGTCAAGTCCAAGATCATTTTGATACAGTAATTTTGTAATTAAAAATAATCACAAAACAAATTTATTACTCAAGAAACATTTCCTCATAATGTTTTTATATACATTAAATAATATTAGAGTTTATATTATTTAACTGATTAATCTATACCTAATGTTTTAAAATGAATCTTCAAGAAGAATAATAAAATAGTTGTAAGTGTATCCCCATTTTTGATATGATTGGTAGAAAATGACTTCATATAAATTCAAGGAATTGATTTTGAATAATCCTTCTTACACACTATGATTCATAAGTCCATTTAAATCATCCTTGATATTGTATAATTCTATATTTCTAAAATATATCATATGGCTTCAAAATAAGATTACTTAATGAAAATTTACCCAAGGATTTATAGATGAAAAAAGTTAATTTTTTATCAATTTATTGAATTCTATAAATTAAATTAAGATAAAATGATCCATATATAGACTTTTGTAAAATTTTAAGAGTTTTTTATTTAATTTAATAATGTAATTATATAGATTAGATTCATTAAGAAATGGGTTAAACATTGTGCATGTAAATTAATTAATGGGAGATAACTTTTCATAAAGTTATATATATTTAAGAAATATTACACATTGGAAACAAAATTTATAATATATTATTTTTCAGTAATGGATTCAGAAAATACTTTTAATGAAATATTGAAGACATGTATCCTATATCTTGAGTATAAAGATATACCATGATATGTCAAGGATTATTTTTAAACTGATTTAATAAATAAATATTATTAAATTCTTGAATTGGTTCGAAATGAAAAATTCTAAGAATGGATATATAAAATGATAAATAAAATGATTTATTTTAAGGCACAATTTATTTATTTCAATAAATAATGGAATCACATGGATATGTTACCATATACATTAGTTGTAAGGTCCATCATGTATTTTACATAATATAATCACGGGGATGTGTGGTGTGAAGTAAGAATGTTGAGTAAAAAAATATGATCTTCATGAATATCCTTAGATCCCTATAAGAAATATCATAAAGTATCTATAAAAAATTAAAGATTCATTTTTTATGTTGGGATCTGAAAAAAAATTATATAAAGTTACATCAATGCATGTTTCTAAACAGATAGTAATGATATTAAATTAAAGTCAAGTATTTTTTTTATTATAAATTGAATTATTATCTATTTGAGAAGTTTCAATTAAGAAGATTTGTATTAATATAATATGAATTGAGTGAATTTATGAATCATATATAGAAGGATAGGTTTAGTAAATCACTAAACTAGTTTTTGTTCTATAAATCAAGGATCCAACTGAACTCCTGTATGATAACAATTGGGGAATTAAATAATATTATAATCCTTGATCTCGCTATAAATCTATACAAATAATATAATGATAAAATCAAATTTATTTGATTATAGATCATTGTGATCTATATATTTGGAAGATTTTTATAAATGATAATATATTAGATCAACTAAATAGTGTACTCCAAAAATTTAACAAAGTGGGGAATATAAAGAATTTGGTTTTTAGATACATAGGATATTGGATTTATTTTAAGTGGGTGATTTTGGTAATTCATACCTATAGACTAATCCCAAGATTATTTTTTTCAAAAATTCTCTATATAATATATTGCTTTCATAATAAAAAAAAATCATACTTTAATTAGTTTTATTTTCTATTTTATTTCTTCAACACAAAAATAATAATCCTATTAAAATATATATTCTAGTTTTAATCCCCATATGGGAGTCATAAAAAAGTATGCACTATGATGTTTTGTTGGTTTGACAAGTACTTTTATACTTTTAGACATACTAATTTCTCAAATTGGTTTTGGTGATACATAATTAATTATATAGAAATTGAATTGAGAAACACCACATACGTTATCCTATTTATGTCATTGATGTATCTATGAATGTGTGTTATTAATGTATCTTATAACTGTGGGGTTTTAGGTATGAATTCGATGAAAAATTTCATACCCAAGCTTATATTTTTTTATTTAATAATTATATCTGAATAGATAGTGTTTTGGTATTTTTCTATTCATGTGTGGGACATCACTTGAGACCATATTAGAAACTGATCATCTATGGGACATGTCAGGCATATGGATCATCATTTCATTTATAATTGTAATGACCTGTGAATTTTAGTTTCTATGAACTGGGAGGTGGGTTGGGAATCCATCATTTTGGTGGATGGGTGAATTTTTTATGGATCTATAACTTCAAAGGGGTGTTGTAGTCATGATTATAATATTTAATTACATGTTTTAGTGGTTTATATTCGGTGGAATATACTCAATGGGTGATCTCTGGTGGCTTGTTCAAAAAAATTAGAGATGTGTGGTAGTGTTATCCCATTAGGTACCAAGTATTATGCCACTGAGTACATAGTGGAGTGACCAATGTAGTAGATTAAATTTTCTATATACTAGGTATCTATTTTCCTTCAACTAAGAAGCCAATGAGCTAGAAGATACATAGTTGAGGTAAACTAGACTCCCAATAGGGTTTTATCACCATTTTTTATTGGGACCAGTACATTGAAAATATACAATTACACTTATATATATATGGGGCTTCGTGAATCTATTTTGGTTGGCGTCACTCACTTTTCCTCCTCCTTATAGTGCTTATATGGTTTCCCCATAATTATAGGTTGATTGAAGTATCCTTTTTAGGCATAATAAATTTAATATGATTTCTCCCTCTTCTATATTCCCTTATTTATCTTCCTCCTCTAATTATAATTTTTATTCCTAGGGTTTTTTCTTATCTTTCCATCTGAGTATATTTGAATCCTTTTATAACATTATAGATTTTGCATACAATGTATATAGGTGCATTTGGAGGATTAGAATATGATTATTTCACCCCATTCTTCATAATGATTTTTATTCATTGAATATAAATATGAAATTTTGTGAACTTGGATTAAATAAACATTCTATTAAAGTATAGAAATTGATTATTTTTCATTAAATAGGCTTGTGTGTGTTTCAGGGGTGTATCTTGCCCAATTTTTCATGGTTTGGATGTCGTTACATCACTTAGTAGGTTTGGAATTGGTGATGAAATTGGGAGGGTTAAAATTTAAAATGGATAAATTATTTTTTATAGTTATTTTTTATAATAATTGTTATCACTGGAAGGTATATATATTAATATATGTTTAGGATTATATTGTGGATTTATTAATTTATTAATGTCAACTTATAATTTTTGAGCATCTTAATATAATTTTATAATAACTTGGTGTGTTTCAGACATTTTAATCATTGCTTTGATTATATTATGTTTTCTAACATCTCATTATAAATATTAATGGGATCCTGAAGGATTAATAGAAAACAAGGATCGTATAGTTTAATAAATAGTTCCTTATTGTATATATATTCGAATGATTAACAATGATCTATTTTATAGCCTTTCCTGGTAGGAGTAGTTGGGTTTTGTAATGTAAATGGGGTTTATTTTTTAAATATAATTTAAAAAAGTAACATATATAAAGGTTTCCATTAAAATGTAATTCATTTAAATTATTTAAATGTAATTTATATAGTGCGTTAGACTAAAAATAAGAATATTAATTAAAATAGTAATGAATGGAATTTTTATATAAATGTGGTGATTATATAAGGTGGTTTTTTAATGGTATTTAAATAAAAAACAGGTTTTATAAAGATATTATTCAAGGATTTTTGGAAACTGTATTTTTTATTCCCATGTAATAATTACATCTTTTCAATTAGTCAACATCTGTTTGGTGAAGGAATGTGATCGTGACTCTTAGAGGATTATTATGTATTCATGGGATGGAATTGGATGTCATGATTAACAATACATTTAAGTACATAATTTGATATTTTCTATAGGGTGAAATATGGAAAATTCATGGTTACATCGGTATGATTCTCTAAGAAATTTAATCAGATATTTTTTTCATAAGAATCATACTAGAGATACATAATCAAGAAGTTATTCTATGAATAACAATCATACTAGAGAAACATAACCATAAATTTACACTGTACATAATCATCATATAATATTTTTGTAGATATAAAATGTTATTTCATAAATAAGAGTTATTCCGTATAAAGGTTTTACACTTGTCCAATATAAAATCCATGACCTAAAATGGCCAATCCAGTAACCATAATAGTATGTTAACAAGATCTAATCCCCAATGGCAGTCTACATAGTCAATGATTTATTTACGGAGTGAGTCAATAAGGCGTGATAACTTTATATAATCAATCCAAACTAGGATGTGTGGTTGTTTGAAAAACAATTGTCTCATGGTAGATCACATATGAAGATAATTTTAAATTGGGTATGTTGGGTAAAAATCTGAGTCTCCTAATTTTAGAAATCCAAAATAAAATATTATAAAGATGTAAAGAGTAAAATTCTTCATTGATTATACATTATGATCATTCATGTGATCAGGATTCAAGATGAAAATAAAAGAGCGAAAAAAGTGGAGGTATATTGAGGTTATCGATATTATAACATGATATGGAATATATGACCACATCACAGGAAAGGGGGGACCATGATGTAGTGATTTTTTAATGGTAGTTTTAGATAATAAAGATGAGCACAAACTATTAAAGGATATCTATTTGGAATAGATTCATGATTACATGCACATGAATATTTTCAGAGATATAAATAATTTTATTTTATAGAGGAATTAAAATAATTAAATATCTATGTCTTTAATAGATTGAAAAGGAATATTTGACTAGGTATTTTGAATAATATTTTGATGGATTATTCAAACTATGAATCTCTTTCATATTTGAAAAATATATATAATTTTTTGTCAAATATCATCAAGTGTCTATATTTAAAACATGGGGAATGATATGAACTTTGTATTATTCTATGTTTATGTAAATTTTTAGGTTATAAAGGATTATATATATAGATAAAGCTATTAATTCTCAAACATTTTTTGAGGACTCTAAGAACATGATACTCTACTCTATCTTCGAGATGTGATCCAAATCCATGATCCATTAAAGAATAAGGAGATATACTACTTGAAAATGTATTTCAATATTTAAGGAATAATCATCTCAGTCAAGATCTAGAGAGAGTTCTAAGACCAACATACCTCATCTTTAAAACTATTGAAGATTATAAATAACATTATAATAGTGCACCAGATCCTTTACATTAGTAGAGGAAGATTTTTTAGATTGGTGTATAGGAAACTAGAAGTAAGAAGGATATATTTCTAAATTGGGGTCAAATTTAAAATAATGATAATTTGGTATTTTAACCCATAAAATATAAAAGATGGAACTTGTTTCATATAACCAATCATGGAAGAAGATTTTTTGGTTGGAAAAGAAAAACAAGAAACACTTATAGGATTGAATTTTAGAGATTATAACCAGTTTCAACCAAATATAGGTTAGTGGTGTGCTCAATAAATCAAACTTCCATATAATTTGGATACATTATAGTTGATAGAAATATCATATTTTAGAATCTATATTTTGGTATCTATCCAATATAGAAAAGAGTAGGCCTTTCAGCCGACCCATGAAAATATTATATGTTTCTCAATATTTCATTACTTCTACACATAAGATGATGTTTTGAGATTTTATTGAGTGTATCTAACATCATAAAACATTTAATTAGATTGATTAAAAATATTTAATTAATGAATTGCCTCCCTTGATCCCTTCCCAATCTCATTGGTGTAATCTACCTTAGGAATAACATGTGGTATCAAGGAAATTTTACCTCTAAAGGTCTATATTTTTTCAAAATTATTTTTTATTTATTTTATGAATTATATATTTTGGAATGTGTTTGAACAATTCATATGAATAATGATGAATAAAATTATATTTTTTCAAACCTATATATTTCATCCAAGATACTTAAAATTAATCGAAAAATATTAGAAAGGTAGTTGAATAATAATTCGTAATTAATGGGAGAGACACCACTAACTATAGGTAATGAGAGTGATATAAATAGTGATAATTATTTTTATTATGATTATTCTCATTAAACATATTCCAGATACAATAAGGATTTACCACATAGTGATCTTCGTTTTCAGATTGAAGATTATCTGAAGAATATTGCCAAAGAAGAGGTAAATCATATAGTTATTACTATCAAGGGAATTCATTTTTTAAAGAACATATAGAAGAAGAAGATAAATTATTTGATAATATGTTTAGTAGAAAAATTTATAATTTTAATTACTATCATAGTCTTTTTATAGGAAAAGGTGTATTCAATATCTTTTTTTAATAAAAGATTTTCTTGGGTTGAAGACTAATTTCTGAGGTATTCTTTTGAGAAATTTATTTTGGACATTATTTTTGGTATATTTACATGTAGAAAAAAAATCACACAATGTCACTATAGATATAAAATATGTTCACATAGTGGTCAAAGAAAAAAAATTAAAACATATCAAAAAATGCATCAATATAATTAAGATAATTCCATGAAGAAAAACTCAACAAGATAAAATATAATTGATAATATGGCCGAAGATCAGTTGAGGATAAGAAAAAATACCTCAACAGGAAGTGTCTTGGAGTTTAATTAAGTATAAGAAATATAGAACCAAAACAATATAGAACCTCCCAAATTATTGAGAAGAAAGATATTGCAACATATATTTCCATTGAGATCCATGTCACCATGAGGACCCATATCAAGAAAAAAACATACGGCATGATCCACTAATAAAGAGGAATTATCTTATAGGAAGAAGGTATCAAATATCCTAGAAACTATCTTATATCATAATGTTTATTCTCTTTTTATAATAGTATTTAACTAAATTCTTGAAATATGTAAGTGGTAAAAACATTTTAAAACCAACCACATCATCATGGGTGGACATGAGAAGATGTATGAATATTTATTCACAAATTAGTTTCCAAAAGGTTTTTTATTTCACTAAACAATAGCATATAATGTACCCTTGTAATGATGTATATGTTGAAAAATAAAATATGATAAAGTGGTTCATATGTCATGTTTTGTTTTCACAAGTTTGGGCACAAGAAAATAGAACACTATCATAACATGTCTATTTATAAAGATCATATATGGTTACAATAAAGAGGGAGTAAAGCTAAATAGATGATAAAATATACTTAGGAAAAAAGAATTATTTAAAAGAAAAAAATCATGTATTCTTTTAGGAGAATAAAAAATAAAATTTCTAAAATAAAATCTATCAAGAAGTAATAGAAATAAATAAAGATAAAAATAAATGACAACGTAATGATGTCTATTAACATTAGTGAATAGAGTGAAAAATTTGGGCATGATCCACACAACTACATAAAAATACTACCTAAATAGTAAGACATATTTGAAAATGAAATGAAATCACCTAGATCATCATATTCTCTAAAGGAAAAGGTAGAAATTTTAGTTTGTCACAAAATAAAACTAGAAGTTTAGAGGATAATCAGACGTGAAGAATTATTTCATTAGAGTAATAAAAATACACAATAAATGAAGGATTGTAATAATAATATGGGAAGTAAAAAAATTTATATTATAAATAAATAATGGTTTAGGTTGAGAGGAAACTCTCAGCCTCATTATTACTTCTAATGAAACAATATAGCCCCTCCTGATTCTCTTTTTTTTGTTTAATTTATTCTAACATTCATGGAATAAAATATGTAGAATGAGTTATACAGGCACTAGATAGAAAATAATGAATTATCCATCTTTCGTGGAAAATAGTTTTGATTTCATCCCTTAAATGGGTTATAAATGAAGATAGATCAGTCAGTTTATCACAAGATATGTAAATTTGGAAATTCTGGAAAATTTGAACAACCCTATCAAATATATTTTATAATAGATTTTAATCTAATTTATATCCCATTTTTTATTATTCAAGACATGTTATAACAGTTTAGTCTAATTTAGTGAAAAGGTGAGACAAACTAGGATTTATTTCCATCAATATTAATGGTTTATTGATATGTGTATAGGTTATTTAATTTTCATAACAAATCTATATTGACCACCACTAAAATGATTTCTAATAATGATATTACATGTTTTTTATGAACATTATTGAAAATCATGTTAAAATACCTCTTGTTTTCTATAATGGTTTAGCACAACTAGACTTAGAGTGGACTAAATAAAGGCTCCATTCTATGGAAAATCATATGGTGTAATTGTTCCTTATAAAGTGGATTAAGATATGTTTTATTTAATGATAATGTTTTTTTGGAATTTATTATCATTAAGGGGGAGAAGTGGGAACCCATGGCTATTGATATATTAACTTTAGTGAGTATGGATATTTAAGAGAATTTAAAGAGAGGGGATTGTTGTGACCAAATATGAATATCATTTGTTATCGGTGGTTAATTATCTATTTTTTGAAGGATTGTGATGGTTATTTTTGTACGATTGTTATGGATTCTTTTCTTGGAATGAGATTTTATATTTTATAATATATCAAATTCCATAATTTTAGATTTATTATTGAGTGAAACATAGAAAATTCATGGTTATTCTATCATTAGTCAATGATTCACATAAACATGAAATGTTTTTTCTAGAGAAAAACAATATATGTGTAAACATTATATGTTTTGTGTTTAATAATCATAGAATTTCACTATAAACCTGACATTTTTGTGTATAAAAATCATGTAAGATCTGTGTAGAAAATATTTTTTTCTAAAAACACATGATTTCATCTGTGTAAAGGCTATGCATGTGACCAATCCTTTAACAGTGGATTTAAAAGATTGACCACTAATTTTAATAATGTTCTCACATGGTTAATCAATATATTCAATCCACATCGTCATTTAATAGTTCATTTAGTAAATCTCAATGGTGTGGTCACTTCATATGGTTGGTCTTGAGCATCTTCCAAAACACAAGTTGGGAATAAAATGAATTTTTTTAACAATTGGATAAACAGTTTTTTTGTTTTTGTTTTCTCAACTATAAAAAATGATAAAATGTGGGATATAATGAATAAAAACTCCTAGATCAAAAAAATCATCTGTAAAAATCATGGATCCAATTTTATCGGAAATATAAAATGTACCTATATCAATTAAATTGAATATAAGTTATGTTGTGACCAATACTAAAACATTTCTCCCGAAATTATCACTCTAATTTACATGTATTCATCTTTTATGGTATATATTTCTAGTAGGAACTTAGAATATTTTGATTCTATTCAAGATATTGAAGAATATTTATTTTTTTCTCACCCTTGTAAATTGTTTCTTGAATTTATTCTTAGATTTGATCCTTAATAGTATTGTTTGAGAAAAAAATTCTCCAGGGAAATGGTTGTGGAAGATATTTTATGTCCCAATAATTATTTTTTAAAGGTGTTTCAGTTGTCTTTTTTACTAATTTTCTGTCTAAAATCATCTTCCTTTTCTTCTGTATCCATAATCATGTCTCAATATTTTTTTGTTAGAATCCCTATCATGTGTTTTATAAATCTATTCTCCATAATTTTATTTATTTCAAAGAATATTTGTGGAAATAAATTCTCAAATATGGAACATCTCTATACCACTCCTTATTATTAACTCACATATATTTCCTCTAGGATTTCAAATGGTTAGATCAAGTAATTTACAATAATTATTGTCATTATTTCTAACATGATTTTGATCTATTTTTTCAATTATACAATGTCAAGTTATAAATATTCAATACTAAGATTTATTTGGTTCTAAATCTTGGGTTTTAACTAGTTGAGGGTTATTCAATGTATATCCTTAACTAAAAATGTGGTGTTCTGTATATATTTTTAAGGATGATCAGACGATTTTTAGAATGTAGAGGTTAATGAAATTTTTATTGAAATGGTGTTCAGGTTTGTGCTTTTTTATTAAATGAATATTAATATTTTTGGTGATATCTCAGAATCATTTAATGGTACCCTATTAACCTTTTTTATATTATATTAGTTGGGTTCTACTTTAGGGAGTTTTGGGGGGAAATTGTAAACTTTTTTAAGGAATAAGGGCAGTGCACGGTTGGCGAAAATTTTATCAAACCCTGAGAAAAGGCCATAAAACCATGAAAACCCAAAAATAGTGGATTATAACAATTGTCGTATGGTTTTTGAAACCTATCCACCTCTAAGAAGTAATTTTTGAACCATGAGTGGGAGGTGAACAGTTAAGCAAATATTTCAGGAAAACCATGTTCCCTGTACAGGAAAGCAAGCATGTAGAAATTTAGACTCCTAAAAAATTAAAAAAAATCCCCAAACTAATCTTAATCACCCCCACCTGACCTAAACTAATTCCTACATGTTTTATTGGATCATTGATGAGATTGATGTCATTATATCCTCTATTCATGAAAAATTAATGATTGCATTCAAGATTCCGCACCTCCCCCAGAATGTGATTCTCATCCTAATTGGTTGCATCCCTCTCTCTGGTATTTCTCTCCTCATTTGAAGGTATATTTTCTTTGGTTGTTAATTGATCTAGATCTTAGTTTTCACGAATGTAGTCCACTTGTATTTTTATCAAGGTGTTAGATATAGATATCATTCTTCATAATGATATTGAACATTCCACTTGAATTTTAGGATTAATGTTTTTTAGCATTAGTAAATGATCATGAGTTTGGTTTTCTAAATTAAAAATCCCATAGTCTTGATTTAATTACATGAATGTAGAGACAGCAGGGCATTGTAGTGGCGGAGGTACTGTGTGGGTACTATTGCAGCCGGGTTACTATTCACAGAATAGAAATTGGTCAAAACTTTGGGCCTAAGGGCTATGTAATGGGCTACAAGCCCACTAGGCATTCGTGCTATGTAATGGGTCTCCCTCTACCTAGTTGAAAGAGGTCTTTGCTTTGGTTTATTAATAAAAATGAGGCTTCGGCCCCAACCTTTAAAAAAAATTGGAAATCGCATCTGGAATTTAATTAGAATTAATTGAATTTCCATGTGATGATTGAATGGGTTGAATTTAGGGAAATAGAAAATTGGGTGAATTGGATTCATTAATTGGTCAATTAATTAATAGAATTTAGTGATTATGGAAATGATGAGATATTTGATCTGTGTATTTGTTTAATTAAACAGGATAGTGTAATAGGTTAATTGTTGAGTTAAGGAATTGGTTAATATTGGGAATAAATTGATGTTTGTCTTAACCTTTAAAGCTTAACGGGTCATGTGAATAAATATTTATAAATGGTTTAAATGAAGAAATTTTTTTAGTATTTTTGTGTTATTAAATTGTTGAACCATATTTTTTTTGGTTATTGAAATACTATACTGAGATGTGAAATGTTTACGAATGGGTTAATGATGATTAACCTTGTAAAAAATGATATAAGTTAAATATGGTATTGATTGATAATTGTGTTGTGGGGAACAAACTAATGCTTTAAATAACCAAAGGGTTCTAGACAGATCATTCTATACCCACATGTGGTAATGGTTGTGGGACAGAGATTGAGGCTCCAAATACCCATATGTGATCATGATTGTGTGATATTGACTGAGGCTCCAAACACCCATTTGTGATAAAAAGTGTGGTATAGGTAATGAGGATCCAAATACCCATGTGACATTTAGGTGTGGGATATGAAAATAGGATCTAAATTTCTATGGGGTATTAGATAAGTAATTCTATACCCACTATATTGGCATTGGACTGGATCTAATTGGTCATGATATGAATTTGAATGAAATGATGAATGATAATCATGGTATTGCTATATGTAATATCCCATAGGGAAAGATTGAACATCAGCATAATATGAAGCGAGTATTCATAGTATGGGGTTCATCGTGAATAAAGTGATTTGTGTAGTTAATTAATGAATAATAAAAAGTGATAATTGTTTACACTGTGCATTATAATTTATTCATTATAAAATTTCATACACTATTAATGACTCGATGTGGTTTTAGATACCATTGGTGGGGGCCTAATAAATTGTACTCACACCCTCCTTAGGGAACATAATTCAGACCTAAGCAGACATCATGCCTCTAGGACATAATAAGGGAATGGTCCCTTTGTTAGATCCATGAGTTAGGATAAAGCTTGGATGAGGGAACCCAAATTAGTGTAAGGACCAATATGGGGGAGTTTTTAGTTTCTTTATTTTGAGTTTTCACTTTGAAACTTTACACTTATTTGGCCTGAAAAATATACTATTTAGTTATGGATATTGTTTTCATTTTTGGTTCATCTAGTGATTCTCATTTTCCTAGTTATTATACTATTCTTGTAATTGGTTATTGTTAATTGGTTATTTAATGATTGTTTATGTTGTTCTTCTACTTTGATAAAGAGGGTATAGTCTACAAATGTTGATATATTATACCTTCTCTATTAATTGTTAACCACTAGAATATTGGGACGAGTGCTTGAGGTCATGTGGCCAACCGGCTCGGGGCACTAGGATGTGGCACCTAGGTTAGGACTTTACATTGACATTGAAATATATATTAGACCTTAAATGTGTCTATCCAACCCAAGTCGGGTTATAAAAAACATTATTGATAGGAAGTTGCATAGTTTTTGGTTTCTCATTACAATGGACAAAATAATGAGTTTTAGAAAAACAATGACAATAAACATTAATCAGGGTTGGTTGATCTGTTAATTTCTTAAAAAATACATATACTTAACCATAATACTTTAAGAATATACTGTAGTAAGGTTTATTCCATTGATCTTACCACATGATCCTCTTATTTCATTTCTTCATATACCAAATTTTCTTGGATTTGGGGTTCATTTGTCAATCTACCCTCTAGATTCAAATTGTGACATATAAAACAAATATCTTCATAATGATTCATTCAATATATTTATATCACTACAAAATAGAACATTATATAATAAAAAGGAAAAAAATTATTCCTTAATTTATGGTGTGGATAACGTGAATATAGCATCTTATACTTTCCCAATACTCATAAACTATCGATCTCATTTCTTATCTTACATAATATATCTCTTTCCTTATGGAAATAATTCGTGAGGATAAAAAGAATATTTTATGAAATTTAGTTTTAGTATCATCTTATTCATTGGGTTATCTTGGATGTAAGCTAAAAATCCTTATTTGGTAGCTCATTCTAAATAAAATGACATGGTTCTCCTATTAACTTTTTCTTCATCTACCCCTTGGAATATTTAAAGAACACTAAAGGGATAATTATATAATATAAATGTTGGTATCCTCTTTTTTATTTACACAAAAAATATAAAAAGATGAATCAATCCATTTTTTCAATTCAAAATTAAAATAAAATGCAGATATGTCCATTTGATATTTTTTATTAATGAAATCGGGTGCACAAAAATATCTAATATTTGTTTTGTATTTTCATCCATGTTTTCAAATTCATAGGGAAAACTTATGGTGTTATTTGATCCTTCATATTTATTATTTTAAATTATAGTATTAGTTTTAAATTTATATGATTAATTAGTAGGGTTCCCCTAATTTTTATATCAAGAGAGAAAATATTGATATTTTTTACATAGTTTATAAAAATTATGGTTATGAAATATGAAACTACATCCCAATAAATTTTCCTATGTTTTTGACACATCTATCACAATGTGGTACTAAAATAAATTAGTTACCTAATGATAGAATATAGTATAATGGGTACCAAAGGTAGTCTCCGATAAGAGATGAAATTTTTTAATTTCAGGACTAAAAAAATAGAGGGGTTTATTTTATTTTATTTTTGAAAACTAATAATTATTTCAAGGATAATAAATTTAATTGATTCCTTTGGTAAAATATATAATTGGTTCAGGGTTTGGGTCATTAATTTCAAAGATATATCATGATTAAATTTTTTAACCCTTCTTCTAAAATTTGAAAAATTAGTGAATTCACAACATATTCATATGTACATAAGGGTTGGTAATGATTTTTATAATTAAGTAAGTGTTGGTCACCATAAAAATATAAATTATCTAATAGTAATGAAAGATAACGAATGAGATATCCCCATAATACCCAATCAAGTAAATAAACTCAATATAAATCCTAAAAACTACCACTCCCTTCAACATTCATATCATTAATTTCTCAATACATCGCCATGAAACCCTAAAAATTTAATTATACATGATAAAGAAAATAAGTAGGGAGAAAATAATTCATCACTATATATTGTAACTTGTGTGAAATATAAACCAAACACAATAAAATTAAATTAAAAATATCAACACTATCAACTGAGATAAAATATTAATTTTATTATATTAATGATAATCTCACTAATGAATAAAAAAATATTCTCCTCCCCAAAAACCCAATCCCCAAAGGGTTCTAACGATCCATGTATAGGTCTATATTAGATAAATATTAAAAAATAAATAATAACATTTGAAAATTAAAATAATATAAAATTGACTCTAGACCAATCATTCCCCATGTGACATCCCTCTATAATTTTCAAGGAGTCTTTTTCTTTCTTCCTTTTCAAATTAATACATCATTTTTCCATGAGGACTTTTATTTTATCTATTTCCATGTGGATACTAAAAGATAATTCCCACCACCCCCCTAATTTTTTAAATTAAAATTATTCCCTCAGTGTTTGTACATTATATATTCTCATTTGAATTTAATTTAAACATATAAATAACAATTTAATGGTATAAATTATATAATGTATTCCACAGAATAATTTTTATCAAGTCATGTTGTAAAATATGGTTTTCCATGGTGTGGGTAGAATCAAATTTCCTTTTACAACACACTTTATTACCCCATAAATTGAATCCAATCATCATCGAATCATCTTCTTTTTCTCTTATTTTTAAATGTATTTATTTATATATTTTTTTATATTTCTAATCAAAGTATTATTTTAACACAATTATGGATCATACATAATTACTCTGATAATCAAGAGAAATCTTATGTATCATCTATAAAATATTACCTCAGTGTTCATAAAAATTCTCTATGTATAAATATATATTTGAGATCCAAAAAAATACTAAATATAGTCAAAATTTCATATATACTAGAAAAAATATCTTATGTCTGATTCTTATCTCTTGTATAATCACTTCTTTCAGTTAAAATGTTAAACAACTTAATATAACATCCAAAGGATGTTATTTACCACATTGAAAATATTATGAATCTCCATTTATCCATAGAGATAAATGAAAATATCTTATATTACATCAATAGGATATTATGTATCACTTGTATCATTAAAACTTATATAATTATTTAGTGTAATCCCCTTAATATGCATAATTTTTATGTCTAGACATACCCAAATTTCTTTATAATCATTATTCCCAAAGTAAATCCTCTATCTTCTAAAATTTATCAGAATTTTATAAATTAAAAATTATTCCAGAAGTTCATCCCATATATTTCAGTAATTTACACTTATAATATATTTACCTTTTAGAACCTTTGTTTGTTTAACTTTTCATCAAAGTAATAAAGGATTTCAATCCTAAATTTTTTTGGTTATCTTGTTTACTTCCTCTGTCTAACATTAATATTTCCTCTGGTTAACATCTATAACAACACACTTCATCCAAATTATCTTAAAATAATATTATATTGGTTTAGTAGTACCTATCCATTTTTTTCATTCAAAAAATTAATGAAAATAATTAAATTCACAATTCAACCATTAACATTAATATTCATAGAATCCAATTAAATGATAAATAAATTCCAAAACATTTTAAAAATAATAAATAATTATTAAATGTGATGGAATATGATGACTTGAATATCAAAAAAATAAAATAAAATTTTCAATTGTCAGTATATCCTTAGTAATAGTGGTGTCTTTTTGTATGATGTATACTGACTAGGAATGTATTTTATTAGGTTGATAGAATATCCCAACAATCCGCCTATTTGAGAAATGATACTTATAGGATGTTATGTCTAAAAAAACTCGCAGGTCCATCATTTAGTATGAAGTGTATGTCTGTTATTTCTATGAGTTCATGTATGTTCTTTTGTTTTCCTAGTTGTGTTAGGACTCACACTAGGTTTATCATTTTATATGGGGATTCAAACATGGGTTGATAGAAGATGAGACACTATATGGGTAGTGGCCAACCCTTATGAGGTGATTTATTTCAACATGATAAAAAGTTTAAATTTATCCCACCGAGGACCCACCTATGTTTAGAAAATATCAATGGAATATAACTTTCATGACTATAAAGATTTTGATGTTCAATATAAGTGATTAGTGTAAAACATAACAATTTTTACAACCTAAGTTAGTAGACATCCTCTCTGATAATTTTTGATACATTGGAAAAAACTGAAAGTTACCAATGGGTAGTCTATTAGAAAAATCGAGAAATGATTGGTGAGATGGGATGGAGAATAGTAAGACCATTTGGAATTATATATTATCTTGTTGTTCTCCCTTAATTAGTTTTCTTTTTATTTTATCATGTTATTGTATTTCAATAGATATTTGATTTTATGGACCCTATTTGGTTACCCTTTTTAGTTTTTGTTATCATTTATGGTATGTTATTCATTTTTTATCTATCATTGATTGTATGTTATTATATTTCATTTGAACATCATTTATTCTAATTATTGTTAGTGTATTATTTATTTATGTGTAGTTAGATGATTATTGGATCATTGGTAATTTACAAAGTGAGCCACTTTAGACATAGTTTGATCTCCTTGGGAGTTAAATATAATGAGATATGAGAGATGTTTAGTGTATCTCATTGGGTGATGAGGGTATATGTTCAATTAATTATTGACCAAAGAGACTTATCTTGATTTTGGTATTATTAGTTGTGTATATCGTTTGTGTTTGTCTTCTAGAAACATTATCGAATTGGTATGGATTGAATGATAATACATGAGTGTTTTTCTACTTTATTGAGCTCTATACATGGTTGACTATCACACTCCCCAATATTTTCATACATCAATATAATCACTATAAATTAAAGAGTCAAGGTATGTGGGTGATTCCTAGTGGGTCATTGTATTTAGCCCTACCCCTTTAAAATATAAAGGCTTTTATATACATAGAAATAAAATCAGGATTTACATCAGTCACAAGTATCTATTAAAGCTAGGCACATGTCTTGGTATGAGAATGGTATTAGAGGCTATGGATGAGATAGGACATCATTTTTTGAGTTGTAATAGAGGATAATATTTTAATTTTTGTTTTATGGTACTATATTTAATTTTTTATAAGGTACTTATTCATTGTATGTGATAATAAATTTCTATTAGGTGAGTTTTAATGTTTATTTTCTATTATATTTGATTCATATCATATAGAGTATTTTATTTTATATACAGTATTATTAGAGTCACTCTTGGATATCCATTTATATTAATATAGTTTTTGGGTATAAAAATTATGTTCAAGTGTCATGATTAAAATTTATATAGATCATGGAATGACCTTTATGATTTATCATTAAGGTTATAGTTTTTGCATGACTATTTTTTCAACTCACCGCTAATTAGAAGACTCGAAAATACAAATAGGTATGGATGAGTTCACCGGGTTCCCCCATATCAAGTACTATTTAGGTGATTTGGGAAAGGTGTACCAATGTTATGTCAGATCATTTTGTAGTTGGGAAGGTGTCTATTATAAAGGTATATAGGTTTTTAGACCATAGGAGGTTGACTGGGATAATGTGTTGTTGTAATAGGTTCGATTAAAACTCATGTTACTATGAGATATCCAATGTTGAGTATTTGACAATCTATATTGAGTGAGTTTTTAGACCGAGAAATCAAATGCGGTATTTAAGAGACATAATATATGCCATAGAATTATTTTGGGAGCTAGTATTATTATTAATAAAAAAAGATAGTGGCATGCTTAGGGTATGATACATAGAAATATGGGTAGTTTTTGTTGATATACAACCTTTTCTTAATACATTTCAAAATAATGAAATCTACAGTCACATTGATATTTTATCAAATAGATTATATGGGATTATTTGATTAATATTGATTAGATGGTATTTCTTGTGATAAGATGGGATTTTATTTTTTGACTTATAAAGGAAAAAAGTTTTAGTTATATTTTTTTGAGAGAAAACCCTAGTTTTGTGATAAAAAAGCTCAGTAGTGGAATGAGGTGTTAATAAGGTCGGGTTATAGACAAAAAATATATTCATTAATGTAGAGAAAATTAATTTTGAAATCAAGTTATATTGTGTGTTATTAAAGAGGATATGGATTTTGATGAACTGATTATGATGGATAATAATATTTAATTTTATTAAGGTTTTGATAGAAACTACTAGAGAACGAGGGGATGTTTTATGAAAAAAAAGTGATTTGCAATGGTATAAAATTATTGGATGGATTTTAAATTAGTGAATGGTATATGTATAAATAGTTTACATGATTATACATGTAATAAAATAAGTGACCTAATAATTTTAATTTTTTGTTTTAGGATTGTATATCAGGTTTTGTTAGAGAGATCCATGTAGGTTAGGCTCATTTCATTGGTTTTTTGTGTAAGGATTAAGTATACATGTTAAATATTTTGGAATTCATAGGTTAGACCATTTTGATCTTATTTTGATAAGTTATTCCTAAGGTGGGAAGTACCAATTGAGGGAACCATACCTTTATAGTCAGTATATAAGGTAGGGTAACCATAATCATTGAGAATGATTTGTTGTTCATGTTTCAGTGTTTTGGGATTGATTATTGTATTCATGCACCATGTTGATGTTTGGGTGTTGAGTATAAGTAGGGTTTCTGGGTAAGGTGAATTAAATTCATAGAGGATCAATGTATTTTTTATAGTAAAATAGTGATTTTGAGGTGTTGGATATCATGGAAATATTAGTAAGAGCCGTGGTGATTGGGTAAAAAGGAGTTTAATGAATAGTTAGTTTAATGGTGTTGGGGCCATTCATACTATGTTCATATATAATTAAAATATAGAACATATAGATTTATTTTTGAACTAATGGCCAATGATGGATGATATATATAGTTTAATAGACACTCTGTATTTTTTAGTGATGATAAGTGGTATGTTGGGGTCTTCGTAATTTCCAATAAATTAAAGTGTCGATAAAATGAGTAAAGAGTTGGTTCTCGATCATTTTATTGGACTGGTGATTTTCATTTATGGGATATATATTAATTAATATATTTTCTGGTCATGTTTATTATTTTTATTCAGAGGTTTTAAAGATAACAGCTTAATGGTAAATACCTAAAGAGGGTTCTTTAGGTGGTTAGAAATCGAAATTTGGAGAGGGTGGCAATTGTGAACCATAAATTAGTTAGTATATAAGATCTAGGTGTCCATTATATTGACTGTTCATGCAGTACCATATGTCTATCCACTGGATAATTGGTTTCCCTCTATCAAATACTCAGTGATCCACCAGGTACATAATGGAGGGAAACTAGATACACAATAGTGTTTTCTCCCATTTCTTATTGGGGATAGGAATGTAATTTTATAGTTGATCCCTCCTTCTATTATGAATATATTATTATTAGTGGAGATACATTTTTCTATCTTATCCCATTTCCCCTCCCCCCCCCCTTCATTCCTTTGGTTTCCCCTGGATAATAGGTTGGTTTGGTCCAGTTTCTCCTCGAAAATACTTTCATTCATAGTTTACATTAATTATCTTTATCACCTAATTAGGATAAATTTTTCTTGAGTGTATTATGATTAAATATGATCATGGTGGATTCACATCAAATTATAATTTCATATATGATTTTTAAAGGCTGATTTTGAGGATAGGATTATGTCTATTATGTTTTATTCATCTAATATCATTTTTGTTAGTGAATTAGTTTAAGGAACATGGTTAAATTAAATTAAATAGATCATTAATTTGAATTTATAAATATTTATTCTTTTATATATTAGGATCAAGTGTGTTTTGAGAGTGGACTACACAACATCATTCATGTTTTCAGCATTGTTATGATACTCGAAGAGATTTTTTATTATGTAATTGTTGTTATAAATTTTAAATGTTTACCATATAGATTATGGTAATATTTTATTAAATAGGTGATAATTAGATAATATAGAACATGATTTGAACATGATATTATATTATGTAGTACATGATCATGGAAAGAGGCCTTTATATTATTGATTATCTTCATCTTGTGGTGATAATATGGTTGTGTGATGTTATTATTTATATAAATGGTATGATTCCATGGAATTGTCTTATATCATCACATAAATTGGGATAGGATCATGATAGTCAAGTCATCAATAAATACACTATATATTGATAAGCAGTTCATTAGTGGTGTCTTTGTTGAACAAGAATCAGTGGATTATTTCTTGTAATTTCTTAGTAACATGAGTTGTATTTTTCATTGTAAATGGGATTCCTTTTTAAAAGGAATTTAAAATGATATTTTGTGAAAAGTAAAAAATTTATATAACTTGGTTTAAATCTTCTAAATTAAATTTAATGTGTGTTTTGTAATTAAATGGGTATTTATAAAAGTAATGTTTTTGGATAAAATTTTTATTTTATAGTGGTAAAATTACATGATGGTTTCGGAATGGAATTATAAAAAATGGGGTTTTTACAAATATAATTTTATTATGTTTTTTATTAAGGTCCTAATGTGAGTAATATTTCATGTGATGGATTTCATAATGAATTTGAAAAAGTTTATTTCGAATTTTAATTTTAATTTATTGTTAAAGTCTTGGTTTTGGTAAATGATTTTTGTATATTTTTCCTCTATTTTCTAAAAATTGTAATCTTATGTGTGCTCCTTGCTTTAGGGTTAGATTATCTTTATTCCTTATTATATGATAATATTTTATATTTTATGAACCCTGTATTAGACCTTTCCTAGGGTGATAGTTTGGTCAGTTGGATTGATATATATGGTATATTAAATTTTGTGACTATTTCCCATAGGGACCCACATATATCCTATATAATTAGACTGAGTATAATAATCATTATTAACCATAAATACTTAGAGAAATTCATGGTTTCTAGTGAGAAATTTTTGGGTTATTTATTAAAAAAATTTTATTGAGAAATTATTAATATTTTTCTGATTTATCGAAACCCTTAGTTCTTATCAGAGATCCCAATTGATGAGACCCCACTAGTTGGGGTGTGAGAAAGTCCCATTGATATTAATATTCCTGTATTTGTCCAGATTAATGGGTATTGGTCAATGTAATATAACCATCCTAAATATTGGTCAAGAGATAAAAAAAGAGATGTGTGTGCCTCTATAATTTTTTAATTATGAGGTGAGTGGATGCCTACTCTATGTTATTGATTTATGGAGAGTAATTCACTCTTTGGTTATGTTGTTGTTTTCTAGTATATATTAGAGGGATTGGACACATAACTTTTATGGTACTGAATTATGTGACATTTCACTTAATAGAGATATGATAGATATAGGATGTGATTTCTAGGATGACCTATGAGTATGATGTTTAGCATTATGAGTGTGTTTTGAGGTCATGCATACTATTTTACATTTCTTATTGGGTTAGGAATTGTCTGGAGTGTATTATTCCATTTGGTTCCTAAATATGGGGTGATGACTAATGAGACTCTAGTGTTGATCATTGTTGGTCATTATGTAGAGATTTATAGCCATGTAAGATAGAGTTAATACACAATATCCCAGGGACCCACTCTAGGTAATATAATGTCTATGGAGTACACATTACATGGTAATGGTGATATAAATATTTAATCTAAGTGATTAGTGTGTGATGGAGATTTATTTTAAAGAACTGAATTTTCCAGGATTTTTTTAAATATATGGAATTATTACGAGTTTGTGAAAATTGAAAGCACGTTATTCCGAGGCCTGGTGTGTCGGGAATGAATTTTTGAACATTTTTTTGAGTACGTATAGTAAACGTGTGAGTGAAATTTTTTAACTTTTGAACCAGTGCTCAGAGTTGAAAACTGAGGACACTGTTGAACTCGCATAACCAATATTCAATTAAAGAGACCTTCACCTCAAGCACAATTGGTCGAGGGTGGGAGTTAGTTTTTCGGATTTTTGTGGAATAGTTAAAAGATAAATAATAAAATAAAACAATAACTTTCATTTTATTTATTTGAAACTTCTCATTTGAATCTTGGAGGTGGGACCACCTGAGGGTGGTTGGGAATTTAATGTTGAGCATTAAATGCTCGGGTACACAAAATTTGTAACCACATTTTTCATCAATTAATAGGATTCATTAATTATAAAAATTAATGAATCATATTGTTAATTAAGAGTTTTATTAACTATTCATGAGAGTTGTTTTTTCATATGTGAAAGGGAGAGGAGGATATTGCTGGAGAATTAGAGAAGGAAGACCATCCTCGAATGAAGAACATTCTACAGATCAAGAATGAGGACGATGCTCGAGCTCAGATTGGGAGCATGTTGCATTAGCACCGAACGTCAACATCTTCATCATATTCCTCGCGTCATCTACAGTGATCAAACGTGGTAGGGTTTGTTTATAATTGTTCTTTGTGGTTTTAAATTGAATCTTTCACATTGACCTGAAAGCTATCAATCTAACATAGAGGGGGAAGTCCAAACAGCCATGGCCTGACCCCTCCGAAACTTCAGGACTGACGTGTTCTTCGTGATGAATCGATGGGTGGAGCGGAACTAGACCACGTCACCGGTGACCGATGCTGACAGGGTACAAGGTAGTGGTTGGAACACTGGTCGGCCACGACGGGTGAGGTGGCACAACCGTGCCACCAGAGGAGACCATGGCCCATCGGCCACAGCGGTGAAAGGTAGCAGCCGACACGCCATCTGACCATGCGGAGGTAGGGCAGCGCATGTCCATGCAGCCAATAGAGTAGGAGGTCATGGATATTGATCTGTGGTGGTGCACCTGGGTGTTCGGCTGCTAGTCGGACAAGGGAGGACATTGGTGTCGTATCACTACTGGGAGGAGAGTCGGATGGAACCCCGGCCGACCGTGTCACGCTGAGAGGAACCGCTCTGATGGGTCATGCATGCTAGAAGGCGGCACCACATGGCGTCGTCGGTTTGGCGGAAGCCGAAAGGTCCAACTTGACCATTTGTAAAACCAGGGGGCGTCACCCCTAAGTAGCAACTAGGGTGGCTGGACTGCCCCAATCTGAGTAGACCGCACCCATCCAGGAGGACCACACCCAGTCGGGCAGACCGCATCCAGACGGGCAGACCGCATCCAGCCAGGCAGACCGCACCCAGCCAGGTGGACCGCACCCAGCCGAGCAGGCCACACCGAGGGGGCCGTGCCGAGCAGGCCACACCCAACAGGCCACTCCTAGTAGGCTGGGCCACCCCCTTTGTGGACTGGACCAGACCGCGGCCCAGCGGGCCAGACCCGGACTGGGTCGGACCAGACCCAAGCCCATCTGGACCCAGATACACCTTTTTGGCCATATCTTGAGATCCAGAAATCCGATTCATGAACCATATGTGATGCCATAATACATGGATCAAGACTGTCCTTTTAGTATAATCCACATGAGTTTTGGAGGAAGTTGGTGTATGACTATTTTGGATTTAACCTGAATCCAACAAGTCCCTCGGAATAGAAATGCTATTAACTTACTGACCGAGCATCTAATTTACACGTCATCAGTTGTGTTCGGACCCTAATGATTTGGCGGTTCTTTGGGATTATTTTTCATTAGAATTCATGGAATTTGAAGTATTTACTAATGCATTGAGGAGCGGAACCTCTGGAAATCAAGCATACTTAGTGGGTAAACCCTTTCGCTGACTGTGCTTGAGGAGTCTATAGATCCTATTTTTTTCATCTTCGATCCTGTGTGGGTCACCGCTCAACAATCCTATATGGGTGAGAGCATACTGATCCTATGTTTGTCATCTCCAGATCCTTTGTGGGTCATCTATAGATATTTTTTGGGCCATCTTCGATCTTGTGTGGGTCAACAACAGAGTTTCTCGATGAAGTATGATGATCTAGAAATACAGCTATTCATTTATACTTTCGTAACTAAGTTATACCTTGTGAAACTTGGGTCATTACCTTTGTGGTACACTTTTGTGTGGTGAAAACTTTATGGTATCCTTCATTGTGGGGTTTTCTTTTTGGTACTCACCTTCGTGGGGATACCTATATTGTATTCTACTATGTGGTGTTACCTTTGTGGTACTTACCTATGTGGTGTTACCTTTCTAATATACTTTCCTTTGTGGAATAGTTGAGATTTTGGCTAAAGAGTTGGGCCTTCTATTTCCTCGTGAATGAGATGGGTATACTTGATAACTTAGGTATATGTATGGGTATATACCTAAGTAGGGTTGATAATTTTATCATTCTTTGTGATTACATTTTTTCATTTCGGTTTATCCTTGGTGGATTCTGAGAGGCCTTAGGGGGTCTCGGGGTCCCTAATGAGTATCACTATGCTCACCCTTGTATGTCCTACGACCATACCATGTTGTGTCTTGTGTAAAAGACGAAAATTAATGATTGAGGATGAGGGTTCCAGGACTGGAGGCCGCTCGGAGGTGGACCATTAGGCGAGATGTACTGCAGAGATGATCATTCGACAGATGTACCTACCATTTAAGTAGGATCCTTGATGGGTGTTCAAAGGACCTATTTTCAGTTTTACTTGTACATTGCAGTTGGGCTTGTATCCCGCCCCCTTTACATACTGTACTCACCCTATTTACTATGTAGATTACTTAGTTCGTGTATCTTGTTGTGTGCGTGGATTGTGTGAGTTGCAGGTTAAATGTCAATTCCTTCCCAATTTTAGGGATATGCCTTTCCAGTGCTAGTCACCATCCCATGGCCTATGGAAGGCGGGCTTGGGGTAGTAATGGCATAAGCCCTGGGGGAAGGGTCATGGAAAATTGGTATTAGAGGTTTCGATTATATGGGAGATCATGGACTCTAATCTTTTGATTAGGCAATAGTGTTAAGTGTAATGGGTGTGGTTTTCAGTTTGGGGAATCCAGTGTTGGTGCGGCGGCCGATGTATCCATACACCAGGACCCTAACTTATGATTTCTGACTTAGTGCACGAAAACACTAATTGTGTGTGTGTTTTTTAAAAGTTTTCTATGAGGTCGTTTTGAGTTAGCTCACCAGGTATAACTTATAGATAGTGGGGCACTTGTTTCTTTTAAAGATGCCTCCACGTAGATATCCATCCATGGTTCCAAGTAGAGTATATGATGACAGACCACCGAGCGATGATGCATCGGTGTAGGGCCCCCTTACAGTAGTTGTACCATCGGGTGATGTGCCAGCAGCACCACTACCCATTGGGAAGTCGATGCCACCAGCCTTAGTAGCAGAGGGTTCATGCCGCTTGAGTGAGTTTCATGAGTTTTATCTCCAGATGACACCAAGGTTCTTGGGAGAGATGGATCCACAAGCGGTTGAGGACTGGCTGGAGGTCATGTTTAGAGTTTTTCGACTGTTACGGACACCAGCTGATCTCATGGTGATCCTTGCTGCCAGTCTTCTTCAGGTAGTATCAGGCAGATTGTGGAGCTTGATGCTCCAGGTTCATGATGATATCACTCTCATCTGTGTGGAATTCTAGAGCCTTTTCATGTTAGAGTTCATCCTAGGGACAATACACTCAGTGTGTATATTAGAGCTTCTCCACTTTCAGTAGGGTAGCATGACCGTGGATCAGTATTTATTAAGGTTCACCGACCTCTCATGCTACTCCACTGACATGGTGTGAGACCCTTTCTTCAAGGCTCAGACCCTCAAGCAGGGGATCAGATAGGAGATTATAGCTTTGATTATTTCTCTTATCATCCTGACATAGGCGGGGGAGTTAGATAGAGCACTCTTAGTGGAGATCTTCCTTGCTAAGCAGTCACAGGCAGCGATACCAACTACCAAACATTGTGTAGCAGAGTCATCTACAACTAGAAACAGAAAAATGACGTATAGGCCAAAGAGGACAAGGCCTACGTGTGGATGACCACAGGATACAAGATCGGTTGTGTTGGGTTCTTGAGATAGAGCAGGACATGCGAGGAGTAGAAATTATTACTCATGCAGTGGGCATGGTCACATGGCTTGCGACTGCCCAACCCTCAGTACAGAAAACCAGAAGATAGTTGAAGGAACTCCTGGGAAGAGGAAAAGATTTGATCGAGGAGGTTCTCAGGTAGTAGGTGGATGTGCCAGAGGTGTTGTTCGTGCAATAGGCAGTGGAAACCGCTTAAAGGTTCTACCGCTTCCACCTCCAGGTGGTCCGCCCCGACGACAGGGAGCAGGTGGATAGGGATGAGCTCTGCTCCAGTCAGTTGAGGCCTACGATCACGGCTCTCTAGAGATGATTCAAGGTATGAACAGTTTCTACTACACCTTTGTTTTAGTGCTTATAGACAAAATTTCTAGTCACTCTTTTATTCCCACATCCCTCATTCGGAATTGGAGATTCTGATGGAGCCATTGGCTCAATCCGTATGGCTAGAGACTCCTACAGTATCAGATTCAACAATTACACATTGGTTCATGCAGTGTGAGCTTACTATAGGAGGTGATAGCTTCAGCTGAGAACTTCTTATAGAGGCATCAAGGCCTTACGACGTCATCTTGGTTATGGATTGGTTATCTATAATCCATGCTCACATTGAATGTATTAGGCATAAAGTGCGGTGTGTCTTCCAGTATGGGACCAGGTTTTCCTTCACCAGGGAGAAGGGAACCTTTTCAGCACAGAATGTACTTACCCCGAGGAGGGTTTAGCTAATAACACATCATTTTTCTAGCTATACCCTTGGAGTGGTTGACGTTGAGACTCCGAACTATCCCGTAGTGGTGGACGAGTACGCTGATGTTTTCCCCGATGATGTTCCAAGTCTACCTCCTCACAGAGAGGTGGAATTTTAAATCAACCTCTACCACAGGACGAAACTGATATCTACACCACGATATCAGATGGAACCTACAGAGCTTCAAGAGTTGCGAGCATAGCTGGAGGACATAGAGAGAAAATGGTTCATTAGGCCCAAGGTTTCTCCTTTGGTTGCCCAGATTTTGTTCGCCAAGAAGGCGGATGGGAGTTTGAGACTATATGTGGACTATCAGCGCCTAAACCAAGTGACCATGAAGAACTAGTACCCACTCCTAAGGATTGAAGATCTATTTGATCAGAATAAGGGAGCATGTTGGTTTTAGAATATAGACCTCAGATCATGTTATCACCAGTTGAGGGTATGGGATGAGGATTCATAGAAGATGGCATTTAGATGTCTACATGGCAACTATGATTTCTTGGTTATGCCATTTGGCGTGACCAACGCCCCAACAGTGTTCATGGGACTTATGAACAGGATCTTCTATCCATACCTCGATCTCTTTATGGTAGTCTTCATTGATGACATCTAGATATACTCAGCAACAGAGGAGGACAAAGCCTATTATCTGCAGATAGTTATGGACACACTCCGAAAGCACCAGATTTATGGAAATCTCTCTAAGTTCTAGTTCTGGATCTGAGAGGTCTGCTTTCTTTGACACGTCTTCTTAAAGGTTGGATTTTCAGTGGATCCAGTGAAGATTGAGGATGTGCTTGCATAGGATCCACCCAGGATTATGATAGAGGTACAGAGTTTCCTGGGTCTGGCCGGTTACTACTGGAGGTTTTTTTTGTGACTTTTCCAGAGTTATAGAACCCCTATCAGTATTGAAAAATAACGGGAAACCCTTCGTTTGGTCATAGATATTTCAATATAGTTTATAGTAGTTGAGGTAGATATTGAATAGTTCCCCATATTGCGTATATCAGATGAGAGAGTTGTGTAATTATTCTACTCTGATGCATCAGGGACAGGGCTCGGATGTGTCTTAATGCAAGAGTGAGCAGTGATTATGTATAGTTCTCGACAGCTGAGATAGAATGAGTAAAACTATGCTACCCATGACCTAGAGTTAGTAGAAGTGGTCTTCTCTTTGATGATGTGGTGACATTACTTGATGGTTGAACATTTTACAGTCTACTCTAATCACAAGAGTCTTAGGTATATCTTCTCTCAGAATGACCTGAACCCGATACAACAACTTTGGCTTGAGTTCCTCTAGGAAAATGAATTTGAAATATTCTATACTCCTAGGAAGGGGAATATAGTAGCAGATGTACATAACACGAGATCTGTTATATAGTTGATGAGTGAGTCGATAGAGCAGCTAGCCGCTTTGCGGATAGCCTACTTGGATCGAGATGGAATAGCTTATCTTCAGTCTTTGACAGTTACACCCCACTCCTTTAGTGAATCTGGGAGGTTCATCGTGGGGACACTGACCACAATTCTTTACATTCTCAGATATCCATAGGACAAGCACCGAATGGATTTCTTGAAGGTGGGGATCTGATCATCCTCTTCAGAAAATGTATTATGGTACCAGTGGTGCTACGAGAGGAAGTGGTAAGGGAGTTCCATACATCTCCTCTAGTGGTACATACGGGGTTGTAAAAGATGTACTAGGACCTTTTACATCATCACTGGTGGACAGGAATGAAGAAAGTATTTATAGAGTTCGTCTCTCGGTGCCTCACTTGTAAGCAAGTGAAGGCAGAGCATCAAGTTCCAGTAGGCTTGGTTCAGCCACTAGAGGTTCCAGAGTGGAAGTGGGATTGAATTTCCATGGAATTCATTACGAGACATCCACATACGTCCAAGATTCATGGTTCTATGTGGGTGATCATTGAATGAATCACCAAGTCACCCCACTTCCTACCTATCAGAGATGACCGTTCAATAATTGTACCAACCCTTCAGATAGGATCCTTGATTGGTGTTTACAGGAGCTGGTTTAAGTTTTACTTATACTTTCAAAATTGGGCTTGTATTCTAACCCCTTTACTTACTTTACACACCCAAAATAAAATATATATTACTTTGTTCTTGTTTCTTTCTATGTGCTTGGATTTTGTGAGTGGCACGTTAAAAGAAAATGCCTTCATGGCTTTAGGGATATGCTTTTCTGTTGCTAGTCACAAGACCCTAGCCTATGAAATGTGTGTTTGGGGTAGTCACATAATGAGCCCTGGGGGGTGGGTCATGATACTTAGACAATTATGAATTGGGTGAAACCCCTTATGATGGATTATGATATATAAGAAAATTTCATTGTTCTTGATGTTTTTTTTAAATATCTTCGTAGAGGATTGATATGATGTGTTAGGTGGAAAAAGTTTTGGGATTTCTATTTCATTTAGTGAGACTCCATTATTTAGTTTTCTCATTTTTTTATCATATAATTTTAGTTCATATGATATTTGATGTTTTGGATCCATTTTTTTTTGTTTTTCATTTTCGATTGATTGATGTTACTCATGGTTGTACCCTCTTTGATTTTTCACTATTTTTTTTATTTTGGAAATATGAATTACCCATGATTTTCATGTTTTTTTATTACAAGTAATGAGATGTAATATGGGTCATGTGGGATTCTAATTATAAATACATTTTTAATATAGTGATTTGTATTTGGTATTCATGTACAGAGAGATATGACATATGTTTCGCATACCCCATTGGGTCATGAGGTTAAACAAGTCATTAACTATAGGATGGAGGGTCATATCCTGAGTTAGGTACTATTAGTATATTATTCAATTTTTATGTGTCTTTTGGACATATTAGAATGATGATATGATTTTTTTATAGTACATGTGTGTTATGTTTCTGGGTCAGTGATTTACAATTATCACTGTTATTCACTCTCTCTAATATTTTCAAAACACAACCACTTGGTCACTATAACACAGTGAATCAAGGTGATTGGTGGAATCTTGGTGGTTTATTTTATGCTATCCTTTCCCCTATACATGGCATGATTTCTTTATATACTTGGGTATAAATTCATTATTTATTATTAGAACATGTATCAGTGGGATATGGATGCATGATTGGGATTAATATGTCCTTAAATTCTAATTATTTTTTGATGAAATTATTTTTTTATTTTTTTTGGAGGCCATTGTATTTGTTTTTTTATATTTCAATGAATGTCATTATAAGATCTTTTTCCTGTATATTATACATCTATTGTTTTTTGTGTATTTTATATTTTTTATACTTTTTTATATTTGATGCATACAATCCACATTATTTTATTTTCTATATTGGACCACCTAACATCCTCTAATCTACTAGTTTATTTCTTAATATGTTATGGGAATTTTCATTATATGTATGGGTTATGCTGAAATTTTAGTCGATTAGGAATGAACCTTGTTCTTTATATTTTTAAGAAAAGTATCACCCCCATTATTTCATTCCCTTACTTCCAGTCAATAAGCTATGGTATGTGGGGTCTAAAACCCTTCAAGACTTGGTTCCCCCAACCAAGATACTGTCTGGGTGATCTGAGTTGGGGAATTACATTGACAAAGTTTGTGGTTATGTCTAATTACGTGGATGAATTAATATGTTAAATTACTTATTTAATAAAAAATTTATATTAATGTTGAGTGGTAAAATATAATAATAATTCACTCCTTTTTCTCATACTTAAGGCCATAGATAATAAGAACATGATATAGTATTCACATTGGTGATGGGACTTTGAAAAAACATTATTTATGAATATTATAATTAATAAATAGATTAAGAATTTATAATTTAAAAAGGTAAAATTGAGTCACACCTGTTTTCTTTCCAATGATGGAATTATTAATCCAAATGTTTTGGATGTTTTACAAGATTGATTTTGATATAAATAAGTAATCAAAGTAAAATATTTTTTTCTAAATGATTATATTAATATTATTTCAATAATAAAATGTATTTACATTTATGTATTTTATAAATATAAATATTAAATATACTTATTGTTTTATGATTAAATTACACATACAAAAATCTAAAAAAATACCATAAATCCCATTTTTTATGTATTTATTTATATGGGATGTTTATAAATACTTATAAAATATGATAATCATTTTTAACCATATTATATATTACAAAATGTTATTAAAAAATAAATGGATTTTAATCTATCAACATAATATACTATATTATACATGATAATTAACCTTTAATTTACTAATATACATAAGAAAAATCCTTGGATTGAGGAACCTATAAAATGAGGGTCAATATGATATTTATACCTTTTCCATTAAAAATAAAATCATATAACCTAAATTTCTTTCTATCATTGATATTATTTTTCCTCATATACTTTTGAGATATTATTCATCTCAAATATACTACAAGGAAGAACAAGTAGGGAGTTTTGTTTTTTTAGAGAAAATCATAATTTTCTCATTATAATTTTTTATTTATAAGTATGGATTTTAAATTTAGAACTACCTTAGTTTTGGGATTGATTTTAATATTTAAATTTTGTAAAGATTATGATTAGGATATGTTTCAAATTATTTCATCAATTGGGTTTGAAAATTTCATGAAAATTTAATAGCTTTCACTACTATAAAAAAATCATTACTAGGGAAAAATTATGGCTAATGGTTGAATGTTTTGTTCTAAAAAACAAAAAAAATCCACATAATCTCATTGTTTACTCTCTCTATTCCCTTAATCCATCACCCACCCCTCAAAATCCTTTCTTCTAACACCTCATCCCCTAACTAACTACCCACCAATGGACCTCCCCTCCACTGATTGATGAAAAATGATCTAACCCCTACATGACATCATTTTTTATTCCTACATGGCATAATACTTCAAGATATTGTTAATTTAACTTTCTTCTAGATTGACCACACCTTCATTATCCCTTGATTTTTTTGGTTCCCCACTGGTAAATCCTAGTTTTATTGTAATGATTTAAACTAAATATTTTTCATAGATTCAATATTTTATTATAATCCTATAATTTGGACACAGTTTATATTTATTTTATTTCTACATTAATTAAAACTCACAATGGGGGGTGTGTATTGACAAATTAATGGTATAATATTTCATATCTCTTGATTTTATTTTATTTTTATTATTTTATTTTATTTTTACTTATATACTTTAATAACTTCTGAGTTTATGTATGAGAAATTATAATATTTCTTTTTTTCCATCCAAATTTTGTTAATTTATATTCATCTTAAAAATAATTATTATTATTGAGGTCATGGATAGTACTAAATGTGTGTTAATTAATTTTGGAGTAAAGTGTTTTTGGAATTTGATATTGTTTATATGCTATTTTTCATGTATGGAATAAGAGATCTTTGGTATTGTTTTTTTATTTGTCACTTGTTATCTAACAAGAATATTCTTTAAATGTCTATACATAATTGGAATTGAGTTTAGAGTAAAAAAATATTTTAGATTCTCATGAACCAATGACTTATATATGATTTATATGGTTGAATATGCTGGATTTAGATCAATTAAATTATTATATACATGTATAAAAATTGGGTGACTCAATTAGTGGTAGTAATTAGTTGGTTAAAATAGTGATGTCAAAAAAATAAAACATAGATAATTTTATGTGTGAAGATGTCTAATAATAAAAATAAGTATAGGTTTTTATAGAGTTCATTTTTATTTATATTATGGTTTTGGATTATATTTCAATCAGGTAACACATTATTTATTAATAAATAATCATTCTTCCATCTACCCAGTTCTGTAAGGATGATAATAAATTCCCAATAAATTGGTAATGTGGACCATTGAATCTGGTTAAATTGGAATTTGGTTGTCTCATACAAGCTTTTTAACTACTTTATGATTAGAAAATCAATATAAATTTTATTGATTGAAATATCACATATTATAATTATAAATTTTAAACTATCTAGCGAAGTAATTTTATATATACCTATTTTCATTTAAATAAAAGTTAATAGTTCATATGATTGGTTTTTAAATACTATTTAATATTTAAATCATTAAACATGAATTCATAATAAATTAATGTTTAAATATATTCATGTTAAATTTAATTGTGATATATGAAATGTTTATCATCCCATTAACGTGTATTTTTTGTTAGGTTTAAGTGATAGTTCACAGTTTTAATTTTGATTAATTTGAATATAGTTGAATTTTTTATACTTTTCTTAATTTTTGAGAAAAATAATAGATTGAAAAGGTGTGAAATTTTATCCTTGTTACATTTATCTAAATTACATAATAAATTAAATAGGTTAAAATTTATTTAAATGATCTATTAATATATTTACAAAGTGTTTTATATTTGATTCATATTAATATGTTTGTTTTTTATAGGTTAGAATTTATTAAATTTTTTATAATAAAGTTTCTATATATTAATTATTTGTTTTTATATACATACATATATGGATAAATGTAGTATTCATCTAACAACTAGAATTTGTAGACAATATTTGGAGGAGATTAAATAATTTCATGATTTCAATAGTGGATTTCAAAGAAATTTGAATAATTTTCTATGTATAAAATGTGCGTATAAAAATCCCATCAAATGAGACATTATGAGAGAAATTATATTTCTGAATGTGTTTTAACAAAACAATATGAAATAGACAATTATTTGAAAAAAAATATATTTCACATCACAGATACTAATGTATTTAGATGCATATTGATTCTATAATAGTTGATATGTTGAATATAATGTTCGATGACATGATACAATAGTTTCAACCTGAAGATAGTAACATCATGAATGAAGACATTCGATGGATTAATACATATGATTGTATTGACTAATTATAATTGAAAATTTTAAAATTATTTACAATTTAATTACTAAATTAATAACTAGATGCATTAGATTTATTAAACTATTGTTTTCTATTGAACTATTACACTTAAAGACCTTGAATCAGTGAACAGACACCTCATTTTATATGATGTTGGTATTGTTTTAGGAGTTAATTCATTTTGGATAGACAAATATATATTATTAAAAAAATATTATAAGTTGACCAAAAACCTTTATTTCACATATGGTACCATTTATTCATTCCACAGTAACTATATTTTTTCAAAAAATAGAATTTCAAACTCTGTGCTTTTAATTTTTTTTACTCATACAGTTGAATGGACAACCAGATTTGTCAAGGTCAAAATATTCTTCCAAGCAAGATCTTGAAAAATGGGAAATAAATAAATGGTAAATAAATACATTTAATCCCACCAAAACATAGGTTGAAGTGATTATACATGTAAGCTAAATTTTATTAACTAGTCATGTGGCATCTAGATATAAATAAATATGCTAATAACTTAAGTCACCCAAAAGATTATTTTTCATATAAGGATCTTGATTATAGATAACCAAATGTTTCCCAAGATAGTCATAATGATAAACTATGTTTGGAAACATATGGTTTTATCATATTCCAATCTATGGTTAGTGTGAAACATATCACATGAATAGTCGTGTAGGTTCCATATAACCTTCATTATGGTTATGTATGAATCAACCATTTTGTATTCTATCTGCTCTTATTTCTGGACTAATAGGTCCCATCAATAAAAATTTTGTTTACATTAAACTATATATTTATTAGATCTAATAATATTGTGTATATTGTGTAATGACTTTTGATTTTGTAGATAATGAAATGTTTGAAATTCAATAAACCTTGTTATAGAAATTAAATTACATACCAATATATAATAACTTATTTGGATGGAGTAAAAAAAGATAATTCTCTATCTCTTTTTGAAATAAATTTATGAAATCAAATTTCATAATTATCTTAGAATTAAAAAATAACATTGTACCAAAGACTATACTCCTCCACTTCACAAGTAATTAAAAGAAAATGTGTCATTTTATGGGAATAGAGAGCTCTAATTAATATCAAAAATAATTATTGGGGTTCAAATTGTAGCACAACATGACAAAGTAAATATTGACACAATGTATTGTTTTTTAGAATTTATTATCTTCCTATTTTTATAAATTTCTACTATAAATAGATAGTGTAATAATTATTGGAATGTAAAGTATTTTATTCAAATTTATTTATTAGAAATATAATAATTTTAATAAAAAATTAAATGTGAAGCACTTTAAAAAAATTGTCTGATAGTACAATAGGCACCATTTTGAGCATAATAGGAAAATAAAAGGATTTTTTTGGTGTTTTATTTGATTGGAAAAAATGTGATTCATAAAAAATTAAATTTATAGTTTGGTAAGAGAAATAAGTCATATATGCATCATGTATAATAAAATATGAGTAAAAAATGATAAAGGGGAATTTTTTTCAATTTTTAAGATAGTTAAGGTTATTAATGGTTATATTTATAATATTTCTAATCATGTAAACCTGTAGATAATGTAATTATAGGGGTTGAAAATTCATGATAATCATATTCACCAATATAATCAATTTTCTGTACTTCTGTAGTTAATCCTAACTAAAATTTATGATTGTTTATTCAACCATGTTGTTTATTAGTTGATTATAGTTTATAATATTTTAATAAATAAATTTTCATGATATAATAATAAAATTTACTTAAAAGGATATAGTAATAGACTCTTCTTAAAATTTTCATTTTGAGAAACTATTTCTGACATACCATTGTAAAAGCCTACATCATTATGAGATATAAATTCATGAGGGAATTTAATTTTTTTGGTTTGTTGAGGGAACTATTTTGATAATATAAATTCAAATCAAGAATATAAACATTGTAACATCTGTAAATAATGGTTTATGATATGGTTTGAGACCCAATGAATTTCTTTGGTTCTTTATTAAACATTAGATAAGGGATAGGGGACCCAAGAGGCTGAAATTTGGTGGTTTCATTTGTTGATGTCATGAACCTTAGGGTTCACACCATAAATGGGGCTCATTGGTGGGTTTAGTTATCTACCCTAAGGTTTTTAAAGTATGAACCATGGTTCAAGCCATGAAGGGGATTTGCAAGATAGAAGGACCCCTTTTCCTTGAGTGTCTCACTACATAAACCAAGGGTTCTCACTATGAATGATTTCATGGGGAGGTTTTTTTTCATTATAAAACCAATATTTTCCCATGTGTAGCACCTTTGATTTAAATGGGTAGGGAAACATGGGAAGGCCATTATTTTTATCTCCCTTCTCTTAATATTTCCTTCTTGATCCCCTATAGAGGTTTTGTTTTGAATAGATTCTATGACAGATCAAATATAATGGGTGTTTTATATAACATCCCAGGTAAATAAAGAAATAATACATTCTCTTTTTTATTAATATTTTGTGAATTAAATATTAATTTTATTTTAAATGGGTTTCTATGTTCGATGGCGTACCTGATACGAAACAACAGGTTTCGTTGAAATCATACGTTGCACACTAATAATATAATATTATTATTTTAAATGGTATTTAACTTCTATATGTTATATTTGTGAAGATGAATAAAACTAACTACAATATGATTATACATCTTTGTTAAATAAAAGTTAGTGGCTTAAAATTTGAATGAATCTAATTTTAAGAAAAATTTACATTCAATGGTCGATTTACCACCTTTTAATGGAGAACCATATTTAAATCTAGTTTTGGTCACTTTTATGTGTTCTATTTGAAAAAATAAAATTCTTCTTTAGATTCGAGACATCAAAATTTAATTTTGGTAATTTGTTTGTTTTTTTCAGGTAATGTTCATTTTTTATTAATAGTAAAAAATAATGCATTTTTATTCAAAAGTGTCTTATAATCTAATTTATTTATATGGTTATATTATCTTTTTAATTGTTTTTATGGTTTTATTAGATTATATTTTTACCAATTAATCCAATTTTGGTCATTGGAGTTAATTTCACTTTGAAATTGGACATAAACAAGTGTTGATCTTTTGATAGTTATTGTTTCATAAAAACACGTAATTGTTTGGATAGTGGGAATTAATTTTAAATTAATTAATGTAACTTATATGTTTTTAATTTTTTAAAATAGACATAATTTTTTAATTTTTAATATCAAATATATCTTAGGCTTAATTTTTTGTAGTTTTCTAAAAAACATCAATTTTTAATGAATTGTGAAACCACTAAGTAGTGGTTAAAAACTGACATTTTCATTTAAACGAAATTTTACCACTTCTGTGGATTAAATTTAGAAAATCTGACATACATGGTTGTTATTAGTAAGTAAAATTTTGATCAATAAGAAGAAAATAATTTTTAGTGAATAGTAACTTTTGAATTTTATTTACCATAGTTAAAGGTAAATGGGGTAATTTGAGGTAAAAAATGTTATAATAATACAAAATTAGCTTAACACTTATCCTAAACTTATCGGATGAGTCATTTACAGCCATGCGAATCTTTGGGCCGATTTTGGGACCCCATGGAGCCACTTGGAAGTGATAATGACACTTTAGATTAATTAACTTAATGTAAAGGCAAAATGACAAAAAAAATATCTTTTAGTAAATTCCTTTTCACAAGGGGTTATATAAAATATATTTTCAACTATAAATATTAATTAGAAATCTAAAAATATTTCCTACATCATGGTATTTTTTTTATAATTTTTAGACATCAAAATAATTAAATTATTTATGACGCAATAATGATGCAATATTTACCTCATTAATAAAATATTTAAATAAATAAGATTATAAATATTAAAACAATATAAAAACCCAGCCCAATTATTATTATATGATTTTAGTTCAACTATGAGTCATCTTATCTTCGAATTTAATTAGTTTTGGACCTTTATAAACTGAATGTCCTTATATAATAAAATAATTTTTTCACGCTTTCCTAAAGAGCCCATCCCCCCTTATAAAAATCCCTTACATCTAACCAATTTCTCACACATCTCAAGCCCCTTGAATCATCCAACCACTGACAAAATAATATCTAAATATCCCTCTCCACCTCCTATAATCCATACCTGAGGTAGAAGGCACTTCAAAAAGTTTTTTTGGTTCAAACCAAAGGGAGTTACCCAAATTAAATGTAACGATTCCTCTTAAATTCTTTTCTTTTAACTACACTTACACACACCTCTATCTAATGGGTGAAGAACATATTATTTTTGCGGATGGAAAACTAATGCCTCATGAAATGATGATTGTTCGATTATCTCCTACCGCATCTCATAGTGGCCATTAAGATGGAACAACATTTATATATGATATATATTATGTTTATGGTTTCTTTATGCTTCTGTATTTTTCTTTTATATCATACCTTTATAGTTTCTATTATGGGTAAACGCAAAAATTTCATTTGAGGAAGTGCAGACTACTGCCCCCTCAAAGTGATATGAATCATTAATACCATATGTGGGATGTATAAAGGATGAAATTAATGATAATATATATATATGATATTATACTGGAATTATAATATACCTATATATCATTATGTTTTAATTCCATTAAAAGAAGAAATAGAAATGAAAGTTGCGTTCATGTGTACGTATGGCTTACCATCTCCATGAATAGTGCATTTCATTTCTTACCACCAAATGTTATGTACAATTATAAATACATGTATATACTGGATATATATGATATATATGATATCTAAATCATCAATATAATTCTGGATATAATGAACTTTTTACCATGTGAACAACTTGTAATTATAAGAAGTCCATTTTTGACTCAAGTACCATATATCCACAAAACGAATGTTATTAACGTAAATGATTACATAATGTATATAACATGGTTATAAGTGATATAAAAGGAATAATAAACTTGAAAAGGGTTCTTAATCAACTATAAATTGACATTAGTTTATTATTCAGGAGAATAAAGAACAAATGGGTTAAGTCAGACATGAGGTAAGGGACTTCATCTCAATCTCCTTTAATTGAGGCAGATTTCGATAATATATACCTTATTCTTTTAAAAGGTGTATAATAAAACCCTTTGAATTTTACTTTCATTAAAAAGGAATCTTTTTTATATGAAGCATTTTACTAAATGACAAACATAATTTTTTTAATGTTTTCAGCGATAATGACCTCACCACCGCCATAATCGTTATTTGGCTTCCTCTATAAGACTTAATGTTTTCTAAAATGAAAAGGAAATCCATTATTCTGTTTTGGGTGTTTTGGTTTTGAAAATGATGTTCAAAATGGATTTATTATTTCAATATCTTGACATTATTTCATTTAATTTCAAATTAAATGTTGTTAGTGAAATGTTTATTTTTGCAATATTTTATATATTATGAATTTATAATGGTACTTAGAAATTTGATAGGTGGTTACGTGATATGCCAAATGATGGGTGGTGCCCTAATAAACCAGGACGGGTGGTTATGTTATAACCTCCACTGCATTGGGTATGGAAGTCACATGTATGGCTATTCCATTTAGTGATATGTGTGGAAGTTGACCATATGGTTATTCCATTTAAGTATGTTTTTGTCCAAAGTTACCTTTATATGTTATGTGTTATTATATGGGTTTTATGGTAATATTTTGATTATAAAAGGTTAAGAAATGATCTTTTATTTAGTGAATATTTTTTACTACTTCAAAAAGGTGAAATGTTTTACTAATGATAAAGTATTCATGGTTTATGTTTTTTTTAAAAACTAACAGTTTTCCTTCTTTGTGTATCCCTTATTGAGAATTTTATGCTCATCCCAAGTTTTTGAAATATTTTTCTTCGGACATTAAGTCGAATAGGGTCAAGGATGGGATCAAGGAAATTCCATGATGTCTAAAACATGGAAATAGACGTGACACTTTTTTTTCAAGAGTTTTTATTTTATGAAAAAAATGGAAACTGAGTAGATGTGTCTATATTTTAATTTTTTAGATGTAATGTAATAGTTATGACCTAATTCTATAAAACTATGAACTTGAAAAGATACTCAATGTGAATTATTTATTTAATTCAAGATTGTTTAATGCTCAAGGCTAGGTCCTAATATTTTCTTACCTTTTCCCCATTTATCCTTGTTGAGATATAATTTCATTTAATTTGGGTGTAGTTTTTGGCACTAATTCCTCCATTTTATGATGAAATTAGTTGATTCTAAAGATATTTTTCATGTAGCGAATAAAGGGGGATTTGTTTCCATGTATTTATGTCGTTCTGTTTCATGATAGTGAAAGTACATCTTGATTTTGTTCTTCCAATTGTTGTTTCCTAAATTGGATGAAATTACCCAATAAATTAGGTATAGTTTTATTCTATTATTATATATTAGTTTAATGTGTGTGTTGGGTGTGGATCACACCACATTTATCAAGGTTTTATTAAGAAAATAATTCATATTGAGTTTCAAATCATTTTTTATTAATAAAATTAAATTAAATTATTAATTATAAATGTATGAAATTAATTATGTGTGATTATTTATGTAACATACGGTCTGGGTATCATGGGTGAGTCTTAGTGGACATGGAATGGGTTCGATAGTGCTTAGTGAGGGGCCAACTCTTTTTTCTCAGTGGGATTCCCCTATAATAAAATTTCATATATATGTTTATACATGATTGTACATATGAGCGTGAATACTAATTGAGATTGGCTAGAGCTAAGGTATGTGATATTTTAATTTAGTGTTTGTATTTTATGGTGTTTTAATATATTTATTTCTATATCTAATTGATTATTCTTTCCAAATATTGTACAATTTGACTTGTTTAGTAATTTTTGGAAGAAAAAATATTTATATGAAAAGGATATAAAGGGGTGTAAAATTATAACTTTAATACATTTTTTGTTGTCAGAAAACATGAATATAGATGAAGCTGAATAATTGTAAAAATAACATTTACACAACGTGTATTTTGATTAAACAATGTGAGTTCATTAGTAGGACCACCACTACCATTTTACGTCATGAAATTTTATACACTGTGAAAATCTGTTACCCATTGTGAATATTATACAAAACATCAATGTTTTGAGACAAAGTAGATATGAAGAATTCATATCTAACAAGGATTACATGTTTTGTAAAATTACACATCATGAATGTTTCAGTAAATAGAAAAAAAATAAAGATATTTGGGATACACCAAGGGAATGATGGTTCACTAAGAACCTTATAAAACCACCCATCAGTCACAATTTTTATGATCAGTATAAGAGGAGACGACGTTAGATAAGTAGGTCCAAGGTGTGTTTATAGAGCCTTGCTACTGCTGCTACTGTTTCTATAGTTATGTCTTTATTATTTTCTTCACCCTCTCTTGGCTAGCATGAGGGGGTAATTTATTTGTGTCTTAGTGCGTGTGATGAATGAGAAATTATTACATGAGTTATTTTATTTTTTACTTCAGTTTATTTTTTAATTTCATGTTTTCCCTTCAATTTTATCTCTTCCTTGATTCTTCTTATATGCCCATTATGATCAGTGATATAAAAAGAGTTTAATTTCTTCTTTCTTTAACCATGACCATTGTCGCGGTTGATTGAGTACGTTTGTTTAATGTGTGTTATAGGGTTTAAACATGTAACCTGAGCAATGGGTTTTTATCTACCCCATGTTTAAATAAGGTTTCTGGTTACCCATTACATTCAATATGATGTACCTGACCATGAGAAAAATATTTTTTTATGGAGAGTGTTTACCATGACCATTGAACTCAATAGGACCAGATTCAGATCACTGCATTATTTTTAATCAAATATTTGATACATTGTTATCCCATATAGCAGGATTCATTGCTACCAAGTAAAAAAGTTCTTATTTAATTCTCCCACATTCACTACTAATCACATTCTCAGTAACATAGATTCAATTTCTTCAAATTGAAATTATTTTAGTTCTTTGATATTGAATTAATATTTTATCTAACCTTGTCCCTGTGAGTTTGACCTCGTACCTTCATATCCAATACTACGCTATATGTTTGTGGTTTATTTGATTAATTTTTTAAATTTCTATATTTGGTAACCATTGAAAAAATAACAACACTATATGAGATATCTGTATGCGAGATTATTTTTGGTAGACATCAATGTGGCGTTGAGACCTTATGATGAGGTAGTGTTATTTTATGTACATTGGTGTTTAGGTATCACCAAATGAATATGTCTCCCAGAGGCAAGGCCATTGGTAGAGTTTATGAAAAACCTCTAGGTTGTATGTGGACATGATATGAGATATGGATATACTTAGTTTATTTAGTAGGGATCTTGGGACATCATGAGAAACATAGGACTAACTGTTTATAGTCGTGATAGTTGTACATATCTTTGGTGTCTAGGAATTCCCTCCCAAGGTCGAATGATAATCATTAGTATATGTATAGTTGAGAAATCCATCCAAGAGTTTACATGTGTGATATAGATGGTTTTCCTCTGGGTGATAGGATGATGGATATCCCTTAAAAGATGTGTTATGATACCCATGTGAGGGTTGTGGAAGTTGTATATAACTTAGAAATGGGATGCCAAGGGGTTTTTTATGGTAATTTGAAACATTATATTTATTTTGGGGTTGAATGGACATATTTGAATTGATATGATACATATATAAAGGGATGAGTAGTGTTATAGGGTTTTGATAAGTATGGAGCCCCAAGTCCACACTTCCATACCTGGTTCTACAAAAACAAACATTAAACACTAGTTTTCATACAAAGTTTGATGAACCAAGATCAACATTTCATAATTTTAAATTATATAAAAAAATATACATTACATCTCACAAATAATCATATAGTCCCAAAATATAAAGGATGGGTTTTTGTGAAGATCAATCACAAAAGCTAATTATTTTACCATATATATGATTATTTCTCCGTAATTAAACCTCATGGGAATCCCTTTTAATCTTCTTATTAGTTATATTAATCTTCATAAACTATGGAATGGAAACATAATAAATGGGTGGGATCAAATACATAGTAAGGTAAATACATAAAAAAATTTCATTAAAGTAGATATCATAATCATGGGAGAAAACAAGAGCATGATTGAAAAATCTTATTAAAAATAAAACGAAATAGTAATAATTTTCCTCAAGGATTAATAATAGGGAATATTGTCTAAAATGATTAAACATTAACCATGTCAACAGAGTATAGAAAAAAGATAAAATGAATATGATCCATAATATAAAAATATAATTACAAAACATAGTATTTTGACATAAGAAAAATCATATAAAATCATATCCAAGTATAGTAAGAATTTATAAATAATTCTCATAATATAGTAGCCTTGGGAAAAAACCATGTTTACCCTCATGGGGTTGAGCTACTACCCATGTACCGTTTTTATCACATGGGATATAAAACATCAACCAATGAATTTTAAGGCCATATTTTACCCCACACATCAAAAAAAATATAACATATATATGTGACCCAATAGAAAATGAAAATTTTCATAATAAAAACATCACTTAATTAACCCTTCTAAAAGATATAGGTTTCAAGAAAAATTTTATAGAAAATTTCAGAATCCATACAAATAAAGAATATTATTGGTGGTATAATAACATATCCCCAATTTAATAAGATTATAATTAAATATATTGATAAATAAAAAAATATTTTCAAGATCACTTGATAAATCAATTTTAAAAATTAAGAGGAAATACCACATTTGTTTTTAAAAATCATTAAGAACTATTTTTTTACGAGAAATATTTTAAAAAATAAAAAGTAATCTACATTGTTAGGAATTATAATATAAGTGGAGTAATTTTTTATTCTTAACAATGTTAAAAATATTTTTTGTAAAATATTTTTTACATTCTTAAAAAAAGAGAGGATGTTACAGGTAACTTTTAAAAGTTACATTCTAGAGGAATAAATGATGTCCTTTTTTAATCGTTATTTAGAAAACAAATATCAATAATGTATTCTTATATAATAAATAAAGTTTTTTTCAAGGAAATATTGAGTGGAATATAGAACATGATCTTAGGAAAAAAATATATTTTTAAATAAAATCATTGAAAACCCACATTGTAAAAGGGATAACAAACAGTCCTTTTAAAAATAAATAAATAGAAATATGATGGTCACGTGAAAAAATACATAACTTGGTATCTATATAATAAATATAAAATTTGTGGGAATGGAAAATATTGACATTAAATAAAAATTACATAATCAAGACGATGATAATTTTTCATAACACTGTAATACTATTTTTAAAAATAAAATCATTATAGAATGATTTTTCAATTCAAATTCCATTTTCCATTGAGAAAAATATACAATACCATGTTATAAAATCTTGGGTTTTATAATGCCTAAAATGGAATAAGGTGGTTTAGTATGAAATATTATAACTCAAATAAAATTGATTGCGTTAAAAAATATCTTACTTGTTATTCCCTCATGTTCTATCGTGGTAACAAATTAATTGAGAATTTGAACTTTCTCTTGAAACACTTCTTGGAAATGTAGGAATTTGGACATCTTGTTATAGACATAGGAGTGTTGAAGTGTAATAAGATTATAGGTTCAATAAAATGTGAATAATTTCAAGAGGAATTAGATTTTTAGAGTGGCCTTGATTGGGTGGTGGAAGGCCCCTTTTATAAGTGGATGTAATATAAATTTTGTAAATATGTATACTTAATATAAAAAACATGTTTCACATAGAAAGTGGATTTTAAAGTGGGAAATAATATATTGGATATAAGATTTATCCAAACCACACATAAAACACTAATTTCGATACATGTTTTAGCTCTTTTAAACTTGGTTAAACACTTCTAAATTAATTTGTTTATTTTTTAACAAATAACAGTTATGTATATTTTAATTAAATCAATAATATAATTCTATATTTTGGATACTTAATTAAAAACAACAGGCCAAAAATTAGTTTCAGATAAAATAAACATTCCTTATGTTTCAAAATGTTATGCATGAGTTTTCAAAATTCAATATAAAATTTTAAATGAATAAATTTATTCAATAATTCTGAAAAATAAAAAAAATTCTCCTAATATAATTTTGACACCATGAATCAAAAAATTTTGTTCACTTTATCAAATTAAAATTATCAAATTTTAAAGCCTAAATTTTAAATGAAAATATAAAATATAAAAAAAATTCTATAGAAAAATAACCTTTTAAACATTAAATTTTTTTAATAATATTTCATTTAAATTTATTATTAAATAATTAAATATATGTATATATATATTAAATATCAAATAATTTATTAATCAAATTTTGAAAGTGATAAATTTAATCTATTAAGAAAAATACACATCACATTATAATTTTCCTTTAAAAGGTATCCCTTTGTAATGTTTATAATTTTAATCACATTTCATTAATGTTTTTATCTTCTAAACCTTCCTATAATAAATTTATAAATTATCCTTTAAATAATAATATTATTTAAGTAATTTAAATAAATTTTTTATAATAAATTTTTTAACTATCTTTTTATTTACTTGAGGATTTGTTGTTATTGTAATTTTTGTGTTACTATTTCACATCATATTGCATTATATTAATAAGGTTTGTTACTGTAACGCCTCAACCCCAGTTACCCAGAGTTGGTGTATTATTTTAATTCATTGGCATGATTATATGGAATCAAGTCCCGAAAGACCGATCAGTTTCATAGTCTTTGAAAATAGATTACATACACGAAGGTTACAATAAACTTTATAACATAAAACATAACATAAATAATCCATTGAGAATTCCCTTATTTCCCTAGCTTAACCTTGCATATCAAACATAATAAAATTATTGGAATCCTATAAAAACAAAACATAAGAAAGGGGTGAGCTCATATGATCAGTAAGGTTAAATAATTTAGCGGAAGTTATAAACTTTTTAGGCATGATGTATAATAAAAACATCAGTCTTTTAAACATAAAACATAAAAATAATATGGAAACAATAAATCAAACATCCCCATATAAACATGCACATGGATATTATACTAGTCGAATAATCACATTTAATAACTAATTTCATAATGAGGGAATGCCTAATGTCGAACATAATTAACACATAGTCAAGACCTCGTGCCAAGACTACAAAAAACATTTGTCAAGGCCTTATGCCAAGACACTAGTGTGCCTAATGATACCTATCAATTCATAGAGGAGCTATATTGGGCTCCAACAATAACTTACTATGTCCACTGCATTCCTCATATAAAAATGTTTAAACATAACATAAACATTCTTATTAAAACTACCATATAAAATGATAATACTTGAACTATAAACCATTAATGGTATAAAAATAACACATCTATAGTCAAACATTTAAAAAAACTTCAATACAATATGGAATATTGTATTATAATAATTCAACTTCAATCAAGAATAATATCCAGTATAGGTTGTTGACATTGTTGATAATGATCAGTAAAACTCTTTGAGAGAAATATCCCTTTTTTAATGAAATCATTTAAAAGCGACACAATTTAGAATGGAAGACATTTAAAATATATTTTTGAATCAAAGTGTACCATACCAAATTGAAACATTTGAATGTAATTAAAAATTTAAAAAAATCATTTCCACATTAATAAATCCTTAAAATCATTTTTGAAACATGGACATTAATTAAAAAGATTTAAAAAAATAAATAATTAAAACATTTAAAATGATAATCTTGATAAAGAGACCCTTCAACAAAACATTAAAATATTAATTTTGAAAAAAAAAACTTTTTGAAACATGGACATGGATGATAAAAATTTCCCAGTAAATACTTACACATAAAAAATCTGGGATAATAATGAGATAGAGGAATTAACCCTTATCTTGTACATTCCATTAGTAGAGAGTACATGTAAAATCCTGTATAATGACCATAGTATGATATTAAATTATACCAAAAACATATTAATATTTATTATCTCATACATGATTCATTTATGAATTTATACTACCAATTTAATAATAATTTCAATGTTAAATTAAAATTTCGGGTAATAATCGTTTTCTGTATCATACGTGTTTTAACTTGTTATTCTTGATTGTATCACTTAGATCGTGATTTAAATACTTACAGAATGTAAAATATTATTTATAAATCATATATATTTAAAATATATATATTTATAATAGATAGTTATATGAAATGGAAAACAACGTTTATGAAGATGGTAGGTCGTACATACGCGTAAATGTTGTTTCTGCTTTCATATCTTATTGAAGGGAAGTAAGTGAATAAGATATATGTTAGTAAATACATATATAAATACATACATACATATATATATATTCAGTAGAATTATTATTTCATATATTACATACTTATTAATAATATATATTTTTATAATCATCGTTGAATGGTGAACGTGGTAATGAATCTCATCGGGTCGCGAAAACAGTATGTCGTACTTACACATGAGCGATGATATAATATCATTAACATATTAAATGTTTGTAACTGGATGGTATATTAATTTTACTGATAAATTATAATGTTATTTTAATTATTTATAAACATATTACTCAACATTATATCCCTCCAAATAACATAGCATTGAAAGACAAATTACACCACAACGTGGACAGGGTAAGCCGTATATACGCACGCATGGTGAAATTATCATTCATAGGATGGATAGAATAGTGAATATGGTTTTACCATATTTATAATAACATAACATTATGTAGAAGGTACTAGAGTTGTTATTTTGTTTTTTAAATAACAAAGAAATAGAAATTGGAAGAAGAAAAGAAGTTTGAAATATGTGATAAATAATGACCTTTTCTTCGGGTGTTTCCTTTTGATTTGGACAAAAGGGCTCCATAGGTTGACTTTTTTCTCAAGTTAAGGCCTCTAGGTTTAAGATAGAGATATTGGGGAGAGTTTTGGGAAGGTTTTGTATGAACCAAATGAATTTGGAGGTCTAAATTTGAGAGAAGGGGAAGTGACCTTTTATAAGAGGGGTGAGGGGAACCATAGGAAAAAACCTGAAATATTATTTTATTATACAAACATATTCGGTTTATAATAGATCCAAATGAATTTATTTCTAGGATTAGGTGGTTATGGGTCAAAATATTCTTAATAAATTGGTTTTATACACGTTTAGGTCACCATATTAACCTTATCATTTAGATTTTACTCTTAGTTAAATAGTTTAACATTTGTCATGTCACCTTGTATTTTTATATTATGTGGTTAATAAACTTACTATAAAATGTCAAGAGAACCCCAAGTGGTTAATTAATGACATATATATTATTATATAAGTCCTTTGGCCAAAATTTATCATTTTAGGACCATTATATAATTTAATAAAATAGTATTCCTTTTACAAACCCATTTATATCAATTTTGACACTATTTAGTATTTTGTTTTTGTAAAAGTTATCACAACTTGATTACTTCAAAAAATACATTGAAACAACTCTAACATGTCATATAAATCTATAAAATTCTTGGATTTCATCAAAATCCTCAATTTAAATTTATTTGTATATTCTTAATATCAATTATTTTAATCTTTAATTAAAAAGGTAATTACTAAATCATCATTGTGTCATAAAGAAATTTAATTATTTAATGTCAAAAAATTATAAATAAAATACCACAATGTTTAAAATAATTGTTGATATAAATATAAAAAAATGTCAATTGAGGATTTTTATGACATCCACTAATTTTATATGAGTATTTGTAGTTGATTTTATCTTATGTATAACTCTATATTAAAAATGGTTTAGTTATTAAACATTGAATTTTAATATATTAACTCTTATTTAAATAAAAGATTAGTAAACGTACTAATCAAATAAAAGTGGACCAAAAGGATAATATTTTATTACTATGATTGTTTTATGTCTAAATACACTTATCCAATAGAATTAGGACATATGTTGGGGTAATTATAAAATCATTTTTACCTTTAATTTCCTAATTTACTTTTAACCGTGATAAATAATAGTCAAATGTAAGTATTCACCAAAAATTATTTTCATCTTATTGAACAAAATTTTACTTAATGATTTCAACTATGCCTCTTGGATTTTTTAAATTCAAATAACAAAAGCTCTAAAATTTTATTTTATGAAAACTTGCAAATGTGCATAGAAAGTGGGTAAAACACTTTAAAAGTTTCAATAAACTTTTATAGATATAATTTTATTATAAAATGAATACATTGAATTAAATTAAACTTATATAGGTATTATATATATATTTTTATAAAAATTAATTGAAATATATTAAATAATTATTTAAATAAAAAGTCGGTTCTAAATAATAACACAGTGTTTTCACTATTCATCAAAAAATGAATGTTTTCAGAAAAATACTAAAAATTAACACTAAGATAATTGTGATATTATGAATTAAAAATGAATTATATTTTATGAATTTAAAAACATAGAAGTTTAATTTATTAATTTAAAATTAATTCTCATTGTCAAAATCAAAAAGCGGTTTTTAAAAAATTAAATACTAGTAAAATATTGGCATGTTTTTATGTCAAATTTAAATGTGAAATTACTTATAATGATGTACATTCTATTAAATGGTAAAAATATAATCTAGTTATACTTAAAAACCATTCAAATTCACAATTTATCACTATAAATTATTACTAATAAAAAATTTGTCTGCAATTAAAATTTTGTATTTTTCACTATTCATCAAAATGTGAAAGTTATTAGAAAAGTACTAAAAATTTATCCAAACTAAATTTTTATATCTTTATTTTAAAAAAGAATTTAATTTTATTATATTTAATATATAAAATTTCCAAATATTGGTTTTAAAAAGGTTTTTCCCTTAAAAGGTAGTGAAATTGCATTTTTTGAAAAATACTTCTTTTATCTACAAAAAATGAATTTGTTCTTATATTATGTCTAACAAAATATGGATTCTAAAATTATATATTGTTTATAAAATTCAAAATTCATTTAACATTATTCATAACTGCTTTTTGAATGGAAAGTTTGGTAATTCATGGTGCTCTCGAACTTGTTGTTGTTTGTAGCACAAGTTATAAAATTACTTTGAAGAGATAACATACTATGAAATATTGGGGTGTTACATCCTCAACTCCATCAATAAATTGATTCCTCACATTTTTAAATTGTTCTTTGAAAATAAAAGGTTAAAGTAGAAAAAACAACTTTGTGGAAAGCCCACATCAAAAATTGGGTTAATAAAATTATGTCTTAAGAAGATGGGAAGGGAAATGAAAAGGTCACCACCGAATTATGATCTTAATTAGTAGAACATTGCTGGAAATTAAAGACTCATAATTGGAGGGAAAAATAAAATATTTATAGGGAGTGATTGAGGTCATTAATCACAAACTATTGTCAAATTTAGGTCCTCAAAGACATCAATCTATAGTGATTTAAAATATCATTAGTTCAACAAAACATAAGGTATTAGGATAACACATTTTTGGTTTTAATATCCCTTTTCTAAAGGTTAATAATTAATTTCATCATAGAATAAGTAAAAAAAGAATAATTGACAATTATAGTTCTATCCATTAACCAATTTGTACCACAAACTAATCTTTCACTCAAAAATATAATTGAACACAAAATATTCGACTTATCCTAATCATATAGGGTTCCAAAAAATGAATTTATATTTCATATGTAATCCCATTTAAAAAACTACATTATAAAAAACTAGGACACCACTTGGGCTAGTGGTAGGTGATGTACCCTTGTAACCCTTTGTTTGGGGGTTCAAGTCTCGCCACCTTTACGGACGCGACAGGTTGTCGCCCGACCTCCAATTTTTCCAATCCAAAAATAATATAAAGAAATTTTTTAACCTTAAACAATTGTATCCAATGTACAACTTAAACCATTCCATCATTTAGAATTATCTAAAATACATTTTTCCAAACTCACAATCCAAAATTTAAAGGAAGGTAAATATAATGAAGATATCTTTTTCTAACATAATAACATGTGAATACCTTCATCATATATTCTCTTAAATCATGGTTACACCCTGAATTACCATAAAAACTTATTGATTACATTCGTTATACCTTATTCCTTATAGAATACCGAGTATTGTCCTTATATCCAAAATTTTTGTAAACTTAAAAATTGATGGAATATACAAATCATTAATCATTTTCAAGGTAGTCAAGAATATCCAATATAATTTATCCAAATAAATCATATTATATTCCAAAATAACTACCTCCATATCATAACTATATTAAGGTTTATCTTTCCTTGGCCATGTGTTTTCCAAAACAATTAACTTGATATTGAGTCACTTTTCTTAGTACCATTCAATCTTAAATCCCCAATGAAATAGTACTGAAGTATTACCCTTATATACTCTATAATTATTATAACTTGTATATCATTAATACAATGGTCAAATGACACAATTCATTAATAACAACATAATAACACTAATAATTCATCTTCATCTATGGTAGTATCCTAACTGGATTATTATCAAATAGCATCATTTGGTTATACTCTGATGATGGGGACATTGCTTTGTGTAGTGACCCAACTCCGTGGAGAAGAAAACTTGTACAGTTGAAACCCTTTTCTTACCCTTTCAAATAACATACATGGTGTCCTTTTTCTCCACCCTTGAAACAAAATTTCATTTCCCTTCAATCATTTACCAAGGTGATTCTTTCCACAGTTTTCATATATGGGAAAATCCTTCTTTCCCCTCTTCCCTTTATCCATCTTTCTCTCTACCGTCCTTCTCTTCTCTTTCTTCCCTTCAAAGCCATTGGACTCATAGAATTCATTAACTATCTTATTAACACATTATATTATTTCTTAATATGATGAGAATACATGGGAGAGTATTTCCCTTATAAATGTTGTCTTATGTCCATGAAACATACGATCCTTCTTACTCATTCAATCATACGTTTTGCTGGAGTCCTCATTCCTTCTACAAAGAAAAATTTATAAATAAAGGCATACACTACATTAGTTTATTAATTACAATTCATAATTCCAAACTTGTAAAATACATAACATAAATTTAAAAGTTTATACATATAATCCATAATCATAAATAAAGATTAATTTGAGGATGTATTTATTCATAAAGAATTCATAACGGTTGGTAAAGGAAATGTGAATTATCCTAAGAATATCCCACCGGAGTGTCATAACCAAGATTGCAGCAAGGCCCATGGTCATGTACCAGGATACCCCAGGTCAGGCTCGAAACACCTTGTTAGAGTGTTCACTCCTAGGTGCATCTATGCCAGAGTCGCCTCTACCTTCTCGTATCTTGAGAGGGATGTATTTCTAGGAAAACACAAAAAATATATACAATACCAAAATTCTACGAAGTTATTCTATACTAATATTCAAATTCTATCTTAAGGTAATGTTCTCTAATTATAGTTTTTCTAAATCTAGTTTCTATGGTTTGTACTAAACATAATCTAATACCAACTATAATGACCTAACCATAGTTACCCAGAGTCGGTTCATTATTTTAATACATTGGCATGATTATAGGGAATCAAGTCCAGAAGGACCGATCAGTTTAACAGTCTTGGAAAATAGATTACATACATAAATTTTACATTAAACTTTCTAAAAAAACACAACATAAATAATTTGTTCATAACACCATTATTTCCATATATTAACCCTACATATCAAACATAATACCCATCTTGGAATCCTGGGAAAGCAAAGAAAAAGAAAGGGGTGAGCTCAGATGCTTTGTATGGGTAAATAATTTAGCGGAAGCTATAAAATTTTAGGGCAAGATGTATAATAAAAACATTAGTCGTTTAGTAAGAAAAATTGAACATAATATGACCAAAATAAATCAAATATCACCATATAAACATGGACATGGATATTATACTAGTGGAATAATCATGTGTAATAACTGATTTCATAATGAGGGAATGCCTAAGGTAGGAAATCATTACCACATAGTAAAGGTCTCGTTGCAAGACTATAAATTAAATTTTTGTCAAGTCCTTGTTCCAAGACACTAGTTTGTCTCATGAGACCTAACAACGTATAGAGGAGCTATATCGGGCTCCACCAATCACCTAATAAGTCCATTGAATTCCTCATATGAAAATGTTGAAACATAACATAAACAATCATATTAAAACTAGCATATGAAATGTTAATACTTGAACCATAAACCTTGAATGGTATAGAAATAACACATCCACAGTCAAACATATCAAAAAACCATCAATACAACATTATATATTTTATTATAATAAATCAACCTCAATTAATAATAATACCCAGTAAAGTATGTTAACATAGTTGAAAATGATCAGTAAAACTCATTGAGAGAAATGTCTATTTTTCATGAAATCATTTAAAAGTCCCACAATTTTGAAAGAAAGAAATTTAAAATTTATTTTTTACTAAAATTGTCCCATACAACTTTGAAACTTTTGAAATTAATTAACATTTTAAAACAATCATGCCCATATAAATAAATCCTTAAAATAATTTTTGAAACATGGACATTAATTAAATATATTTAGAAAAATAAATCATTAAAACATTTAAAATGCTGATATTGAAAAATATTCTATTCCATAAAACATTAAAATATTCATTTTGAAAAATATTTTTATGAACCTTGGACATGGATGATAAAAATGTCCTTGTAAATACTTACATATAAATAATCTCGGATAATAATGAAATTGAGGAATTAACCCTTATCTTGTACTTTCCATTAGTTGAGGGTACGTTTAACCACCTATATAATTACCATGGTATGTTATTAAATTATACCATAACCATATTAATATTTATGATATCATACATGATTCATTTATGAATTTATTCTAACCATTTAATAATAATTTCCATGTTAAATTAACATTTAGTGCAATAATTGTTTTCCTTATCATATATGTTTTAATTTGTTGTTCTTTATCGCATCACTTAGATCATGATTTAAATAATTACAGAATAAAAAATTTATTTATATATCATATATATTTAGAATATTAATTTTAATAATATATTGATATATGAAATGGAAAACTCTATTTATGGAGACAGTAAGTCGTACGTATGCATAAAAGATGCTTCTGTTTTCATATCATATTGAAGGGATGTAAGTGAATAATATATGTGTAAGTACATAAATAAATACATACATAAGTATAAATATATATATATAGTAACATTATTATGTCATAAATTACATATTTATTAAAAAAATATTTTTATAATCATCGTTAAATAGTGAATGTGGAAATGAATCTCATCGCGTCGTAGAGACGGTAAGTCGTACGTACACACGAGCGACGATATCATTTCTTTAATGATTAAAAGGTGTAGAATTTTATGGTATATTAATTTTAAAGAGAAATTATATTGTTATTTTCAAAATTTATATTCATATTACTCATCATTATATCTTTCCAAATAACATAGTATTGAATACCAAATTACACCACAGTGTGGGGACGGTAAGTTGTACGTACACATGCATGGTGAAATTATCATTTGTAGGATGAATAGAATATGAATACGGTTGTGCCATATTTATAATAACAACACAATATATACAAGGTACTTGAGTAATTATTTTTTTTATGAAAAAAACAAATAAAGAGAAAGTGGAAAATTAAAAGAACATTGAAAGAGGTGACAAAATAATTACCTTTTCTTCGGGTGTTTCCTTTTGATTTAACCAAAAGGGATCAATATGATAGATTTTTCTTCAAGGTAATGCATATAGGTTGAATTTAGGGAAGTTGGTAGGAGATTTAGGTAGGGTTTGGACAATCCAATTGGCATTGGAGTTGTGAATTTGAGAGAAGGGTAAGTGCCTATTTATAAGAGGGGAGAGGGGTACCTTTGAAAAAACACAAAATATTATTTTATTATACTATCATATTCGATTTATAATGGCTCCAAATGAATTTATTTATATCATTAGGTGGTTATGGGTCGACATAATATCATCCAATTTGTTTTAGACAAGTTTACGTTACCATATTAACCTTATCTTTTAGATTTAACTCTTAGTTAAATATTTTAACATTTACCATGTCTCCTTGTATTTTTATATTATATGGTTACCAAACATACTATAAAATTCCAAGTGAACCCCAAGTGGTTCATTAATGGAATATATATTATTATATAAGTCTTTTTTCCAAGAATTATATTCTTAATACTGTTATATAATTTAATAAAATAGTATTTGTTTTAAAAACTCATTTATGTCAATTTTGACACTAATTATTATTTGGTTTTTGTGAAAGTCATCACAACTTTAATACTTTGAAAAAAATACATTGAATCAACCCTAACATGTATTATTTATCTAGATAATTCTTTTATGTCATCAAAAGCCTCAACTTACATTTATATTTATATTTGTAATATCAATTATTTTAATCTATCATTAATAAGGTAATAAATGCATCATCATTGTGTCATAAATAAATTTAAATATTTAATGTTTTAAAAATATAAATAAAATACCATGATATAGAAAATATTTTTTACCTTTCTAATTAATATTTATAGCCAAATTTATCTTATGTATAACCATATATTAAAACTAGTTTACTTATGAAACATTGAATTTAACACTTTTAACTCTTCTTTAAATACAACAATAATAAATGTCTTAATCTAATAGAAGTGGTCCAAAAGAATAATATTTTATTTCTAAGGTTGTTTTTGATCTAAATAAACTTATATAATATAATTAGGACAAGTGTTGGGGTAATTATAATATCATTTTTACCTTTAATTACCCTATTTACTTTTAACCATGGTAAATACAAGTCAAAAGTTACTATTCACCAAAAAATATTTTATCTTATTGAACCAAGTTTTACTTACTGATGTCAACCGTGTCTCTCAGTTTTTTGAAATTCAATTCACAGATGTGGTAAAATTTCTTTTTATGCAAATTTTTAAATGAGCCTAGAAGGTGGGAAAAATACGTTAAAATTTTCAATATAATTTTATAAATATAATTTTGTTATAAAATGACTCCAGTGAATTAAATTGAACTTATATAAGTATTATATATCTATTTTGACTTAAAATAAATTTAATTAAAAAGAATAATTATTTAAATAAAAAGATGGTTTTAAACAATAACGTTGTGTTTTTCGCAATTCATAAAAAAAATTGAATGTTTTCAGAAAAACACCAAAAATCCACCCTAAGAAAATTTTGATATTCTGAATTCAAAAATGAATGCTATTTTACCAGATTAATAATGTTGAAGATTCATTAATTAATTAAAATTAATTCTCGTTATCAAAATGAAAAATCTGGTTTTTAAAAATAAAAAACTATCAAAAGATTGACATGTGTTTATGTTATATTTAAATGTGAAATTACTTATAATGACCTAAATTGTATTAAATAGTAAAAACATAATATAATTATACTTACAAAGAATTAAAATTCAAAATTTAATACTATAGAGTATTTCGATTAAAAAGGTTGTTTTCAATTAATATTTAGTGTTGTTCACTATTTAAAAAAATATGAATGTTTTCAGAAAAGTACCAAAATTTTATCCAATTTTTTTTTATGTCCTGAACCTAAAAAAGAATTTAATTTTGTTAAATTTAATATATAAAAGTGTCAAATATTATTTTCAAAAAGTTTTTTCCATTAAAAGGCTGTAAAATTGCATTTTTTAAAAAATACTTCTTTTATCTGAAAAAATGAATTTATTTTTATATTATGTCTAAGAATCACATTATATGGATTCTAAATTAATATGGAGAATATAAAATTCAAAATTAAGTTAATACTATTCATAACTACTTTTTGGATAGCTAGTTTGGAAAGTCGTGGTGCTCTTGAACTTGGTATATCATGTAGCGCAAGTTATTGAATTACTTTGAAGAGATAACATAAAATGAAATATTGGGGTGTTACAGTTACTCTTAAATTTCTGTTTTGTGTCACATGATTCATAATATACTCAAAAAAATATATTTATCTAATGTGAAAATAATAATAAAATCTATGGTTTTTACATTATCCCCCACATAAATAAATTGTTACATTGCAATTTTAGTTATCCCATAGGTGAAAATAGCCTAGGGTATTCTTATCAAAAATGTAAATCAAGTTAAAAAAAATTAATGAGAATATTAATTATTATTTTAATATAGATTAATATACTTATATTCTCAAAAAATGTTAGTAAAATAACTCTTTATATTTTTTATTAAGACACATAAGTATTATATTATTATCCTTGTGTTGACAGAGAACCATTTTTTGTTGTTTCATTTAAAAAATTAACAATGCCTCATTTTATGGATTTTCAACCCATAACTAGTATCACATCAAATTCTACTAAGGTAATATAAACTATATTTGTGAAGTACATTCCCACAATACTAAATCAAAATAGTTTTTTAAACTCTAGATTTAATCATTGCATCATTATGATTATTAATGCCTTGTCATCAGGGTGGATATTTAGAACACATAGAAAACCTCTTCAATATAATAGAGTAGATAGAATGAAAATAAAATAATAAATCAATAATTATTAATTGGGGAATGAGTATACCTTAATTATAGTTATCCACTTCCATTATAGTCATTTCATAATATCTTCTTTAATCGGGAGATTTCTCATGACTATCATCCTCGTTAGCCCTTGGGTTAGAGCTAGAATTTATATAATTTCCAAGATCCACACATTAAAAACATAGAACCATTATTTCCCATATATGATGAAATTTATTTCCCTTCACAATGTTATATAAACTCTTCATTTTCCCTTAGAAACATATTTCTCTATTACCTCATTTTCTACACGTAAAACATCTTCATGAAACTTTGATACATTTTCCCTTAGTGATTCTTTTGAATATTTCACAAATTTAATGTTAAATATTCTTTCCACCATGGTCCTTAACAATCGATATTTTATGAAACTATATTATTATCTTATTTGTATTTTTTGTAAACTCAACTAAGTTCAATTTGTTAATCATAGCCCTAATTTTTTAAAACTAGATTTCTTATTCTATTTTGTTTCCCATTTAGATATTCACTCAATTTTCCATTTCTTATAATGTTAACATTGTTAGTCTATGAATTGTTTATTAACATACATAATGAAAATTTGAGTTATTATATTACATAAATTAAAAAATGTAAAACGTGAAACTACATTATTAGAAGGTATAACTCATAAATTACTTGATTAACATAGCTCTCAAATCTCTATGTTTTAATCAAGGTTATCTATACTCATTTTTCTATTAGGCACTCTAGCCAAAATGTATTCAATTCCTTCTTAATGGTTCATAAATATTTTGTGAATTAATAAATCATATCCTTATATAGTGTTAAACAATGTGTGTAGTGATGCATTCTTTTTGTGCATTCTGTATTGGTCTAGATAATACATAACTAATATTTTTAGGGTTATTATCCCTAGGTACAACATTATCAAGGCCTGAATCCACTTACAGTATCCAGATAGGGATTTCATTTCATGGAAACCACAAACACTATAATTGTACAGACTTTTAAGATATTATCCTATACTTATACTTCGACTTATGGTTTTTACTAAATCTATCCTAAAATAGTCCCCAAAAATAACTAATAAAATACCCAAAAATAACTAAACATTTCATTGATACTAATTGATGTGTCGTAGACCCACACTCCAATATCTTTTTATAAGAACACTTTGTTTAAACACTATATTTTAAAAAAAGTGAGATGAATCATGATAACAATATCATTATTTTACATCATTTACAAAATATAAATAATACATTTAAAAATATCTTACAATCCTGATAATAGAATAATTAGTGTCCATTGAGGATATGTTACATAAGGTAAATATTTTACGATACTTGTTAATATTTCTCCATAATTGAACCCAACTAGACTCCTTTATTGAATTCTCATAAGTTATACTAATCATTATAAATTGGTTAATGGAAAAATAACAAATTTGTTGGCTCAAATGCTCAATATTGGGAAAACTCAACAATAATAAATCAATATCTAAATTATAATGATGTGTGAAAACATGAGTATGGGAGAACTATATTATTAATAATAATATAGATTATTAATATTTTTCATCAATACATAATGGAATAACCTATAGTCTCAAATGATCAAACATATACCACATAATAGATTTGAAAAAACTTGAGACAATAATCATTATCCTTGGTAGCATAACACAAGAATATAACATCAAAATGTGTTATATGAAAAATCGAAGAAAATCATATCCTAGTGGATCAGGCACTGCTACTTGATTCTCTTAAAATAGTGGTATATGGAAAAGAACCCATCAATACACCAGGGACTGGGATAGAAACCCATGTTCCCTATTGTTCTTGGGCTACTGCCTGTATGCCCTTTTTTATCACATTGGATATAAAAATTCATCCAATGCCTTGGAATGTAATATAAGATTCCACCCATAAATAATAATCATCAATTAATTTTTGTTCCAAGGGAAATTGAACACATTCATATTTAAAACATCACTTAATTTAGCCTTGTAAAATAGATGTATTTCATTAATACATCCACTAAAAACTTCATATACCATCCAATGGAAGTATTTATATATGGATATAATAACATATCCCTCATATATAATTTGTAGAATTAATGATATTTACATAGAAAAAAAATACATTTTCATGATAATTAGATAACTCACTCTAGAAAATATGAGTAAATAACCGTTTTTTAAGATCATTAAAAAATAAGTTTATTTTGAAAACCATTTTAAACATGGAATGGAATATTAATTTAGAAGAATGTGCATAACCATGAAATAATGCTTTCACAAGGAAAATGATTAAAATTGATTTTAGAAAAAATATATTATTATCATAAACATAAGATGTTATGTGTCACATTATAAAGTTATGTTAAAGAGGATCATATAATTACTTTTAAAATCACTATTTAAAATTGAATATCAATAATGGATCCATTTTAAATACATAATAATTTTTCATATAAAGTTTATAGTGGGAAATAAAACATAAATTCATGAAAAGAAAATACTTTTTAGTATTTTAAAAATCATTTATTTAAAATACACAACACAAAAGGGATTATAAAAAACCTTTTTAAATAAGGTTAAATATAAGTAAAAAGGAAACCTGAAATAAAAAATAATGGTGTTCCCAACTAAGATACAGAAAATTTGTGAGAAGATTAAATTTGGACCTAAAAGAAAAACAGAATATTTGATATGATGGGAATTATTTTTAACTAATCAAAACTTTTACAAGAAAGAAATAATTTATGGAAGTACCTTTAAATTCAGATGAATTTTTCCCTAGAAAAAAATATTGAGTAATATAATAAAATATAATGATGGAGGAAACCGAACATTCAATATATATGTTCATAATGAAACATTATAACTAAAATAAATGTTTTTTATTTAACCAAATCTCTTACCTTGTATTTTGTCTTAGTCAAAAATTCTCCAAATTCAATAATAATTTAAATTTTCTCCTAAATACCATCTTATAAATGAAGTAATTGAGTTATCCTTTTGTTACTAGAGAATTATGAAAGTAGAAGAAGACTCAAATGGAATTAAAAATGGAAGGATTTCTAAAGGAATTATAATTTTATAGTTCCCTTGAAGAGGTGGTGGAAGGAACCTTTTCTAATTTGAGGGAATAGAAATTTTTTAAATATAACATTTTAATAAAAAATGATCACATGTTTCACATGTAAATTTGATTCCAATGTCTAAAATAATGGATAATAGATAATTTTGGGTCAATATATATCTCAAACACTCATTTTTAGATATATTTTTACCTGTTTTTTCTTTTATACCTAGTGGAACTATTTTTACCATAATTTTCCTTTACCATGATAACTAATATTTTAAAAGATGCGACTTTTTTATGACCAAAAATAAAAATCCCCTTATTGACTAATTTTTAAAACATGATTTCAAATATGGAAACCATTTTATAAAATAAAATTTCTAAGGTTGATAAAGATTGATTTTTATATTACCACCAATAACACATAAAACCCATTTTAGAAAAATATATATTTTAAGCATAAAAATTATTTTTAAGATACAATTCTTAATATTATTGATTTTTATAACCTTAATTAGTTTATTTTTTACCAAATAATATTTATGTATTATTGAAATAAATCTATAAAACAATTCATCTTTTGAATACTTAATTAAAATGAATAGAGAACAAAATATTTTGTATTAAAATAACTATTACTTAAGTTTTAAAATGTTCAGCATGGTTTTTATAAATTCAAGATAGTATCTGTAAATAAATAATTTTACTACTCAATAACATTTTTGGTCATGAATAATATTTTATATGTTTTATAGTCAAACATATTTCATGATAATTTTATAAAAGTTATGGTATTGGTATAAATAGTAATTATAATTATTCACATAAAAAACAATTGCATAAAAATATATAAAATTAAGCCTAAGATAATTCTTACAAGATGAATCAAAAAAATAATTACATTCCATAAAATCCAAATCCTAAAATTTATAAATTTATCTTGTAAACAAAAATATAATGCATAATGAAAAATTATTTTTATAGAAAAATAAAAAAAATTAAACATTAAATGTTTTTTATCCTATTTCATACCAATTTATATTTAAATAATTATATATATTTATATATATTTAATATTTAATATTGTTATAATCATATTTTTATAGTGAAAAAATTAATTTATTAGGTAAAAGACAAATCACTTAAAAATAGTCCTTTGAAAAATGAACATTTTTCACATTTAACAATAATAATCATGTTTCATTAATTATTTACCATATAACCCTTAAATTTACCCAATATTTAATTATTTAATTAAAAATAATTTTATTTAAATAATTTAATATATGTTTATTTCATTAATAATTGTATTATCTTTTTATTTACATGTGGATTTGTTTTCATTGTAAATTTCATAATGATGATTTACATCATATTGAATTATTTTAATATGATGTGTGATGGTTCATTTTACTTTTCCATTTTATGTGTCTTATTTTATTCAATATAAAATTTATTTAAATCTAAAATAATTCTAAAATTTCAAGGTGTTACAAGAATGTTGGGTAGAAGCTTGATGTCTTGGTTTGGATGATCTTTCAGGCAGTGTTGTCACTATGAGGTGATAGACATAAGGTAGCATCAACGAGAAGATATTGTGATGAGTTTATAAGACCAAGTGGATTCCATGATATGTGGTATAAATTTTATTTAAAGAGACGATTTGTCTTTAGGGACTAGCACCCTAGGATTTGATGTTGAGTATATTTATGGGTTAAAGGAAATGTTTACTATTCCATATGTGTGCATCAATCTATATTTTTCATAAGGAACAGATTATAGTGGGGGGAATGGATCCTGAGACCTGGTACACATAGAGTTTTTATAGGTTTTTTATAGGAATCCATGAGTTATATAGAGACCATGTCTACATTAATTCGGTCAATTCAATGAGTTAAAATTTAGTTGTTGTGGAAGGTTCCTTGAATTTGATTGACAATGAATGGATGACCACGTCATTAGTGAGAAGTCAGGTATTGGTAGGGTGTTAGTGGGCCTTTGTTAGAGAGGCTTGGGACATGGAAGAGGACCATGACCCGAGAGGCTTTGGTTGTGGTAGAGAACCTTAGCATGAGATGTTTAGGTCATGGTAGGGGACCACCCTGAGTGAGAGAGATAGGTCAAGGGATAACATGACATGTAATAAATAAACCCTTCCTTGAGTGATGATTTAGTGGGTCAATATATGGACACATAACCATACCTTTTTCCTTTGGTTAGTGGGTCTTGGTTTAGATGACCCCTAACCTATGTATTCTTGTATAGGCTAGATATTGATATAAGGAAAAGTTATGGTCACATTCTAAAATGGTGTTGAAGTATGTATGGTCATGAATACACACATTTGATGGTGTATGTTATGGGTTCTTGGTGTGACCCTATTGAGTTTTTTATCACGCCATTCCTGAGAATCATAGTTCACATGTAGATCTTATTTCTGATTTTTACATTAGAGAACAGGACATACACTAGATCAGGGTGAGGGAGCTTATGGGTATTAGGATATTGGGATAATGGATAGGGGTGGAAGAAGGGCCAGTGTTCATATTTTGATCTTTTTTATTTTATATATGGATCATATCAGTGGTAGATCAGTGTGTTTTTTGTAAGTCAATGTCATTATTATTTATAACTATTTTTTATGTATTTACTTATTCAGGGTACTCTAATTTGGACATGTTGTGTTATTTATCATTATTTATTGATGTAATATCAAGTGAATAATCTCCCAAATGTCTGTTTTAGTCTCCCTACACAATAAAAAATCCTCTAGAATGTGGAGAGGTATTCTTGATTCCATGTATAATCCTTGGCTCCTGCACTATCTTATGGCCCAAGGCTGGGGCATTACAAAGTCGTATTAGTGATTTGTTTTATATTATGATTTGGGAAGATTGTAAAAAAGTTAAATTGAAATATGTAAGAGATTATGATGGCCCATGATCTTATGCATCATGAAAACATTTCATATTATATTTCTTATTTAATAAGGGTTTGATGTTTTTTTCTTGTATTTAAACATTTAATTATTGATATTTATTCAAAAATAATGTTCATATTTAAAGAAATTATTATATATTCATTCTTAGATGGAAGAGTCAAGATGAAATGTTTATGCTTAATGATTAGGTAGGTAAGATTCACATGACATATGTTTACTTTCCTATGGTTTTTTTATTTGCGGTATGGTTGTTATAAATTTCAAAATCAAATTGTCTATAATGTTTCATTATAACATGTTGTATTCCTTATACACATCAAGAATGTGGGGTATTTCCTTTTGATGGCAGGTCACATGGATCTTATGCTGAGAGGTTCTCTAGAGAATACAATATAGACCCTTCATTAGGGGATGTATAGAGACCCATCGTGGATTAGCATTAGAACTAATGAACTAGTAATTGATTTATGAGGGAATGGTATCCCTATGATTTGATCAAATAATGGGTTTTAGTTTCCCTGAAGATGTGTTGTATGTTACTTAATGTTTCTTAAATAAACTATATTTGTTTCCCCATATAGATTCAGGGTGTAATTCTACCTAACTGAAATAGGATGTCGTAGAAAGGCGTATGATATCCCTGGGCCATGGATTTTTGAAATTATCCAAGAGTTTCTTGTATCAAAGTTGGGTTTAGAGGGAAGGATCAGTTGGATGTTTAGGCATTCAATTATCAGGATGTTCTTTCATATAGGGAAGTGGGATCATCAGTAGATTCTCATTGATTATAATGACTCCCATGTTTTCGATTCTCATGTGGTTTTCTATGGAATGATTAAGATGTCTATGGTTTCTTGGTGATCCTAACATGTAATGGATCATGGTCTGGGGGTTAAGAGTTTGATCATATGTTCATGGATACATAACTCATGAGATCATGAATATATTTGTATAATTGGTATTATATGAGTATACTCCATTATTTTTGGGTAGGACTACGTAATATCATGAGTAAGAAACTATGATATGGTTTGTAGTGGATCATTATGCCTCTTATAAAGTATAGTTGGATTTTGTGAGAATTTTTAGTGAAATTGTCGATGTGTGAGGGTCGGTTCATGAAAGTTACATATGATACCATATTGAGATTTGGATTAGTAAACAAGGAATTTAAATGTCATGATCTGCTGTGGGATACCACCTGAACTTGCACTTAACCCCCCTTCCACTATTAAGAAGGGAATTCTAGATACTCACTGAAAGTCATGAGTTCCTAGGAACCAAGGAAAACATTTTTGAAAAGGTTTTACGAAATAAAAAACATTAAATAATTCATATAAATTATCAAAAAAAATTATTTATTACCAATTCCTATGTCATATTTCCATGCAAATCAAATAATTAGAAACAATTAAGTAGATAAAAAATAATAAATTTAGAGAGAAGAAAAATAATTCCCTCAGATAACCTAGAACTCCATCACATAGAAAATCCATCATCTTTGACGTCTATAACCCCACATAGACAATTTTTTATTTATTTAAATAAGGTATAATAAATAAGGATGGTTGATTTAACTATTTAAATAAGAAAACATAATAAAATTGAATAAATATTAACATCTAAATGATCCCAAGGGACCAAACAATCCCAAAAAAATCATCACAATAAGAGCATTAATGATTTATACCAATGGGGGTATGGAGAGGTTGATACTGGGAGAACAAGAAAGAAACCCAAATCTAGGTGAGCAAGTGAGAAACCCTAGTTTAGCTCCGAAATCCTGCGTAAATGTGGTCATCAGAAGATAAATTGAGAACACAGGACCTTGCTCAAATAATGTTTTGTCTCCTCATCTTTACAATAACTATAATCAATTTCATCATCATAGAAAACTATAGATTTCATTCTCAAAAAATGAGGTAAACATTCTTGCTTTGAATCTATGGTTTCTTATTGTTGGGATGTTTTTTAATTGTAGACCATTGTTGAAATTTTTAATAAACTATGTTGAAGCCATCGACTTTTCATTTTTTCATATCAACCTACAAAACAGCTTTAATTTTGTTTTTCCCTTTTCCTCTCATGATGATTATTATCAAATTTGGGTAGAACGATCATGGTTTTTTCGGGGGGGGGGGGGGGAGGGTTCTATAAATTTTCTTAAATGGACATCATATTGGACCCATACTATATGCCCCCCATTGTTGCAGTTTGGATTGGATTTCCTGGGTTACTGCAACTTTTGATTATAAAAACTACCATGTTTCGGATCTCCATGCTCATTAGTAATAAATTGAAGCTGGACTAGGAGACAAGGAATCTTACAAGGCAATCAGTTACTATAATTTGCATTGAAATTAATCTTTCTCTGGATATCCCTTCTCAAATATGGATTCATAATTGTGATTATGGATTTTTTTTGGAGTTTTTTTATGAAAGGCTACTCAATTATTGTCATTTTTTCATAATACTTGGACATCCTCTGAAATAATGTGTCTATATGAATGAACTTCGTGTGACCAAGAAAGAAACATGGGTTGAAAAAAGAAAGAATAATCATTGGAATACATAGGACTAATGTCAGTCACATGGTTAATGTTGGTCCCCCTGAGATACTTACTATAGGTTAGATGACTAATGTGAAAAAGTAGATTATGTTGAATAATGAACATCCTTCTACAATTAAGGGAATGCATGGATTTTTTGATTCCATACTTACTTCAACAAGTTCCATAATTTTCCCTCTTCCTTTGGGGGAGTAAAAGGAGAATCACTTTAAATCACATGATACACAGGACAAGGAGCAGCATGACCTCTCTGATTCTAGTGAATCTTTATATGTGGAGGATGACCAAACTATTCAAATTGAGGAATTTTATTCAAAATAAAGTTCTTGAAAGGTGAAAACTCAATGTTGGATACTAATTTATTTATTAATCAAAATCCTAGAAAAACAAATAAGCATATAGAGTACTCTCATCTTGAATGAAAAATTGTTACAAGATCATTAGATGCCACTTGGAATTAAATCATTGAACCTGCAAAATCCCTTGTTTTGGGTGATCACTTTACTAATTAGGATGATGATGAATGAAAAAACACTATGTGTACATAGATTATTTTTATAATGAGTTGGAGGTGGGGGAAGTAGTTGATTCATGGATAGATGAACACAACACAATAACAAATCAAAAGTAATGTGATAGTATTATTAAAACTAATTAATACCTTGAAATCCAAAAAATAAGGTTCTTTAGGATGAAGGAATAATATAAAAACAATCATTATTTCAACTTGAAAGATATAACTTGTGAATGACTACTTCTTCTGTTCAAAATTTTTTCATACTTGAGCCTTTTGTGACTGTTCCTTCTTATCAGTGTCTTGTTTGTATACTATGGTCATACGTGCTTAGTGGATAATGCTCTCTAGAGCATGCATCATGGTCCATCTTTCGGTTTATTTCTAAATCAAACCAATTTAATGATTTAATATATTATGATTTATGATTCTCCTCATTTTGGAGTTGACTTTAAATCCTAACTTGTTTTATTTTTGTTTATTAAGTGCATTATTCATGGATTTTTTATCATCATTTTCTCTCTTTGTTGCTATTTGAGTTAGATGGGTGAATTATTGTTAATATCTCATCCTGTTTTATGCTCCTTGTCTCTTACTTTTCTCGGTCAAGTAGACTTCAAATTCCTAGCTCATCATTCATCATGGGGACCTTTGTTTTGATCTTCAGTGCTTTGGATTTGTTCTTTTTGAACAAATTTAGAACTTAGTTTTCTTGGATGAGATAGTTGTTGTATTTTAGGAAGTTTATTTGGTGATTCAGTGTTGATAAAATTGGATAAAGCAATTTCCGGAATAACTAGTTGATTTTATATTTGTTTGGGTGTTCCCTGAATGTTGTTATTGTTTTCTGGTAGATGCAGTTTTATCTCCAAGTGAATTTCCATTTTCTTTGGCCTGCAGCGAAGACATGAGGCCCACTATATTTGGAATCATCTTTTTTTCAATTTTTGGTTGTTATTATCTTGGGGACTTATATACATTTGGTTCCCAAAATGGGTAGCGACTGATATTTCTGGAGGAAGATAGATTGATGATGGAAGTTTTCATACATGTTTTATGAAACTCCATAATTTGGTTTGTTTCTCTGGGAAACATCAACTTTTACCCTCCCCCCAAATTTCTTATTAATTTAATCTCCTTACACCTCATGCTTGTATTGTAAATTTTACTTCTTTTAATAAGTTTCTTTGGGGCATGAATTGGGTGACCAATTCTTGTCACCAATTTCCTAAAAAATATCTAAACCAAAAACCTAAAAGTGAAATTCAAAAATAAACATGAGCATAAACTTTTTAATTAGGTCATAGAGAGCCTTTCCAAAAACCTAACCTTTAATTAAATATATATTTTAATCTAGATTTAATTATGTTAATAACATATATTTTTTAATTTTTAATTATATTTAAACAAATAGCACATCAAGATGGTTTTTCTGTAAGAACCTGGTTCCTATTTTAGAGGTACGGGCTTCTTCTTTTCCTTTTCCTTAAGTGTATTTTAGAAAATATGGAAAATAGGGAAAAATCCTAAATTTTGGAACTACACGCCGTGTACTTTGTCCACACGCCGTGTACTTTTGGCTGTGTTGGGACGAGTACACGGGGAGTGTGGCCATACCAGCGATGAAGGGTGTTGGAACTGACTACACGCCGTGTAGTGGTACCTTACACAACGTGTAGTCATTCTGAAGGCTTGAACAGTAAGGTGGGGGTGTCACCGCCAGGTGGGCACCAGTACACGTTGTGTACTCAAGAGTACATGTCGTGTACTCATGTTGACGTATGAACAGTGTGGCGGTGCCGCCAAGTGAACAGTTAAATGCAGGGAGTACACGCCATGTATTTTGAAGTACACGCCATGTACTTTATTTTTTCGGCTTAAAACAGGTAGTAGCCTCCTCATTTGGAAGAGGAGGCACTTGATCCATTTTTGGAGCCAAAGGAGGAGGCCGGATCTTTGAAGATCCATCGGGCATTCATCTAGAATCCGTTTCGGCATCGGACAATCTCATTGAAACCGCACGGGTAAGCCCTCTCCTCTCCTAGTACCGTTCTTACCAATTCTTCTCCCAACGTAAGTTATTTACGTTTGATTGAGTTTTGTTCTTCGTCGGATCAACGCCGTTCTTGGGTGTTTCTGGAGTCGGCATTCGGGTATAGCGTTCGTTGGCGTATAAGGTAGGTGGCTTTGTGTTTAGTTTTCCAACTGCTATGTGTTTTGTGCGTTTTTGTGCCACGAACCCATGTTGGGGTGTCATATGGCTGAGTTCGTTCCTTTATTTAATACCTAGAATTGATTAGGTATTTAATTGTGATAATAAAATGCTGTTTGGGATCATTACTTGGATCCAGGACCATCCCGAGGGGTGTGTTCCTATGTTTAGCCTTTTGTCCAGGAGACCCAAGGGTATGCCTTAAATGTAGTAATTGTAGAATTGCCTTGAGAGGAATTGTTTTTTACTACTTGTTTACCAGTTGGGAATGGCCCGGTTACCTATTTATCCTGAAGGCATTTTTGTATTTAGCCTGAGGGAATTGTTGTGATTAGCCTGGGGGCACTGCACTATTTAGCCCGAGGGCTGTAGTATTTTGCTTGAGGGCAACATTTCGTGCCTGAGGGCTTGACTTCTGTGCTTGAGGGCGACACTTCTTATGCCTGAGGGCAATTTCTGTTACGCTTGAGGGCTATACCTGCGGGTTGGATTCTTCTTACCATAGGGTAAGGTTTTGTTTGTCTGAGGACATGGACTGTTTACCTAGAAATGCACTGTGGTGGTTTCTAATATTTAAATGTATTAAATGGATAATAAATTGAAAATATAACTGGTAATTAGTTACTTTTGAGTACTGCTTACATTATTGCATTTTACTGCTGCACACTGTTATTGCATGCTTACATGCAGTTGGGCACGTGCCTTTGGTGGGTCCCTACTGAGATATATTTCTCACACCCTATTTGGGTCATGCTTTTCGGCCCAAACAGATTATGTTGTTGCAGGTGTAGATAGGGGAAAGACTCCCTATACAGGTACTTGATTTTTGCTGAGGAGTAGAAGGGCATGGGATCGAGCCTAGGCTCGCGATGCCGCTGCTAGCTATTTTTTTTGTTTTGTTGTACTCTATTTTTCTGTTGTACTATATTGATGTATAACATGTTCTGGCTGTTTTCTTAGAACTTGAAACACGTAGCATCATCATTTATATACTGTTTCTTATATCCACTATTGTAGTTATTTCAGTTGTGTATGTTTACTGCTTCTGCTGTTGTTGTATGTTTATTTTGGTATTCCACTACGCTACACTTTTACAAATGAGGGCATAGTTTCCCCACTATCAGACCTGGGCCCTCGCTGCTAGTCGGCAGCCTCTGGCGTTTGGGGAAATGCGCCTGAGGTCACATGGAGAACTGGGCTCGGGGCACCCGTCGCGTGGCACCCGGGTCTGGGGGTTACATTTTTAAACCTTTCTCTTTACTTATTCATAAATGATAATAATCACATCAAAATTTCATTAGAAACCACAAATTATATGTAATATAACTTTTTTTTCATTTTAAACATTCCTTTAAAACTATTCTTTAAAATTATTTAGAGAAACTAACACATGTTACTTGAATAAAATGATTAAATGATGGAACCAAATAATAAATGAAATAATAAAATGAAATAAAATAAATAATCCAATGCATGACACCCAAGTCAATCAATAATAAGATCAGATAAGCTATCAAAAAATCCCCTCCATAAGATATTTAATAAAAGTATAGGTTTTATGATATCTAACTAATAGTTACTAAGGCTAGGTCGCCTCTAAAAAGGTCACTTTGTCAGTTTGTTCCCTCAATTATAGAAAATTACCTTTTAAAATATCCTTGACCAAAAGAAAGGGTGCCATATAGATACTTCACTAGAGGAACTAATTGTAATGGAACACATCCCATTTAAGTTCATTTATCCCACAACATGGTTTCTCATGACCAAAAAAATGTGTTTGTGAAAAAAAACAATCAGTAATCGATACAAAAATAAAAACTCATAAAACATTACTCACTCTCACATCTATATAACTCTAAATAAGCATCCCATAAGATCAAATACATAGTCTCCATATACATAAGACACCACTCATTTAAAGGGGAATAAAATAAGGGTATTAATGACTATCCTAAATGACCAATCAATTTTTTAAAATAAATAAAAGTGATGAATGGGAATTTTAAAAATTACCTTGGGATGTAAATTAATTCCTTTATAAATAAAAAATTCATTTTTAAAACATTTCTTCAAAAAACGCATTTATAACTACTCATTTGTTATAAAATCTTGTGAAAAGATTGTTCCGTTTATCCCATGACCCAAATGGGATCAAAACATTTTTAAACCCTATGTTTTATTTAATATATACTTTTAAATAATTGAGAAATAATTTGATTTTCATGTAACATAACAAATTACGCATTAAAAACTTTAAATAATTCATTTTAAAACCTAAAAAATCTTTATTTACATCAATGTATGTTTAAAGTAGTTACATGAGAAAAATAATAATAAATAAAGCGAGTGTATTAGAAAAAATAGATTTGAACCTATCTATAAAATAAAAAGCCTTTTTAATTTGATATAAACCCTCTAGAAATCTAAATTTCCTTATTTTAATCATAAAAACACATTTAATACAAAAATAATCAAGAAAACATATATTAAGGAAATAAAATATAAATAGTTCAAACATTTAATGTTAGGACATGGGAAAAAACTACCTCAAATCAAATGTGAATTGTTCAAAGCATTGAATATGGGTTGAATAGAGTTTATAGAAGAAATTTCATTTCATAGAATCAATATAACTAAAAAAATCAGGACAAATATACACCTTAGGGATTCTCTTAGAGAGGCATAGTGATGGGGAGATAAGAAAAAAAGAAGATAGTAAGAAAAAAGAGAAGAGGAGACACAACCTTATAGTTCTAGACATGAATTAGGAATAAATAACCATGAATCACCATGGAATAGTTTTTGAATGAGGGGTGCTCATGCAAGTATCGAGGAGATAATGGGGTGTCACATGATCAATATGGGAGAAACAAATTTATTTTTTGATCTTAATTCATGTTGGTGAAAACTCATAAATTCTGATATTTTAAAAACTATGTGACCCACAAGGTTTAGAAAAATATTTGATAAACTATGATGAGTCTAATAGAACTTCAAAAATGTTACATAAAATTGCCTCTGGGGACCCAAAAAGTTTTACTTACTCTGTGCTTACCATTTTGAATAGACCTATCGAGAGGAAGATCAAAATGCATTATTTACACCCGATTAATCTAAACCATCAACTAACAATCGACGAACTAGAAAATTTCCAAAATTTAAAAAATTTTGAGTAACAATATTTAAGACTTGTAATGAATTAAAATAATATAAATTGGAAGGCCATAGTCACATGTGTGTGACAACTATACCCAAAATTACACATTCTTAACAAAGAAATACTTTCACCCCTATACAATGCATCAAAACAAGGAATTCCATTCCACTTCAAATCATCATGTTGGTGGGATGATTGGAAAAATATAAGTAGAGATCAGAAAAAGAGAACCATTCGACATAATCCATCTGCTATTCCAAAATATTAAGTCTTTAAAAAAATTGAACCAAACATCTTAGATTTTTTTATTTCTCCTATCATAACAAGACCTAAACAAATAACAAAAACCCTTAAAATAATTCATAGTGAAAACAGATACTTAATATAGTTATCCTCACCATTTTATAATTCATCTAAATAGTGAGACAATGAAGAACCACCAAAAAGTCACATACTCCACAAAACAACCATGTGTAATCATCCACTAGAAAAAAACTCCAAGAGAGGAACAGAATATAATAATATCTATGAACGCATAAAAATTCACCAAAACTACCAAGACCATATAAAAACCCAACGAATTACATGGGATTTAACAAAGGGTAACTACAAAAAATAATAATATTTGGGTCTAAAAAACAATATATCATGTTGATCCTAAAAAACCCATAAAAACACCATCCAGAATATAAAATGTAGTGGTTCTATCCAAAAACAATCCATTGAATCAGATGACAAAGTTTCATCCCATGTACCTCCATCAATTGCCAAATATCATCACTAATCCAACACATATAAAATAATTCTCCCTAACACAACATAATGAAACCTGTATGTAAATAAATTATCCATAAGAATCAATAAAAGATATCCCAAATGAAAAATCTAAAAAATTACCACAAAACCTTCAATCAAATTCAAATCCTTATAAGAAAACCACAACGACTGGAACACACTTGAGACTTCTTCTGAAATCTCTAATAAAAAAAATACTAAGAAGGAAACCCAAATTTCATTCAATGATAATAGGGGTTTATCAATTGGATCATTATAAAAATGTTGATATACATTATTTCCTTGTCCATTATTGAAATCACACTCTATCCAACACTCTAGATTGTCCGAAGGAGTAATATGGAGTGGCTGAGAGTGGTCAATGAATTTTGATGACTTGACTCATGAATCTTTATAGATGTGGTTGTAGGGAATGTTCATATTAGACCTGTTGATCCTATTGTCCCTCTGAAACTTGTTGATTCCTTTCATTCAAATAAGTTTCTCCATGGAGGTCATGTGGCCAGGGGTTTTTCAAATTTGTAGGATCAATTTCTCTCTTCTGATCTCAAATTTTTTACTGTAGTTAAATTCTTTTACCGTCCTGAATTGCTGATCTTCCTACAGAAAGAATTTGAATCCATTGGATTTTATAATTTTTAAATTGGCCTCCTCAATTCACTAAATATTTTTATTCTCTTATACTCTAAAAATGAATAAAATCTTATTTGGTCTAGGGGATCTTGGTGTTTTGGGGGATACATGATGAAAGTCCTAAAATGGTCTCCTATGTTCAATTTTAACACTAAATCCATGATTTCCCCTATTTTTTTAGGCTTCCCAGGTCTACCATTTCATTTCCTAAAACAAATTTCTCTGTTCCCTATTGCTAAACTTATTAGGAATCACATTAAGTTGGATTATACTACTCAAAACCACATAAGTACATCGGTTGTGTGGGTGTGTGTGTTGAGGGTGACCTTACGAAATGCCTACCTTCAGTTATTCAGATCTATAATGGTGATGGTATCTTTTTTCAAGAAGTGGTCTATGAAAACTTACATAACTACTGCTCTAATTGCCTACGTCTTGGACACTCCCGTGGAGATTATAGATTTGGGTAAGGCCTTATGAGAAATAGTATATTTTAAAATCTCTATCGAGTAATAGGAAATCAGTTTGGATTGAGAAAGATAGAAGGCCAAATGATGAACAAGATGAGCCCTCTAATGCTATGGTCCCAATAATGTCATCATCTTGCCGAATTCCTACCCAGCACAGCCTCAGTGCATTCAAGATAATGTTTTATCTAGGTTTTCAGATGCATTAAATAGTGTTGAACTAATTATATACAACCTAAGAGTTATTCCAACCAATCATGAGATAGAACAAGAGACTCACTCTATTTATGTTGATTCTAACCATGATGATAATGAGCTATCACATAAAATTGAGGATGAATATATGCACTCGAGCGCCAAAAATGGTACAAAACCTTTTATTAATCCTGATGGTTTTATCACTCAGCATCCTAAGAATACCTCAAAATACACTGATTACTCTATGTTTAAGAGAACTAATTTCACTAGATCCTCAGAGCTTCAAATGGAGGAAATTAACATCCCTCTACAACTGGTGTTTAGGAAAAATCCATCTGTATCAGCATCCTCTAAAGTGGAGTGCTCCACCACATCGGATGAAGAGCACTCCTACCCCTGGATTGAGGAACAATAGGATATAATTTCGGTTAAAATTTCACTCAAGTGATTAAGTAAGGATACAAGGAGAACTTCTACCCTTGGATTGAGGAACAATAAAAGTTTTCTTTTGGATGATATCATTACAAGGAAATATTTGTTGATGATTATCATAGTATCAGAGAGAATATGTTTGATAGAGTAAAAGTTGATCTTAAATGAAACCTTGATTTTGATTATCTTTAACTTTGGTGGGTATATATCTTTATTAAGAATGTTATTTTTGTCTTATTTGTTTTTCATTTTTATGTTTTCCCCTTATGTTAAGTTCAAAATAATGGGATTTTAATGAGGTATTATTTTTAATTATTTGATACTTATTTTTTATGTTGATGTGTCACCTTAGTAGGGGCTGATTCATTATTGAAAAATGATGATAATTTATGGGAAATTATTTCTTTTTCAATCCTTTCTTAGTCTTTGGGGAAATTCCCTTTGTCAGGAATGATTTTATAATGATATATGAGGGTGTTTCACGGGAATCATGTTTTTTGAAAATATTCTTCTAGGATATAAGGAGGTAATATTTCCTTTTGTTTTAATCAGTTTGAAATTTGAAGAAGAATGTGGGTCAGGGTTTTCCCTCATGGTATGCTTATCACTTTATCACAGCCATTGTAGAGTTATTGAGCTCAATGTTCTTTGATGAGTGCTGCATTAATTTAATTTTAGATATGCTTCATACTTCATGGTGTAAGTAATTCCAGGGTTCTACAGATCTAGGTAGGTGTGGTACCCTGTTTATGGTGTTCACCATGGTTTCATTGGTGCTTTGTAAGTCTTTGGTCATCACCTTCTCTTGGAACTTGAGTTTTGATATGATGTTCAGAGGGTTTCTTCTATGTCATCTTCAAACTATAATGCTTGTTTGTTGACCTATTGTTTGCAAAAATTTCTAAGGCATTTGGGGATTTCCTATGGCCTTGTAGGGATAGTTTAGATGTATTACTTATCACTTTTGTTCCTTTTTAATTTTACCTCTTGCTGGTACAATTAATTTTCACCTCATGTAATCACCTGACATTTACATTTTGCTTAAATTTTTTTGGGGATCATGGGTTCCACTCATGCTCTGATCCATTCTGAGTAGTCCAAGGGATTAAATTCACTATGAGGTAGTCAACCAACCACAAGAAAAGTGGAATTCAGTTTTGAGTTAGTCAAAAGAGAACTTGAAGAGTCGATCGATAGTATGAATATATGATCAATAGAAATAAGTTTTGATTGACCTCATCAGGTGTCAATTCATAGCAATAAGGGTTAAACCACTACAATAATATTTGGTCCACCACAAGAAGGGTTAACTAACCATAATAAGATTCTCTTGAATTCAATAATGTTTTACCAAGTACAAGAAAATTAGTGATAGACAAAGTCTATCTGTAATATATCAGAATAAGTCATACAATCATCCATGATATGAATCAACCATGGGGTATATGATTAACAGATATACATCCTTCAATAATTGTGGAAAAAATGATCAACCACAATATCCAAAATCTAAACATCACTTCGATTTAACTATAAAAAATACTCACACACCATGGAACATATTTACCATTTTAAAAAGCACAAAATTTAATAAAAAAATTGAAACACATCACAAAATTTTAAAACAGAATAAAAATAATTACATAATGTTTTCACTATTGGAAATCATTTTTAAATTAAGTGTATTCATTTTAATACATTTCCCTGAAAACCCACTTTGTACCAATTTTTTTTCAAAATATATAATGAAATCATTCACTTTATAAAATATATTTTATTAAATAAGTGTCCCCTTTTTCAAAATCCACTAATTTTGTTTTAAATCAAACATTTCATATAAAATAAGAAACCCCCTTTTCACCCAAAATAAACATTTAAAATTTTCAAATAATACCATGACATAACACAAAACACTATAACACAATAATTAAAATTATAATAAACATCAGTATAACCATCATTAATTCCCCTCTAATATGTGTTGACATATTTTGGGAGTGATTTTGGAGTTAAAAGGGGCCATAAACTAATCTAAAATGAATTATAAAACTACATTGGGGTTTAATAGTATCTTTGGAACCAAATACATGGAATCTACATGGTTAAACTTGCCATGGGGGATAGTCATTTTGTTTCATATGATCTTACACCTTCAACCCAAGACGAAGAAAATCCCCAATTCATTAGAAACTCAGAAAAAAATCAACCCTTATTTATACATCAAAAAAATTAAACCCAATCACCCATCCTAACCCTATAAATTTTAAAATCCAAATCAAATAGATCTCAAAACACTCCTCCTTTCATGTATCATTGATGTTATAACAACCTATATACATACTACCATTACCTCATAAATAAAAAAGGGATCTTTTAAACCTAGGGCCACTTGAAACATTAGGATCTGATACAATTTTTCATGTACCATTCTGGATTCCACCTAAAATGATACCAAAAACTATCATCCAACGGATCAAATGTCATTCAAGATCCCCACAGGTTCTCCCATGTTTCTGGGAATTAGATAAATACCATTTGGGAATGGATTTCCCAAAGAAAAAAATTAAATAAGCAGTGAAACTTCTCAGTAAATTTTTGAATGACTTGTTTGTAAGTCATGTGACCCTTCCAAATCAAATTAGTATAAATAAGTAAAAAGGTATATAAAATTTGATAAAGTTTTGATTAATGTAAAACAATTCCCTTAACTCACCACTAGCTCCCTCACATAGAAAAATTTCGACTTCAACATCCATAACACCATATATATAATGCACCATTGAATTAAATAATGGATAAAGAAACAATGATGGTCACTATTCTAAATGAATTAAGTAAATGAAATAAAATTGAATAAGTACTAACCTCTCAAAGACCTCAAGGGACCAACAAAGATCAAAACAATCAGTTCTCTTAGAGTGAACAACAGTTAAACCAAAAACCTAAAATTGAAACATGATAATAAGAATTATCGCAAACATTTTTTAGTAGATCACTACCCACCATTCCCTGTGAAAAACATTTAATTGGATATAAATTTTATAAAAATATTAATTACATTAATAAAATATATATTTTTGTTTATAATTACCTTAAAAAATAGTAAATCAATATGGTTTTATAAACCTTTCTAATTATTTTTTCATAAATGAAAACTATCGATGAAAAACATTTATTTTGAATTTACAAAACTCATATAAAATAATATCTTTTCCTTTTCGAATGTTCCTTCAAAAATTTGTTCAAAAATTCTTTAGATAAACCAAAATATCCTATATAAATTGAAAAATAAAATGATGGTACTTTATTATAAACGAAAAAATTCGGCATTCAAGTCATTCAATCAGGGGATGACACAAGAAGTTAAATAAATCACATATATCCAACCATAAATCAATTAATATTTGTTATGGGGACCATACTATGATTAATAAGGCTAATACACCTATAAAAATACCAATAACTATTTTCCTTCCATCAATTACTAGATATTTTCTAGTGACACATCAATGGGTAGTGGAAGGGGTTCCATATACATACTTCATTATAAAAGAAATTGGTAAGAGATCCTATCATTTTTACATTAACTTATCATAGTTCATGAGTTCCCAATACCAAAACAAATTTTATGATGAGTAACAATCCATAAATGTCAATATAAGAATTTTATAACATAATAAATAACTCAAAGACACCTTTATCTCCCTCTCAATAAATATCCCCAAATATTTATTTCCCAATATACACATACATCAAACCCCACCCATTTATATGAGAATATGAAAAAGGTATCAAAGAGAGTTTCAAATGCCAAATATTTTTTAAAATTAATTAAAAGTTCCAAATGGGGAATCTTTTAAAATAGAATTGTGGTTCCAAGTCCTACCTTTATAAATTATAAAATCATTTATAATTAATTTTTTAAAAATATTATATTGTTAAAAGACACCTAAAAATACAATTAAAAATAAATTTTAGTTTTTATAAAATCCCATAATATCTTGAAACATCATTGTTTAAATTACCACATTACTAAAACAAGGTCAATAACTCCTTTTTTAACCAAATATTTTAGTTAAAATAGACATTTAAATAATTTAAAAATACTTTTCATTTCATGTATAACTTTAAATTACAAGTAAAAACCATTAAATAATTCATTTGGGAGATCATAATATCTTTATTATATTTAATTTATTTTTTAAATAGTCACTTGGGAAGCTTAATAAAAATATGAGAGCACAATTAAACAAAACTATATTTTAACTAGTGTTCAAAATAAGAAAAACGTTCAATTTTAATGGGAACCGAGATGAAAAAAATCTTCATAGAAATCTTGCAAAAATATTTAATATAATCACTATAAAATAAAAACATAAATTTTAAACCCAAGCTATAAATAGTTCAAAAATTAAAAGTTGGGAAATGGGGAAAACCAACCTCAAATCAACGTTTTTTGTTTATAAATTCAAATATAGTGTGAATGGATTTCATAGAAGACATAGAAAACCCTAGAATAAATATAAAGAAACTCATCAAGTTAAACCAACACCCTAGGGTTCTACCAAGAGAAGCACAATGATGGAGAGAGAATAAAACAAGAGGATATGAATAAAGAAGATGAGAGGAGATCTTATCTTGTAGTTTTAGACTTAGATCATAATGGTATAACCAAAAAATGTAATTGAAGATGATGGATCGGATGATAGAAGGTTTCTGAGTATTATGGAGAACCAGTAAGTGTCATATGGGTCATAGGGGAGAATGTTTTTTAAAATTTGGGGAGATGAAAAGTTAGATATTCCAAAAATATAAAATTTGGTTGACTTGAAATGTTTGAATACATTGTTTATCAAACCATTATCTACACCTGAGGAGTCTACAAGAACCTAAAAACATGTCAGGGGGTCTCATCTAGGATAACACATGTTTTGAAAAAAATATCTATTGATAGTTCCAAATGGCACTATTAAGTCACATAGCTAAATTTACGATTTCCACATGGTGAATCATAACTTTGAACCACCCAAAATCCTTCCAAAATTAAAAAACCCACACTAAAGCTTTAAAAAACTTACAATTACTTATAAATAATTTAAAATAAAATACCATGGTCACAGATGGTAGTGATAGTGAGGGTCCATTTAGAATTTTTCAGATTGTGGATAAGAAAGAGTGGTGTTGTGGTAGTATCATAGTGGGTATATGTTTGAAGGGGTGGTGGCCAAGTATTTTTTCCCTAGATAAGGGTGTTGGTAGGGAGGAGTAAAAATTAAAAAATTTGGGTCGGTTCTCTTATATTATTTTAATAAATCCATACGGTGAATATTTTAACTCTAGTTATTGATGGTTGATGTGGCTAGTGTTCCTGGTGATCTAGGAATGTGTGAAGATCGATATTTTGAGACTACACATGGTCATAATAAGAATGGTCTTATCTAATTGTTATTTTTAGTAGTTAATAGTACAAAAGCTATGGAATTATAATATTTTGTTTAGTAGGGTGATGATACAGGTACTTCTTTAGTGGGTATCATTTTATCAGTCATATTTTAAATTCACTTATTTCGAAAGGGTTATAGAGGCAGTGAGACCAGTCAGTGGAAGTTTTAGGAGGTGTAATATTATAGTGTGTGATTAGATATAAAATGATCTTGATCAATATTAAAATTTATATTTAGGATTTTTATGTGGTGTAAATGGGAGTCAGCTCATTTAAAGTGAGCATGACGGTTGATTTGGTACCATATAAGAGTGAGTTATATCAATGTTTTCTCAATTATCTTGCTGATAATATAATAGAGGAAGTATAATTTTCATGATCTAACCCATGAATTAGACATGAAGTCAGGTTTAAACATAAGATTAGGAATTTGGACGTCCATAGAATACCACCAAAATTTCAGGCATTATGACCAAATGAGGTTGTGTGAGGATAGGTTGGAAGGTGAAAATAAGAATTTTTTGAGTAAAGTTAGCTAGAGGACATCCTAATAGTTATTATTTATGATATTAGATATAGTGAGGTGGAAATAATATCGAAATTTTTATTCAAAATATGGTTGGTGTTTTGGTGGACCACTATAAGATCATTTTCAGTAAATTATTCCTTTGGTAGAGAGAAATATATCTTGGAACTGCCCTTGAGGAGAAGTTCCTTATGGTGGGGAGAACCATAATCTATTTGTAAAATCATGTGAATACAAAGAGGTGTGTTAGAAAAAATGAATTTAGTGAGAACCTATTAGTGTTTCAATTGATTTAGAACTAGTCGTTCCCTTATGGGTTAATAGTGTGTTGGTGTTTAGAGTTATGTGGTAGAATATTATTGGGTATTATGTGATGGAATGTTGAATTTTATTATGTAATTAATGGATATGATAAGTCAAAATATGTTTTTTATGGATTTACACATCTTCTCTGTGATGATAAGCATTAGGGTGGAGAGTTTGTAATGACCCACATCTTTATGGGTTGTAGATTTCCTATGGAATTTGAATTTTTTGTTTGGTAGGGATTTTGTTTTGAGAACTCATATTTTAATCTCAAATATGAGAATTATAATATCTCTAGGAGATGGTTTTGGATGTGTATTTTGGATCAAATAATGTATCTGATGCATGATTGGACATCAAATAAGGGTCAGGAGACCAGGGATACTGAAATTTAGCTACAATATCCATTAACACCACGAACAATGGGTTTCACTCTTGTAATGTGACTAGTTGAGGGGTAAAGTTCTACACCTTAAGGATTTAATGTCTAGAACCATGGTACACCCCATTAATGGGTTATGTACTAGGGTAGGTACCCTTTTCCTATAGTACTTTGCAGCTTGAAATAGTAGTTCATGTTGTGAATAGTGTATGTGGTTATTTTTTATAGAGGTAAAACCCATATTGATTTGAGTTTTACCCCATAAAATTTCATGGGGTATGATAGAAATAACAGGGATATCTCATCCAACTCCATTCCACTTTACATTCCCCTTCGATCACCCATAGCAAGAGGATATTTTTGTTGTGATTCTATGGGGGATCTAAGATAGGGTGTTTGTTATTCATTACTCTATATCCTTCATGAATACTATTTTCATTGTGTTCTGGATTATGATTTATCCATGATTCAATAAAAACATGGTAACATTTGCTGATAACAATGGGATCATTGTATGCATTGACAAGAGGAGGACCCATAATGATATTTTCATTCATTTATGTGTTTTTCCAATGGTGGTATGTCACCAAATAAGTTTTCCTATAGTTTTTTCAAAAATGAGATGAAATTAAATTTTTTTTTTGGTATAATTTTTTGGATTTCCTATGTAACAGGTTTGGTAGCATGTCAAGAGTGGACCACAGCTCGTTTCTTCAGGTTTTGATGATCATTTGATTCCCCATGAGTTTTTTAACATTTATTCCAAATTAAATTAAATAAAATTAAATACATAAAAATTTATATTTTGATTTATTATGAAAAAACACATGTAATAGATGTCTTAAAGTCTGAATGTGGTACTTTAGACTTATTTTAGGCTCATCAAAGCTCTATAATGGGTAAACTCTAAGATCCAGGTTTTTTCGCCAATTATAAAATTTCATATTTATATGTATAAATGACTCTGCATGTGTTTGTGCATGCTAAATGGGTTTGGGTAAAGATAAGATTCCAGAGAGGACCATAGGTTGATAGTGGGTGTTTCTGATTCCCTAGGATGAGTCCATGTTCTTTCTATCACTTTGGATACATGGGATCACTCGGCGACTACATATTTGAGGGGAATGGGCACTTGTTGAGTTGAAGAGAGACCTCTAGGAGGTCCTTTAATGTAATATTTGGTAAAACTATCCTAGGTGGAGTTCATAGGATTAGTGGGTAGGTATGGGTGGCTTGGTTTCATTTAATGACGGGTGTGATAGTCATACTTCTCACGAGTGCCTATGGACTCCCTCCTGATGTCAGAGGAGAGTCTTTAATATATATAGAGTGGGAAAAGATTCCTCAGACTTGATGTGTGTAATGGATAGGGGTTTCCACTATGTTAAAGGATAAGAGATCACCCTTAAAAAATATGTGATAAAATCCATATATTAGTCATGGGAGTCCTTCGTGGAATTGAAATATGATTCCAATGGGTTTTTAGATGGGATTTAAGCCCTAGTGATTAAAGACATGGTCGGGTAGAGAATGATGGATTGGGATTGTCCCAAGGTAGTGGGACCAATGTTTTGTTGTGTTTCATGGATCATGGACCAGACCTTGAAGTCTGGGGTGGGATGTTTCTTTAGGTAATGGTGTCACAATGGGGATACAGTCTTGAGAAGGTATCAATAAGTAGAGACTATAATGGGTATGAAGAACCCAATGAATGCTCTGATGGGTAGGATATAATATGTTTGGTTTAGGGGTTATATAATGAGTTTCTTGAACCCTGGGATTAGGTAGTGAGCTATGTGATAAGATTAATTCCATGTTTTTATTACATTCATTTGATTAATTATGTTCTTGTGATAATAAATTAATGCTGGTGTTGGAGAGGATCAAAATCCATATCCCACAATGTCTTAATATAGGAATTAACCATACTACCAAGAGTGATATATTTTCCAAGTGTGCCTAAATTAGGGTTATACCTTTACGGGTAAGGTAGTGGTCATTAAAGAGGCCCTTGAGTGAAAAGTCCCATATGGCAATGTCTTGAGTGATAAGATAAGGTTTTATGGATTATTATGAGACCTATCTACAAGAGTCTTGGTTCATGGAAGAGGAAATTTTACAGGGAAATAATGGAAGACGATTCTTTGAGTTTTTTGGGTATTGGTATGGGACCACCTTAAGATAGAGGATTAGGTCTTGGGATGACATGATATATGGCCAATGTACCCTTCCTTGAATGATAAGCTAGTGGATTGAGATATGTATATATTCACATACCTTGTTCCTTCGAGTAGTGTGTTGAGGTTTTGACAACCCCTAACATTGAGTCTCCAGATATGATTTGTACATCAATATGAAGCAAATAAATGAATGTATTAAATGTAGAGACCCGTATCTTGACGTACATGGACATTACATTACTTCTGCGGAATACTTAGTACATAACAAAAACACACACTAAAGGATCGTAATAGTTTAGTGTCTTTGGAAACTCGGAACGTAATCTTCTAATCGTGGTTAAAGTTCTTCAATATCTCCCATAAAGGTCATCCCCTTTTTTTTACCTAAAACCTTTCTTTATATCCTGGGGAAAAGAAAACATAAAAGGGTGAGCTCAAATGCTCAGTAAGGGTAAACAAAAGAAATAAAAATCATATCATATCTTTTTGAAAATCATAACCTGCAAAAGAGATCATAATATCTTAACATGGGATAAATCATAGAAGTGAAATGTAATCCCAATAATCATAACTTAAAACATGAAACTTTGTGGCATACACACATAATCATAGAAAATCATTTCTTGTTAGTCAGGACTAATTGCCAAGACTATCTTAGTGGACAAAGTCCCTTTCTGAATCGAGTAACCCTCGTTTCAGTCCTGTTTCACTGGACCGGTATAACCTACCATTCCAGCCATGTCTATCTCATGAGATATAAAATCTTTACCCAATGCATTGGAGGGAGATATAGGTCCCACCCATCTTATAATGAATCCTTTCTTATGTGTTCCACATAATCATAAATCATACATCATCGCATAACACATGTAACAAAAATGGGATTCTTGAAACATCATGACATCATAAAATAAATCTTATAAGGCAGATGACTTCATAAAAATAATCCCCTCACAACATAATAAAATCAATGTAACTAAAGGGATAAAAACAGAACCCTTTATTATCTTAGATGGAAAATAATTTTGATAAAACACTTGAACTTCATTCTTGAGGAAAATATCCTTTCTACTTCAAAAACATTTTTCCTTTCATAGCATGTCATAAAACTTTAAAATAAAAGAAGTTGATTAAAAATAAACTTGAAAACTTGTAAAGGAAGCTTCTTGGAAATAATGTTTTAAAAATCCATTCATGTCGTATAAGTTTAAAAAAAAACATTCTTCGTACTTTTGTCGGAAAAGTCAAAAAGTACCTCGTACGAAAAACGACAAAAGATTCCTTTTATTTCTTTTACTAAAAACTCACCGAAGGGTAAAAATGGATTTAAACAATTGTAGGTGGATGAAAATAATATTACATATTGATGAAACATGGATGTGGATGATAAAATACACCCCAGTAAATACTTACGAATAAACAATCTCGAATAAAAATGAGATTGTGATATTTCCCTTACCTTAGGTCCAATTTGCTTCGTATGTGTCCGAACCTCCTGTATAATGATTTAAATAATGTCATTGACTTATTACAGAATCATATTCATTGTTATGATATCATATATGGTTCACTTATGACATTACATTACCCGTTCTTTTGTAAATTCTATGTTAAAGAAGCGTTTTGGGTAAAATCGTTTCATTTATCGTGGGTGTTTTGACTTGTTGTTCTTGACATCATTATTACTTATATCATGATTTACTTACTTCCAGAATATAAAATATGATTTATATATCATATATATTCAGTATATATATATATATAATAGATATATAAATAAAATGAAAAACACTGTTCATGGAGACGGTAGTCCGTACGTACGCATGAACGCTGTTTTTCTTTCCTTATTGTCTTGAAATGGAAGTAAGTAGATGACATACATATGTATATATATACATAAATCCAGTAGCTTTATAATGTCATATATTTCATTATTATTTCTTATATATACATTATAATCATTCTTAAATGGTTAACATGGATAATGAATCTCATCGCGTCGTGGAGACGGTAGTCCGTACGTACGCACGAGCGATGATATCATTTCTATAAATATTGAATTGAATTGGAGTGGATTATACAATATATCAGAATCAATATGATGTTGTAATAACTATGTATAGTTATTCTTTACACCATTATACCCATCCATGTAAGGTGGTGGTGGAAAATAGATTACACCACGGCGTGGAGACGGTATTCCGTACGTACGCACGCGCGGTGATTTCTTTTTCCGTAGGATGGATAGATGGTGAAATAGGGTTGTTTCATACTTATAATAACATATCAGTATATGAGTGATACTGATGTTATTACTTCATAATGAAACAACCTAAGAAGAATAAGTGGAAGAAGAAATAAAGATGAAAGAATTGGTAACGGTAATTACCTCTTCTTTGAAGCGCCTCTTTGAGACCTCCTCTTAGGGAACTAAAATTGGTCTTTGAGGAAGACCAGAACCTCTAGGATGTTGCTAGGGAAGTGGAGAAGAGATTTTGGCAGGGGTTGGCCGAGCTTGAGTGCTCAAATTGGTGTGAGGAGGAGGGGGAGGAGGTGTCCTTTTATAGGGGAGGAGAGGGGCACCTTAGGAATTCTTAAAAATATTAATTTATAATAAATCTAACCCCACTTAAAAACCTCCAAAAATGACTCATATTCGAAGATTAGATGAGATAGGGTTGTAATCTCATCAACCAATCAAATTTAGACATGTTTGGATTTTATTTTAATCCTTATCAATTAGATTTAACTCTAAGTTAAATAATTTAACTTTTACCGTGTCTTTTTGTTTTCTTTCACTATATGGTTAATAAACTTACTATAACATGCCAAACGAACCCCAAATTGTTTATTATTAATATATATATCCTTATCTAAGTCATTTGGCCGAACCGTAGATTTTTAGGAATACAATAACAATTAATAATATAATATTTGATTTAAAGACTATTTTGTGTCAATTTTGACACTATTTGATATATGATTTTTGTGAAAGTCATAACAGACTTATATGTTCGAACCAAGTTGATTAAATCAACACTAATATATAATAGTAACCTAGAAAATTAGTGGAATTCATAAAAAATCTCAAATTACATATATTTCGGTGTTTATAACATCAATTATGTCAATATTTCATTAATAAGATAATTACTGCATCATCGTTGTGTCATAAATAAATTAAATTATTTTATTTCTAAAAATTACAAATAAAATACCATCATGTAGGAAATCGTTTTAGCTTTCTAATGAATATTTACAATCGAATTTATCTTATGTATAACCCCATATTAAAAATGATTTACTTATTAAACTTTGATTTTAACTATTTTAACCCTTCTTTAAATAAATTAATGATAAATGTCCTAATCTAATACAAGTGGGCCTAAATGGTCATATTTTATTCCTAAGTTTGTTTTTGGTCTAATTAAACTTGTCCAATAGAATTAGGACATGTGTTAGGGTAATATTAATATCATATTTACCCTTAGTTACCCTATTTACTATTAACCACGGTAAAAAAAGTAAAAAGTTACTATTCACCAAAAAATTATTTTCATCTCATTGAACCAAATTTTAGTCCTTGATATTAACCGTGTCTCTCGGATTTTCGAAATTCCATTCACAGAAGCGGTAAAATTAAGTTTTATGCAAAATTCAGTTTTTTAACCTACCACTTAGTAGTTTCACTATTCAACAAAAATTGATGTTTTTCAGAACAATGCCAAAATTTCATCCTAATCTATATTTTATATTGTGAATTCAAAAATAAAGTCTATTTTACCAAATTCATAACAAAAAAGTTGCATTAACTAATTTTATAATTAAATCCCGCTGTTAAAACAAATAGCGTGTTTTTAAGAAACAATATCTATCAAAAGATTGACACTTGTTTATGTCTAGTTTAAATGTGAAATTACATCCAATGACCAACATTGTATTAAATTGTAAAAATATATTCTAAATATACTTTAAAACCACTCAAATTAATGATTTATCACTATTAATTATTTCGATTAAAAAAGTTGTTTTTAATTATAATTTAGTAATTTTCACTATTCATCAGAATATGAAAGTTATCCGAAAAGTACCAAAATTTCAACTTAAGCTAAATTCGATACTCCGAATCCAAAAATGAAGTTCATTTTGAGAGCTAAAATTTCTAAAATTTAGAAAAATGGTTATTACTATTCATAACGGCTAGTTTTAATAATATTTTAATAGCATATCATTGTTTCGTGAAACTCAGTATTACGTACCACACACGCTATCAAGGAAGGTTGCGATTGCGTGTAATGCAAGGCAAGTCAAGGATGCGTGTTGTGCAAGCTCCTTTTGGTGTAACGTAAAACACAATACATTAATAATATTAAAAAGAATATTTTTCATAAAATCTCGGGCTGTTACATTAAATCATGGAACCTATTTAGGTTTTTTTTCGAATCATGGTGACCTAGTTAGATCATGGTTTCTTGGTGGTCTTGTGTACCACATCAAGTGTATTAGAGGCCTAGTTATAAAAAAAATATTGAGAGAATGTTTATTTAATTATTTTCATCCCTAATTAAAAGAAATGAATATGAAGTATTTTATTAAGTGTTCTTGTTGAGATCTTACTGAGTTTATGCTCACTCGATGCACAAGAATCTTAGTCTGAAAACAGAACTTACATCTTCTTTTCAGGTCCGATCATGGGACGTGCATTGGATCGTGTTCGAGAAGCTGGAGCGTGTCTAGAGATTTGGATGTGGTGTTGGGGTGGAAGTATAGATTGTATTAATATTTTGTTATATTTTTTACTTTTAATATATATTGTATCAATGGGTGATAATTTTGGGTTGTATATGAAAGAATTATTCTGATATAACATTATTGTTTTATGTGTTCATATATTTTGTGTTCCTTGATGGGGCTCATGGACCTCTAGCAATGGGTGGTCATGCTTGGGGACATGTATCATCCTCAAAACAATCATTATAGAATGGCCCAGGTCTGGGGAATTATAATTGTTTTATTCTCATAGTCCAATTGACCATATTTTTAACTAATAAATAAATTTAAGGCCTCGTGCAATTCAATAGGATGTATACAACTAGGTGATACATAAGAACAATGAAATTTTTTTTAAAATTTAAACTCAACCTAGACATTTAACTTATAAGGTTTTTTTATGTATGAATACACAAATTCTTATTCTCTGTATGTTGGTGAGGTTGAACAAAATTTTCATAAACCCTCATAGACTAATAATGGTCTAATTTGAGAAGGTAAAATAATTTTTATCGATAATGACAAGTTTTTTCATGCTCATTGATACATATTTTTTCATTTCAATAGTATTTTATTTAGTTTATATATTATTTTGTAATTTTGGAAGTATATTGTTTTGTTTAAATGGTAAAGGTGACATGCCACAAATCATAATATCCAAAAAAATAATTTCAACACAATTCATGAGTGGTTCAATACTCGTACATGTTTATATAATTGATCTTATACTTTTATAATGTTTATGGGGTGAAATTTTAAAATCCCCCATCAATTAAATTATATAAAATTATAAAATCCACAAGATATAAAAATCAAGAACTCATACAATGACTATATAACTCAACTAACTAGTTGATGTTTCATTTGTTACATATCATCGTAATAAATATTTGGATGAAAAAAGATTTTGTATTTCATGTTATCTAGGTTTATGTGAATTTATCAACACAAAAAAGTTGCATTGGTTTCCAATTCATCGATGTAGGTTATTACTATGGATTATCTAGGTACATTATTAAGGTTAATTATAATCCTGGATTAAAATATTCATTATTGTTCTATGATTGGGTCGATCAGGTTTGTGGAATGAAAGTGGATCATTTAAAATTTCAATTGGTAAAATTTAAACTTATGTTGTATAAATATTAGAAATCAAGAAATGATCCCTTTATACTATAATTTTAGGCATATAAGTTTTAGATTTTTAGTAATGATTCAAACTGGAATGTTGTGGTGAAAAATTCTAGGATTTTTTCTGAATGAGAGGAACTAAATTTTAAAAACTTTCATAAGAAAAATAAGGAAAAATAATTATATATTTATTAGAATAATATATACAATGGTTATGGGATAGAGTTCATGTAGACTCAAGATATTTTAATGATCTGTGTAACATTACCTATAATTGTATATAATAAGGCTCATGGTGCTTCATTTGGTTTTACTGGTATATATATTTTCATTTATTATGTTAATTTACTATAAATTTCAGTAATTATTTTCTCCAATATTTGTTTTTCATAATTAAGAAATAATTTATTGGTTTCCACATTATTAATTTATGGTTAGTAGGATATGGTACATATTCAAGTAGATATTGGTTTTCTGGTAGATTGGATTGATCTTAAAACATTAGTACCAAACTAAATGTATACTTTCATGAACCTTTTCAAATAATTTTAGAATGGCAGACTTCATGAAGTCATCAACATGAACATATGATACAATACCCCCTATATTCTCTCTAAAGACACATGATTAGATGTCATACCCCAAGGAAACGATTGATAGGTTATGGAAAAAGGATTTGGTAAAATTATTGTTTAATTTTTTATAACATTTATATTATTATTATGGTAGCCATTGGTTTTTTATATACTATAATTTGAAGTCCACCCCAAATTATTTTTATCTAGTGTTAATTTCAAAATAATAGATGTTATGCAATAATTATAGGGTATGGGTGGAGATAGATCACTAGCCCCCATTTGTTGGATTTCTAGACACTATATAGTGAGTCCTGTCTAGGATTCTTCTCAACCAATGGTGAGATTTTGTTGAGTTTTTTTCTATTTTGGGTGAAAAGTAAAATTTAATTACTTTGAATATATAATCGTATGTAAATTTTCTTATTTATAATAACAGAATGCATTGAAACCATACCAATTCATGTCACCATTCATGTAATAGGGTGTTGTAGGGCCGACTTTCAAGACTTGAAACTCAGTGTATGCTTCAACATAGATTTAATATAAAATTATAATGAAATTATCATTCATATATTTAAAATTTTATTGTATAAAATGAATATAAATATATAATTTCTGGTCACCATTGGTATAGTTATGTCATCTTTGTGATCCTACTGATCATATGTCAGTATGGATGAGGACTCTTAGTCACACTGATCCAAATATTTATGATGTGATTGTTAGATAATTATTTAGTAATAATTTAATTTATTTTAAATAAAATATTCACATATTTTCATTATTTTAATATATTATTAAATTAGCTCTGATTTACGTTGATGGGGCACAGGTGAAGAGGAAAGTAAAAAATTATTATGAATAGAAATGATATATTTTAGTGTTTAATTGGGCATGATGGTCATAGTTAATCAATGAAATATTTTACAAGTTTACCATAACAAGAATTTTTTCGAATGAATGTGATAGGTGCATACAGAAATATAGGGATTCCCACCCAAGATGAGGTAGATAATTTGTTGTAGATTATGGATTATTTTGTGTATGCTCGGTTTGAGTAGCAAAAAAATTATTATGAGGGTATATTATCAAATAATTCTTCATCTATAATTTAGGTGATGACATATCTTCCCCTTAGTATTGCACATATTCAAAAATAATGGGTAAAAAAATATATATTATAATCAAATTAATTTAGTTAATATACATTCAATATAAAATATTTTTATATATTGTATGCTCTAGATGCACCTAGTGGCCATTATCATGAATCCATTGGTCATCAGGAGATGGATTCTCCATATGCATGAGGTATTTTCTATTTACTTTTTTTATTTAATGTTTCTTTTTATATGAGTAATTAAAAATAATAAATTAAAATCTTGAAAAACATGTGACTTCCACAGTAGTGTCACATTCAAAACATAACAAACGAACCCAAATTATCAATAAATCAAAGGAAAATGATTGCAGGTTAATTTTTGAAATTAAAGAACTAATTTAATGTCAATACAATTTTTATTTTTATTAGGATGAATGTAAATGAATTTTTTGTTTTTTGAAACTTAAAAATATTTTTGTAATAGTAAAAATCAAGATAAATACCAAAAATTTACATGAAATTAAAGAAAAATAACCATTAAATTATATTTGATGCATATGAGCATATGAAATGTCAATATGATGAGTGGTGTACTTGGAATGATTATAATGTCTTTAAAATTTTGTTTCTAAGGGTCCATATTGGGTAAATTCCCTCATATTATAATGAAATCATCAAATAATGCTGAAATATTTATTTTGGAAATGTAAGAACCAACATCATATCAATATAACATGTGGTTTTCTTGGGATAACCCAAAACAAATTTTTATTGTTTTAACACTCTAAAACATTAATTTAATGGTATAAAATATAAAATTAAAATTACATAACCCTATAATCATAGGAAAATTATTTTTGAGATATTTTTTATTTGTATAAGAAGTAAGCACCTCAATATGACATGTGGTGTTCCTGAAAAGACTAAAAACATATTTTTTAAAGTTATTAATTTATTCAAAATCATGTGTTTGACGGTCCAATTTAATAAAATTACATCATATTGGTAATAAATTTTATTAAGATGTATATTGGTTAAATTTCAAATATTAGAAACTAATGACACATCAATTTGAGTTGATGTTTGCACGAGATGATTGAAAATTAATTTTTAATATTTTAAAACTATTTAACATGAATTTATCGGTAAAAATATAGAAAATTTATATGAATTGAAATTATATAACGAGACCATGATTTTTTAATTATTTTTTACATGTAAGAGTAAATTAATTGTCAATTCGATTAGTGGTGAACTCTAAATGTGTGAAAAGTAAGTTATTGAAGATATTGAAGTCTTCAAAAATGATCCTTTGAGGGTCCAAACATAGAAAATAAAAAATATTGGTGTGAAATATTGATATATTTATGGTAGTTTATTTTTCATAATTTATGAAATAACACCACATCAATAAAGGTTGTGGTTTTCTTGAGATGATTGGAAACACTTTTTTAGTTTCTTAATTCTCTAAAGCATGCATGTAATTTTCAAAACCATGAAATTAAAAAAATGTACAGGAAGTAGAGGTAAACTATCATAAAATTATTTATGAAAATAAGGAATGTATTAAATTTTAATTATTCATTCATTGTGATTGGAAAGATTGAAAATGATATTTCTAATATATTTAATTATTCAGAAATAGGTGTCTGAGGGACCGAACTGAAGAAACACCCTCATATTAGATTAAAACAACAAAAAATGACTAAAAAATAATTTGTGAAATCTAGGAAATAACACCAAAAAAATTAAATTTTTGGCTTCCTCAAGATGAATGGAAAACTATTTTCAACATTTTACATCCCTAAAAATTTTGTGTACTATTCAATACATTATAAAAGTCCATGGATTTGTTTGAATTCATTGGGAAATGATGGTATATTAGTTTTTTAAATGTATGAGTATATTTCTTGTTAATGCATTGTGTGTTGTGCTTATAATTAGTGAAAAAGCAAGTTTAAATACGTTAAAGTCTCTAAAAACATTCATTTATCGATCTAAAAAACGAAAAGGATCTCAAATTAAAATGAAATCTTATTACAATTACAAAAGATTTATTTTTTAAATGTTGTATTTAACCGCACATATATTCATGTTTTAGTTTTTTCAGGTTGGACTAAAATTAATTTTGATACTAAAACACTCTAAAACATGTGTTCATTGGATAAACCTATAAAAATAATGACCTAATTTCAGTTCATAGGAAAATGGTCACTAAATTAATATTGATGTGTATAAGTAGATTTCACAATAATCTAGCATTTGATTTACTCAAAAACAGTAAAAATTTAGGTTTAATGATATAGATGTATTCAAAAATTTGTGTTTGATGTTCCAAACTAATAAAATGACTTTATATTAACATTAAATCTTTAGAAAAGGTTCATATATTATTCTGTGAAATTCAAAAATTAACACAATTTCAATCCAAGTTCCGGTTTTTTTATGTTGATCCAAAACACATTTTTACGATTTTAAAACTATAAAACATGCATATAATGGTAAAATCTGTTAAAACATATAGATTAATATTAAATCATATAAAAACTATAATTAAATTATTTTTTAACTCTAAAAGGAGACAACATATAAATTTGGCATGTGGTGTGCTCAGAATAAGAATAAACTTAATTTCTTAATATATTGAATGCATCTAAGTGAATACCTTTACCATTGATCTATCGTTTCAAGTTCTATATTTTATGAAATTTATATTTAATTATATATATTTTCATATATATTCCTTATCCATATATCTGTTCATATATTTATTTATATTTATGTAATTTTTTTAAATTCATTTATTCAATATGTTTGTGTGTGTGTACTTATTTGTCTATTTTTGTTTGTTTATGTTTATGTTTTTATACATATATATTTATACATATGTATGTATATATCTATAAATTTATTTATAATTATAATTATTTAGTTATATTATATATTAATATTTACATACATTTAATAGAATATATACATAAATATATATTTGTTTGTCAATACAGAAGCACACATTCACAAAAACATATAATTATATATAAAAGTTATATATACATTTTTATAGGTATATAAATAGTAAAAGAATTATTAGTTAAAAAATAGATAAATTTTATTTAAAAAATGATAGCTATTTTTTATTTTCATATTGTTTATACATTTAAAAATGTATTTTATATGTAAATATGTTTAAAAATTAATCAATAAAATTAAATGTTTTTATTTATATATTTCTATATATATATATTAATTAGATAATATGAAAAAAAAAATTATAATTTAAACCCCTTAATATCCATATTAAATTAAGGCCTAGGGGAAAATTCAATCTTCAATAGAAAAAAGAAAGATAAGAAGATCGTCTTAAATGATGATGAAATTATATTTAATATTAAAAAATTAGTGTATCCTAACTAAAAAATCATTTTTAGAGGCCTTTTAGATGTTTTTACCATGAAAAATAGGGCCCCATGAATTCCCTAGAAAAATGGAGTAGATCTTTTCACAAATTTTGATTTAATATATTTTGTACCCCAAACAGACATTGAGATCAAAAGTTATGTATGTTTGAGGGTCAATGTATTTTTTCATCTTTTCTTAAGATATTCATTTTTTTACTAATTGTTTTCTATAATGAATTTTTTGCGAAATTTATAAAATCGATACTAATTATCAAATCATTAATTAATATTAATTTTCAATTATTCTAAAAGTTTATTTTCACTAAATATATTATATATTGAATGTCAATACCTATTTATTAATATATGAATCATATTTAAGAAAATATTATATATGCATATCAGTATAAATATATTCTTATATAGAAACTCGTTTCATTTGAATGTATAATGTTTTTTTATAAAGTTCGCATTTTATTAGTTCTAAAATAGGGGTTTTGGTATAGATTAATGGTGTACCTTAATCAATTGTAACAAAAATACTGATAAAAGGTGGCCTTCACAAGAAATAAATACTCGCTAATAAAGAGGGTAATTTGTTCATGCTTTTTTAGTACTAATAAAATCACCCCATTAATCAAAAAAATTAGCACTGATACATATTGGCACTAAATAAGCACAATTCAGTAGTAGTGAGTAAAATAAATTATTAGAAAAAATTAATTCATCTATAAAAATACCAAAAATGTTTTTTCATTGTACTATCAAAATTTAAAATTCATTTTTAATAAATGATACCATTTTTCAATGCTAAAAAAAATGATGATAAATGTGATACATTTATAAAAACTAACTAAAAGTGCTCATAGAGGTTTCATTTATCAGCACTAAAAAGTATTTTAATAAGTGGAACCACTTTATCCTATCTTCTCTTTTAGTGCTAATAACTACTACCCTTTATTAGCGCGTTAATTAGTGATGATAAAATGCACTCCATTAACAACATTAAAAAACATTGGTAAATGGAAATATGGATAATTTAATTTATATATCTGTATTTATATATTATTAGAAATTATTTATATAACAATAATTATATATATATATATATAATATATAAATTTGATTTATATAACTATATAGTAACAATAAAATTATTATCAATCTTATTTCTTGAATTATATATTAATTAAAATAATAAAAATTTTATTAATCAATAAAAATATTCAATGATATATTTATAAACATTAAAAAAGTATATTTGGATATGATATTTTAAAATATTATATATAAATTTATACAAATATATAAATAAATATATTTATTTATTTAACTGTATTTACAATATATATATATATACATATATAATTTATATATACATATTTATATGTTCTTAAATAAGATTTATTTACTAGAAAATTTATATGATTTGGTTTATTCTTTTAAAATTATCTTTAATTATATAAATATATAGTTATAATTAAAAACACAAATATAAGTGTGTGAATATATATTTATTAATTTATAATGATATGATGTATATAAATAAATATATAAATACATTAAGCATAGTTCTTATTCAAATTAATATATTTATATTCATGTTAAATAATTTAAAATATACCCATTTTGTATGTATGTGTATTCATGTGTTTAGATGTGGATGTATGTTTATGTTTGTATGTGTGTGTATATATGTGAATATATGCATGCAGATGTTTGTGTGTGTATGTGTTTTTATGCATTTATAGGTTTATGTATGTGTATGTATGTGGTTTATGAATAGTTATGTGTTGTGTGTGTATCTGTGTTTATGTGTATGTATATAGGTGTTTGTGGTCAATAATTTTATGTTTATGTGTACATGTACACATGTATGTATGTATATTTATGTGCATGTATGTGTATGTACGTGTATGTGTATGTTTATATATGTATATGTATGTATGAATTAGTATATATTTGTATTTGAATGTGTATTTGTGTGTGTGTGTGTGGATGTATGTATGTGTATGTTTATGTGGTATGCATATGTATTTGTATGTATGTGTATCCATGTGTATGTTTGTGTATGTACGTGTATGTAACTGTATGTATCAGCATGTGTATGTGTGTGTGTGTGTGATATGTGTGTGTATGTTTATGTATGTATATGTCTTTCCATATGTAATTGAGTTGGTGTATGAAATTAATTTCTTGTTTATGAATATGAACATGAAAATATAATTATATAACTGAAAAAATCGACAGTTTTTTCAATTTAAAATATCTCATTGTAGTGTATGTACACACACACACATGTATGGACACACAATCATCGGAATATCATTTGGGTTGTCAAATCTATTTAATGCAATTTTATATAGAAATATATATATACACATGTGTAATATTTTTGTAATTTTTTCATTTTTTAATATGTATTTATAGATTTTTAATTATTAATATTTAATAGTTTTAATATGTTTTTAATTTATATAACTTATATTTATTCTTTTTTAATAAATTTATGTTTAAATATTTATACAATAAATGTGCATTCATTTTTAATTAGTAATTTATTGTGAATAATATTTTAAAAATATAATTTTATATTTTATTCGTCTTTATTTTAATATGATTACATTTCTAATATTTTTTAACAGATATATTTAATATTATTTATTCATTTTCAATATATTTTTTTAATTTATTTTGTTTTAATTACTAAATTTTATTCATTTTTTAAATTAAGTCATTTAATATTATTTATTCATTTTTAACACTTATCCATTTTTAATATTTTAATTTAATATTTTTATTGTGTATTCCTTTATTAATAGTTAGTTATACATTTTTTAAAATTAATATTTAATACTTTAAATATGTATGTAGTTTATATAGTTAAATTTTTTCATTTTTATTATAATATATTTGTATTTAAATCTTTATACAATTTTTATTTATTTATTTTTCTAAAGAGTTTGATGTACATGCCCTCTTTATTAAATAAACACAATTATGAAGGGGATTGGGCTAAAATGAAAGAATATGATAGAAAAAATTCAAACAATGATAGTGATTAGACAACTCAAGAACGAGTGCATAAACTATTAAAAATGGCTCAGCCACACTATCCATGAGGAAGGATAACCCTCCTTCAAGTCTTACCCCATTGTCATGGTCCACCTCTATCTTTGAAAGGCACATAAAAAATCAGCCTTCACAACTTCAATATCAGATGCACTAACACCTATTTTCATATCCCCATCAGAACTTTTGGAGGTGATAAATTAAAACGAGTTATGAGCCTTGATTATCATTTATATAGAAGATAATTTGTATACTTTCCCACGTTTGACAGAAACAAATTCATTACGAACTACCTCAGTATGATTCCTTGAGGTAGCTCCCAACACCTCATCATTAAAATATTCCATATCTTTTCGAGAAATAATCACCATGGTAATTGGTATTTTATCAATTACTATAGAGAGAATAACCAGGTTTTTGGAAGGTGATGAAGTTGGATAACCCAAGGAAATCATATCCTGTTATTGTCTTAAGATTTAAGGCTCATCCGGACACCTACAGTCATGTGAAATCCCATTATGAGGCTTTATATTAGCCTGAAGACTTCTGAGACTCTCTATGGATGAAAAATAAACACCAGTTAGAAGACATCTAATGATCCCCTTCCCACTTTTAGATGAGGAGGAATATGAATTAATAAATTCCAGCTTATCAGATTTTACCGAAATTGATTTATAGGTCTCACCAGAGGAAATACTTAAGGAACTTCCCACTTAATCAACAAAGAGAGGGGTACCATTGACAATACTATTGAAGACACTACCCCATGCCACCCTAAACTTGTTCAGAAGAGGGACTATTGTTAATCCTAGTTCTCATTAGAATAGTAGCAATCATCATTATCCTACCTTTATGACCTTAATCAAAAATTATTATTTATTCCTTGTAAAGAACATGGTCTACATCCTCTTTAGTAGTAAATTCAGAATCTGTCTGACCATCATTATATACCCCACCAACATGGTCCTCTATAAATCCCTTAGTTAGTTCATCATTAAAGGTGAAACCATAAAGGATGCATTGCTTCTCAACCACTAAGAAAGCTCCAACAGAACTATCAAATTTAGATTAGATCTATTAGGGGTAGGGGTTTCTAGCTCCCTAGTCTCTAGAATGTCAGCCTTAACAAAATTTTCAACTACCACCATTGTTTTTTATTCTCATTAATATTATCCCAGTTCTAATATCTAATCACCGTATTACATTATTTTAATGTAAAATAAGCATCCACCTATGTGTGACTATCTAAAACATTTTCAATGGGAGATCTCACTGGTCCTAGCTCAAGACCATGGGGATCATGCATAAAAACATGTGCTCTTTAATTTTTTCACTTCTTTTTATTTTGACGACTCTTTTCATTAAGTCTAATAAAATAGAATAAAGTGTATATGGAATCCTTGGAACAATAATCCTTTGAATGATATAAAGTAAAAAATGGAGGAATATTTTCATATTTAATTTATATATCAATATCATCCACATCTGTAGAAAAAAACCTTTCAACTAAAGAACAACCAAGGTCAATTTCAATAAGAATTTTAGAAAACTAACAAAATTTGGAAACCTCAATGGGTCTATTCATTATAACTGGGACAAAAATGGCAGAGGTAGTGTTAAAAAAATATTTTTGGATATCATAAAATCATATTTAATCCAATTATTTTAATCCATCCTTAGTATTTAGTATTTATTAAACTAAAGGGATTGAAGTAAAATCCACAATCCTGAATGGTCAAAATGTCTAGCCAGAGAGCATTAGACCCCTATCCCCACACTATCCATTTTAAGTATTCTAATGGAACCAAAATATGAAATAAAACCCATACTTATTGGAATGTATCTCCAATCCGAGAAGTTGAAATTAGCAGATTGATCGTGGATAAAGTCCTCAATACTCCAGGGTATTGAGATGATGGGATTATTTAGCTGAGTTATAATAGAAAACCTATAAATTTGAAATGATTCCTCAATCACCACCCTAATTCCCATTACATGGGATGTGTTACGCCTTCCCATCACATGCTTCGTTAAGGAATCATTCAACAAAAAATGTGTTACATGTTGACATCTTCTTCACTCGTGATCCCAATGTGTGTGAGACATTTCTGGTGTGCTAAATCCTTTGAAGAATCATCTAATAAAGATGCATTTGAAATAATATTTATGATATGTTTTATATTTTAAAAAATTAATATATATTTATTTTTATTTTAATATTTTTAAATTAATGTTTTTATACTGTTGTAAATTAATCATTTAAAGTTAGTAATTTATTATAAATATTTTTTATTTAAAATAAATTTTTGGTATATATTCATATTTATTTTAATATTTATTCATTTTTTAATTTCATATATATTATTTATTATTATTTAATATATTTATAATTTATATAATTAATATAATTTATTTATTTTTATGATTTTTTATATTTATAAAAATAATATTATTTGTTATTTCTAAATATTTATTAAATTTATGTAATTAATTTCTTTGATTAATTTAATATTCCATATTCATTTATAATATTTTTTTAATTTAACAATCTTTAATATCATTATAATTTACTTATATTTAGTATTTATTTTTTTATGATACATTTATTTTTTAATTTTTAACATTAATGTTTATATAACATGTAATTTAATGTAATTTTTAAATTTATTTTTAAATATTTATAAACTAGTGTTTATCAGTGACGAATGTATACTTTATCCTTGCAAAATATAGCACTGATAATGATATACTTTATTATCACTAAATTTAGAATTAATAAAGCTATAAATCAGTGTTGATAAAAAGTGAACAAAATTTTTTGATGGTAAAGTTATCTTTTATTGTTGATTTTTAATATGACTAACAAAATACTTTATATTCTAATAAAATAACCCAAACAAAGATCTATGCTCCTCATATTGTTCATGATTACTGCTGAAGACATACATTATTGTAATCTCAAGGGACATTTATTATGAATCCAAACTCAAAACTAATCGTATGATTTTAAAAAAATGTTTCCTTAACTTCTCAAATGATTTAGTGCATATGCATTATGTTTTTTTCCTTCCCAAACAGTGGTGTGCACAAATCCCTCACTAATATTCTTGCATCATACCACCATTTTGAAATGATTTTTTTTCTCATATTATCACAGTAGTGATTCTTGTCTTTTGTCTTCCCATACCTTATATATATTCCTTGTTTTGTCTTGTTGGTCCAGTGTCTTCCCCTTCATTAGTTTCAAAATATATGATTATTTTAACAAATGGAATCATTTTTTATTTTGTGAATATATGGTTTTTATTTGAAGGAATGAGGTAATCTCAGGTAACATTGTGAACATCTATTTGTGTTTAAATTTTATAAATTGGGTTTAGAATTCATGAGTCTTATTTTGAGAATTTTTTTGTTATAATGTGAGTCTATAAAAAAACTTTAGATATGAAAAGTTTCACTTAGATGTTTGAATTGATATTTGAAAATTAATCTATATAATGAAATTTTACATTAGATTATTCATGTTATGTTTTTCATACTTTGAGGAGTATTTCATAGACAATATTGCCTAGGTTATTTTAAAATGGTTGATAAGTGATTATTTAATGACTTAAAATGTTTTCTCACACCATATACCTTCTTTTTAATGTGTTCTTTAACATTTAAAATTCTTCCTTAAAACATGTTTTCACATATTATGCTTTCGAAAATTGCAGAAATGTTGAGAAAAATGAATAATTTCATTTGATATATGTTTTGAAAGTGAAATAATATTATATATACCATAATAATTATTTGGTTATATAAATCCATATCTTTCTTATTCACATTGATAGTGACATGGAGTGAATTATATCCCTCAATGAATCCATCCAGAAAAATACAAAGAATAATGATATGTGACATGTTTGGATAAAAAATTAGTGTTATTATATTTTTTATGAATATAATTATTTTTCTTCAATGGTTCTAATGTTTTGTTGATTTAATAAAAAAAATTAATCAAATATGATGACTATGTGTGTGTGTGGGTAAATAATAGCCATTTTGGAATCAAAACACATACCTTCTATGTATTTAAATATTTATGGTAGAATGTGAATGTTAATGAATAAAATATTATGGATGTAACATACCACCCCATATCATTGGCTTGAGAGGGTGGAGGAATTACACTTTTCCTTAAGAAACATTTCGAAGACACCAAAGACTGGAAATAAATGCCGAGAGCTTCATGAATAGTTGGGGGATGATTTTCCATTTTGAAAAATAATAACTAGTCAGACTCTTCATTACCAACAATACCATATAATGCATGTGGACATAGCAACCCAACCATGTATTACCAAAAAAAAACCATGTTTTTCCACAATACAACCCAAAAACCAATAAAACCAGACCCAATATCAGATTACTATGTGGAAGACTAAACAAGATACCCAATATAAACTAGGAAACACTTCACATCTCCAAACTAAGATTCATGCTCCATGAACCAACACATATCCCAAGCATCACCACGATCCAATAGCAATGAGATGCTTTGCCTTTACCTGTGTCCTGGAATACGACAACTGTAAAAGAACCAAAGTGAAAAAAGGAGGGGGTAAGTACTAATACTCAGTAGGTTTTCCCCAAATTACACCCCTACACTCATCACTATGATAAAACTATTAGTACATTTATATTAGGTGGTTTATATAGAATATTTAATAGTGCAACAACTTACTACATTCCGAAAACCCTAACCAAGATATAAAAAACAAAGGAAATTCACAATATTCCATATGGAATATCCCCATCACACATTAGCACAAAAAATTACATCTTTTCAAAGAAACACACAATATGAAACCATTATGATGGGACTTTCATCCATCCTATTCACCCCATTCTCAACTAGTAGTAATTCCCACACACTTATCCTTTAATGGTGGCCATTATGTCCACTATCCATCCCCTTTTATAGTGGTACTCCCGTCCCACTACACACAAAATTAAATAAAGCCATAATTCTTAACCCATGACCAAAAATATCACAACATGGTCACTACATCATGTAAACAATTCATCTTTACCAAACTATACCTCAATCACATCAATAATTTCAACACATGCCCATTCATTTCAATAAATCACTCATTATTGAAAAAACTATTATCCATTTTCCTATTCCAACCAACATTCCAATAAACCACACTTTAATTAAAAACCATTTTCATCAACAATTTTCACAAATAAACCAAAGTGACTAATTTTAAAATCTGTATTTTAAAATCAAACATCAAGAACGTTACATGACCAAGGTCCCTTTTTTCCCAAAAACCCCCAAAACATTACCAAAGGGGTTTCTTACAAATTTTAAACATTTAATTCACCAATTAATTTAAATAAAAAAAATTAATTGGAACAAGACTTCTAGTTCTAACAATGAAGTGATGCGACAGAAGCCACATACCTTTAGGGTTTTGGTTAAATCAACGCACATGTAATCCCACCCAAATCCGGTGAATGCTCTACTGAAACCATTCTAGATCTCCTTACCTAACATCCACATGCCTTAAAATCCACACCCAAGGAAAAAAGAAACTTATTTCTACATTTTAAGGATATAGATATAGAAAACCAAGAATAGGATAAGAGTATATCAAGAGGAAACCAAAGGGAAACCAAGAGAAGAGACTTACCCGGGAGGAACCTCCTTCAAAATTCCTTGAAACCCCTTTGAATTGCTTCCAAAATGAGTGGATGATCCCCTATAACCCCGTAGAACCAAAAATCCCGAGTTAGGCATGAGTGGGAGAATATTTGGATTGAAATAGGTTAAGTCCAAGAGAGCCCTAATTTAAAAACCCTCTTTTTTTGTGGCCGCATTGTTTGCTCCCACAGATTGGAAAACCATATGCTAACCATGTGCACGCCACTATATAAAGATAATGGTTCCACACAGTTTCCTCATATGATTTGGAAAATTGTGCATATTCTATGTGAAGCCTATTATCTCCTCTTGCACAGTTTCCTGGAGAACCAACATGGTTTTCTCTAACCATGCTCAAACTGTGCGCCCTTAGAAAAGAACTGAAACTTATTCAAAACCATTCCATACTCTCCCAAGCTCTTCAAAAATCATCGCAAGAACATTATGCACCTAAAAAGTAATAAAAAGAATACATACCTCAATATGGGGGTGCTACATTTTCCCCAAAATTGGACTTTCTATCCTCAAAAAGTAGGGAACCTTTGCATTTCCAAAATAACTCGGGCCATTTCTCGGCCATCTAATTCTCATGTTCCTAAGTCTCATCTTCAAACTAACCAGGCTACCACAAAACATGAACTAAACTAATGCTTTTACAATGCAATACGTTCTCTTGCATATACACAATTCACACTGGCATGTGCACCAAGGAAGCATCTGGTTCTAGCTCAACATGATCCCAAAAAATCACATAGTCATGGTCTGGAATATACTTTTTCAACTGTGACACATTAAGCACATTGTGAACCGCAATAAAATATGGTGGAAATGCCAAACAATAAGACACCTATACAATCTTATCAAGTATCTCAAAAGACCCAATTTACCTCAGAGATAACTTACCCTTCTTCCCAAACCAACAATGTCTTAACCTAGGATTGATTCTTAAAAACACATAATCACCCACCTCAAATGACAATGGTCGTCGGCGATGGTCTGCAAACGATTTTTGACAACTTTGAGACATCTTTATCCTTTTCCTAATCAAATTAATTCTTTTGTAGTCTTTGGTACAAGACTCAATCTGATCACTGAAGTCTCACCCGTTTCTGACCAACATAGTGGAGAATAGCAAGGATTCCCATGCAAAGCCTCAAACAGATCCATATATATCAAATCTTGATAACTATAATTATAGGATAACTCCACCAATGGTAATTAATCCTCCCAATAACTAGAAAAATCCATCCCACAATCCCTTAACATATCCTCTATGGTTTGTATCATCCTCTCATATTATCCATCATTCTAAGGATGATATGACGTAATCATCGTCAACTATGTGCCAAGGGCTTACTACAATGATCTACAGAAACGAGATGTGAACCTCAGATCTGTATCTAATACAATCAAAATTGGAACACCATCCTCTTTACCACATCCCATATATATATTTTGGAAAAATCCTCCACCATCTGAGAATCCCAAATCTGGATGAAATGGGCTAACTTTGTGAGTTGATCGACAATCACCCATATGCCATTATGTTTCCTGACCATTCTTGGGAGACCCGTCACATAATCCATTTCTATGTTTTCCCATTTCCACAATGGGATAGTTAAGGAATACAACATGCCTATTGGTCACTAATGCTCTTCCTTGACTTGCTAATAAGTCATGTATCTCGAGACAAACTCAGCCACATCCTGTTTCATAACATCCCATCAAAATTGTGCCTTCAATTACTTATACGTTTTCTAATTTTAGGATGTCAATCCCACGTAGAATTATGATAAGCCTTGATAAGTTACTCTCGAAAATCCACTGGCGCCACCATCTGATTCTGAATACACAAGACTAAATTCCCATTTAGTTCCTAGTTCTCAAGGGTCTCCCGACCATTGATTTTTGACATCATCGAGATACATTCAGAATTAGATGCTTGTGCCTCTTTATGAAAACCAACCAAGTTGGAACCAACAAAAATGTAAAGAAGGCCACTCTGTCACCCTGAACATCACATTGCAACCACATATTGATTATGGCCGACATCAACTTCCACTGATCAGATGCCTATTTCACCACCTGAGAATATGATTTAATACTTAATGCATCAGCCACCAAATTTTCATTACCTCGGGTGTACATTAAGTTGAAATCGATCATCTAAAGATATTTGATCCATCTTATTTTACTCAAGTTTTTAATATATTTGTGAGAAGATATGTTTTAATCTTTTATGGTAATTTAACACTATAAATTTCTCACCGAAGAGATAATAAAACCATATTTTTTAAAGTATGAACCACTACTGCCAACTCCAAATCTCGTGTTGGTAATTCTTCTCATGAAAACTCATCTATCATGAGCCATATGAAACCACATGATCCCCCAGCATGAGAACACACCCCAACCCAAATCTTGGATACATAACAATACACCACCTACCCTTTCCTTAGTTCCGGAAAAACCAATATTGGTGTTGATGTTAGGAAAACCTTTGACTCTTCAAATCATTTCTGGAACTACTCATCCCATTGAAATGGGATTTTATTCTTTTTAAAAGTTTTCATCGGTGAATCCATTTGTGATAAATCACGAAAAAACATTGGTAATACTCATCTAGATCGAGGAAGCTCTGTTTCTCAAAAACATTATTTGGTGGTTTCCATGAGATAACTATCTCTATCTTTTATGGATCAACTGAAACACCCCTCTTAGAGATAGAATGTCCAAGTAAACAAACCTCATGTATCAAGAAGTCACACTTTGAAAATTTGGCATACAATTATTGATCTCTCAAGATCCCCAACACAATCGCCTGGTGATTCTCATTCTCTACCCTTGTCCTTGAATACACCAGTATATCAACCACGAATACCACCACAAAAGAATCCATATATCTCTGAATTATCTGATTCATCATTACCATGAACAATGTTGGTGCATTCATTAGACCAAAGGGCATAACCACATACTCATAATGGCCATATCTACTTCTTAAAGATAGTTTCGAGATATCATCCTTACCCACGCACTATTTGTGATACCCTGAACTCAATTAAATCTTAGAGAACCACTAAGATCTACTTAACTAGTCAAAAAAATCATCAATGCCTAGAAGTGGATATCGGTTCTTTATTGTAACCAGATTAAGTTTACGATAATCAACATGGATCTGTAAGGTTCCATCGACATTTTTAACAAACAAAATGGATACTTCCTATAGAGACGTGATTGGCTAGATGAACACTTCATTTTATAACTCTTCCAACCATAACTTTAATTCCTTCAATTTTTCTTCTACTATTAGGTAAGATGGAAGTGAGATAGGATTGGTCCCTAGAAAGAGATCAATTGTAAACTTCACTTCTCTCACGGGTTGAAACCCTAAGAATTCTTTGGGAAATATATCCATAAACTGATGAATATCTTCTAGAAAAACACTATAGTCAACACTTCCACTAATGCCAATGAAAACACTTCTAACTGATATGAGATCATTCCAAAAGTAGGTTCCAACAAATCTGTTTCACCCATATTTGCATTCTTCTCCCCTCTATAGAGATGTTCAATGCCATCCTCTGTAGTAAAACCAACTATTCACACATATAAATTTATGTGGGCCTTAAACATCGCCAACCAATACATTTCTAGGATTATATCACAAGCATCTATCTCAAGTACTGAGAAATCCCACATCAATTTGATTCCATCCACAACCAAAAAGTGCCCTCGACATAGGAAGGCTCAACACTCTCTTTCACCTAGAGTTGTTTGTAGTTTCAAAAAAGAAGGCATCATTTCCATGTGTAAACCCAAAAAATCAATGATGGGAGAAGAAAGAGTAGAATGGGAATCACCCATATCAAACAAAGCATGTATAAATTTTTAATTTAAAATAATTGTACCTCACACAGTGGATGGTCTTGACAGATCATATGTCACCACCTGATCAAATCCAAACTACTGCTTACTTACCACACTCTACTTCTTATTAGCCTACTAATGAATCATAGTATTTCGAGAATCACCTTTACCCACTTTACTCTGATGTCAAGGGGTATGTTTCTTCCCCCGTATCATAGATTAATAAGACCCCTGCGACCCATGAGGAGTGTTACGGACACCCGACCTTAGATAATTCCGAAAATAACACAACAGATTCCCCATATTATTACAATTATTTCATGTTTGAGGTTGTCTCATACAATCCCACTTTAGGTTCCCTGTAGAGCCACACTGAAAAGATCTCGGCTTACTCTAAGGCTTCGAATGAAGATTCACCAATCCTACCATCAGATTTTGAGTTGTACTCCCACCCTAGAAAAAAGTTTCCCTCTTCGTCTTGAACCCAATATTAAAGTTATCATTATTCCTTATGGGTACCCACATACTTCCCCCACCTTTATCCCCTATAAGATCACACTCATCCACCATATCATGGTTTACTATTTCGGTGTAATCATCTATACATAGCAATGCTATCATGGAATGAATTTCCTAGTTCAACACAACTTCAGAAATCCATTCCTTGAACAATGTACTACCCACCACCTCAGGTGAAAAATCACACTATGTTGATAAACATAGCCTAATATTCTGTCACAGCCATGTTCCCTTGCTTCAAACTGAATAAATATTATGTATGTTGAATCCCTAACGTATGAGGGTATAATTGTTTGTTAAAAAATTACTCAAGCCCCTCTCATGTCACACTTTGGTCTGTCCCAGCTTAGACCGCCATCTCCCACCACTGAAGGGAAATATCTTCCAAAATATACATTTATTGGTTTACCTTCAACTCTTTCAGTTTTCCCAAGAAGTCAAATATCATATTTATTCTGTTCATCCATGCTTCATCCCTCTCGGGATCTGAATCACCCCAAAAGATGGGTGGATTCTGGCTTTGAAACTAAAATGCATGATTCACATGCCTTGGTTCATCAACTTTATTCTCACATCCTACTACTTTGAAAGCTTGCACTATACTCTTCACTAGTTGTTGGTTCATCTGAGGCTCAGGTACAACCACATTTTTAGTAGCTTCCTCTTATTGGTCTCTACGATGCCTACCCGGTTCCATTTCTATCAACACAAAAAAACCACAAGTATTTCTCCCTTAAAAAGAAAGGGTGTAAACTTTTAAAATTCAATTATATAACAACAATCAAAACCAATATTTCCATATGTTTACATTTCTCACATTGCACTATTTTGAAAAATCCATCATGTTTTGAAAATCATCCCATTTTCAAAATACAACAAGTTTCCAGGTTTCAAATCCTTCCATTTTGAAACCCAATACAGATTTTCAAAATCAACACATTCATATCACACCATAGATCATTATAACCCAATGAAATATTCATCATAGTAGGAATTTATTTCTACCATTCTTTTCATGTGCATCTCATTAGATACACACACGATAATGAGATTTCCAATGGCTATAGGTGTCTCAAAAACACTTATGTACCCAACTTCGTGGTAACTTGAAGATCAACATAATAGGGTTAACTAAATCATTTTCTACTATAAATTTCATGTTTCAACAATCCTATGACTTGATACCATCCCAACTCAAGGAATATACGAAGATCCTATGCCAACACCAAAACCAATGATCAACACAAATGATTGAACAACTACTCTCACTTGAAAGACAAGGACCAAAAAAACTGATTCCACTTGTAACATCCAACCCCATATCATTTTCTTGAGAGGGCGGAGGAATTTTACATGTACTTAAGTGAAGTTAAAATGATTCAAAATCCTAGAAATTAATGTTGGGGGCTTCAAGAATAGTTGGGTAACGATTTTACCTTTTGAAAAAGAACAACCTGTCAAACCAGTCATTACCAACGATACTATATAATGCATATCGACATAGAAACCCAACCATGTGTTACCAAAAAGTCAACAAAGTTGTTCCATAATAAAATCCAAAAACCAATATAAACAACCCCAATATCAGTGTACTATGTGGAAGACTAAAAAAGACACCCAAAATAATCCAAGACACACTTCACTACTCCACACCAAGATCCATGATCCAAGAAACAACACATCTCCCAAGCATCACCACAAGCCACTACCAATGAGATGCTTTTCCTTTACCAATTTCCCAGAATATGACATCAAAAAAGCACCAAAGTGACAAATAAGGGGGTGAGTACTAATAATCAGTAGGTTTTCTCCAAATTACATCCCTTCACTTGGAACTAGGATAAACCCATTAGCACTTATATAATAAGTAGATTATATAAAACATTTAATAGTGAAACAACTTACAACATGCCAAACATACCCTTACCCAGCCATGAAAAACAATGGAAATCCACAACATGCCATAAGATATATCCCAGTCACACAATAGCACAACAAATTACCTCTTTTTAAAGAAACACTCAACAAGTAACCATTACGGAGGGGATTCTTCCCATTCTATTCACCCCATTCTCAACTAGTGGTACTTCTCTCCCACTTATTCTTTGATGGTGGACCTTCCGTACACTATCCATCCAATTTTGTAGTGGTACTCCCCACCCACTTAACACACAATTAATGCTAGCCAAAATTATTAACCCACAACCAATCATATAAAAATAATGTCACAACATCATGAAATCAATTCATCTTTTCCAAAAAATACCTCAAGCACATTAACAATTTCAACAATTTACCACTCACTTCAATAAATCACTCATTTATTGAAAACATTCTATAACCATTTTCCCATGACAACCCACATTCCAATAAACCATACTTTTATTGAAAACCATTTCCAATAACCATTTTCACAAATCAACCCAAGAGACCGATTTTAAAATCTTTACTTTAAAATCAAACATCAAGAACGTTACATGACAAATCAACCGTTGTCCCAAAAAACCCCAAAACATTTCCAAAGGGATTTCTAACCAATTTCATACATAAAAATCACAAATTAATTTAAGAAAAACCAATTAACTGGAAAAAAACTTATAGTTCTAACAAATTGGAGATGATAGAGACGCCACCTAACTTCAGGGTTTCGGTAAAATCAACCCACACACAACCACACCCCATGTCTGGTGAACGCACCACTGAAACCATTATAGATCGCCTTACCTAACATACACAAGACATAAAATCAAAACCCAAGGAAAAAACCCTTGATCTACATGAAATAGATGTAGATATATAAAACCAAGAAAGGGAGAATAGTAGATCTAGAGGAAACCAAAGAGAATCCAAGAGAAGAGACTTACCTGAGAGAAACAACCTTCAAACCACCTTGAAAACCCATTTAATTGCTTCCAAAATGGGTGGAGGATCCCCTAAAACCCTTGAGAACCAAAAATACAGAGTGAGGATCGAGTGGGAAAAATTTGGAGTGAAATAGGTCAAGCCCTAGGGAGCCCGAATTTAAAACCCCTCTTTTTATGTGGTCACACAGTTAGATTATATGGTTTGGAAAACTGTATGCTAACCATACACACGCCACTATGTCAATAAAATGAGTCCACATGGTTGCCTCACACAGTTTGGAAAACCTTGTGTAGGCCGAGTGAAACCTATTATCTCCCCTTACACAGCTTCCTGGAGAACCTGCACGGTTTTCTCTAACTGTGCTCAAACCGTGCACCCTTATAAAATCCTCCAAACTTATTCAACACAATTCCAAAATCTACCAAACTCTTCCCAAATCATCCCAAGCACTTTAAACAACTAAAGAAGAAATAAAAAAAGGCTAAATACTTCAAACCGTGGGTTCTATAATGGATATGAATAAAAAATTGATGTAAGCCAATTGTTTTTCAAAAAAGTGTGAGGATTGGGTAAATTGTTCATAAATTTTGAAAATTATCATGCATATAAAACTTCTCAATCCTTTTTTTGCTTTAAATTATTTTCATTCAAGAACAAAATGTCTAAAGGAGGTTGAAATAAAATTATAGGTTACGTAAGAGATAAAAATTATGAAAGTTTCACTAAACATGGGAAAGATCTGAATGTAAAAAGTGATAGGGATGAAATTTTGTTTAATGAAACAACTGATATGATTTCTGGTTTTAATTATGATGAAGATTACATCAAGGATATGACTAAAAATATAAATTATGATACAAATCATATTAAGGAAATGAAAATTATAGTTGATGATGAAAATCACAGTTTCCCAATTCTATTTGAGAAGTTAAAGAGTTGTGCAAATATTTCAATACATTATGGTTGTACTAAATATAATACATTTTCAACCATACTAAAGAAAAAAAAATTTAAATATATCAATGGATTTAGTGACACAAATTTTACTGAAATAAATTATCTCTTGAATGATATTCTTCAAGAAGATAATAAGATTCTTTACTGAACATATGATCGTAAATGAATTATATGTTCAATTTCTATGATATTTGAAATAATAGATGCCAATAAAAATTACAATATAGTATTCTTAAAGGATCATGAGTTACTTAAAATATACTACATTTGGTGCATCATGATATAAGAAATATGAATCTAGTCCTTCAAAATTTTATGGTACTTTCTAATCATTCCATGGTTTACATACCTATATATAAGTGGGGAAACTTTAAGGAAAATTCCATGGAATAAAGATTCAAGAAATCAGTATGGTAAATTTTGTCACCCATAAAACTCTCCTTATTGGAATAAAATTAATATTTAGTATCCTAAATTTGTAAATGTGCCAAAAAACTTACGTCTTATGCTATCTAAAGATATAGTGAATCTTTTTGGTTCACAAAGTATCACTCAATATACAAGGATAGATATGTTGTTAAATTATAAATTTCAATTTCGGTTATGCATGAAGATGAAATACATTACATCATCTCTAATTATTTCATGACCAAAATAATATGAAATGAAATAGATGTTTTTTTGGATCCACTGATTAATGATCACAAATTATTATGTGATTCTAGTGTAATTTTGTTTGATACTCATAGAAATGATTATTCCACATTTAGATACATATTTTATGGGAAAATAAATGGAACTAATACTTAGGGAAATTTCTTAGTATATAGAATCAATGGAAGTCTATGGTGTCTCATTTGTGAATAAGGTACACACTTAGTTAGGATGAGATATTCCTTAAAACTATGTTTTCATAAATAAAACTTTTTTAAATTAATGACATAAATATTTTTTTGGAAGACATAATTAAATTGGAATTTAGAATAAAATTTTTACACCGGAATATTTTAAGATAAGAACATTGTTTTTGATAGACAATAAGGAAAGAAACATCGATCTTAAATGACCATTGAAATATATTAATTAAATATGATCAGTATACCCTAATTGTTAAATTTGAATCTATAAATAACAATAAATAAATTATGAAAATTATTTGGTTTAAACATGTATAAAAAAAATTCATTTATTGATTATAAATAAAATTATAAATCATTTAAAAGTGATAGAATTTTTTTTTCAAAAACTTAATTTTTCCTAAAAACAGTTTTATCATAATTTTAAAAAATATTTTAAAATTTATTTTTCCCACTTTTAGAAAATTTATTTGAAAAAACTGACACTATTATGAAATCAACATGTTATAATTATCTTAGTGTTAATTTTTTTAATTTAATAAAAATATTAATTCTTTAGTGAATACTGAAAATACTAATTTTTTTTGAAAACTACCATTTCATTTAAAGAACATAAAAAGTTTCATTTATTATCAAATTATTTTAAATGTAAAATTGGTTCAATAAAATTATTATTAATCCAATTATGTCATTGGAATAAATTTTATGTTCAATTTTTAATTAAAAGTTTTTTACTTATGAAAACCTTTACTTTGGAGAACTATTTTTCGTCGTGTCTTTGGGTTTAATTTCAAATTAAATTTTTCTAGTTCTATGAATTGAATTTTTTTTAAAATTAATTCAATATTTATAATCATAAAAATTAATAATTTTCAATAATTTTATCTTAATTTTTGATCCTAATGAAGAGTAAAACACAGAAAAATTAATTATCACAATTAAGGTTAAAATGGGTTTACCAAGGGATAAACCAAACTATATTGGTAATTTTTCCTATAAAACATGTAAAAATCATATTTTATAGCCATATGTTTACCTTATAATATAAATAAATAGAATATAATATCATTTTGAGTCATTTGTATCAGAAATTAATATATCATTTTGTATTCTTTTTTGAAATCTTCAAGTAATTTCTAAAAACGTCCCCTCCCCCGTTAATAAAAGGACAACTCAAACACTCTATTATACACACAAGAATTGAAATTATTTTTAGAAAATAATTGTCTGAATCCATTCTTTACATCCCTCCAATTATCTAAATTCCTTTTTCTTATCAAAAAATGAATCTTGGGAGGATTTTTATATTAACCTATAGATGTTTTCTGAAGAATAGGTATAGTTATTATCCAAGAGTTTTCATTTTATTTCTTCCTTTAAATCCATTAAATATAAATAAAATATTGTAAAATAATAACAAAAATATATAAATATACTAATAAGTTATTATTTTAATGGAATGACTTATATTCTTCTCATCTTCCATCAAATGGTAAATGATATTATTGATTGTGTGTACGATGGACTATCACCTCATGAACTGATGTAATTCATTTTTTTTCACCACCTCTAATGGTTGTATATAATAAGGAATTTAATGTATATTTATTATATTTATTAAATAATTACAATAATTTAATTGTAATATCACATCTAAATTCTTACCTTACAATCTGGTGGAAACTGGTAATGTCGCTCATGTGTACAATGGAATACCATCTCTGCAGAGCGATGTGAAACATTTTTTATTATATTTTGACATGAATCATAATAAGGATATATTTAAGGATTATATATGATATATATGATATAATAGTTTTTTGTAAAGTTGAAAAAATTTACCTTTATTTTTTTCCATCTATCAAAATAATGAAAACATTGTTCATCCGTATGCACGGCTTACCGTCTCCATGAATGGTGCATCACATTTTTCTGTCTCTAACATTTATAGAATATTTTGAATACTAATATAATGAATATATATGATATTTATATCAAGGGTAATGTTATTTATATTGTCAACCATGATCATAGTGAAAATTCCAAAACTACCAAACCAAAACATATGTGAAAAACAATGCAGTTATCACATAGAATAGTGTTTTGAATTACCATTTTTTAATAAATAAGTGATAAAAGGTTATAAGTGAACAATATATGGAGTAATATATGTAACTATTTTTTCTTTAACAGTATGTTTAAATTTATTATAAATGACTTTCATACAGGTATGAAGTAAATTAGTCCTGAGGTAATGGGTTTCATAACTCAATATCAATTCACTGGTTAAAACGTCTACTTCATTGATTATATTATGACTTGAATATGTGTGAGATGAAATTTTGTTATATTATCTTTTATTTCAACTTTTATAGATCTTATTTACATTTTTCACACATAATTACTTCATAGATTTATACTCACTCCAATGATACGATCTTTATAAAGGTTTCATATCTCACTTTTAATTTCTTTAGACATATTCTATATTCACCACTTATTTCATTAGTGATTTGTATATACGACCCCTTTTATATTCTATATTATGAATCTATTTCTCATCATCGAATTTAAATTTTCATTTTAATTTATTTCTTTCATTGGGATTACTATTCCAATGTTAGGAATGTTGTAAGGGTTTATTTCACAATCTGATCATTATTTAGGATTGTTTATGTTTAAGACTCCCCTGTATTTATATCTAAAACCCAATCTGTTTTCTTCTATATTTTTCATGAAATATTCTATAATTATTACCATTTTCTTCTCTTTGGTGCTTAAAGTGATTTAGAATTTTTTTAAAGTCAAATTTATTTTTATATTAGGATGAAAATCCTTTTATTACATATCAATGTTTTCTAAAAATATTTTTGAAATTGTTTTAAACATTATAAAAATAATTTATTATTTCCATTTTAACCAATATTTAACTTTTTACTAAATTTTTTGAAATTAATATGCTTGAATTTTTCAAAATGAGGTTCTTCTAACATTTTTACAACATTGTGAAAATATTGTTTTTTTGGATTATACAACTTGTATGGAATTACCAACCATCATAACCACTCATTATCTTGAAGCTTCCTTTACATGTTTACAATATTCATTTTAAAGAAAAAATATTAATATTCTTGAAATTTTAAATTTTAAAAAGTGATTTTCAATGTGAAAAATATAATTTACAAAATAATGTATTTGATGGAGTATTTATGGTATTTTTATTCATCAATAACATCAACACTCATTTAACCATATGATTCATTTGGAATATGTTGTAAACATACTATCCTTATTATTTATCTAGATGGTTTTTGATCAAATTTTTTGGGATGTATTATTTTGATATTGTTCTCTATAATACTCTGGATGTTTTTATATTGTGTTTATTGATTATAATTCTTATGATTTTTTTCCAATATGAATGTTTATATTGATTATGTTTACTAATTGGGGAAATTATTCTCATTTATTATTTTAGTTTTACGATATAAATTTTTATGTTGATTTTTTCATCCCCTTTCATATAAAAAATGTATTAGACCTAGTAAGTGATGTGTAAGGCCTATTATATCACCTATATACATTGGTAGGTATCATGAGACAAACTAGTTGGGTATTTGGCTGACTCTTTACCCATTTATGTAATATGTCTTGGAATGATGCCTTGATGGTGTGGCTATGATTTCTAGATTTATGAATTCCATTATTATGAGATTAATTATTGATTTCCATGTGATTATTATATTTGTTAGAATATACATGAATATGTTTCAAGTTCATGTGATTATTTATTTGGAATTATTTTGATCATAATTTATATCTAATATATTATTATTCATGATATTATTATTAATTAGAAGTCATTTATTTCAATTTTTTACATTTCCATATTGATTAGGTATTATTTGTTTATGAACGATCTCGCTGTACTCATGCCCTTACTGAGCATTAGAGCTCGCCCCATTCTTATATTTCCTTTCTCTTAGATGCCAGTAGGTGTATTTTTATTGATATATTGGGATATGATAAAATGAAATATGTATTTCCAATGTAAAATAATATTTTTTATTTTTTATTTTCAAATGTGATGTGAGTTTCAATTATGTATATATTTTCAAGAGACTATAAAACAATTCGATCAATTGGGATTATATTCCATGTATCTAATGCTAATGTGATAAAGTAACAACTGAATATAGACTACAAAGATTAGGTTTTAAACAAAATTAAAGAACCATCTACACTAACTGGTGATCAGCTATTTGAGAAGGAAAAATATATGATCCCCTCTTTTAGTAAACCTTATTCAATTAACCATATAAAAACCAATCAAAAAAGAGAGTAGTTTTTTTATTACCATAATAAAAAAAATTATATAAGACATTTTCTTGAGGCCATTAATGTAAATAAATTATCTGATAGTGTTTATTTCACATTAATAAATACGCTTGGAAAAAAAATATGGCATTAAGGAAAAGTTGTGCATGATTGAAATAGGGTTACCGGAAGTTTTGGAATCAACAAAGAGTGAAATACTACCATTTCTTCATCTAGTCGCTTATAATATTTCAAGTCTTGGGGGTTGTTTGGTTTCAAACATCAAAAATGATGTAAATGTTTTATAGGGGTATTCATGAAATATAAATAATTTCGTTAAATGTTTTAATATTAAAATGGCCTAAAATCACATGAATGTGATGTTTTGATGCAATATTAAATTCTTGTAGCTTTACATATAACTCCACCTAAAACTTTTGGACACACTTTATCAAATATTTTTTTCTTTTTCAAAGATATATGGTGTAAATTTATAGACGCAATGAAGTTTCCAACTATAAAAAATGAAGTTATTTACATATAAAGTGAATTGGAGTTGTTATTTCTGTCATCATTCTTCGATATGATAGTTCACTTGAGGCTTAACTTTGTTAGAGATAACTAGCATTCATATTATATACATTATATATTCGTGTACCCCTATTGAACTGTAGATGATGATTTTGAAAAGGTGTGTCAAAAGTCAAAGTCATTCAAAAGGTTGTATGGTATAGAGATATATTATTAATTAGTTCATTGAATTGTGTAGAAACTACCAATCTTATATGTATAACACTAGTCTCCCAAAATATAATCACATTAAGAGGCTTATGAATGAAATAATTTATAAAATAGATGTTATTACAATTACCATTACAAAATGGGGGAAGGATCACCTTTACATTTTATATAACAGTTTAGAGATTACACCATAACGATAACCCACAAAGTAATTAATAAGCATTTGAATCTATTAAGGGAAAAATTATAGATATCAAATACACATAAAGGATGGTTACTAGAATTTGTTCAAGGCTATATTTTTTAAGATTTATCAAAAAATCCAAATTCAAATTCAGAACAAACTTCAATGGATTACTAGGGGACTAAGTTTGAATTTATTATCATATAATGGTTATGTAATTAATTATTATATTTACTATATAAGGGAACTTGATGAACGTAGTACCATTGAAAATAGTGGAATTAATATTATAGTGAAAGTGATTAATATATAAAGTACCAAGAAAATCAATCCAGTTTACATGATTATTTCGTATGTTGGCATCATCATGAAATATTTTACTTGAATTATATAATATTTCTAGTGATTTTTTTCTTGGTAAATAGGTTTATAATAGGAGTAAAATTATAATAAATGAATTGGGACTTATAAAAGTGTATTTCTGTAACAACATGAGATTTTATGAGATATATTCTTTTAATTTATTTTATTTCTTGTGTTGTATAATACACAAATATTAGCTTGTTCTATGTGCAAAATCATATTAGAATGTAGTGTACGTAGTAGTATTTTTTGTGTGCGTTTCACATAATTTAATGTTCCTTTGATAGAATTCATTTCATGCAACACTGAGTATAGATTGTTTTTAATGTTTAAATAAACTAAGTTTGGATTATGTTATACGTAACACAAAAGAAATCTTTAACTACACACAACATTTAATTGTCTTGTGTTACACACAAGAGTGACCTTCCTCAATAGCTTGCATTGTACGCCATATCAAGTTTTACTAAACAACGATATATTATTTAAATATTATTATAGGTTAAAAATTAGTTGTTATGAATATTAGTAACCTCATTTTGAATTTTATATAACATTATCATTCATCTTTAACATTTTATAGAACAATATATGAGAATAAAATCAATTTTCATTTAAAATAAGTATTTTTCAAAAAATAGAGTTTTACCGAATTTTGATGGCGCACCCATTTTAAATCAAGTTTTTGATACTTCTAAAAGATAAATTTGACAAAATAAACATCTTTACTGGAATCTGGACATAAAAATTTTCTTACTTTAAATTTTTTGGTATTTTTCAAATAAAATTTCAATTTTAATGAAAAGTGAAAAATACTACATTTTAATTTGAAACTACCTTTTCATATAATTTATTTATATAGATAGATTATATTTTTAATTTTTTTGAAGTGTAATTGGACTATATTTTTATCATTTAATCCAATGTTGTTCATTTTAAGTAATTTCACTTTTAAATTGGACATAAACACATGTCAATATTTTGATAGTTATTATTTCTTAAAAAACCCTGCTTTTTAGTTATGAAAACAAGAATTAATTTTAAATTAATTACTAAATATTATGTGTTTTAAATTCTGAAAAATGGATTCCATATTTGTAATAATATGGTTCAAATTGGGTGAATATTAAGATTTTATGTTTTGAACATTATAAATAGTAACTTTAGTAATTATTTTATTTACCATGGTTTAAGGTAAATCCGGTAAATAAGGGTAAAATATAATATTATTATAATCTTAATAAACCCTAACACATGTCCTAATACTATTTTATGAGATATTTCCGACCATGGTAATCATTGGGTCGATTTTGGGACCCCATGGAGCCACATGGGTGTGAAAATGACATTTTATAAGAATTAATTTAAAGTAAAGATAAATATAACATAACCATATATCTTTTACTAATACTATTTTAAGATGGGGTTATATAACTAATATCTTCAAAAATAAAAATACATTAAAAATATGAAAATATTTCCTACATCACGGTATTTTATTTATAATTTTTATACATTAAATTAATAAATTTAATATTTATATAATGATGATGCAGTGATTTCTTCATTAATAAAGGATTCAAATAAATGATATTATAAATATTAAAATAAATCTAACTTGGTAATTTTGATGTCATCCATAGATTTTTTGGATTATATTGACATATTATCTTTTAGTTAATTCATTATTTTAGAAGGAATCATGTTGTTATGAGTTTTTAAAAAAGTCACGTATGAATAGTGTCTAAAATTGATATAATTCAGAACTTAAAACATAAAATAGTTTATTAAATGATATTAAATTCCTAAAAATATAATATTTTGAAAAATTGTTTATATAAGTCCAAATATGTCATAAATAACATTTTTTGTGCCTTTTAACATGATTTTTTATTTCATTAACCCACATTGTGTCAATAATATGATATCATAGTAAGATTGAAAAGGGTAAAAGAAGGGTTAAACTAAAAATATAAGGAAACAAAAATATTAAAAACTTTTCATAAATTTATTGGTTTATGATATCAGAACCCTAAATCATCTTATCTTCAAAATTGGGACATTTTTTAGGATTTTATGTGGGGTTTTATTTTATTATAAATTAAGATATTTGAGGTTTCCAAAAGTGCTCCTCACCTAAATTGTAAAAGGGAACCTCCTCCCTCACCTCTTTATTTCATTTTTAGACTTTAATCACGGTAACCTAATTCCATTATTCCTTATAAAAATCACTAATTTCATTATATAGGTTCTGGTCTTCATCAAAGACCACATATAGTGATCTAAGAGGAAAATTAATAGAGACGCGTTGAGGAAGAGGTAATCTCTTCTATTGATTCTTTCAAATTTATTTCTTATTATAGTTATTATTAATTTGTTGTTTAATTATAAAGTACTAAAATTATTATCACTCATATAACTATATGTTATTATAAATATGAAACAACCATGTTTCACCTTCTTTCCATCCTATGAAAAATGAAATCATCGCGTGTGCGTACGTACAGTTTTCCATCTTCACATCATGGTGTAATTTTTTTTTTCACCACCACCTTAAATGGATGTGTATAATAGTGGAAATAACAAATATATATGATTATAATAACATGATACTAATTCTAATATAATATACACCATCCACTTCAATATCATTCAACAATTATGGGAACGATACCATCACATGTGTGTGAGTACGACTTACCATCCCAATGGTGCGATGTGATTTGTTATGTCAAATCTTCATTAAACCATGATTATATAAATGAATTGAATGAATAAATATGAAATTTATTATACTAATACCACACTATAAATTATATAACTGTAACCTAAAAATATAAATAATAACTTATCCAAAAAAAATTGCTTAAGAAGATAAATAAATTAATACCCAAATAACGAGTAACCATGAGTTTTTACTAACAAACTGATGAAAATACGATCATAAATGTTATAATAAAAATTATTATGACTATAGAATAAATCAGTAACATTATGTATATCATTATACAGGAGGTTCAGATACATACAAAGCATATTGGACCTAAGATAATAGATAATTTGGCAATTTCATTTTGATCCAAGATTTTTTATACGTAAGTATTTACTAGGGATATATTTATCATCCATGTCCATGATTTCAAAAAAATCATAAAATGTTTAATATTGTATATGCATGTTTTAATTTATTTTTAACTATTATTTACTTTTACTACATGGTTTGGAAAGAATTGTTATTTCGTTTACCATATAGGTTACTTTTTGACTTCTCCAATAAAAGTACGAGGGGAATGTTTTTTTAACTTATACGGCATGAACAGATTTTTACGCTTTCATAATGAATTATTTATATGAATATTCCTTTACATTATTTCAAATTTATTTTCAATTAAATTATTTTCCATTAAAATTTCATGACATTTTTAGAAAAGAAAACATTTTTGTAGAAGAAATGATATTTTCCCCAGGAATTATGTTCAAGTGTTTTATCACAATTATTTTCCATATAAGATGACATAGTTTTATGTTTATATCACTATTATTACTTTTATTTGATTGTGTTTATGATGGATTTATTTTTATTAAATCCATTTATGTTTTGTATATTTTTATGGAATGATGTTTAAGAATGCCATTTTATTCTATGGGTTATGCTATAATGAATTATTTCTATTTTTGTGGAACATGTAAGAATGATTTCATTATGAGTTGTATGAGACCTATATCTCCCTCCAATTCATTGGGAAAATATTTATATCTCATGATATAAACATGACTGGAACAACAAGTAAATCTGGTTTAGTAATACCTGGTTGGAACGACAAGTAAACCTGGTTCAACAATGGACTTTGTCCACTTTGATGGCCTTTCTAGCATTGCCTTGGATTCTATAGAAATCATATTATGTGTTTATTAGTTTTCCACAATTACATGTTTTATTCCAATGCTATTCTATCATGGTAAATGTTCATTTATTATCCATGCCTTACGTACTAACAGGATTTATTTCATTAATTAAGATTTTGATGTTTAAACTTTATGTTCATGTTTTTACATTCAAATGTTTATGGTTTGTTTTATGCTCTCAATTTTTACCCTTACTAAGAATTTGATATCACCTTTCTATGTTATCTTTTCCCCGGGACATAAAGAAATGTTTTAGAAGGAAAAAAAGGGGAAGATTTTTATGGGAGATGTTAAATATCTTTTAACAAGTTAGAATATTATGTTCTGAGTTTCCAAAGACACTAAACTAATATGGAATTTAGGAGTATATTTTGTGTAATGTATTAAATATTCCAAAAAAATGTAATTTCTATATATTTCAATCCTTGGTCTTTATAGTTGGTATCAGAGAAAAGGTTTAGTTAAACTTTATAAACTAGGATTTAAAAACATTAGTTAGATCCCAGGAGTTATTTCGAAGATATGTCTTGGTATTTCCTAAGGCTAATTATAACTATAGGTTATAGTACTATAATTATGGTAAAAATCATGAATAACCTAGGATTAAACCTATGATGTTTTATATTGAAAGTAACCCATGATTATGTTATTTTCCTTGTATGATATTTTCCTCTCACACTATTCTTTTTGGTTTTTATATGATGGTTGGAACCCGAAGGAATCGTGTTAATCATCAATGCACAGGGAAATAAAATAATTTTCCACTTGAACAACCTAATGTTATGGGAGATTAAATTAAAAATATTATTATTATTATTATTACACAAGCTATGAATCATTATGGACTTCCATATGATCAGAGAAGGGAACAACATTCTATTGAGTCCTTTATGAGGCAAAATACACCTTATTTTAGTGGGTATTTTAATCCCCTTGTTGCTGAAAAATGGATCATTACCATTGAAAATATATTGTCCATCCTTCGCTGTTAGGAACATGAAAAAATAATTTTGGTTGTTTATTATTTAGAAGGTGAAGCAGACCAATTGTGGACTCTATTTAAGAAAAAAACTTAGCAAGATGAAATTGATTCCATTGAATGGGATGAGTTCAAGAAATTATTTTTCAACAAGTAATTCCCTCTTATTATTTGAAAAAAATGGAAAATTATTTCCTTGTACTTAAGAAAAAAGGATGATGAATCTTTTGGTACATGGGAGGTGATTTTTACAAGACTTTGAGGATATTCTTCTGGCTTTATCACCCAACCTGAATGTAATGTTTATCGATTATTCATTGGCTTAAAATCAAGTCTTAGAAGGGAATTATATGTAAGAGACTTTAGTATATATTAAGAGAGTTTTATGCTATCAAGGTAGAACTAGAATTTTGTGTTACATATCCATCTCTTGGTTTTGACAAGAAATGAATGATGGTGTTCAAGGAAAAAATATCAAAACAATGGTGAAATGATGATGAATGTTTCCTTATGGTAAAAGTGTGGAAAGAAGCATGATAGAGATTGTTTTAAAGGGACTAAAAAATGTTTCAAGTGTGGAAAAGAAGGTTATTGAGCAGTTGAGTTCCGAAGTAATTGGAAAATGGATACTAATGATGTGAATAGAGAAAGGACTATAGAGAACCCACCACCAACACTTCAATACAACAAGTTCAAGGAAATGGGGAATTATTCTAACCAATTCCCTTAATCCAAGGGATAATGATGATTGATGATAGAAACCTCTTAAGGAAAAAGATATAGTCAAATCACTTGTGATCACTATTGGTGATATTGAGTATGACAATGAAGTGGTGGAATGATTAATTGTTTATGTAACGAGATTCCAAAATAGTGTTATGGAAACTCATTTATAGTATTATAGAATATTGTAATATCAATGTATTGGTATATTTTGTTTTTTCATAATTATCTGGTACTAGTTACCATGAAAAGTGATTGAAATATTTTTAGAAAACACATTATATACACATAATTAAGGGATATGGAGATTGTGAGATGTTTTACAGTGAAATATTGGTTTGAGTATATAGAATTTTCAAATTTTTGATATGTGGAAAGACCTAATTTTGATATAATGCAAGTTGTCGCTAAAGATCTACGGTAATTCATGTTATTATCAAGTTACAAGATAATACATGATTATGGTATTCACTTGTTTGGAATGTGATAAAAAATATCTACAAAATGAGATATGGGAGAGAAATGTTAATTTGATTTAGTACACCTTTTTCTGATGTTTTATATTTTTAGTTTTTTGAAGGATTATAATGTTTCTATTTGCAGATAGTATACATTATATCCATGTTGAAGTTTGTTATATTACTGTATTATCTCACTATAGGTAGCCTTGTACAAATTTGATAACATGTTCTAAACGTTTTATGAGACATATGGAATGACCCATAATTCTATCAATGATCTGCTAAAACTTCAAAAATAAAAAATTCAACTTCATTTCTTTAAATAGAAGATGAAGTGGAAATTTTCCAGGGGAGACCAACAGTAGTATTGTACTCAAATCAATTGATTATTTCTCCTCATACAAAAATTAATCACTATTAAGAAAAAGATATTGAAATAAAAAATCATATCATAGTACCCTCTTATTTGATGAATCATATCGTCCCTTAAATCATCATAGAATTATGGCTTTATAGTCATTAACATTCTCTAAACCTTATTCTCTATCACTATCCATCAGAACATGATGGTTATATTTCTCTTCCATATCCAAGTTTTTACTTCCCACCTATGTTTACATATGTGGAAACCAAGTGATGAGTTAATTTGGTTAAATGCTATGTTTTTATCTTTCCTTTTTAAAATTAAGTTTTAGTATCCCTTTTTATGTTGTGGGTTTCCATGAAAGAACTCTCATGTAGAAAATCCTTTAAAACCCCAACGAATTTCAAAGAAAAAAATCATTATAATGAGGGTAGAAGGTAACACCCTGAGATTTTATTATATAGATTCTTTTAATTTAATTTATTTATTCAGTTATATGCTACAAAATTATTATCTTGTGCTATACGAAACATCATATTAGCTTGCATTATACGCAATAATATTTATGGCTTGTGTTGCGCACAATTCCATTTTCTTTTGATATAATTCCTTTCATGCAACACTGAGTATAGATTTTGTTCAATGTTTAAATGAACTAATGTTGTATTATGTTATAAGAAACCCCAAAGGAATCTTTTACTACACTAAACACTGACTTTATGGGTGTTACATGCAAGAAAGACCTTCCTTGACAGCTTGTGTGGTACGTGATACTGAGTTTCACTAAATAATGATATATTATTAAAATATTATTATAGGATTTAAGATACCCGTTATTAAAATTATTAACCAAATTTTTTATTGTATATAACATTATCATTCATCATAAAAAAATTTATAGAACATGATATGGGAACAAAATCAATTTTTTGGATAAAAGAAGCAGTTTTCTAAAAATACAGTTTTACCACCTCTTGATGGCGCACCGATTTTAAATCTATTTTTCTTTATACTTTATAAGTTAACTTTGAAAAAATAAAAATTTTATCTGGAATGTGGACATAATAATTTACTTGTCTTGAATTTTAGGAATTTTTTGATAAAATAAAAATTATAATGAATAGTAAAAAATACTACATTTTAATTTTAAACGTCATTTTCATCTAATTTATTTATATAGTTATATTATATTTTTATTTGATTTTAAAGTGTAATTGGATTATAATTTTATCATTTAATCCAATTTTGGTTATTTTAATTAATTTTACTGTTAAATTGGACATAAACACATGTCAATCTTTCAATAGTTATCACTTCTTAAAAAACCTACTTTTTGGTTTTGACAACAGGATTTAATTTTAAATTAATTAATTCAACTATTGTGTTTTGAATTTGGGAAAATGTTTTCTATATTTATAATCAGATGGTCCAAATTGTGTGAATAGGTACCTTTTATTTTTTAGACATTAGGAATAGTAACTTCAGTAGTTATTTTATTTAATAATGTTAAAGAATAAATCTCGTAAATAAGGGTAAAATTTTAATATTATAATAATATTAAACTACCCTAACACAAGTTCTAATCTGATTGGATAAGATATTTCCAACCATGGGAATCCTTGGGACTATTTTGGGACACCATGGAACAACTTGGGTGTGAAAATGACATTTTATAAGAATTAAAGTAAAGTAAAGAGAAATATAACATAAGCATGTATATTTTACTAATACAATTTTAAGGTGAGGTTATATAAATATTATCTTTGATAATAAATATTCATTAGAAATATGAAAATATTTCCTACATTATGTTATTTTATGTATAATTATTATCCATTATATTAATAAATTTAATAATGACATAATGATAATACAGTAACTGCCTCAATAATCAAGTATTCAAATAAATACTATTATAAATGTTAAAATAAGGGTAATTTGGTTATTTTTATGTCATCCAAAAAATTTATGGATGATATTGAAATATTATCTTTGAGTTAATTCTTTATTATTGAAGGAATAATTTTTTTAATAATTTTTAAAAAAGTCATTTATGAATAGTTTCTAAAATTGACATAATTCAAAACATAGAACGTAAACTAGTTTATTAAGTGATATTAAATTAATAAGAATCTAAGATTCAGATAAATGGTTAATATAAGTCTACATATGTCATAAATAACTTTTTTTGGGTCGTTTGACATGACATGGTAATTCCATTAACCCACAATGTGTAGATAACATGATATCACGGTAAGACTAAAAAGGGTAAAATAATGGTTAAACCAAAACGAAAGGATAAAAAAGGGTAAAATAATTGTTAACCCACAATGTGTCTTCATTAGTTGTTTCATTATAAATTAATAACATAATTATCAATAATATAATTATATGTTATTATAAATATGAAACAACTTTATTTCACCTTCTATTAATCCTGTGAAAAATGAAATCATTGCACGTGCGTACATACGGATTATCATCTCCACACCGTGGTGTAATATTTTTTTCACCACCACCATAGTTAGATGGGTATAATGGTGGAAATAAAAAATATATATGATTATCATAACATGATACTAAATATGAGATACTATACACCATCCACAACAATACCATTCAATAATTGTGGGAATGATATCGTCGCTCGTGTGTATATACGGCTTACCATCTCCAGGGTGTGATATGATTCGTTCTACATAATCTTCATTTAATCATGATTATATAAATGAATTGAATGAATAAATATGATATATATTATAATAATACCACTGTATAAATGATATAACTATATCCTAAAAATAAGAATGATAACTTATCCGACAAAACATGCATAAGAACATAAAGCAGTTAATACTCAAATAATGAGTAACAATGAAATGTTACTAACAAACAGATAAAAATATGATCATAAATGTAATCATAAAAATGATTATGATTTTGGAATAAATCATTATAATTATTTAAATCATTAGACAAGAGGTTCAGATACATTCTAATCATATCATACCATGGTAAGGGATAATTTGGCAATCTCATTTTCATCCAAGATTGTTTATACGTAAGTATTTAATGGTGATATATTTATCATCCATATCTATGTTTTCGAAAAAAAATTCATAAAATTTTTTCTATTATTCAATGTATGTTTAATGTAATTTTTACCCTTTTTTACTTTTACTACATGGTTTTGAAGGAAAATTTCATTTATTTACCATATGCGTTGCTTTTTGACTTCTCTAACAAAAGTACGAGGGGGATGTTTTTTTAAATTATACGGCATGAACGGATTTTTACAATTTCATAACTCATAATTTCCAGGAAGATTCCTTTACAATATTTCATGTTTATTTTCAAATAAATTCATTTATTTTAAAATTTCAAGAAATTTTTAGAAAAGAAAAAAAATTTGACGAAGAAAGGATATTTTCTTAAAAAATTAAGTTCAAGTGTTTTATCAAAAAAATTACCTTTGATGAAATATGGTTATGTTTATATATCTATTATTACTTTTATTTGATTTTTCTATGATGTATTTTTTTTATGAAAACAATTTATTTTTTATGGATTTTGATGGAATGATGTTTAAGAAACCAACTTTATTATATGGGTTATACTATGATGAATGATTTCTGTTTCTGTGGAATTTGTAAGAATGATCTCATTATGAGATAGGTGGGACCTATATAAACCTACAATGCATTGGGTAATGATTATTATCTCATGGTATTGACATGAATGTAATATAAAGTAAATCTAGTTCAGTAATACATGGCAGGAATGGAAAGTAATCCTGGTTCAGTAATGTACTTTAACTACTGTGATAGTCTTGGTAGCATTACCTTTGTGAAAATTGAAATCATAGTATGTGCTTATTAGTTTTCTACAATTTCATGTTTTATGCCAATGTTATTATATCATGGTTAATGTTCCTTTATTATCCATGTATTACGCACTGTCAAGATTTATTTCCTTACTCGAGATTTTTATGTTTAAAATTTATGTTCATGTATTTACATTCAAATGTTAATGGTTTGTTTTATTTTTCCATGGTTACCATTAAAGAGAATTTGAGAAAACGGTTTTTATGTTTTCATTTCCCCATGATATAAATAATTGTTTTAAGTAGGAAAACAAAAGGTGAAGATATTAATGGGAGAAGTTGAAGATCTTTCTCCAAGTTAAAAGATTATGTTCTAAGTTTCCAAAGACACTAAACTAATACGATCATTGGGCATATATTTTGTGAAATGTATTAAGTATTCCCCAAATGAAATGTAATTTCCATGTACTTAAATCTTAGGTCGTTACAATTATAGTTAGTATAAATTCATAATGGAATGAAAGGAAATACATGTATTTTATATCACAAATACTATTAATAGAGTGTGGTCAATTGTTATACTGTCAACCAAAATCACTATAGGTTTAGATGAAATTTAAATTTAGGATAAATATTTCATAGGAACTTGGGAATAATTTCATGATGGTCTCATTGTTGATGGGGTCTTATATGTTAGAGGGGACTATAAGGAGTGGGTTTGGATACTCAATAGTGGTTTCAAATCCATGCAACCATTAATGAAAAAAAGAGTTAGTTTAATAATCAGTTTAATGTTTTTTTCTTTTAAATTTCATTACCTCGTAATATTTTGTGTTTATTGTTTTATTTACATAATCTAAATTAAATATTCAATTACTAATTTGGATAATTTAATCTTCACATGTGGATACTCCCAATCTTGATGAATTATAGTTTTTTCTTCATGATGATGCAATCCATCCTAAGGAAAAACATGTTGATAATACTGAAACTAAGGAAATGGAAAATAATGAACAACCTATGTCTGAAAAAAAAACTAGAGAATCATAAAAGTATATTATTAAAAAAAATTATAAATCTAAGAAGAAAAGGAAAAACATTTGAGGTTAAATGGGATGATTGTGACCAACCTATTGACTCCAATAAGTCAATTTTCATTTATTACATTCAGTTCACCACTGAAATTCATGTGATGATTGATTTATATTTGTAAATCAATTTCACTCTTGAGTTAAAGACACTAATTTGGTAAGATATTAGGGTAACATTGCGATATTATTTCTCTATTTTACTAAAAAGGTAAAATAGTGCAATTATTTTACTCTACATTAACCCTTATATAGTGAATTTATATTAGATACATGTCAAATGATATTTTTATTAAAGGTTATAGGAAATGTTCATAAAATCTTTTGAAAAATTATTAAAAATCACAATCTCATGGATGTTCAAGGGAATATAAAAACCATCCACCATATATATTTGCACACATGATAAACCAATTAACATGGAATGCAATTATTAAACATTATTAGGTTATAAAATTTTAGTGATATTGTGATTGGTTAACTTTTACTTCGTAATATTTGTATCAATAAATTTGATAAATAATTGTTAATATATGACAATAAAATTTAATATGAAACATAAGAAGCGTGAATTAAAACCAATATACCAATATTTTAATTTAAATATAGTTTAGAGAACCCAAATACTCATACATTGATATTATATCTTTTCGATTAATATTCATTACATTACACTAACACAGGCCTAAGGATCATAACGATATAGTGAATTTGGAAACACAGAAACCTAAACAACAGGTTCATGATTGTTCTACAATGTCTCCCACATATTTCCTCATAACTAGAACCCTAATTAGAAATATCAGACATAATACCTATCATCATAACCTAGAGAAAATAATCATAAGAAATGGTTTGATTAGATTATTAGTAAGGGAAAATAATGAAAATACATAAACATAATGTGAGAATAAGGGTATGAGAACTTGATAATAGGATATGAAAACCATGCCGTGAATATTAAAGACCATAATCATGATTCATGGTATAAATATTGGATTTTCATAAGATATAAATCATAAAAATAAAATAACATAAACTATGAGATAATAACATTGACATAAGACAAGTAATTTTTTCACATACATTATCATAGAAAATTATTTCTTGTGTTGTAAAATATCATTTACCAACTATCATAGTGGAATGGTTTCACTCCCCAAACCATCAAAGTGGTCAATGTTCACACCCAAGAATATCATAGAATAAAAATCCCCTTAATGACTAGGGTTTACTCTCCATTCCATCAATGTTTATCTCCTGAGATATCAGTCATTATTCAATTCATTGGATAAGGATATAGGTCCCACCCATCACATAATGAAAATCATACATATGTGTACCACAAGATCATAAATAATTTATCATATAATAACCCATGAAAATAAATGGGCTTCATAAATGTTTCATCATATAATAACCAGTGGAAAAGTAAAAAATTTCATAACTATTAAACCATTTCATAATAGAAAACCCCAAAGAAAAAATAAGTGGGTTTTATAAGAATTTTATCATTTTAAAACACATGTAAGATAAATGGGTTTCATAAACATCTTCTCATCATCAATATAAAACATTCAGAAAAATAATAATAATAATGGTTTCCTTGGATCATGTCCCTAGTAACGCATAAGTTATATCAAATTATTTAATCTTATATAGAAAATTATATTGAAATATTATTTGTAACATTTCTTGAGAAAAATAATTCTTTCCAATTTGAAAAATAATTTTTAAAACATAAAACATTTTTAGAATCATTTTCTTTGAAAATAAAATATTTAGTGGTTATTATGGTGGAAAATAATATTCATGCAGTAAACCATTAAATAAATATTCCTTTCACATTTTCAGTACATTCCAAATGGTTAGTATTTGGAAAAATTATTAAATATTCATTTAAATAAAATTTAATAATCAAAACATGGGTAAAAAATTAACTAATAATTCATTTGGAAAATTAAAAAAAGCTGAATACATTTTTATATTAATGGTTTTGGAAGAAAAGGGATTTTTTTCCAAAGAGAGAAATAACGTTTCTTGTTAATAAAAACAATATTTTTAAATCAAGAGTATATAGAGAGAGAAAATAAAGGGAAACATGTATTCTCATGATATAAAAAATTTAAAAAGAAAAACCATGAGTTTTTTGAGTGATTGATAGTAATGTTTCATCATTGGGATAATAATCAAGAACAATTGTTATAAGAGGTGTGATTATTACACAAAACCTTTACCACTTTGGTAAAATTGAATCATAATCCCCACAAAACAATAACATTAAATGAATCTTATAATATCATGAGAATAAATAATTTCATTACAATAAATTAAATGTAAAATTTCTATTATATACACCTTATAAATAAAGATAGTTGTATAACATAACATATGTCACAAAGAAGATAAATTGAGACAAGAATACCTTAGTTATTCAGTATCTTTTGAACCATAAACCCCATGAAATATAAATACTAAAACGGATTTGAAAATACCAATAATTTTAAATTTAATCATCATAAAATAAATTCATGGTTGGTATATACATCAAATAAAATAAATAGGAGGTGAATATGGCATGTCTCTTACTGAAGTAAAAAATGTGATAAGGAGATATCTTACCTTAAGTCTCAATAACTTTCATAAATGTTCAAATATCAAGTAAAATAAAAATAATTTTACTAAAAATATATTATATAACCATAATTATATATATAATTCTATATATTAGTTACTTATTACCTTTTATTACCCATTTATTCACAATTTCATGTTTAAATCATGTTCCGAGCAATAACGCCTATTTTTTCATATATGTTTTAAATTTTATTTGTACTCTTTTTAATTTTATCAAGGTTACCTAATATATAAAATTTAATCCAATATATAAATTTCATATATATTTATTTTATATTTTTTTAGATATATTCATAAACATTATAGGTATAAAATGAAATACAATGTTTGTGGAGATGGTAAGCCATATGCACACATGAACATTGTTTTGATTTTTTGAAAGATCAAACAAAAGATATATAAATAATATAGTTCCATTATATAATCATTTTTATTTAATATAAATCACATATTTTTATTTAAACTTTTCATTTTTACCTTCCATGTAAAACGTACATGAAGAACAAATCACTTTTCTTCACAAGGCAGTAATTCGCCGTACACATAAACGACATTATATTATCTCCCAAGGAAAGGAAATCAACAATTTATATGTTATATAATAATTAAATAAGAATAATTATATCAGAAATATCATATTTATACATTAAATCTATCTTTATTAACATTTTCATAAATCAGAAATGAAAAACACATCACATCATTTTGTGAGGTGGTAGTCCGCCGTACATATGAGAGACATAATGATTTTCCCAACAGGTTTGGAGTTAAATAGTTAGATGTTGTTATTAAAATATATATATATATACCAATATCATAAATATAATATATAAATTAAATCCATCCTTATAACCAATTTCGAGAGGTGGTGATGGAAAATGAATAACATCGGCTCATGAGGTTATAGTCCTTCATACATAGGAATGATGATTTTATATCTCATTTTATGGAATAAAATATTGATATAGGAAATTAACTAAACATAAAAACATCTTAATATATATATGATCTTTATGTTATTATATCATCTATTTTAATAAAAATTGGAGTAGGTAGAGGGAGAAATAAAATAAAATTCTCAGTTTGGAAAGTTACATCTTCCTCAGACAACTTATTTTGGTTTGCATAAAAAAGATTCATTAGTTGGATTTATGAAAAAAAATAAGAATTCTATAATGATCTAATGGAATTAAGGAAGTTATTGGGAAATTATTGGCTGAAGCAAAAGGTTTTATAAGTGTGAAGAGAAGAGGAGAGGGGGCCTTTTATAAGTGAAATGAGCAGCACACTTGTAGGTTTTGAAAAGAAAATGTTTTAACCACATTTTTCACATTCCATAACTCTTTAAAATGGGTAATTATAGACACTATAATATATAAGGTAGGAATAAGTCCGTTAATTGTGTGTGGTACAAGTTATTATGTCATTTTACCCCTCATCGTTTTAGTTTATCTCCTATTAAACTTATTTTCACCTTAACCACGATAATTAATTTTTACCGCTTCTACTAATAATAATGAAAAAACATTAAGTTGACCTTATCAGATTTTTATGATTTAAAACATGGAATCCATTTTTTTAAATACCAATCACAATTTTAAAAAAAATTAATTTAAAATTAAACCCGCATATAGGACGAGAAAGTGGGTTTTCAAAGAAAAAATTTTCAAATGTTTATAAAGTTTTTAAATAAAAAAACTAATTTGATTAAAATGATCTCAATCAGATTAATATATATATATATATATATAATTTATGTAATTTTAATTTTAAAAAAATATTAAAACAATTTTTTAATTTTTTAAATTCATCAATAGAAATGATAATTCTAAATAAAATTTAGTCATTTCACTATTTATTGAAAATATTATCCTCAAAGAAAATTCTCTAACTTTCATCGTAATATAATTTTTTATATGGTGTTTTCAAAAATTAATTTCATTGTTTAAAAAATATTTTATAAAATTGAAAAATTTTAATTTCAAAATATATTCCCAAAATACGACAAAATTACTTTTTAGAAAATTATTATTTTTAATAAAACAATTTTTTTTATTCTTATTTGTTGTCAATAAAACACATAATATGACTGTTAAAAAAATTAATAAATATATAATATATAAATGTAATTATAATAACTCATAAAAAGTGATATATTTAATTTATTTATATAAAACGTTTTTTGTGGATAAAATAATTTTTCATAAAGATGTTTCCTTTTTTTAAATGGTATTTATTTTTATTAAAAATTAATTTATCATCATATAATTTCATAATTTATTTAATCCTATTCATGACCACCATTCCAATATCTAGGTGATCAATATCATATTAAATAATAATAATTTAATAGTATTTCATATTATGTTTAAACTCAGTTTTGTGTGTAACATAGGCTAAACCCGGTGTTGCATGTAATGAAAGCTAAACTCAATGTATCATATAACATAAAATATTTAAAATATTAAATTTATTTAGAAAAAAATAAAAAAAATCATGGTGTTACATTATACCCCCCTTAAGATGAATTTCTCCCTTGAAATTCATTACTTTAGTACCAACAACTAAGGATACTTCTGCCCCATTACATCCTTAGCTTCTCCCATAACTTCTTAGGGGTTTGGTTTCGACACAAAACATTGAAGATATGAGTGGTATTTTTTTAATATAAGGCTCTTTGTATGATCGAGAATCTCTAGTGTTTATTCCTCATAAGAAATATAATGTTGCAGTAGTACAACCTCTAAGTTCAGTAAACGTGATGGCTCAAGTTTGTACTTCCTCATGGGATAGACATAGAACACATTTTTAACCTGAGAGAGGTTTGGTGGAAGAATCAATCGATAATCTATGGTACTAATATGATCAATAATTTCAAAGTGATAAATATTCTGGGGGATCAATTGTACCTTCTTTCCTCCATGGATAAATTTGAAGAAACACCTTCTATCCAAATTAAACTTCTAGATCTTGTCGATGATTAATAGAATAGAATTTATATCAAATTTATTATATTTTTATGTTTTTTAGAATGGATCTAATGGTATATTCCATTTCATTAACTATCTCATGTCCTAATATCTTTCTTTCTACAACTTCATTCAGGAACGCCATATTTCTATACTTCTTTCTATAAAGGGATTCAAAAGGAGCCATATGAATGCTCAAGTGAAATATATCTTAATAAGAAAACTTAGTTAAAGGAATGTTCTGACCCCAACCACATTTTAACTCTATATAACAAGATATTATCATTGCATATAGGGTTTTCTAGGACTAAAAAATTATATGAAGAGATACTTGGAGATGAAACTCAATTCTGTATCAAGATCTTGCGGAATAATCCACCAAAACATCAAGGTAAAATTTAGAACTCAATCAGATACAATTGTATGTACTACACCATGAAACCGTAAAACTTCTTTGATGTATATTCTAGTATGAAGATCCATAGAGTAATATTCTTTGATATAAAATAAGTGTATAGACTTCATAAGGTGATTGACTACAAGCAATAATCACCTCAATGTAAAAGATAAGATAAAATATAAAGGTTACTAGTTAATTTAATCATATGTCCAGAATGTGTAAAGTAATTCCTACTAAAAAAATTCAATAAAACATCTACCAAAAGGCATGTATTGAAACAAATGTATCTTAAAATATCCCTTAATATTGATAAACTATCATCCCATAAAACCTCAAAAGAGGTGTAAATGAATTTAAAAATATGATTAATCTTAAAATCATAAACCCATGATGGTATCCATAACTCTTAATTTAATATTACCTGGATACATTTATGTTTCAAAAAATATAATTCACCATTTATTCCATAAAGAATCTCGTATCTTATAAAAATAAATTCCCATTGGAAGCGTGGGATCCACCTTTTACTGATAGAATGTCAAATGTGATTTCTTTATTCCATAAATTATCTAGATAGAGATAATATATTCTCAAAATATAATGAAATTTCACTAAAGGATAAAAAATAATATTTTTATAGGGATCATTCAAACAAAATGAAACATGAAATTCCCAAAAAGGGATTAAAGGATAATTGGTGCCTAATTATCACGATGCACTTCAACCAATGTGATTTATTAATATTTCACTTTTTCATTGGAATATATAGGTTATTGTGGCTAATCATCCTCATTATCACTTGGATTAGGGCATTGATTTTCATATTTTTAATACTCCATTCATTTGAAACACTGGAGTTTGGGAGGTTCATTATATTCATTGTTCTCTCTATTTTCATCATTTTCTAACTTCTTCCCATCACATCATCAATAAATTACTCGATTATATTTCATAACACACTTAGAATATTTAATAGTCCACATAATAAAATTTCCTCTTTTTTTCCGTCCACACTTTTATCATAAATAAAATATCATCTTATTTTCTCCATGGTTTTTAGATTTTTGTATGAATTTACCTTCCTTTTCTTATCAAACCCATGTGATTTATGGGTAACCTCAATCTTAATTTATACCTTGATACCACAATTAATGATATCCTCATAGATACATAAGTCCCTTTATGAACATTGACCTTTAAGGATTTTGTTTTAATCCAATGACAAAATGATCAACCTTACTTTTATGGTTGATTCTAATACATGAAGCATACCTCACAAGTCTTGTAAAATTTTACCCAAAAGCAATAACACCTTCATTATCCTTTTGATTTAACTTTATTTAATTCATTCCCCATTTACATTCAAAGATTAAAAGTAAAGTACTTATTTAAAAATAATTTCTTAAACTCATCCCACTCTATGTATTCAATTTCATCATGTTCCCTTGCATTCGAGATGATATTTCAACATTGATTTTCTTCCACTTCCAAATGATAGATAGAAAAGATATATCTTTCATGCATTGAACATTGGATAATTAAAAATATCTTTTCAATGGTATTAATCCATTAATAAACAACTTTTGGATAAGTATAATAATTAATAGAAGGTATACATTTCTTCAGAAATGATTCAACATAATGTTATTCCTTCATTTTTTTATTGGGAAGATCACCATGATTCATAGCCTGGGAAATTTTTGTGAGCATAGAAATAATATTTTTCATTCAATCTCGTATAACATTTTTGTTCTCGAGAGGATAATCACTGAATTTTCTATCACACACAGTATTAACATGATTCCTTCTATTTCCTAAAATTGTATAAAACCAAAAAAAATAGTCCATGCAATACCAATCATTTGGTGGAAACTCATAATCATGAAAAATAACTTCTAGGATGTATGAATTATGACACCTTACTTTTAATATATGAAACATTATGTTTATTTTAGGTCATTCATAGTCATCAAGTGTTTAAATACTTTATAATGGTTTGTAAAGAGTTTATGAATTTCCAAATCATATCCCCTAGGAGTGTCAAATTAAGAGTGCAACATATCCTATTATCACACACTATGTGATGATCAAGTCTAGATCAATATTTCATTTTCAGATTCTTTACCCATATGTACCTATGTTTAATATCCAAAACCACTTTTATAATCTATATAGGGATGTAATTTCTTAGAAACCACTCCCTCAAACCATTACCAAAATTCGTAGACATTTTCTTATACATCCAGTTATTCTAAGAATTATCCCTAGACATATCCCTAGGGATCTCACTAAAGATTTCTAATCATCGTTTCTAAATTTTATCTAACACTTTCCACTAATACCACTTGTAGATACCCAAAAATCTCATATATATACATTAAATCTTTTAAATGAATATTCATTATTATTCAAAAACAAACACTTGAGGATTATAATATTGTGGTTCCTTTGAAAAAATTAAATCATAAACACCTCGTTCATAAGTGTTCTACATCATCTCATACTTATTTCCTCATAACTAAAACCTTTTTTAGTCATATCATGTGCAATACTTATCATCATAACCTAGGGAATGAAAACATAAGAAAGGGTAATCTCATATTCTCTATAAGGGTAAACAATGAAAATACATAAATATAAAGTGATCATAGGGTATGGGAACATGATAATAACAAATTATAACCAAAATATTCACATAAAAGATAGAAATCATAATCCATTGAATAAATATTGGAATTTAAAAAGACATGAGTCATAAGAAAATAAAATAACATGATCCATGTGATCATAACATTTTCATTATCCATGAAATTATGTCATATAAATTAGAATAGAAAATAATTTCCTTTGTAGTAAAGTCTCATAGAAAAAATTATTATAATTGAATGGGTTTACTCCCTAAATCATCATAGTATTCAAGGTTTACTAAAATAAAAATCATAGTGGAAAAAGTCAATTACTAAACTTGGTTCACTCCCCATTATAGTCTGGTTTATCTTATGAGATATCAATAATTACCCAATTCATTGGAGGATGATATAGGTCTCACCCATCACGTAATAAAAATCATAAATAAGTTTTCCACAATATCATAAATCATTCATCATATCAAAACCAATAAAAGGGAATTGGATTCAGAAAAATTTCATCATTACATATCCTATGAGAAGAAATGGGTTTTATAAACATTTTATCACAAATTATTCCATTAAAATAAATGGGTTTCATAAAAATTTCATCAAAGAATAACCTGTGAAACATAATTACCTTTCATAATCATTCCATAATTTCATCTTTGAATATATCATTGAAAAATAAGTGGTTCATAATAATTTTATCATGGTATAAAACATGGAAGAGAAATAGGCTTCATAAATATCTTCTCATCTTAAATGTAAAGAATTCAGAAAAATAATAAGAATGGTGTCCTTGGATCATATCCCTATTAAATCATAGGATACATAAAATGATTTCATCTTAGATGTAAAATTATTTTGAATTATTACATAGAAAATTTCATGAGGAAAATATCATTTCCAATTTAAAAACACTTTTTGAAATGTAAAAAAAATTCAAATCCATTTCTTAGAAAATAAATTTCGAAACAAAGAAAATAATATTTGAAGATCACTTAAAACATTTTTTGGAGAAAATATCCTTTCCAATATGAAAATAATTGTTAATAATATAAACTTTTTTCCAAATCCATTTATTTAAAAATATATTTTGAAACTTATAAAGTAATCTTTAAAAAATTTAGTGTTCGTGATTGCAGGAAATACTATTAATATTATACACTTTAAAATAAAAATTCGTTTTACATTTTCGGTAAAATCCATATGGGACTTATTTGAAAAATGACATGTATATTCATTTAAAAAAATTAAAAATAAAAACGTGGGTAAAAATTTCTTTAATAAAAAATTTTGAGACTTTTAAAAACATTTTTTAAAACATTTTTAGAAAACATTATTCTGGACGAAAAAAGGATTTTCGACCAATGAGAGAAATAAAGTAAGATTTTCTTAAAAACATTTTTTTGAAATCTTGAGTACATAAAGACAGAAAACTAAAGTGAATACATGTATTCTCTTGAAATAATTATAAAATAATAAAATACATTATTATCTTAAGATACAACTAATAATATTGTATGATTGGAAGAAATAGCATGACCAATCCCGATAAACGATGTGATTGTAACATAAAACCTATACCACATTGGTAACATTGAATCTTAATCCCCATGAAATAGTAAAATTAAATGAAACATAGAATATAATGAAAATTAATAAATTCACAATATTAATTGTCAAATGGGATGTATATAAACCCCGTAAAATAAGATAGGTTCATAACATAACATACTATTCGAAGAAGGAAATCTGAGACAAAAATCGCTTACTGATTTTGTTGCTTTTTAATTATAAACCCTGTGAAAGAGATATCCTAAAATGTATTTCTAAATATAAATAATATTAAATATATGAATAAAAAAATAAATTCAAGGGAAGAATATACACTATATAAAAATAAATAAGTGCTGAATATGTAATGTGTCTCATAGAAGTAAAAAGGTGAGACATATTTCCCTTATCTAGGACTCAAAATCCTTCGTACACATTCAAACATCCTATATAATAAAGATAATATTTTTATGAATATATTAAATAACCAAAATTATGCATATATCATGCAATATGTTATTTACCTATGATATTTTCATACCTATTTATCAATAAGTTCATGTTAAAATCACATTTTTGGAAATAAATGCTTTGTTTTCATGTGTATTTTGACTTTTTTATTATTGATGCTTTTAATTTTATCATGTTTTAATAATATAAATAGTTTTAAAAAAGATATAAATATCATATATATTTACTTTATATGTATTTATATTAATCGATAAATGTTAGATATATAAAGTGAAATACACCATTCATGGAGACAGTAGGTCGTATGTATGCATGAATGTTGTTTCCATTTTCTATGAATATGAAATGAAAGAAAGCTAAATAATATATTAACTTTAAAAAATATTTTTTTTCGTATATATCACATATTTTTATTTAAAACGTGTTTTATTACCTTCCATATAAATCATATTTGAATAATGAATCCCATCACTTTGTGTGGTGGTAGTTCATTGTACACATAAACGATGCAATTGTATCCCCTATGAAAAAGAAAGTAAGAATTTATATGTGTATAATAAATAATTAATTATAATTATTTAAAAAATATCATATATATTGATTTAATATTTCCATATTACCATCTAAGTAAATTGTAAATAAAAAACAGAACACATTGGTTTGTGAGACAGTAATTTATCGCACACACGAGTGGTGTTATTGTTTTCCCAATGGATTTAGAGGTAAATATGTTTATATTTTATTATAATTAAATAGGTATAAAAATATAATAAATATCATATATAAACATAAAATTTATCATTATATCCATCCATGAGATGTGGTGTGGGAAAATGAATAACATCAGTTTTGTGAGGCGGTAGTCCGTCGTACACATGAACGATGATTTGGTATCCAATTTGATTTAGGAGGGGATAGATATAGGAAAAAAACATCACATAGAAACATATATTATATTTTATATACTTAATTTATTGAATAATAATATTTTCATAATAATTTAATGAGATGGATGAAGAAATAAAAAATGCTTGGTTCAGGATAATACCTCTTCCTAGAACAATACCTTTTTTATTTCACCAAAAGTATTTATAGACTAGATTTATTACCAAAAAAAGATTATATGATGATATTAGGGGTGTATGAATTTTATATGGGTAGTTATTTTATGATGAAAAGGTTTTTTGATGTGTGAATTGGAGATGATAGTGGGTTCCCTTTTATAAGTGAGGTGAGTGGTACACTTGTAATTTTCTAAAATAAAAAGGTTTACCCATGCTTTCCAAATTCCAAAAGGCTAAAAATGGGTTATTTTTTAAACTATAATTTATAAGGATGAAATATTTCCATAAAATTGATTTTTGGAACGTTTCAAGGTTATTTTACCCATTATCTTTTTAGTTTCACCACCCCCCCCCCCCGAAAAATCCCAATTTCACCTTAAACTCCGTAATTAATTTTTACCTCTTTTACTATTAATAATAGTAAAAAAAAATTATTTTACCATATTATATTATTATTATTCCAAATATGGAATCCAATTTTTAAATTACATTCACATAAGTAGAAATTGTTAATTTAAAATTAACCCACAGAAGGGATGAGGGAGCTGTTTTTCAAAGAGAAAATGGTCAAAATGTGAAAAATATTTTATATCAAAATTAAATATTAGTTTGACTAAAATAACATAAATTGGATTAATAGTTATCTAGTTGATCTAATTTTAATTTCAAACCTATATTAAATAAATAATCTATTATATTTTTTAATAAAAATCGACATTCTTAATAAAAACCAGTTTTTTCGCTATTCGTCGAAAGATTTTTCTTCTCATAAAATTATAAAAACTTCTCCCTAATATAATTTTGAAATTATGATTTAAAATATTAATTAAATTTTTTACACTAAATTTTATAAATTTTGGGAAAAGGTAATTTTAAAATAAGTGGAAAAATGAAACAAAATAGTTTTTTAGAAAAAAAAATACAGCTTTTAAGAAAAAAAATGATTTATTCTTATCCCATGTAAAAAACACATTTGCTAAATGTTCAAAAAAAAATATTGAATCATGTTGATATTGTATTTATTTACTCACAATAATTATCTAGTGTGTGGATATAAAGAGAGATAGGTGTGATTTCACCAATCATCTAGTCCTCCCTTCACATGTCAATGTGAGTGGAAGGGGTACTCTAAAACATTGCGTTGGACCTGCACTGCTCAAATTTTTGGAAGTGGGGATGATGAATCATTGAAAAATTTCACAACTAAATTTTCTATTAGGTGGATGTTAAACTTTCCCCATATCTTTTATTGATTTTTGATTCCCATTGGACTCTCAGAGCTATTTTGAATCCTTCAGATCAGGTTTTTTAATGTCATTTTTTCCTCAGTGATTGTAATGTGTTTATTCTATTTCCCATTAGTCAAAATAGTTTATTTTGTTTTTTATTAAAAAAAAATTATTTATATAAGGCCCCAGCCTTAAAACTTACTTAATATTTATTTAATACAAGATTACACATTGAAGATCTTTTCAGGTATAGAGTTTTAGAGAATTAGATCATAAACTTGCATTACATTCCACAATTAAACAAAGTGGTTACATAAAAGATAGTATTCATTTTTTCCTATCAACAGAAACATATTTAAAAATAAAGTATGTATTCTTTCTTAACACTTCCTTGACAATATCATCATATCATTTACCTTTCCCTTGACCTGCGAAAAACATTTCAAAAACATGGGATGAGCATAAAAATCTCAGTAAGGGATATAAAAATATATGGAAATGAAATATGAGTACATGTACACATAAGAATCAATGAAATCATACTTTACTCATAAAACATAATAAATTTAACATACCTCATCAAATCGTGAATAAATCGTAGAAATCATAAGACATAAAGGTAACTTGAGGCATTCATAACATTCTTACGTAGGGAGTAACCCTCTTGGTTACATTCAGAATACCCACCACAGTATATTCCCTAAATCTATTCAGAGAAACCTTAACGTTTCACTCCTTCGTGTTACCCAATGAATTGGAGAGCTCTGTCGGGCTCACCCGCCCTTAGTTTATCATGGAACCACTAGTCTTCATAACAATGCCCAAGAACCATAACATAATCGTACCACATAATACATGCATAAAGGAAACATAACATTTCCACATTTCAATCACAAGATATCAATAAAAAACATTGATATAAAAAACCTTATGAAAACCATTTTCAATACCAAAATAAAATAAAAGTAAAACATGGTATTTATTTTTTCTTCTAAAAAGAAGGTATGGCTTGTAGAGGAAGCCGAAACTCAAATAATGGTCACGGCGGCGGAGAAGTCATTGTCGCCGCATACGTATGACAAAAACATTCCCTTTTGTCGTTTTGTAAAACGCTTCGTATAAAAAGAGATTCCTTTTGGATAAACGTAAAAGTCAAAGGGGTTTATACACTGTATAAAAGAAAGTTGTGTATAAAACAAAATATGCCTCAATGAAAAGAGGTTGAGATGAAGTCCCTTACAAAGACAGTATCCTTGGTTTGAGGATAAATCAATTACATAATTATGTGTGACAAACAAATACACCAAATATAAGTGGATATTAAGAGTAAAACAATCAGAGGTTATTCACACATATTCATAGAATGACATATTCAAGGAGTACAAGTTTATCCCAAAGAATCAAATTTGGGTTAAGAAGTTCCCTTGCAAAAATTTGACATCCTAACGACGTCACTACAAAATTCAGAAAATGAGTTGATGAGAGATTAAAAGGGTATCTCATCACATGGACATAAAATTTAAATCAATAAGGATATAGAAGAACATATCCCAACATAATATTATGTGAATTAAAAGACATAACAAAATAAGTCTTTTAAAAAGAGGAGGGTGAAATGATCCCTTACCGACATGGGTATCTTTCGAGACATGCACCCCGTGAAAAAAGGAAAATACAAAATTGATGTTAATACTAATAAATGAAAGTATATTACACAATGAGTGAAATATTGTTCAGTACATACACCACTCAAAGGAAATTGTGTCAAATGTATCATAAATCTCACGGTAATAAAATTGAGATGAAAAATCCCTTACGAAAACTCGGCAGCCTAACGGCGCCACATAAGACTTCCAAAATGGATTGATGAGAGGAAATAGGGTCTCTAATAATATTAAAATAATGTTTACAGAAAGAGGAATATAAAATAACATCCTCCAACATAAAAAAGAGGAGCTTAAAAGAAGTTACAAAAAGGAGAGTACTTAAAAAGAAAGAGAGAGGTTGGATCTCTTACAAAAATTAGGCAGCCTAACGGCGCCACTCAAAACATCCAAAATGGATTGATGAAAGAAAATAGGGTATCTCATCATATTAACATAAAAATTACAGTAATAGTAATATAAAATAACATCCCAATAATAATAAATTTGAGCTTTAAAAGTAATGACATAAAAGAGTGTACATAAAAAGAAAGAGAGGAGTAGGATCCCTTACCTCAAGTCCGACTTGTCTTGTACATTTCATTATATTCCTGAATAATAAACTTTGGTAAATTTATAATTTCCTAAGGAACTCCTTTAAAGATTATTATTCAGTTCATATCACATATTATAATTTTATAATAATTGTTTAATAATGTTAGTTCATAACAGACGTTTTTGCCGATGTTTGGTACATGAGTCAAAAATGAACATGTTTGAAAAAATGATTGCCCATGTAGTTATAAGTAAATAATTTCCAGAATAGTATTAATGATTAAAATATAATATGTATCCAGTACATATTCATTTTATACTATTCCATATCATTTGGAGATAAAAAACTAAAAGCACCGTTCATGGAGACGGTAGGCCGTACGTACGCATGAACCCTACTTTCATTTTTTCTTTGTCATATTAATGGAATTAAAAATAAATGATATATATATATATATATATATATTATAATTCCAGTATAATATATATGTTATATAGGTCACATATGTTCATTAATTTCATTCTTTATACATTCCATGTATTGCATGTATGAGTCACATCACTTGAGGGGGCAATAGTCCACACTTCCTCATATGAAATTATCGCATTTACACAACATGAAAAGAATAAAGGTATGGTTTAAATATAAAATAAAGAAGCATATAGTAAACATAAATACCATATATATCATATATAAAATACAGTGACATCATAATTTCCACCTTTAAAGGTGTTAAAAGAATATTGAACAATCATCGTTTCGTGAGGCAGAAAATCACCAACCACAGAAATAGTATGTTTTTTAACCATTAGAAGAAGGTGTGTGTAAGTGTAGCTCGAATACTTCTTATAAAAACATCCTAGTATATTTAAGATACTTGATTTTTTACAAAAGAGATGAATAAAAAGAGTTTAGGGGGTTGGAGAAGCAAAATAAAACAAAAGGACTCAAGTGAAGACATTACCTTAAAATCGGGTAACTCCCTTTGGTTTGAGCTCAAAGGCTTCCATGAGAATAATTATACCCAAAGTGAGGCTTCAAGGAGTTATATAGGGATTTGGAGAGACAAAATGGGCAGGGTTTGTCCGAGAAAAGTTCTTTGGAAGTGTGGGTAAGGAGGTAGAGGTGGGGGCCTTTTATAAGAGGAGGGGAGGGGCACTCTTGGAAGGTAAATAAATATTACTTTATTTTAGAATGCATTTCGGATTTTAATGGTCCCAAATTGATTTTTTTCAAGGATAAGGTGATAAGGGTTCTAAATCCACCCATCCAATAGCTTTTGGAGATGTTTAGGTCTTAGACTTTACATTATCTTTCCATTTTATTTAAATCGTTAAATAAAGAGGTCATCGCTGCATCATCATAATGTCATAAATAATTTAATTTATTTAATGTATAAAAATTATAATAAAAAAATAATACGATGTATGAACTCTTTTTATCTTTACAATGAATATTTATAGTCAAAAATATGACTTGTATAACCCCATGTAAAAATTGTTTTAGTAAAACATCTCATGTTTGTGTCATTTTTACTTTAACATTAAATAAAAAGGTATTTATGTCATTTTCCAACGAAAGTGGCTCCATGGGGTCCCCAAGTTGACCCATGGATTGTATTGGTCGGCCATGACTCATCCGATGAGGTTAGGACATGTGTCTAGTTCATTTCATTTTATTAAAACATTATTCTAACCTTAAACTACACTAATTACCTCTAATTGCGATTAAAAACGTAATAAGTTACTATTCACCAAAAAATTATTCTAATCCCATTTAACCACATTTTACTTATTAATGACAACCATATATGTTGTATTTTTGAAATTCAAAACACAAAGATGGAAAATTTTCATTTAAATGGAAAAATCAGTTTTTATAAGTACCACTTAGTGGTTTCACTATTCATAAAAAAATTGAAGTTTTTCAGAAAATTACCAAAAATTTACCCTAAGCTATATTTGATATTCCGAATTCAAAAATGACTTCTATTTAAAAAAATTAAAAACATTTAAGTTGAATTAATTAAATTAATAATTAATTCCTGCTGTAAAAACAAATAGCGTGTTTTTATAAAACAAAATGTATCAAAAGATTGACACAAGTTTAAGTCCGATTTCAAAGTGAAATTAATTCCAACGACCAATATTGGATTAAATGGAAAAAATATATTCTAATTTCACTTTAAAACCAATTCATAAGATAATATAATCATATAAATAAATTAGATTAAAAAGAGGTATTGAATTAAAATACAACATTTTTCACTATTCATTAAAAATTGAACTTTTTTGGAAAAATACCAAAAATTTACACAAAGTAAATTTTGATGTCCCGATTCTAAAGAAGAATTTTATTTTGTCAAATATAACACATAAAATTGTCAAATAGTGGATTTAAAAGAGGTTCTTCATCAAAAGGCGGTTAATCGACCTTTTAAAGAATAATAGAATGTTTATGCTTAAAATTGGATTCATTCGCATTTTTAATCCTCCATCATTTATTATAAAAAGTAAAAATATTTTACAAACACATATAATCATTTTTTAGTTAGTTATATTCATTCCCGCCATCACAACAGCTAGGGTTTAACTAGCATTTAAATTAATATTATTTTATTATTAGAGTGCAACATAAGATTCCCAAGAAACTTTTTGTTGCGTGTTGGGTATGCCATCGAGCATAGCGTCCCCTTTAAAGTTATATAAATATTTTATTCAAAAATATGTATAAATGTGAAAATTTCATACTCTTTATTTACCTGGGGTGTTACATCCTTTCCCCCTTTGGGGAATTTCATCCTCGCAATTTTAAAATTGGGCTATGAAACTTCATTGAAAATCCCACATCGGATAAAGAGTCAGTAAAACAATCCCTTTGAAAATAAAGAAAGATAAGTACAAAGGTCACCCGAGTTAACCCATACTAGGATTCCAAGTATGAAAATATGGACATGGAGGAAAAAACAAAGGGTCATATTCTGATGGAGAGTAATAGTAAACATGTCTAGGAGAAAGTTAACCATAAGAAAATCACAAACTTGTGATGGGTTAAATGATATTTGATTCCCCAGTAGGAAAATTTAACATACAACATTTTTGTTTTAAGTTACTTTTCATTGAAGAATTTATTTTGGAGCTTAACTAAATCATAATGAAACATACTTACTTGTCATGTAGACTTTCAACTTTCACTAGATTCCTTAATCAAACTCATATTTTCTCCAAAAGACGAGTATTTAGGAAGACTTGTTCGCATTAAGAGTACTATAATCAATTTCAAGAGAATAACCTAATCCACAAAAGAGAACTATATACTTCCCGTGTCTTTAGACTCTAACCAAAACCAAAACCAAAAAGGTTAGTACAAGATCAGATAATCTAGAAAATGATAACCCTTTATAAAAAGAAAATCTATTCTTAATCTCCAAAATTTGTCCAACAAAACCCAAAGTTCAACGTGGACCATTCGATAAACAATTTGTCCATAAAATTCTTTAAAGTAAACCAAACTAATATTGAAACCCAAATATTTGAAGGATTTAGTCACATAGTCTTCCAAGTTAAATCGTAACATTTATCTCCAAACAGCATCGGTTGCTCTTAATGTCTCGTATTGAAAAGTAATTAACCTAATCACATATCCTCCATGATAGGTTAATAAATTTCGATAGATAACCCAAAATAAACTTACTCTTAATTCATAAAATCATCTAACTAAAAAGAATCAGTCAAACTAAGCAGGGACTTCACGTAGTCCAGTGGTAGGAAATAAGTACCAGTTGCACTTTGGTTGTGGGTTCGATTCCCGCAGCTTTTTCCGACGTGACGGGTTGTCACACGGTCTGCATGTTGTCCTTTTTATAAAACTCAAAAATAACCCTAACATGTTTTAACGTCAATAGTTTCCTTATACCTCTCATTTGCATCCAAATTCGTTACGATCTCAACATCTTAATTATTGAAGTCTTATTTCACCACCATAAGATAAAATAAAATGATTCCCAAAATGAATAACATCATACCTTGATCATGGCGTCCACTCGGTTTCATCGCCATATTTCTCACGTAGGTAGAAGTCCCATGCATTACAACAATGATTTATAGATCCTTCAAAATCATTTGCTTCCTCCATCCAAATACACCTTGTACAACATGGGTCATATGGGTGTTCACAGAAAAAAAAATTGGAGAATAATCATGTATGACATATAATTCCAAAACGTCTAATAAAACATGATTTCTATAAAATATTCGGACAGAATTTGAGTTGAAACTTTCTATTATTGGCCCTTTTAAATACCATAATTATGTGCTGAGAGACTATATTTTAAAAGAAAATATAAATAGGTTGTGCAAGGGTCTCCTTCCTCAGCACCATTTTTAAAATCATAATATTCTTCAAATTCTTGTGATAAGGTAAAATATTTGAAAATACCTTGATAATATTTACCTTTCTTGAAAATATGAGAATATTGTGAAAATAGCATTTGTCTAAAAACAACCCATGATCCACGATGATAACGAGGTATAGTGGATGTGTTTGATATCTCAAACAACTTCTTGCAAGTGAGTTGTATGCTAGAAAAAGTTTCACAATCATCTGAACATGACTTTGCAGTAATTATTGTAAGCATGTCATCAGGAAGAGATAGGAATGTCGTTTGAGATCTTTCTCTTTCCATTCATAACCAACTTTAATTGACCTGAGAAAAAGTTATAAAACAAGGATCTAACTGAAATAATATATATAGGGACTAATAATGTGTCTAACAAAAACTCATAATCCCTAAAGTTGTCTAAACTGACCTCTGATACCAACTATAAGGCCCCAGCCTTAAACCATACTTAATCTTGAGTTAATACAAGATTACACATTCAGGATCTTTTCAGGTTTAGAGTTTTAGAGAATTAGATCATAAACTTTCATTACATTCCACATTTAAACAAAGTGGTTACATAAAAGATAGTATTCATTTTTTCCCATCAACGGAAACATATTTAAAAATAAAGCATGGATTCTTTCTTGACACTTCCTTGACACTATCATCATATCATGTACCTTTCCCTTGACCTGTGAAAAACATTTCAAAAACATGGGATGAGCATAAAAAGCTCAGTAAGGGATATAAAAATATATGGAAAGGAAACATGAGTACATGTACACATAAGAATCAATGAAATCATACTTTACTCATAAAACATAAGCACTTTAACATACCTCATCAAATCATGAATAAATCATAGAAATCATAAGACATAAAGGTAACTTGAGGCATTCATAACATTCTTACATAGGGATTAACCCTCTTGTTTACGTTTGGAATACCCACCACAGTATATTCCATAAATCTCTTCGGAGAAACCTTAATGTTTCACTCCTTCACTTTACCCAATGCATTGTAGAGCTATATCGGGCTCACCCGCCCTTAGTTTATCACGAAACCACCCGTCTTCATAACAATGCCCAAGAACCATAACATAATCGTACCACATAATACATGCATAAAGGAAACATAACATATCCACATTTCAATCACAAGATATCAATAAAACACATTGATATAAAAAACCTTATGAAAACCATTTCCAATACCAAAATAAAAGAAAAGTAAAACATGGTATTTATTTTTTCTTCTAAAAAGAACGTATGGATTGTAGAGGAAGCTGAAACTCAAATAACGGTCACGGCAGCGGAGAAGTCGTTGTCACCGCATACGTATGACAAAAAAATTCCCTTGTGTCATTTTGTAAAACTCTTCATATAAAAGGATATTCCTTTTGGATAAACTTAAAAGTAAAAGGGGTTTTTACACCGTATAAAAGAAAGTTGTGTATAAAACAAAATATGCCTCAATGAAAGGAGATTGAGATGAAGTCCCTTACAAAGACGGTATCCTTGCTTTAAGGATAAATCAATTACATAATTATGTGTGACAAAAAAATACACCAAATATAAGTGGATATTAAGTGTAAAACAATCATAGTTTATTCACATATATTCATATAATGACATATTCAAGGAGTAAAAGTTTATCCCAAAGAATCAAATTTGGGTTAAGAAGTTCCCTTGCAAAATTTGACAGTCTAACGACGTCACTACAAAATTCATAAAATGAGTTGATGAGAGATAAAAAGGGTATCTCATCCCATGGACATAAAATTTAAATCAATAAGGATATATAAGAACATATCCCAACATAATATTATGTGAATTAAAAGACATAACAAAAGAAGTCTTTTAAAAAGAGGAGGGTGAAAGGTTCCCTTACCGACATGGGTATCTTTCGAGACATGCACCCCGTGAAAGAATGACAATAAAACATTGATTTAAATACTAATAAATGAATGTATATTACACAATGAGTAAAATAATGGGCAGTACATACACCACTCAAATGAAAGTGTGGCAAATGTAGCATAAATCTCACGGGAATAAAAGTGAGATGAAAAATCCCTTACGAAAACTCGGCAGCCTAACGACGCCACTTAAGACTTCAAAAATGGATTGATGAGAGTAAATAGGGATGCTCATCATATTAAAATAAAGTTTACAAAAATAGGAATATAAAATAACATCCCCAACATAACAAATAGGAGCTTCAAAGATGTGACATAAAGGAGTGTACTTAAAAATAAAGAGAGAGGTTGGATCTCTTACAAAAATTCGGCAGCCTAATGGCGCCACTCGAAACGTCCAAAATGGATTGATGAGAGATAATAGGGTCTCTAATCATATTAACATAAAAATTATGGTAAGAGTAATATTAAATAACTTCCCAATAACAAAAAATATTATCTTTAAAAGGAATGACATAAAAGAGTGTACTTAAAAAGAAAGAGAGGAGTGGGATCCCTTACCTCAAGTCCAAATTGTCATGTTCGTTTCATTATATTCTTGAATAATAAACTTTGGTCAATTTATAATTGCCTAAGGACCTCCTTTAAATATTATTATTCAGTTCATGTCACATATTATAATGTTATAATATTTTTTTAATAATGTTAGTTCATAACAGACGTTTTTGCCGATGTTTGGTACATGAGTCAAAAATGAACTTGTTTGAAAAAATGATTGCCCATGTAGTTATAAGTAAATAATTTCTAGAATAGTATTAATGATTAAAATATCATATATATCTAGTACATATTCATTTTATACTATTCCATATCATTTGGAGATAAAAAACGAAAAGCACCGTTCATGGAGACGGTAGGCCGTACGTACGCATGAACGCTACTTTCATTTTTTTCTTTTTCGTATTAATGGAATTAAAAATAAATGATATATATATATATTATAATTACAGTATAATATATATGTTATATAGGTTACATATTTTCATTAATTTCATTCTTTATACATTCCATGTATTGCATGTACGAGTCACATCACTTGAGGGGGCGGTAGCCCACACTTCCTTATATGAAATTATTGCATTTACACAATAGGAAAAGAATAAAGGTATGGATTAAATATAAAATAAAGAAGCATATAGTAAACATAAACACCATATATATCATATATAAAATACATTTACATCCTAATGGCCACCTTTAAAGGTGTTAAAATAATATTGAACAATCATCGTTTCGTGGGGCAGAAAATCACCAACCACAGAAATAGTATGTTCTTTAACCATTAGACAAAGGTGTGTGTAAGTTTAGCTCGAATACTTATTATAACAACATCCTAGTATATATAATATACTGTATTTGTTACAAAAGAGATGAATGAAAAGAGTTTAGGGTGTTGGAGAAGAAAAATAAAACAAAAGGACTCAAGTGAAGACATTACCTTAAAATCGGGTAACTCCCTTTGGTTTGAGCTCAAAGGCTTCCTTGGGAAGACTTCTGCCTAATGTGAGGCTTCAAGGAGTTAGAGATATATTTGGAGAGACAGAATGGTCAGGGTTTGTCCTAGAAAAAGGCTTTGGAAGTGTGGGTAAGGAGGTAGAGGTGGGGGCCTTTTATAAGAGGAGGGGAGGGGCACTCTTGGAAAGTAAAGAAATGTTACTTTATTTTAGAATGTGTTTCGAATTTTAATGGTCCCACGTTGATTTTGTTCGAGAATAAAGTGATAAGGGTTCGAAATCCACCCATCCAATAGGTTTTGGACATGTGTAGGGCTTAGAATTTAGATTATCTTTCCATTTTATTTAAATCGTTAAATAATGAGGCCATCGCTGCATCATCATGATGTCATAAATAATTTAATTTATTTAATGTCTAAAAATTATAAGACAAATACTATGATGTAGGAAATATTTTTAGATTTCTAATGAATATTTATAGTCAAAAACCTTACTTATATAACCCCATGTAAAATTTTTTTTAGTAAAACATCTCATGTTTGTGTCATTTTTACTTTAACCTTAAATAAAAAAGTTTTTATGTCATTTTCCAACCAAGGTGGCTCCATGGGGTCCCCAAGTTGACCCGTGGATTTTCGTGGTTGGCCATTACTCATCCAATGATTGTAGGAAAGGTTTCTAGGTCATTTAATTTTATTAAAACATTATTCTTACCTTAAACTACACTAATTACCTCTAATCGCGATTAAAAATTGAATAAGTTACTATTCCCAAAAAAATTATTCTAATACCATTGAACCACATTTTACTTCCTAATGACAACCTTTTATGTCAGATTTTTAAAATTCAAAACACAAAGATGGAAAATTTTCATTTAAATGGAAAAATCAGTTTTTATAAGTACCACTTAGTGGTTTCACTATTCATCAAAAATTGATGTTTTTCAGAAAATTACCAAAAATTCACCCTAAGCTATATTTGATATTCTGAATTCAAAAATGATTTCTATTTAACAAAATTAAAAACATATAAGTTGCATTAATTAATTTAATAATTAATTCCCGCTGTCAAAACAAATAGCGTGTTTTTATGAAACAAAATATATCAAAAGATTGACACTGGTTTAAGTCTGATTTCAAAGTGAAATTAATTCCAATGACCACTATTGGATTAAATAGTAAAAATATATTCTAATTTCACTTTAAAACCTATTCAAAAGATAATCTAATTATATAAATAAATTAGATTAAAACGAGTTTTTGAATTAAAATACATCATTTTTCACTATTCATTAAAAATTGATCTTTTTCGGAAAAATACCAAAAATTTACACAAAGTAAATTTTGATGTCCTGATTCTAAAGAAGAATTTTATTTTGTCAAATATAACACATAAAATTTTCAAACAGTGGATTTAAAAGTGGTTCTCCATCAAAATGTAGTTAATCGACCTTTTAAAGAATATTAGAATGTTAACGCTTAAAATTGGATTCATTCGCATTTTTAATCCTCCAACATTTATTGTAAAAAGTAAAAATATTTGACAAACTTATATAATCATTTTTTTTGTTGGTTATATTCATTCCCGCCATCACAACAACTAGGCATTAACTACCATTTAAAATAATATTATTTTATTATTAGAGTGCAACGTAAGATTCCCAAGAAACTTGTTGTTTCATGTTGGGTACGCCATCGAGCATAGCGTCCCCTTTAAAGTTATATTAATATTTTATTCACAAATATGGGTAAATGTGAAAATTTCATACTATTTATTTACCTGGGGTGTTACAATTTACCCTCAACCTATTCAAAAAAATTCATTTGTGTGAATATAAATTGTGTTTAGAAAAATATTTCTATTATTTTAAAAAAGACTATTTTATTTCATTTATAATTAATTGGTCACCAAATAATTCATAAAATATTTCCATAATTTAGTTAATATTGTTAATTCCAACAATTAAAATGGATATGTAATAACTATCATATTAAATAATAATATTTTAATAGTTTTCAGGTTTCATTTAAACTCAATGTTTCTTATAATGAACGTTATACTCAGTGTTTCATGTAATAAAATCTAAAAATTTTGTTTCATGTAATAAAATATAAAAATATTCAATTTTTTTTTTGAAAAAAAAACAGCATATCAAGGTGTTACAAATGGGTTACACTTCACTTCAAAAAATATTTAGTGTTTATTTTAATTGTATGGTAATACTTTTATGTGGCATGAAATAACAACATAATTATGTTCCTTTATTTATATATATATTAATGAATAAAAATAAAAATTCACTTCCATATTATGTCATGTCTTATGGAAAGAGGATATGGTAAATTAGTACTAAATATTAATAGATGAAAACACACAAATATTTTGTAATTCATGTCTAAGTATGAAATAATAATAATTTATTTTATTTTAAATTGTTATTATATAATAATGTCCACTTATTTTTATATATTTATTATCTTATTTGTACATAAGAATCATCATATATTACACCTGATGAATTTATAATTTTAGTGGCCTTGAATTGAACATAAAAATATGGTCATTTCAGAGGTGTGTGTTTTGAAGTGTCACCTTGAACAGATTTTGTGAAATTTAATACACATAGTGACAAATATAAGAAAATGGATGAGGTATAGGCACAGATAGATACTATAAAAGAAAAAAATTAATTATAAGACTATGTTTATAGGTATTTTATGATAATATATCAAAGATAAGAATCAAGACAATGGAAACTACTACATGAAGATCCATCCATCTATATTTGAGGCTGTTCATTCACCTCAAATTCTTATCTTACCATAAGTAATTTATTTTTTTAATACTATTTTATTGAAATGAGAATCTAAAATATACCAGTACTATTCATATACTAATATTCTATAGGGAGATATTGATTGTGATTTATATCTATTAGTACCAACCCATCACATTTTTAGGGGTACAATTTATAGTATCAATAGAGAAATTATACATGAAAAAAAACATCAAAAAGATTAATTACATGTAATGGTTCATGTAGCTAAGTTTCAAAGAATGAATCTAGATATTCCCCACAAAGATCTAGGTTAAAAAATTAGAACATTATGTTATTACTTTCATATCATGGCCATCTTATTTTTTTTAAAATACATGTCAATATCAACGTATTCCCTTTCCAATTTTATTCCATATTCAAAATCTTTAACAATATATAAAAAATTACTAAATTGAGGTATTTTATTACACATTGAAAAATTTTAGGGGAAATAGAAGGTTAAATCAGAAAAATATAATAGATCAAAAAAATCAAAAATCCCTTTTAAGAGTACCTTTATCCCCTATTTTAGCTGATACTTTCACTAATATTACATGTTCACATTGATAAAACGTTCAAAAATAATAATAATAACTTCATTTATTTTAAAGAACACGTATAAGGATATGTTTTACAGACTATATTGGTCTTTATAATTTAGATGAAATCCTCACTTGTGGATGGATGGGTGTCTTAGTTATAAAGGCATATATGAGTTGCATTTTCATAATCTGTTTTTCCAATAGATAGTCTACAATTATATTACAATTAAACACTATTAAAATTTTCTATAGTACTATATATCAATAATTTTTGAAGATAAAAACCTATAAAAATAATTTTACTCATTAATCATCATATCATTTATACATAGAAGGATTCATTTGAATAAAAGCAATATTCAATAATAATGGACCAATTATTTATAATGTATAAAAAAACTTACATATGAAAAATTATTATTATTACCCATATTACAAGAATGAAATTCTAAAATCTAATCAAATATAATATAATTTCCATTCTTTTATTACTTATTCTTTTTGGTTTTTTAAGAACCATTGGTTACTCATTTTATTCATTTGGGATACTCCAAATAATTATTTTTTTATTTATTGCATGGAACTCTAAAAATTGGACGAGAGATGGTGAACATTATCCCTTTTTATAAACTAAATTTTAAATTTTACAAATACAAATAATGTTACAGATTATATATTATGCTTGAATGAAAACAATTTATGATGAAGTGGTTTTCAAATCGTCAAAATCTCGGTATGAGGATTGACTATATGACAAATAATCCTACCTATTTCAAAAAACTGAAAATTATATGGGTATATATAAAATGATTCCACTATGAAAACAAATATAAATACGAATTAATTATTTTTCTCAACGTTTATGTAGTGTTTGAAATAAAATAGTGACAATTTTTATGGTATTTATGTTTTGAAAATTTATAAAATATATTTTATTTCATCAACAAAATAGCATCCCTAAAAAGGTATTTCAAATGATAATTAAAATTTAATTTAGAATTTTTATAATCTTTTTTTATTTATATTTCTTCAATACTACTAGGATTATCGATACTCAATGTTATAAAAAATTGAAATATATTTTTTTAGGATTGATTTTATAGGATAAATGGTGTCAAAATGTTAGTATACATCATGAAGAGGTGATTTCCTATCATGTTTGATTTTTTTTTCAAATAAATCATAGTGAGTTGGTTTATCTACTAATTTATTAGTTAGTATTATTTTCATTTTAGCTAGTTATTATTTAGTTAACTTTAATATCATTTTATCTATTTCTTAATTAGTTATTTTTTACAGAGTTCAAGAATATGTGATTTCCCACATATTTTTTCCTAAGAATTCTATTCATATAGAGTGAATGAAAGGCATCCATATTGATTTTGGGATCCCTTATGAAGTCTAGAATAATTTCAATAGATATGTCAATTTGAATTTATTTTTCTCTAAGGATTTTCTTCTTATAAATACAATAAAAAGCCTCCATACAAATTTTAGGGTCCTTCATGATGGTTAAAATGGTATTTCAGCATGAAATAAGGACCTTGAACTATATATGGAGGATTTTTTTCTTTATTAGAGCATAATAATTTTACAAAAAACAATTCTCAATAAAGGTATTGTCAATGATGACATACTGAGGTTTTGTTTAATATTCTCTCCATAGATATGTAAGTTCTTTATTTGGTTTTGTGATATTTAGTAGTGATGTAATGAATTATATTTTGGATCGATCAGTTTTTAATAATATACAGGTAATAACCAACATCATATTAATATAATACAAGGTGTGATCAGTATGAGTAGAAGTGTGTGGTTTTAGATTAAAAGTGATAATTTAGTTAAATAATGTGTGTCACTCAACGAGGACCAAGGGAACTAATTCATATTTTTTATAATTTAGGAAAATGATCCACAAGCCATTTTTTATGTGTACCAGTCATTTTTATATCAATATGATAAATATAGTGACTATTTTGAATCAAATTACATGTTATTATTTTTAAAAATGATTTTATATAAAATCATGTGTCACTTATATAAAACATAGAAAAATATATTTCTTTAATATTTTGGTAAAATGATTTATATATCACTTTTTCATGTTGAAATTTAACACACATTAATCTAACGTATCATTTCCTTGATATAACTCAAAAGCTTAGAAGTGAAAATTTAGTTCAAAACCTATTTCAATCACTAAAAACTAATCAAAAATGATCGGACTATATTGATACATTATAAAAATAATAAATAATTCATTTATGACATTTATAAATCAACTTCAATCAATTGGATACATAGTGTACCCAGTACAACTCAAAGTGTGTGTTTTCAGTTTAAAATTATCATTTTGGTTCAAAACATGTATCATTAACTGACATTGAATAATATTCACTCATAGTGTCTTAATACTTTATGAAAATTATTCCTAATTCATTTTTACTATGTTGGAATTGGTCGTACATCAATATTATTGATAATGTTCCTTGTAAAACTGAACATGTGTGTTTTTATTTAAAAGTAAAATTCTAGTTAATAATACTTTGGTATTGTTAAAACCAATAAAAAAATATTTTATTATCTTTATAATTTAATAAAATTATATATAAATAATTTTTAACTATATGAATAAATGAAGTTTCAATAAAACACACGGTGTGCCTGGTATGACTCAAAGTACATGTTTTTAATTCAAAAATTGTTATTTTAGTTAAAAACATGAATTACTAACTGAAAAATAAAAAATCACATATTTTTTTTTATTACCTGATGAAAAATATCCTAAATAAACTATTTACAAATAATAATCAATCATGCCCCAATATGAGACATGGTGTAACTAGTATGACTCAAAGTGTGTGTTGTCTATTTAAAAATGATATTTTATTTAAAATCTAGTTTCTCTCAAAAAACCTAATAAAAGACACTCATATGGTCTTTATAATTTCTTTATATGATATATATGTCATTTTTAACATATAGGTTTTATTTAAACATCAATATGGTACATAGTGTGATTAGAATGGCTTAAAATACATGTTTTCAATTTCAAAATGACATTTTAGTTAAAATATGTCATTCAATGAAAACTAATAAAAAATTATTTATATTTTCACTATATTTAATGAAAATTATCCATAGGTAATTTATAAATATTATGAATTTTCCTTAGAGTAATATGAAACATGATATGAATGGTATGACTTAAAGTGTGTGTTTTTAGTTTAAAATGAAAATTTATTAAAAACATGTGTTACTAACTAAAGGCTAATAAAACAAACTAATATTGTCTTGATACATTAGTAAAATGATTCGTATGTCATTTTTGATATTTTGGAATCATTATCAAATAAATTTTACACAATTTTTGGTTTTAATTAATCAAAGTGCATATTTTTATTTGAAATTTGTATTTTAGTTCAAAAGTCATATGACATAATAAAACTGAGAAAATGAATTCAAATTATTTTGATAAATTAAGATAACAATTCATATTTTATTTTTGATGTTTAGGAATCATCCTCACCTCAATATGACACGTTGTGTGACATGTATGACATGAAGAATTTGTTTTTAGTTTTAAAGTGACATATTTGTTAAAAATAGATCCAATCACAAAAAAAATTAGTAAAAACAATAAGATAGTCTATTTACTTCATTAATATATTCTATAAATAATTTTCGATGTGTAAAAGTTAGGCATCTTCCAAACTAATAAATAGTGTGATTAGAATGACTCAAAGTATATGTTTTTATTTACAGTTTAATGTTTAGTTCAATAAAAGATAGTAAACTAAAACAAGTTAGATATGATCATATTGTCTTGATAATTTAGGAAAAATATCCCTAAATTATTTCTGATTTTTATGAATCAATTGAATATCAATATAATATGTGGTTTAACCGGTATGACTCAAACTGTGTGTTTTGAGTTTAAAATTGTGATTTTAGTTAAAAACATACACAAATCACTAAAAACCTAGCATTCACACTTGAACCACCTTTATACTTTTATAAAAAAATAAATAAAATATTTTTTATGTGTAAAAATAATCTACACATCAATATGACATATCGTGTTCCCAGTATGACTTAAAGTTCATGTTTTTAATTAACATTGTCATTTTTTTAAAAACATGCATGACATACTCAAAATAAATAAAAAATTATCAAATTGACTTTATAATTTATGAAAATTATTCATAAATCAATTTTGATATATAGAAACAAACCCCACGTCAATCTAACTCAGGGTGTGTCTTATATAACTCAAAGTGCATATTTTTTGTTTAAAATTGATGTTTTAGTTAAAAAAATTTTCACTAATATTAAACTAATAAAAACATTCATATTGTTTTTATAATTTTTTAAAATGATTCATATGCCATTTTTCGAAGTGTTTGAATCAAAAACACATTATTTTGATACACTGCATGATTGGTATGACTTGAAGTGTGTGTTTTCAGTATAAAAGTGACATTTTAGTTAAAAACATACCTCACTCACTCAAAAATAATAAAAAAGATATAGTTGGTCATGATATTTTATAAAAAAAATTCATAAGTCATTTTTAATATATAGGTATTACATTAACATCAATTTGACAAATGTTGTAGTCGGTATGACTCAAATTTCATGTTTTTAGTTTAAAAATTACATGATAGTTAAAAATGTGTCACTCAATGAAAACTAAGAAAAATAACCCTTGAATATTTCGGATATTTTAGAAAAATGGTTCATAAGTTTTTTTTTGAGGAGTAGGAATCATCTGCGCATCCATTAATACATATTGGGACCCATATGACTCCAAGTGCATGTTTTCAATTTAAAAATTACGTTTTAATTAAAAATGTGTGACACTAACTAGAATAAATTAAAATGAACTCATATTATCTTGATACGTTAAGAGAATTATCCATATGTCATTTGTGATGTATAGGAATTAGATTCATGTCAATATGACACACGGTATGGACAGTATGACTCAAAGTGTGTGTCTTTTTAATTAAAATTTAAGTTCAAAAGATGTGTGACATACTCAAAACTAATCAAATGAATTCAAATTATTTTTATATTTAGGGTAGTGATCTATAAGTCATTTTTTGACGTGTGGGGATCTATCACACCTCAATCTAATACACAGTGTAACCAGTATGACTCAATGTTTTTTTTAGTTTAAAAGTGGTAGTTTAGTGAAAATCATATGTCACTCGCCCAAAAGAAAGTAAACAAATTTTGATGGTCTTAATACATTAGTAAAATGATCTATAAACTTATTTTATATATATGAAACTATCTCATGTAAATCTGAAACTTGGTGTGGCTGGTATAACTCAAAGTATGTGTATTTTGTTTAAAAGTTACATTTTAGTTAAAATTATGTTTCACTCCCTAAAGAACAAGAAAACACAATCAGATTATATTGGTATTTTAGTATAAAAATTCATAAATAATTTTGGATGTATAGGAATTTTATGAACATCAATCCAAAAAATGGTGTGGTTAGTATGAATCAAATTGAATGTTTTTATTTAAAATTAACATTTTTGTTCAAAAAATGTGTCTCATACTCAAACCATGGAAAATTTCTTTAGACTATCTTTATACATTAGTACATCGATCTATAAATAATTTTGGATTTGAAGGAATCAAACCTATATTAATATATCACACAATAAACCTAGTATGGATCAAAGTGCATGTTTTTAGTTTAAAAGTGACATTTTATAAATTCATTATATCATATTTATGATTACTCTCTTTATATATTCTATTACTAACATAAATATTTTTTTCCTTATATGGACACTATTTTGTTCGAGCTGGGGTGGTCTGTACAGAACTTGGTAATGTGATCCAGCACTTTTGGAAGGGGTTCCAAAGGTTGTGGAAAAGTGTTTTTGAAATTGTTCATGTTAGTAATAAATTGTACATACCAATGTTTTAAAAACATTTATTCATTTTATAGTGTTTATTCTATTTTATTTTGATTTAAATTTAATTTAAATTAAATTTTATTTTATTTATTTAGTGTACTATAAATTGCAGCATCACGCTTAGGAAATTGGGGTTTTTTCAGTGTTATTTTTAACTCTGGTAAATGTATCCTTTATGAATTCTAGAAATATAATTAGTAAAAATTATTTTTATCTACACCAAAAAAGTTATAACAAAATTCCTCCTAGATTAACGTTAAAACAGTGTAGATAAAGGGCCCACTTTATAAGTACATTTTTAACACCGATAAAGGAATCATTTATTAGTGTATTTTTTAGTGCACTTAAAATCCATTATATTTTAAATTCACTTACAATATGATTTATTTGTAGGTGCTAATGAAGTCATTTTATAGTTCAAATAAATCATGTATCTGAAGTTTTGTAAGCACTACTAAGGGATCACGGTTAATCAATATTGGCATTTATCAATGCTGAAAAAAAAATTATCAACTCAAGACATTTATCAGCGCTAATAGAAATGTTCTCGTAAAGGATTTCTTTATCATCACTAAAAAAATAACTAATAAAATTCAACCAATTATCAATTATTTTTTGTTTTTTGATAAATAATACATTTTATCGGTTCTTTAGTTTGTGCTAATGAAAAGCTATCATTTAACAGTGCTAAAAATCACTCATAAAGGGCACTACAAATAATTTAATTATTATATTCATATTTTTATATTTTTAAAGTATGATTTACATAATTATAAGTATATATAAATTAATATAATATATAACTTTTACTTATATAACTACATTATAATAAATATTATATTATTAATATTATTTTCATAATTGTATATTTAAAAATTCCTCATATTTATATTAATCAATAAAACTATTTAATAATATATTTAAAAACATTAGGAAGGTATATATAATTATAATATATTAAAATTGTATTTAAACTATTATATATATATATATATATAATTTTGTAAATATATATATATATTATACATATTTATATATATTCTTAAATATGATTTTTGTAATAGAAAATTTATATACATTTGTTTATTATTTAATACTTATTTGTATTTGTATATATAATTATAATTAAAAACTTTTCTAAAAGTGTATATGTATATATATATTAAAATATAGTGATATTAACTATAAATATTAATATACAAATACATTAAATATAGTTCACATTGAAAATTATATTTTTTTTTTACATTAAATAATTTAATATTAAAACATATTGTGTATATATTTATATATATGTATGTATGCATTTGTATATATGTGGATATGTCTACATCTATATGTGCATGTATTTATGTGTTTGTATGTGTGCTTATGTTTTGGTATATATGTGTATGAATTTGTATGTATGTTTATACATGTGTTTATATGTGTATGTATGTGTATGTATGTGTTGTATGTGTATTTATGTGTTTTTTTGTTCTTGTTTATGTGTATATATATAGGTGTTTGTTTTGTACATGTATATGTTTGTGTGTGTGTGTGTGTGTTTGTGTGTGAGTTTATTATGTATGTGTATGTACATGTCCATGTCTGTGTATGTGTTTGTGTTTATATGTGGATATATATGTATATATGCATGGGTGTGTATATATGTGTATGTTTATATAAAATGTGGATGTGTATGTAGTATGTGAATGTAATTTTAAGTAATTTTATGTCTATGGATGTGTATATATGTGTATATATGTGAGTATATGCATCTGTGTGTATTTGTGTGTATATGTATGTTTATGCATGTCTGTGTTTTTGTGTGTGTGTGTGTCTGAAATGTGTTTGTTTGTTTATATGTATTCTCGTATATCATTATATAGTAGGAAAAATCATTTTTTTCAATTTGGCATATCTCACAACAATATATATATATATATAAACAGATAAACATATACAAACACACAATCATAGAAAAATACATTTGGTTTTTCAAATGTAATTAATTTAATTTTATATAGAAATATAGAAATATACATTTAAAAATTTCAAAAAAAATTAATATTTATTTTTAAATTTTTAATTATTATTATTTCATATTTTTTATATGTTCTCAATTTATATAATTAATATTTATTCTTTTTTTAATACTTTTGTATAAAAATATTTATATAATAATTATTTGTTCATTTTTTTAGTAATTTATTGAAAATATTTTGTAATTAAATTACATATTTATTAATTCCATATTTTTATTTTAATATGTATTCATTTTTTATTTTTCATAATGATATAATTAATTATATTTATTCATTTATTAATATTTTTTATAATTTATTCAATTTTAATAACTATATTTTTTTATTTTTCATTATTTATTAATTTAATATTATTCATTCATTATTATTATATCCCCATTTCTAATATTTTTTAAATTTACTCAATTTCTATATTTAATAAATTTTTATAATTTTATTTTTAGGTGTTTTTGTATATTTTTTATAGTTATTTATATTTTTTAAAATATTAATATTTTATACTTTTAATTTGTATATAATTTATATAATTAATTTTTATTTATTTTTACTATTGTATATTTGTATTTAAGTCTTTATACAATTATTATTTATCTATTATTAATAAGTGATTTATTATAAATCTATTTTTCAGTGTAATATTTAATATATTTGTATTTTCATTTTAATGTTTATTCATTTTTAATATTTCATTAATTAATACAATTACAATTATTAGTTCATTTTTTTAATATTTTTCAATTTATTCATTTTAAATTATTAATTTTTATTAATTTTAAATATTCATTCTTTTTATATTTTTTAAAATTATTCATTTTCAATATTTATTTTAGTTACATATACTTTGTTTAATTTTTTAGAAATTTACATAACAACTATTTATTCTCTTTTATTTTAATATTTTTTATTAAAAAATTTATATAACTATTATTTATTCATTTTTAATTAGAAATTTAATATAAATATTTTTCAGTTAAATGTAATTTTTAATTTTTATTCATTTTTATTTTTATTTTAATTCTTTTTTGTTTAAATTTTTATAAAATAATTATTTATTAATTTTTTATTAGTAATTTATTGAAAATATTTTTTCATTAAATGAAATTTTTAATATTTACTCATTTTTATTTTAATATTTATTCATTTATATTATTTTTGAAATATATATAATTTATCCATTTTTAATATTTTTTGAGTACATAATTAGTATTAATAATCCATTTTTAATATTTTTCTAATTTATATAATTTCTATAATTTACTCCTTTTTTAATATATTTTTTTAAATTATATTATGAAAATTATTTATTTATTTAATATAACATATTAGTTTTTAATATTTTTATAATTTATTAATTTTTAATATTTTAGAAATTTATTAATTTTTAATATATTTTTTGCACTATAATGTAATTTCATAATTTTTATTATTTATTTTTATATATTTATTAAATTATTGTAATTTTTAAATTTATTTTGTAATTTTTATATATTATTAAATATATTCAATAAATTTGTACTTTATATGGGATAAATATAGCATTAATAATGCTATCCTTTTCTATGATAAATTTAACACTCATAAATCTATACTTTATGATTGCTTAGTTCTTCACTAATAATACTATAAATTGTCACTTATAAAAATAAATTTATGTTTTAATGCAAATAATGGTATCCTTTACTTATGATTTTCAATAGCCCTAATAAAAATCTTTTCGTTGTTATAAAATAACCTTACTAAAGATAAATGCTCCTCATGATTTTTAAGATTATTGAGGATGGCAAACTCTACTACACTCTCATTTGACATTTTGGATGAATCAAAATCCTCGAAACTAAAGGTATGCTATTTAGATCTTATTTTTGTGTATTTCTCAAATAATTTGGTTAATATGAGTTATGTTTTTTTGTTGTTCTTCCTGAAATTTTGTGTACCTGACTCCCCTTATTATCTTCTAGTATTGCTTCACCATTTTCCACTAAATGAGATTATCCTTTTCATATTGTTGCGGTAGTGATTCTTATTTTTTTATTCCCTTTTCTTCTATTTCTTCCATGTTTTGTCACACTGTTCCAGTTACCAACCCTTTATTGATTTCAAAATATATTTTTATTTAATGAAAATGAATGATTTTTTTAAGTTTAGTGCATATGTGGATTTTATTTGACGGAATGAGGTAATCTTAGATGAGATTTTGAAAATATTTATGGGTTAGAATGGTAACAATTTGGTTTGAAACCCACGGGTCTTATTTTGAGAGGTTTTTTGTTGGAAAAGAAATCTATAAAATTATTTTTTACCTATATGAGGTTTCATGTTAGATGTTTGAATTTACTTTTGTAAAATTAGTGTGTATGTAATGATATTTTAAATTAGTTTATTCTTTCTATTCTTTTATTACTTTTATGATTATTTCAAATCCTACATTTTCTAGGCTATTTTGAAATGGTTGATAAATTATTTTTTAAAGAACATAAAATGGGTCATCACACCTTATGTCTTCTTCATAATGTGTTTTTGAAAATCTAAAATTATTCATTAAAATGGGTTGTCATGCATTATGTATTCAAAAACTATAGAAATATGTATAAAAATAAATAAATTATTTTGAAGTATGATTTTATAGTGTATTCATTTTATATATACCCCAATACTGATGAAATTTTATAAATCCATAAGATTCTTATGCAAATTGTTAGTGAAGATAAGTGAATAATTTCCCTCGGTGAATCCATCAAAAAAATAGAATGACTTATTATACGTGTTCTTGGAATGAAAAAAATAAATTTTATTGTAATTTTATTCATATAAATCTTCATCTTTAAATGGTTTAGCATTTTGTTAATGCAATAACAATTTATATCAAATATTATGATTTTGGGTGTTAAAGAAAAGCCTTTTATGAATTTAAGATCATAACTTCTATTCATTTTTTTATTAAATAGTAATATTAATGAATCAAATAGGTTGGATATGAATTGAACATATATGGACTAAAATTATATGATAAAAGAGTACAAGGATGGCATTAAAGAGTTAATCAAGTCTGAAAAATATCATGCATATGACCATTATCAAATCCTTTTTCCATGTTTACATAATTTTTATTCAAGACCAATTAATCTAGAGGATTAGGAATAACACTTGATCTGGCATAGAATAGATCGAAGTTATAAATTTTTTACTAAATGTAGAGAAGTACTGAATGTATATAGTGATTATGATACCTCTACAGTTTATGAATCATCTGATATAATTACAAGTGTTAATGATGATGAAGATCATATCAAGGATATGATTCTAAGTGAAAATATTGAGGGTGATTATAATGAGGAAATTTTAATGAAAATTAAAGATAAACTTCATGATTTACCAAATATATTTTACAAGTTAAGTATTTTTTTAAAAAGATCATTGTGTACTAGTTGTACTAAATTTAAATCATTATCATCCACACTGAAGTAATACAATTTGAAATATGGAAACATATTGAGTGAAATGAAATTTACTAAACTACTTAATATATTGAATAATATGCTGCTATAATATAATGAGCTTCCTTACCAAAAGTATTCCACTAAAATAATGTTTCATTCAATTCATGTGCTATCTAAATTAGTGTAGATTATTTCATTAGGACTATAAATTACATAAAAATTTCCACTGCTATAATATGTCTCAATATAAGAAATATGAATTAGGTCCTTAAAAGTTTTATGGTAATTTACAATCATTCCAATGTTTAAGAACCATAATAAAAGTGAGGAGACTATAAGATAATGGACATGTTATGAAAATACCAGAAATCATGATGATAAACATAAACACCCAACAGACTCTCCTCATCAGAAGAAAAATGATAACCAGTATACTGAACTTTGAAATAATCCAAGAAGCTTATGTCTTGTGGTATCTAGAGTTAGATTGTATCCTCTTGGTGTACAATGTAGCACTCATAGTATATGGCCAGTAATGTTGTTAAATCATAACTTTCCAGCATGTTAATTCATGATGAAAAAAATAAATTATTTTTTCTATGCTTATATTAGGACCCAAACCACCCATTAATGATATTGTTGTTTATTTGGCATCATTTATCAAAGATCTAGATTTATTTTTGGATTTAAGTTTTAGGTTTTATAATGCTTATAGAAATGAAAATTTCAAATAGAGAAACATTTATCAAGGGATGAAAAATTACATTCATAATTTTTTAAATTTTTTAGGATATAGAATGAAAGGAACACTATAGTGTCCCATTTTTTAACCAAGTAAATAATCATTTATCTTAAAACATTCATCAAAGTCTATGTTATTAGAAAATCAAAAAAAAATTACCCAATTACGTCCTTATTTATCTTGGTAGATATCATTTTATGGGAATTTAGAATAAGTTACAATACCATATCCACTAACATGTGATCAAATATTTGATAAATTAAAGGACGTTGTCACAATTTTTGGAGTACCGTATTTGAAAAACCATAAAAAATCGATTTAAAAACATATCATTTTTTAATTATCATACTGTAATTTTATTTATATCATACCTCGTCTTCATATCTATAACATAAAAAACTTATGTGATATTGTAATTGGCATATTGCTAAATGACCCTAGAAAAATAATGGATGGAATTAAGGCTGGGTTCGACAAGATTTAAATGAGGATATATGAAGAGTTGGAATTAGTGAAGGCCTAAAGGTTAACTTTTCATCCACAAAAATTTTACACTATTTTCAAGAAATAGAGATATAAATTTTTAAAATTCATTTATGATGTTATGGTTCCATAGGGGTTTAAACATTATCACTGAAATCATTCAAATTAATTATTTAAAAAACTTACTAGAAATTATAAAGTTCAATTAGAGTCAAACACAAGGAAAGGATAGAGTAAGAGTGTGCAAAAAAAACAATAAAAAATAGAATTGATTCAGTGATAATGAGTGTGTGAAAATTATATGACAATATAGGTTGTAGTATGTATGAAATTAAGATAAGAGAAATAGTAATGTACGAGAAACAATTGATTAATTATCTAACTATATTGATATTGATTTATTTTTTAAAATAATTTTTTTCTTACTATAATATAGTCCTAATTTATTTTTATGATGAAATAAAATGTGTTTCAACATAAAATGATCACATGGTGATCAAAACAATATAGTAAACTCTCTATAGTAATTCTTTTTTCCATCAAGACAAATTAAAAAGGAATGTTTTATTATAGAGAACAGATTCATCAACCTTTTCCACTTTTCAATACATTGGTTGATGATCAAAGGTTAAATGTCCACTATCATCACCTCTAGGTATGAAGAATATTTTAGAGGTTATTACTATAAATAATGTAAATGATAACACTATTATAATGATGCCTCTAAAATCAATTTTGAATGTGACAGAAGAACAAAGAGAATGTCACAACCCGACCAAAAGGGACTCGAGTCACGACACCCCAAGCTGGCCTCTAATGGACCAGTGGTTGGAAACTGGCATTGAGTAAGCTATCACACACATGGGAGGCATTATCCTATGTTACCTTTATTCACTTACCCACATACACCATTATGAAACAATGTGTATATACATACAAATTGAAAAGAAAACTAAAATTCCTGTATACAACTATCCCTAACTAGAGTATAGTAGAAGTGAAAAATGGTAAAGATACACATCCACCAAAATAAAAGTTAGAAATTGTCCAACCTATTAATATAGAGGGGATCACTTTTAAACACCTATTGGTAATCTCCATGTTATGGCTATGGTAAAAACCATGTTCAGTCGAGCTACTACTCTATGCCTTCTGTAGGTCCTATTTTGACACCATTGAAGGACTAGTGGTCTGGAAAAGACACAACATGTGTGGGAAAATCTCATTCAGGGATGAGTATAAGAATGCTCATTTAGATCCAAAAAACCAAAACCAAAAATGGAGAAACTTTTATACATCAGTTAACTTGACCCATTAAGAGGGAACCTAAACGAGATAGAAACTTTATCTCGGGGCCATGCTCAACTAAACATGACTAGTCATCTCAACACCCCCAGCATATGAAAGAAATTAAACATACCATGGTACTCTTAGAACATAAACAGATATACTATAAATAGAATCTAATGTCTCAATGTACCGACCATAGATCATACATGGTAACCAACTTGGAGGTCCAACATAATTCTTGAAATCGTCTCATGATGTATGGACCTCAAAGAGAGCAATAGGCTCTTACTCGAGGCCCGAAGGTATAATCCTACATTGGATCACTACACCAAGATCTTGGCCACACTTAATAACTCAGATAATGAGAGGTAAAAATCATCAACAACTCATAGTTGATGATTCAACATAGACATCCCATATGGAACTCAACCAAGATATATCACTCAATTGGGAAAGTAAACCAACAACACAACTTGGTTAACCCTCATGGTACTTATCCACGAGGGCATGCTCAATGGACAGCTCCATGGAAGAAGTCACACAATGACTAAAAAACTCTAAAAATTCAGGTGGAGGATCCAACCCATGGTCTAATGTGGGACACTATAATCCCCAAATGGAACAAAAAACATAAACAACCCACCTATGAAAGGGTCAACATGCACATAGAGTTGGTTTTGGGGATTTTTCAAACTCCACCTGGGAAAATGTCATGGTAGATCACATAAGGAATAATCAGATCTTGATACATAGATTAAGGGAATTCACCCAGGGATCACTGGGGGAATCTTCCCCTATTATAACATCCACCGGTGTAGAGGATCAATGCCCAGGTAAATATTAGCCACACTGATTCCACAAACCCTACCTGCGAAACATGAAAGGAAGTGAGTATTATGTTCAGCCTCTTGGGGAAACACATGCTTCAAATACACTTAGTCTGGTATCAAAGAAGATAAGAAAAAATCACTCTATAATGTAGGAAACACCCATGATACACATATACAATGCACCCAAAGAGGGGTCAGAGTATAGTGAATAGGACATGATGTTGATACCCTCAATGAGAAAGAACTAGGGGCCCACTCAACCCTTCCATTATAAAAGTCACTGATAAAGAGAAAGGGGACCCACTCAACCCTTCCAGTGAAAGAATCAATAATCCAAATGTCCCAAAAATCATCACCTTCACACTGCATCTCTTAGACCAAAACGATGGACACTATTGCATTCTATGCGGAAAGCAACCCAGGATAGACTACACATGATCCTGAATACAATCTCTAAAGGAGGAGATATGAAAGAAAAAATATCTTAGAAAGATCCCAAAGAGGTACAAAGCATGAAAAGGGGCCACATGGCATGTGATCCGGCCCGAGAACCTAGGTGTGTATCCTTTCTACATGGTTTTCCAACCCATGTAGTAGTGCATGGCTTGTAGTGATAGTACATGTCATGTGCTGCTTCAACCATCCCCTGGATTTATTTCTCCTTCACATAGCATGGCCAGCCATGTCCCTTACAGGTTGTGCATCCCATACTATATAGCATGTTCCAGTTACATGGCCACCTAGTCATGTGGACTTCCCATGGCTGTGTACCAAACCTTGTGTTGGTGTAATTTGGTTATGTTCTTGGACACGGTCATGTACTATCACACGGTTCTAAGGTCGTTTGCCCTAGCCACATGAAAAGGGGTCACTACACAGCATTTCTCCCTAGGTACATAGCTTGTAGACCCCAAAACATCATCTTCCATGAATGGGAAGAACACATGTCATGATGTACTAGTTTACATGTCATGTTGATGGGAAAAATCCATCCTAAATTCTAATAAAATGGCTCGAAACGCCTCATTTCACCACAAAACACATAGATCAACCCATGATGGGTCCCTAGAAAGCAAAAAAGGGCTCTAAAACCATAAAATGATGCATCAAAGGGGGTTGAGACTTAAAACACAAAACCTCCTACCTTGATGGTGAAATGTTGAATATTTGGGTGTAGAATGATGCCTGGGACGCACAGATTCTTGATCTGGTGAAAATTGGAATACAAAATGTGATCAGTAAGAACATCCACAACTTGGTTCATCTATCGGTTCAAGAGAGATGTGGAGGTGGGAGGGGGATTGGTTCTCCTTGTGTGCACACCAAAGTGGTTGGGGGAGTGGGGTTATTGATTTAATTTTTATTAAATCAATAACCTCCATTAAACACCTCGTCCCTGACTTGCCTCCAACCTAACACTAGATGCCAAAAAAAATTCACTCCTAGGGTAAACTCGATGTTCTGAACTCAACCAAGGTCTCATAAATCTGATCTGAAAATATTCTCAAGATTTATTCACATTTCATGCAAAACTCTGGGCATGTGTTAAAATATATTTAATATTTTTAATATCACTGCACCCACTACCACATATTTGTGCAAGGGTAGCACTGTCCTTTGACAACCTTAAAAAACTCACTGATAATTGGGGACATTTATCAATACTAGCTAAAAGTATTGATAAATCTACCCTTTATCAGTGGGAAAAAAGTACGAATAATGGTTTACCCTTTATCATCACTTTTTTAGTGCTGATAAATGTTTTTAATAAAAAAATCTTATTAATTTATATAAAATTATTATATTTTTGTTCAAAAATAATGTTTATTTATTTAAATTAAATTAAATATGCATTTTTATCAATAATATAAATTTTTTAATAATACAAATATATATATTATTTTTAAAAAAGTATTTATATGATTATAAATATATATATATATAATTATAATATTATAATAAATTTTATTAAATAATAAATATATTTATTATATTTATAATTATACATTTATAATTAAATATTTATAATTATATATTTATAATTATATATAAATAATTTTTAAATATGTATATTTCTAATTATAATTATATATATATATATATATATATATATGTTTCCATTGAATTTGTATAATAAATATATTGATGAATGATTATAATTGACATTCGTATATTATGTATTCATCATAAATGTTCATTATGTACATTACAACTTTATTATTATTCATGTTATCCATATATGTGATGACTCGTTTTTTATGATCTATAACAAAAGGGTCCAAGAGCCAAGCGAACCTCCTCCAACCAAAATTTATTGAAAAATAAAAGAAATAAGATGGATTAGAGAGAAGTATAGGGAAAACAAAGGAAAATTCCTCATCCAATAATGAAAACTAAAAATGGGAAGAACTAGGACCATCCCCACAATCATGATCAGCGAAATGATCAAAAGATTCTCATTCTGATTGTGAATTCTTTTGATTGAAAAGCTGAGTACTTTACCTTGAGTTTAACCTGCTCCAGAGTGAGCTCCTTGAAAAATGACCTAGTAGACTGGCCACAACCATGTGTACTAAACCAATAAACTCTTTCATATCCACATCCATAGTTTTTTGGATTCCTACGACATTTCCTTTTCTTAGTTTTTTATAAATCCCCTTCTGGACCATCCCCCTTAGAAAAAATGAGTGGCTTCTCCATCAACTCATTAATGACCCTTAAAGCATAACCCAAAGCATCTTTCTCTCTGATATCATTTTCAATTATCTCCATTCTATCTATGGACGGTGATGGATGCTTATCAATAACTTTTCTATTACTAATCTTAGTGGATTTTTGAGAAACTTGATCAAACTCCAAACTGCCCTCAAATACATCAAGAACATTCCCAGCAATAATATTGGACCATAGATTCTTTTTACCAGTGCACTATAAATTTTTTGTAACCCCTTCCTCCACTCACCTAGTAGATAAGTCACCATCACCTTCAAACTACACAATATGCTCGTACAAAAAAGAAGAGGTAGGCTCATTTCCTACAACAATATTACTTTCCAAATTCTTAAAACTATCATATCTTGTATTCAAGACAAAAGAATTTAGTTGAGAATTATCATGCCCTATAAAAATACCAAGATTATCACTCTCTGGCTGCTAGAGTAAGATGCAACCCCTGCACAGCCATTACCAGAAGTACTCTCCACCAGCTGCTCAGAGTTATAACCATTCGCATACTATTTATCAAAAATCACAGGATTAATGCCTTTCATCGCAGTATCATCATTTTATCTCAAAGAAATATCCACACCTTGACTAGTGGGATTCCTTTTCTTCAGTGTTTTGAAACATATATTTACCTCATCTTTGTGATTTTGGAAGATCGCACATATGCTCGATCTCCTACAACTTGGAACATCGTGAACAATGATATTTCAGATTGAGCAAAATCAGGGAACATTTTCATCCTCAATTTTAAGATTGTGATCTTGATCATCTATTGAAAGAGAAACCATATTTACCAAGGGACAATAGAGATTCCCTTTAACCAAAAATTGTGTGAAATGTATAAATCTATCCAATTTGGTCTCATAGTCTATTTTGATAGGAATCCCAATAGAAAAAATAAATGTCCTACAGTATTTTAGGGTGACAAACAATCCCATTCAAACCAGAAAATTTGATCCAAAGATATACAGAATAAATACCTACATCTAATGGAATAAAATATTTGTCCAATTCATGGATGTGAATGAGTCAGATCATGAGGTGCATGGAACAAAAACCCTAGGCCTTGGACATTCTTTCTTCGGATGAGAAAAGGTAGTGATAAACCCATAACCTAATGAGACACACTTTCATTTAGAGAAATCCCATATATCTGATGGGAGTTTTTCAAGAACCACAATTTTCCATGGCTTTGATGCCCACTTAAAAATCAATCAACCAATGATAGATAGTTCACCTAATTTCATCTGATTAGAGACCGCAATCAGATCCACCGTTAAGTGCACCACATTACCTCATATACAAAAAGAGAAGTTAATGGATCCCCTGAAGATAAGGGAACAACCTCCCATATCATCACCAGCCAGAGTAGAATCATTATCATAGGAATATTTTATATCAATGCTAATAGAAGGCGAGACATCAGATCCAGAATAGCAACTGCCAGCCAACAATACTATAGCCACTATCGACACCACAGCCACCTTCGACAACGAATTATGAAAGGAAGAAGGACCCTTAGGAGAATGGTGGCATGAACCATGGAAGTATATATGTGCAAGTCAAACTTCCTCAGATCAAGGTCAGCCATCATATTCGATCGCTATGCCATCAAAGAACCCTAGGAATCACCATAGTCGAGAGCTTCTTGTAACGCCATCTCTTTAAATCTTGATTTATAATCTATACTTTAATAGGTATATGATTCATTCATGTTATACCCATTAATCTATTATATTCTGATAAATACATATAAAAAATACAATTATTTGTAATTAGAATTGTAAAAAAATATAGATATATTTCAATAATTAGAAAATTATAATAAAGTTATTAATTATATATATTTATAAAAATATGTGTAATAAATACCGTTATTATAATTTTATAATTATTTAAATAAATAAATATTTATATATTTATAGTTACAATTATAAATAATTAAAGATATATTTAAATAATTAAAAAATTATAATAAATATATTTATTATATTTATAATCTTTTAAATATATATAAATAATATATTAATTATATATATTTATAAAATTATTAATATAAAAATTATTTTTTTTATAATTTTATAATTATTTAAATAAATTTATGTAAATTTATAGTTATATATATAAATATATATATATATATATATTTATTATTTATTATTAATTTATTAATTATATATATTTATTATATGTAATTATAAATCAAATAAACATATTTATTATAATTTTATAATTATAAAAAACTACTTTTTATAATATTTATAATTTATAAATATATATAATTATATAAATATTTTTATTATATATATAAATATATTTATATTTATATTTATTTATAGTTATAATTATAAATAAATGTTTATTGATTTATTATATATACACTTTTTAAAATATATATATAATAATATAAATAAATTATTAACATTATATCATTATCAGTGCTAAAAAAGAACTGATAAAGGTATGTTTTATGAGCCCATTCTATTTTATCACATATAAAACATACCTTTATTAGCACTTTTTAAGTAGCTTTGATAAAAGCATTACCCAATTTTAGAAATAAAACCTAACAGTCGGCTTCTTATCTAACACATTTCAAACACTCACGGAATCCGATTGTCATCACGTAAATGTATCGCTACTCTTGCCAAAAATTGCTAGCACCACTCCTCCGCTCTCACCCAACCGCACTATCATAGCCTCGTGGCAGTGCCATTGTTGTTGAACCCCACCGTTGTTTCACACAACTCTCCCCCAACTGCAATGCCCCAATGCTGCCACTCCACCACACTTCTGTAATACCGCCATCTCCCCCTGCCATGTTGTTATCCCTCTATGCCCAGTCTCCCTTCTTCTCCTTCACCATCATCATTACTGCCTACCTTCTCGCCATCTCTCCCACCATCGTCGTAGATAATATTGTTATCATTGGTTTCTAACCTACAATATTTTTTATGTAGGGATGTTTTTAAATTTATATTTTCATAATGTTCATCATTCTTGATGATTCTTCTAATAGTTGTGATATTCCCCATTGGTTTTGATTTGGTGTATCCATTCATACCATAGATAGGAAATTCATTTCTTTGTATCCAAATCCTACACAAAAATAGTAATAGTCATTGTAAACATATTATGAATAGAAAATATTTCTCATGTATTTTTTTTCTCATTAGCCATAATGTTTTTCTAATCTATCGAATACATTTTTTTTGTCCCATATATACAAAATAATAACCCCAGATATTTAGTGTATTTCTTATGCCTTTTCATCGCCATATTTTTTTTCTTATTATCTTGTGAGTTACTAAATAAACCTTTTCAACAAATTGGTTCATTGAGAATTTTCTTTAACTATTTCCAATTTTTTATTATAATCATTACTTAGGTCTAAATTTCATTTATATTGGAACTAATTTGTTTGTCTATAGGTATCTACCTTCTATGTATATTCCTAATATACATATTTTTTATCTTTAATATCCCATGCACAAGATCATTTTTATTCTATTCTGAGAGTTAGACGCCTCTCTTAATCATCAAAATTTGTTCACAACTTCATTATCATTAATTTTGAGTTACTTTATTCTATATACTAGATCCTTCAATAATTTTTTTAGGCCATCAGTTATCTAGGAACATTATTCATTCATAATCCATACATCAACCACATTTACGGAATATTCATAATTTTTTAATTTATATTTTTAAATATCCATTTTTCATATTGGTTTTTTACAAAGTTTTTTATTGGAAAAAGAACTTGGATTATTTAAAAACTCCATTTTATTTCCTTTTTTATACTTTAAATTTTAATTTCCTCAAATTATATTTTGAGTTCAATTTTAAGATCGACACTTATCTCAATTCCATTGATCCGCCCATCATGTTTTTCATCTTGTGACATATCTATAACCCCCACCATGAAATTATTTTATAGTTCTTTACATTCTATGACCTCCCCTAATATTTCATCTAATTTTCCTAAGAATGATTACCTCATGTTTGTTAAGAATTTCCAAATATCCTTTCTTGAAATAGCAGAGGATACTCTGGATCCTCTTCACACGACATTGCAGATGAGGTGCGATGTTCGTCGACTCTGACTCCCTACCTTTTTACGACTTCATTTTGATCCTCCGCACATTGATGCATGCAGGACCTCCATCCCTCATAGATCCCATCACTGTGAGTCCATTGTGATCGCTTTGAATCTCCCAGACCCTATCACTTGTGGTCGGGATCAATTTCAATGAAGCAACCCAATGTATAGTTTGGATTTTTGTTGGTGAAACAACCCCCTTCGCGATGAGGTGGTTCATATATTTAGATACTGACTCCTTCGATGTTTATCTTTATGTCATGTAGTATGTGTGGGGGATTTATTTAGTGTGGGTTTTCCATATCTGTCTCTGATTTTGTGTTTTTTCTTCTTCCCCTTCATGTATGGGTAGCTAGTGTATTTGAGACTAGGGAATTGTTTGTTATCCATTGTTAGTACACATATGTAGATGGCAGATGCAGGAATGCTTGGTACTGACGATGTCCTCTCCTCATCAGTTCTGATTTCTAGTTTCCTTCAGGGTTAGAACAGATAGAGCCAAATTCTTCTCCTGTGTCAATACAAGGTCGTGGAGGGAGACCTCAAGAACATTCAGTGAGTGAGAAATTTCCTTTCCTGTTTTCCATTGATTCATTTTTTGGTCCTTTGGGGTTCTATTTTTGTGTTCCATGGTCTAATAACTTAATTTTATGATTCTACTATGCTCTTTTGTCCTTTCCCTTCATGCATTCCACCACATTGGGTTGGTTCCAAGGTTTCATTGGAAAAGTGGGATGGTGTTGGTGGAACTAATGATTGCATTTCTGATCATGGAGGATCTTGAGTTTGGTTCTCACTTAGCCACAAAGTGATGGTCTTGCAAGTTTTTGTGGTGTTTTTTTGGACAGGGTTGGTCCTAGACATGGTTTGTTTCCCATCCCGTTAATGGTTCTTCATGATGATATGATGGTTCTCACTTATCCATAAATTGATTAATATGGTGGGTTCTCACTTAACCAAAAAGTGTTTCAAAAATAAAAAAAAACTTAATTTTCAGTTAGTCATTATTAGTGATAAAGTAATGACAGTCTTCTTGTTTATCTACATGATTCACCTCTTCCATCAAAAAAATTTATAATTTCTCCTCTAAAATTTAAAAAACCAACTATCCTAGATTAAAATTAATGAACAAAATCTCCATGGATACTACATTCCATCCAATTATTATTATTACTTTTCATTCTTCCACAATTTCTTGAATGATAATATCAAAAGGAATGATTAATTTCCCTTCAAAGACCAGGACATCATCCTAAATTCCAATGACATACTTTATGTACATGTCCTATAGTTCAACAATAACATATATTGTATTTGGATTAATTTTCTTGAAAATATTTTGCGTTATAGGCGCGATATCCCCTTATAAGTCTGAAAAGGAATTCTAGAAAGTTCAAACACTAATATTGCATGGAATAAGAATGATTCATGGATCATGATGTTTTAGTGGAATATTTATTTATAAAATAACATAAAAAATCCTATCTTTGAAAAATCTATCATATATCTTCTAATTTATTTTTATTATGAATGAGTTCCTTAAAGAACTAGGCACGTGATGACTTTTGTGAGATTTCAATAGTGAATGGGATGTTGATGTACAATTGGTTGAACATTTCCATTAATTTTTTATATTAATCTTAATCCGTTCCATTGATCATCCTCATTATAAAGGGATTATGTTTCATTTACAAATATACTTTAGTGAGATTTGATGTGTCTTTCTCAGTCCTTGATACATTATCTTATTTATATTATATTTCTTGTATATCGTGTTCCCTTTATTTTTATTTATCATTTGTATTTTCTTTATATTTAAATGATTATTGTTTTTAAAGAGTTTATTTGTTATAATTATGCCTATTCATGTGTTAGTTCCCCCTATCCCAAGGAATAATTGGTCCCTCTACCAACCTCTACTCACAGTGTAGAAGAATAATGACCTTATGTATGTTTTGGTTCTGTTAATCCTGAGGAACAATAGGTTTCTCAACTTATTGTTGCTCCCAATGTTGAGGTACAATGATCATCTGCACATGAAGATGCTACCACTTCATAATAACAGATTGAAGATGTTCAATCCAAGGAAATGGTATGTGATTAAGGAACATCGACTCAGAAAAAATGGGATCACAATAGTTTTATGGTGTTAGAAAGAATCATTAAGGTGAAATTTTAAGGCATAAAATATGAGGTTCGATGGAAGGTTCATGGAAAACATGTTTACCCCCAATAAGGCCTTGTTTAGTAGTTATATTGGAATCATCACTCGGTAATGTGTGCTAATTAAAGTATATTCTTGGAACCATGTTGTACCTGTACTTAAGACACTGATGTGGGAAGATATTATAGAAACATTATGATATCATTTCTTTATTTTACTGAAAAAATAACATAATGAAACATTGAATTACTCTACATCATCTATTGTTGAGTGAGTTTATAGTATATAAATCCCATAATAAATGTGTATTAATGCTTTATTTATGGATTCATATAGGTTTTCACACAATTATAATGATACGTCATCTTATAGATTCTAAAGGGAAAATAAACTCACACTCCCCACTTATTTATGCACACTTAATAACCTAAGAACCATGGGATATGTTTATTGGATATTGTATAGAAGTGTATTTTTAGGTACATTGAGTCTGGTAATATGTATTTTTATGATATGTGTATTCATTACATTGATTGACAATTTTTCATTTATGAAACAAAAACTTATTATTGAAAATATGGAATGGGAAGAAAAACCAACAAACACATATCATAAAGAAATTATGGGGTATGTTTCACTTGAAAAAAATTGGTTCATATTTTAAATCTATTGTAATATTTTTATGTGGTATAAAAGAAAAACTTTATTATGTTCCTTTGTTTATATGTAGATTAATGACTAAAATCTAAAGACACTCCCATCCCACACCACGTTCTATGGAAAGAGGCAGATGTAAATAATGATAGGATATTAATATATGAAAACATACTAAAAATGTAGGGAACATGTTTAATGATGACATAATAAAAAAAATCTTTAAATATCTGTTACACAACAATGATTACTTATTTTCCATTATATTATATCTAATATAGTCATAGGAATCGGCAATACCAATACTAAATGAAAACTTACTATCGGTGGGTTTGAAGTGGCCAAAATAGTATGGCCATGTAAGAGGTTCGGGTTTTGGGTGACACCCCGAACATATATCGAGAAAAAAATGAGGTCTATATAGATATAGAAATCGTAGAGATGAAAGAAAGAATATCTTCCCTCAAATAAAAAATTCTTTAGCTTCCTGAGTTTCAATAAAATGTTATAGGGTGAAGAAAATGGAAGAAGAAAATCAAGAACAACCATAGCATGAAGATCCCCAACCACCCTCCCGACCCCCCCAGCTTTGAGGAAATTAATTCCCCTCAAAGAAATGTATTAGTTTAGGTAATAAATATTCTAATAATTTTTTCTATGAAATGTAAATTAGAAATGCACTGATACCTAACCTATATTTATTTTATACAAGGGGAAGATAAATTTGATTCATATCAATCAACACACACCCATATCCTTGTAGTGAGGGCTACAATTTTTAATGTCCAAGAAGATAGAATAAAAAATATACCCCTTCCAACAGGTCGTGTGAGAGAGGTGATTAGCATATCTCATGGGCTACACACTGAGCTTCATATTCCATTTCATGGAGAAGATATTCATATGTTTGACCATGCTGTTTGAATATTCATTTCATGGTCATCATATATTGTAAAAAATCAAAAAAGGTTATTCATTTTAAAATTATTTTCCATGATAAACTTTTAATAATTAATGAAAAATGGTCTGAACTGATGAATATTATTATATACGGACACAGGAAAGGATTAAAATGAATGGTTGACTAAAAACCACATAAAGGATCAACCAACAAATCAAAAATATCTTTTGAAATCACATTTACCCCACCCATTGAATATCTTCATTTACTAACAATGATGGTTCATGTGGATACAATGTTACAAAGTGGTAGTAGTCACGTAGTTGATTTTGAAGAAAAAATGTATGTAAACGAAGGTACTGACTACATTGTTTTGGAGAATGTAAATGAAATCCTCATCTACAGATGGCTAGAATCCTTAGTTATAAATGTATATATGAGGTATTTTTTCATGATTTAATTTTTTGAAAGATTATATACTATATTAATTATGACTAAATACATATCATATTTTTTTAGGTATATATATCAATACCAAATGAAGTTATTTTCCAATAAAATTAAATTTTGAATCATTAGTCCCCATGTCACCTCTTTAGAACAAATAAAAATATAATCTTAAAATTTGATAAAATAGTGGAAAACCTTTCTAAATCTTATTAAATAAAACCTAAGGATGACATACACTTCTTAATACGAAAATTTCAGGGGTAAAAATATACAATTTAATCATATAAAATATATTTTCCTTTATATCATTATTTATTCCTTATTGTTTTTTTATAAAATATTGGATGCTCAATGCAGTCAATTTAGATACTCCAAAGATTGATTTCCTAGACTCACTACAAGGATTACCAAAAAACTGACCAAACATGATAGAGTCTTTTAATTTGTAATACACTATAACCAACATTTTAGAACTAAACATCATGTTATAAAAATTATATTATGTTTTATTTATGATTCAATTATTATAGGATAGTGTGTGAATATCATCTAAATCATGGCATGAGGACAAGAATTTCACACAAAGACCTAGAAAAGTAATACAACTGGATAAGTATTAGGGTATATATAAGAATATTTCACTATCCAAACACATTTCAAAACTAATTAATAATTTTCCTCAATGTTTATGATGTTTCTAAAACAAACAAATGTATAATATTGTGGTTATTATTTTTGTAAATTTATGAGCAATATAATATTACATAAAAAATCCCCAAAAAGATATTTTCAAAGTTAATTACTATTTTAATTAAAATATTTAATATTCCTTTGTGTATTTATATTTTTACTATAATACAATTATTGTAGGAAAAATTATATTCATTAGATGATACACATTTGTTTAGAAATGACTAAGCATCATACATTATCTTAGAATGTAAAAAAAATAGCATGATGATGTGACTTCAATAGAAGTAATGGATTGTTTCATATTTATATTTTATTTTATTTTTTTGTCTTACTCTAATAATAATTGTTTTCTTATATAGGATAATTCTTTTTTTCAAGTTTGGTTGGTTTGTTTTAAGATACTCATTCTCATGAGAGATGGACTTCTAGGCTGCAACTCAGAAATCAATGATAAGGTAATGATTTTTTAAATATATTTTTTTTCTTATAATATTATGTATTCCAAATAGTAATAACATAATATAAATTAAATTTTTTACTACTGATGAAGACAATGTATTCTATAAAAGTTTTCTCCCTCAAAACCTTGTCACCCATAAAATGTTGACATTTATCACCTTCCTTCAAATAAAGTACAGGGAACTTAATGGAAAATGATAAATGCCAACAATTTAGTGTTTCTAGTTCGAGAAATAAAGAAAATGGAAAACAAGTTACCACTGACATTTGGGATTTTTTTAAGAATTTGTTACATGAAAGAATAAATCGTACCTCATTATGATATATGGTGTGTCTGGTATAACTCAATGTGTATCTTTTTATTTAAAATTGACACTAATTTTAGTAAAAATAAGAAGTCACATAATGAGAACTGATCAAACACATTTGTATTATTTTTATAATTTATGAAAACAATCCATGAGTTATTTTAGATGTGTAGGAGTTAACTTCACCTCAATATGATACATGATATCCATTGAACTACTCTGATTGTGTCTTTTTATTTAAAATTGACATTAATTTAGGTAAAAAAGAATAAGTAACATACTGAAAATTTAGAAAATACATTCAGATTATTTTTGATAATTTTGTATAGTGATCTATGAGTCATTCTTGATGTGTAGGACTCAACCACACCTCAATCTAACGAACAGTGTGACTGGTATGACTAAATGTGTATGTTATCAGTTTAAAATTGACTATTTAGTTTAAAACATGTCACTCACTAAAACCTAATAAAATATGCTCTCATTGTCTTGATAATTTCTAACAGGAATTCATATGTCATTTTTTATGTTTATGAAGCAATCTCACATCAAACTGACACACGATGTAGTCGGTATGACTCAAAATTCATGTTTCCAGTTTTACATAACATTTTAGTAAAAAACACAACTTCCATACTAAAAACTTAGAAAACACATTCATATCATTTTGATACTTTAGTAAAAAGGTCAATAAGTCATTTTCTAATGTTAGGAATAAACCACACCTCAATATGATTCATGTGGTGGATGATATAACTCAAAGTGTCTCTTTTTATTTAAAATTGACATTAATTTTAGTAAAAAGAACTAGTGACATATTGAAAACAAAGAAAACACATTCAGATTGTTTTTGATAATTTATTACAATGATATATGATTCATTTTTTATGTTTAATATCCAAACACACCTCAATATGATGTACGGTGTGACCAATATGACTCCAAGTTTTTCTTTTTACATTAAATTGAAATTAATATAAATAAAAAAGAACAAGTGACATACTGAAACCAAAAAAACACATTTGTATTATTTCGATAATTTAGTAAAATTATCCATGAGTCATTTTTAAAATGTAATAATCAATCACACCTCAATATAATGTATGATATGATTTTTATGACTAAAATTGGTTGTTATTGGTTTAAAATAGACATTTTAGTTCAAAACATGTGCCTAACTTAAAACCAGGAAAACATGATTTTAAGGTCTTAACAATTTAGGAAAATTATTTATAATTCATTTGTGACATTTTTGAAGTAGTCTCACATCAATCTAATTCATGATGCAACTGTTATGACCCAAAATACATGTTTCCAGTTTGAAAATAAATTTTAGTAAAAAACACAAGTGGCATACTGTAAACCGAGAAAATTATTTCATATTATTTTGATACTTTATTAAAATGGTCTATATAAGATTTTTTATGTTTATGAATCAACCACATCTCAATACAATACATGGTGTGTCTTGTATAACTCAAAGTGTCTTTTTTTATCTAAAATTGACATTAATTTTAGTAAAAAAGAATTAGTGACATATGGAAAACTCAACAAATGCATTTGGATTGTTTTGATAATTTAGTAAAAGGATCCATGAGTCATTTATGATAGGTAGGATTCAACCTCACATCAATATGATTCATGGTGTGATGGGTATTACTCAATGTGTGACTTTTTATTTAAAATTGACTTTAATTTCAGTAAAAAAGAACAAGGGGCATACTAAAAACCAAGAAAACCCAATTGGATTATTTTGATACTTTAGGAAAATGATACATTAGTCATTTTTGACATGTAGGAGTCAACTACACCTCAATCCAATGCATGGTGTGATGAGTATGACTAAAAGTGTTTGTTTTCAATTTGAAATTGACTTTTTAGTTCAAAATGTGCCACTCACTAAAAACCAAAAAAACACTCTCTGATTTTCCTTATAATTTAGTAAAGTGATTCAGAATTCATTTTGGATGTGTACTAAGTAGTCTCATGTCCAAATGACACACGATGTGACCAGTATGACTCAAAATGTGTGTTTCTAGTTTGAAATATAATTTTTGTAAAAACCTCAACTAACATACTAAAAACCAAGAAAAAGAATTCATATTGTTTTGAAACTTTAAGAAAATGATCTATATGTTATTTGTAACATGTTAGAACCAACCAAACCTTAATATGATGTACGGTTTGGCCAGAATAACTCCAAATGTGTCATTATTTTAAATTAACATTAATTTTAGTAAAAGAACGAGTGAAATAATCAAAACTAAGAAAACACATTCTGATTGTTTTCATATTTTTGGACAATTATCCATAACTCATCTGTAACATGTATGAATCAACCTCACCTAAATATGACACATGGTGTGACTAGTATAACTCCAAAATGTTTCATTTTATTAAAAATTGATATTTTATTAATGTATTCTTTAATATTAATGTTTTATTTATTTTTTTACAGTACTAATAACATAATAACTGTTTTCTTATATAGGAAGAATACTTTCCTTAGGCTGAGAATATTTGTTCCAAAAATAATACCATGGTTTGAAATTTTTGAGAGGGGATCACAAGCATCAAAAAATAAAACATTAATTTTTGAAAATTTTTATTGGATAATTGTAAATTTAATTATATATAACATTTGTTTGAAATGTATATAGCAGTGTTTTTTTTGTATATACCATGGGTAGACATTTTTTATTCATGATTAAAATTAAAGTTATATAGAATTGATTGAAATTATATGTTTTTGCTACGTGTGTTTTTAAATTAATATCACATCGCATTGAGGTAGGTGTTTATCTATGCTATTTTGAGTACTGATAAAGACTTCCCTTTATCGGTGCTAAAAATAGAACTGATAAAGGGTAGAATTTATCTGTTCTTTTTTAGCATGGATAAAGGACCCATTTTATCTGTACAGTTAAAATCTTTTTTACACAATATTAAAGGGAATATACTTATTAGTGGTCGAGGATCTCCAGCCCTTGGATTCCTCAGCTGAATCAGTTCCTGGCATTATAAATATTCTTAAAAATATTCCATATTCTTTGGGGAATAACCTGAGTCGCTACATCTTCTACACATTAAGGATTTTCAACCCAAAAATGAGAAATCTTAGGAACATGGGAAATCACCATAGCTCTTAACAGGGATACCCACACTAGCCATCTCACCAAAAGTTCTAATGTTATAAGTAACATGCACCAAGAAATACAAAAACACCACAAATTCCACCAAGGGTTCCTATACTACCCACAAGAACACACTCATGGGTTTCAAAAATCATAACCACACACCATCCAACACCAACCAGATCAAAATCATGCAAAAAGTGCATATATATATCTTCATTTACAACAAGTGGAAACACCTAACTCAAACCACATGAGTAACTAAAGGGTCGTGAAACAAGACACCTCAATAACCCACACCAGCAATGAAAGAGAGGGTTTATGAACCTCCTAGATAGCCCAACTCCCCAAATAACACTATGTACCCTCGATGAGATCCAACTAAACATAAGAAATCATCATCGAACACTGAGTTACACCTTCTTAGGTCTATAACTACCCCAAACGATCTCAAACATACATCTACCAGATCAAAATGGTCTTCTCCAATACTAAGACAATTCCAATGCAAAGAGACCACCTCAACTATCTATATTTCTATGTGATTGGTGCCAATTCCCAACATCATAAGGTTTATTCACTCTCCACTTTAAGAAAAATCCATCGAGAACACATCCACTAGATATCTCATCATTCAAGACATCTCCAAAAAAAACTCAACACCTAAAGAAAAATGTCTCTTCCACCTGGAGAAAAAACAGGGGTGACCAAGTGTACAATTTGGGTCTTATAATACCTTAAGAAACTACTGAGAACAAACAAAACTGACCTCAAAATCATATTTCGACGGAACTCATACACCACACCTTGATGCTATTCACATTGGGTGGCACTGACTCACCTAAATGGTTTTGTATAACATCATAAGTACACATATTAGTTGGAGAAGTTTCCATCCTTCCTATGAATTTGAAGCCATGAAAAACCACACATCCACCTCCTTGAGGATACCATGTACAACTTAATATGAATAATTCAAGGGTATGAACAAACAACAAAGGCCTTCTTAAATTCTCAAACTAGGTCTTAACATCTCCTCTAACTACCAACCTCCCTCACAAAAATGTTTCTAATGCATAAGTCTAAGGAAATAATTCACCACACCTCAATACTGTCTAATTTGGGAAGAAAATTAATTTCTCTCATGGTTTTGATTACATCAAAAAAATGAATCTCAGTGGGTGAAGGATCCATCTTCCTCATGAATTCGAATAAAAACAAAATAATACCAACATAGGGTCTCACTGATTCCCCATGTCACCTGAGAAAAAATCTCACAAAAGAAGATGAAAAAATGATTACCTCCCAATAGTGTCTAATAATCCTATGAAGAAATTATAAAGGGCCCAGAGCATACCGTTATTCATCTTGAGCCTCTAGGTCAACACCCTCCAGTGCCTGAAACCACCCAAGTCCCTATGCACCAGCTCCCTGAGCCTGACCTGGGCCACCTAGATGTGGTGGTGGTGGAAATTATTCAAATAACCAACCACCTCATAATTCTATAGCATTTTATTATCTTATACTACTCAACAACCCTTGCGGAAGCTGCTTCCACTTCCAAGAAGGTCTATCGATCGGATCTCCCGTAGCTTAACGGTGGTTCAAAATATATCATGCAACATTTCCCCAGCCATCACAAGTATTAAAGAACCTCTCCCACTAGTAACCAAAACCTTAGGGTGGATCCTGATACTGGGCATGGGTACACCATCAGAAATGATGATACTTCCTATATTGGATGTGTGCTGACTGTAACTCCTACTCAACCTATACCTCAAGGGAACTCTGTCTCTGAAGTTCGCAGTATGCACACAACCCCAATAAATTTTTTTTCTAACATCAATATATCCATTCATAGCTTAGTCTAATAGGCTAAATCCACTTGAACACTCAGAGGTGGGTAACACACTGCTTGATCGGTGATTTCTCCACCAGATGTACAACCTACCACATGTCCAGGGCCCTGCAAGGAAACCTTATCACACATCAGGTCTTACTCCAAACCCATCTATGGTAACCTTGAAGTTGTCATCATGGAAACATCTAGAAGAAATTCCAAGATGAACCACGATCAGAGTATATCTACGGAGCTGACTCAATAAGGATAGTAAAAACCCAAAACCCAGTCCCATATGATTCATGTACCATTATTTCCATATGACCAGTGTCCTAATGTACTGAGTAAAAATGAAGGTTATCAGTGTCCCAGTGAATGGATACGTCAGCCACCAACACCCACACTAGAGTCGTTGGCCTTAAATATTAACTCAAAACACCCTAACATTGTCTCTATGAATCCCAAACAATGCTCTCGACTGCGGTCACAAAGTGGGACCCTCTTTGATCCCACTCTTTCAAGATTCAACCCAATGGGACTCCGGATGTGACTCTGCAAGATCTCCTCTAATAGGACAGGGGCTGGCGACTAGCGTCTAGTATACTATCACACACATGGGAGGCCTTATCCTATGCTACATGTATGCATGCATCCATATACACCACCACAAAATGGTGCAGATATATATAAACTTAAAATAAAAATAAAATTCATGCAAACATATATACCAAACCAAAGTACAATAGAAGTTAAAAAGGAAAAAATACATTCCAATTAAAAAACTACAAAATAATCCAACCTACTCCAATGTAGGGGATCACTATCAAACACCCATTGGTAAGCTTCATGGTACAACTCTAATAAAAACCCTGGTCAGTCCAGAAATAATGCTCTTCCTATTTTGGGTCCTATTGGGAATTTATTGAAGGACCTTTGGTTTTCACAAGACACGACACTTGTGAGAAATTCTCATGAAGATGTGAGTATAATAAAACTCATTAGGAACCCCAAAACCCAATCGAAAAAGTGTGAAACTAATAGGAATTAGTTAACTCGACCCAGCCATAGGGAACCCAAATGGGAGAAAAACTCCATCTCAGGACTATCCTCAGCTAAACATGGCTTGTTAGCTCAATTCTATGGACACGTAAAATAAATGACACATTCCATAGGGAGTCCCAGAACATACCCATATATACACCCAATAGACTACTAAGATTCCTGATCCTGACCAGATATTATCCACGGTAACCAACACAACACTTGAAATAGTATCATGACATACCGACCTCATAGATAGGCTCCAACTCAAGGCTCGATGGTAGAATCTTACCTTGGAGCACAGACCAAGATCCTCACCATCCATGATGGCACACAGAACAAGAATGGGAAAGCATTGATAGCTTATAGTAAATGATTGAACCTCACCATCCCAGATGGAACTCAAAATAGAGATGTCACTCAATCGAGAATGAAACCCAATGACACAAATCGACCAACCCTCATGGTACCTATTAGTGAGGTCACGCTCGATGAATAGAGCCATAGAAAATTCACCCAGTGACAAAAACATATCCAACTCCTCAGGTGGGGGATCCCACCTCGGGTCTTGTGGGGGACTCTATGAACCCCATCTAGAAAAATGATTGCAAACAACTCTCCTAGGGAAGTATCAACCCCCACATAGTGTTGGTCACATTGATTCCACAAACTCTACCTGGGAAAACATCATGGTAGATCATAGAAGGAAGAATCAGATCTTGATACATTGATAGAGTTACTACACTAAGGGCTCACTGGGGGATCTTTTCCCTACTGTAACAACGTCATGAGTAGAGGATTAATTCCTTGGTAAATATGGGTGATTTTGATTCAGATAACCATACCTTAGTAGGAATAGTTACTTTAGTGTCGAAGATATGGCTTCAGTTTTTTATAAACTGATAAAAAATGTATATGTGGGAATGTTTTGGAATCAGTTTTAATATAAACTAACTCAAAAAAATTATATTTACATTTTTTATTGGCTTTTTAAAAAAACAATGCCAAAAACTCCACGTAAATTCATTTATGACATCATTTTTTGTAAAAACCCCAATGATGTTAATAAAAAATAATTTGGTGTTTGTTTTCAGTAACACCAAAATCGTAAATAAAAAAAACTTCTCGATGTCGGTTTTCAAGAAAACCAATGTGGAAATGTTTCAAAATATATATATCATGCAACCCTCATTTGTTTCAAACTTTAAAACCCTCTATTGACTCTCAATGAGCGTAACGATGGCCTGGTGATCCAAATTTCAAATGATGTATATTTTCTTCGATATTTATCATCATTTAATGATATGTAGATTCAATTATTCATCCTATATCATTATTTCATCATTTAAAAAAGCATTTCTCTTCCAAAACTATTATTTGGTGGACCATCATCCATAATTGAATTTTATTTCTTTTTTCTTGTTTATTTTTCATTTCAACAAAAAAATTTGTTAGATCTTGTTGTTTTTGATATTCCAATGAATTTGAAGGGGAAAGTTCAATTTAGGGATCCATTTTCCTTTATGAAATCTAAATTTTGTATGATATTTTTCATTTTTAAGTTAAATTATTTATCATTTATTTATATTGTTGAGTTATTGTTTCAATTATTTGTATGTTATTGATTCGTATTTATAAATGTTGTTCTTAATGTTTGTTTATTTGGATAAATTTTCTATTTGATAAAATTATCAAATCGTCATGATGATATATATATTATACAATGAACAATGATATATTGTGCCATCATTCATAAATATAATGTACACTACATGTAATGACTCCACATTTTTCATCTGTTAAATGAATAGAATCTTTAAAACCATTTGCCACATGTGACACCGAAGTAATGTTACAACTATGTAATATGACCTAATACATGTTAGATGATCAAAAATAATTAAATTTTAATACCAACAAACCACATGTATATGATATGAAAATAAAAATTTTACTATTTTTAGATTTAGAAGATATATAATTTATATTACAGTGGTACTTTTTCAAATAAATTATGTTAAAATTTTGTGTAATTGACCTTAATAAATTAAATTGACTAATTTTAAATGATTGAAACAATATTTCCATATATAAACTAATATATCAGTATTGATTATTTTTCATATTATTTTGAAATAATATTAATAACAATAAATGATAAAATGGTCATATTCTTATGAAATAATATATTAGCATTAATTAATCGTCATATTCTTTTAACGTTTCCTATTTAATTACAAATCGTTTTTATTGAATTTTTTTATGTTTATAATTTATCTATTCATATATATATGATTAAATTTTTATATGATTTATTATACTCACCGATTATATTATGATATTTGGTATTTTATGAATTGTAATTGGATTAATTTAAGAAGAACCACTAGTGAATATGAAAAAGGAGTTGATGAATTATTGGAATTTTATAAAAGAAATCTTTAAAACAGAGTGTTTATTTTTTTTTATGTGTGAATTGTTTGAATATAAGAACGTTGAAATCTAGAGAAATCAATGATCATATCATTTGTTATGGTTTTACATTTAATTATACATATTGGATCTGGCATGGTGAAAGAACTAAAAATTCAACATCTAATATTTAAGAAAATATTCATAATGAGGTAGAGGATCATATTGAAGAAATAATTCATGATTGAAGTGCTGAAACCATTGAAAGAACAACAAATTTTGAATTATTGTATAGATATTCTGATAAATACATATTCTGAAGTTGTAGTAAATATAAAGTGTTATCAGCAATTTTGAGATTAGTTAAATTTAAATAAAAAAATTGGTGGAGTGATAAAAGATTCTCCAACTTACTTGATAATTTAAAATTGTTAATTACTGAAGGAAATGGGATTACATATTCCAATTATGAGGTGAAGAAAATATTATTCCCATTGGGATTGTGGTATAAAAAGATATATGCTTTCCCCAATGATTGTGTGTTGTATAGGAAATAATATGAATATTTATTAAGTTGTACTACATGTGGTACATCACTTTATAATGTGGATGATAAAGTCAACTCATATCCATTATTAGGTACTAACATATAACCTCATGAAAAATAATTTTTTTACTTTTTAATGATATCATCCAATAATTCCTTCATACAATTCTCATAGTTAAATTGTGATTCATTCTTAGGTACCAAAATAAAATCTCATGCTAAATAAATTTGGTACCTTCAAATAATTCATTTTTTTGAATCATCTATTTTTAAATTAAATTGTTGAAAAAAGATTAATATGGATTTCATATGAGTGTTTCTCTGACTGTAACTTTTCTCACACTTCTGATTCACAATAGTTGAATAGATTTGATAAAAAATCATGATTTTCTAAGTGAAGTTAGAAATATCATAATGGGATTATGTACTGGTGGAATAGATCCATATCAGAGCCTGAGTATCCAACATAGTTCATGTATTATTTTTTTGGAAGTTTAAAACTTTTCTCCACATATATGTATGAAGATAAAATATGTTATGATGATTTTGATGATTTTTGGACCAAAACAGGTGGTAAATTATATTGATGTGTATCTTTTACACTTGATTTATGATTTAAATCTTTTATAGAAGATAGGTGTTAAATTTTTTAGTGCATAAAAGAAATAGTATTTTATTTTTCATGCTATTATAGTGTTCACTATAAATGGATTTCCTACATATCAAAACTTATCTGGATGTAGTGTTAATGGTCAAAAAGCTTGTCTAATTTGTGAAGAAGAGACTTTAAATTATCAATTGTAGAATGGAAGAAAGTGTACATGGGGCCTTAAATATTTTTTCAAATTTATCATCCTTATCGTAGATTGAAAAAATTATTTAACATTTTATAGGAATAAAAACTTCCCCCATGACCATTATCCATTGAATAATATTACAAAAGGGTGAAAATATTTATTTCAGATTTGCAAAGAAAAGAAGTTATGATCCTCAAAAAAAATTTCTTAAGGAAAGATTGAATCCTTTTCTAACTACCTTATTGGAAATTTTTAGATGTAAAACATAAAATTGATGTTATGCATGTTGAGAGAAACATATGTGACATTTTGATTAGAAAATTGTTAGAAAAAAAAAAGTAAACACAAAAGATAGATTGTATGCTATATTGGACTTGATATCAATGGGAATGAATTTTCTATTAGCTCCCACTATGAAAGGAAGTAGAACATATTTACTTATGTCATGTCACACATTAAGAAAGATTGAGAAGAAGAATTTTTTTTAGTGTCTTCATGGTATTAAAGAACACAATGGTTATTCTTCAAATGTGAAGAATTTTGTGTCATTAAAGGATTATAAGTTAATCGGTATGAAAACTCATGATTTTCATGTATTGATAAAATAACTGCTACCAGCCACATTGTGTGGTATATTTTTGATAGCTTCTAGAAAGACTATCTTTAGGTTATGTATTTTTTCCAAATCCAAATGTAGAAAAGTCATTGATCCAAATTTGTTAGATGTGTTGGAGAATAAAGATGATCTTATTCTTTTTCAACTATAAATATATTTCCCACCTTTGTTTTTTAATATAGTTGTTCATCTAGTGATTCATTTGGTGTTTGAGATAACAATATTTGGGCTTGTATATTTACAATGGATGTATCCTTTTAAAAGATATCTGAATATTTTTAAGGGATATGTTAAAAATCTTTATCGTCCAAAGGCCTATATAGTTCAAAAAATATGTATCAGAAGAGTTGATTGAGTTTTGTACTAATTATTTGTATAAAGCTGAGCATATTGGTCTCCCTATATCTAGAAATATGATAGTTGATAGTGAATGTAGAGGAATTCAATGTTTAAAGGTAAATTTCATTCTATATGATGAAGTGATGTAGGCACATTTATACATTTTGAAAAACATAAATGAGGTTCAATAATATATATCATCACATATTGAAAAATAAAAGTTATGATATCGAAAATGAAATTAAAAGTGGCTGCTGATTGATCATAAAAAGACATTGGTTTTTGGTTTAAAGAGAAAGTCATCACATATATATTTTCATCATAAAAATTGAAATTGTTTGCAGTGGGACTATATATTAATGTGATCACATGGTCTGGTTTTTATATTAAATGGTACAATTTTTTCACAAAGAAGATGGATGACAAGAGTACCGTTCAAAATAGTGATGTAATGGTCATTGTTGATGTGTTGCATTTTTTCGTGTGAAAAAGATAAAAACCAAATTTCTGCATCAATGCCATATTTTGGAGATATTGAATACATGATTTAAATTGATTATATTAAATTTTGAGTCACCATTTTTAATTATAATTGGGTTGAAAGTAATAGTGGTGTGAAACATGATGAATATGGGTTTAAACCGGTTGATTTAAAAATATTTAGTTACAATGAAGAGTCATTTATCTTGTCCACACATGAAAAGAAAATATTTTATACCATTGATCCATCTAATGGCCAGTGGTCCATCGTTTTGTAAGAGAAATGAATCTATTTGGCTGATGAGGATGATGATGAGGTTATTGATTTGCATGAGGATTTTGTGTCTATTGCATGATTTTCAGATAAAAATGACTATAACGCAGATATAGTGCATACAGTACAAAATGATCATGCTGAAGGGATATGGGAAAATACTAAATTACTCTCCTAATTAATCTAGTAATTAAATATAGTATATTTTCTTTTTTAAAATTTACATGTGTAAAAACAGTAATATTTAATAACTATTGGATATTTAATTATATATATTTGATTATTTATTATATTTTTATATTAAATTTTTATATTTAATGGTTAGGTTTAAATATTTTTTTCATTGAAGTACCCTATGTATATTATTATATTTTTCTTTAATTTACACATATGAGAAATCCTGTTCAAACTTTGATATTTAAATATTTAAATTTTTATATCTTTATAGAAGTAATGTTTATATTTAATTGTTCACCTTGAATATTTTTTATTAAGAATCATGACATTATTATTTTTTAAAACATACACATGTGTGCCACTTTTTCTACTTACATGTTTTTGTTTTGTTATTTTTTAATTACTAAGTTGTTTAATAATATTCAGGTGAATAACAATTTATTTACATTTTCCTATTACAATGATAGATTCAGATATAGAGACAGAAGAACTTCTACCAAGGAATATTTATTTTTTCATTTTATTAAATATCTTGTAACATAATTATTTAATGAAATCAAACTTTTTATTTATAAAAAATAATGGTTGGACAACTGATGAGACTTCAGCAAGGGAGTCTTCTTCTTTTAGTATTCAGAAATAAAATTCTCAAGTTGGTAAAAGTGGAATTACTTGTTTACCAAAACTATAACTTTCTCAGAAATATAAGATATTATATATTATTTTTGATGATGATAACAACGAAACTGGCCCAAATGTAATGCATTTTATGAGATTTATTGACATGTAGAGCCTAGGGAGGATTAGAATTTTATATCCTGATTAAAATTTTGTCAATGAGGTGGATATAGATCATATTTGGGAGTCCGTAAAGGTAAAATATCTCAATTGATTTATTTTATCTCAGTTTTCAAATATGATATATTTTAAATTACTAATATTTATGTTATACAATTACAAATGACATTCAATTTTGAAGAAATGAGAGCAGATAAGAAAAGATGTCTTACTTTAATAGTGGTTTTATAGAGGGATTTCAACACAAAGTTGGAAAAATATTATTTGTTTGGAAGGATACAAAATGAAATCACATCCCTCATATAAGGCCCCAGCCTTAGAACATTACATAACATGGAGTCAAAATAAATAATTATCATTGAGGATTTTTTCATGTTTAGAGTTTTAGAAAATTTGGCCACAACTATTAAATTACATCTCAAATATTATAAAGTAGAAACTTCTACTCAATATCAATGTTTTCATAAAATAATACCTATTAAAAGAAAACAATAATTATTTTATTGATATAAATCTTCTTGAATTCTTCCTTTCTCTTACCCTTCATTATACCCTGTGAAAAACATTTCAAAAACATGGGATGAGCATAAAAAGCCAGTAAGGGTTATAAAATAAAGAAAGAAGAAATTATCCCATAAATACATACAAAACATATGATCTTTATCATACCTCATTAAATAATAATATTTATGAATATCATATAGAGATCAAAAATCATAAAGGTAACTTTTGGCATCTATATCATACTTACATTGTACCTTTCACTGCTACATAGGGAGTTACATTGGAATACCCATCACAGTATACTACCTAAATCTATTAGGAGAAACATTAATGTTTAACTCTGTCACATTACCCAATGCATTAGAGATCTATCTGGGGCTCACCCACTCTAGGTTTATCACTTAACCACCTATATAAGTAAATAATTTCAAGGAACCATAACATAATCATAACACATGAACAAGCATATAGGAAAGATAACATTTCCACATTGCAATCAAAAGATATCAATTCAAGATATTGACATAATTAATGTATTATCAAAACTGTTTTAAATACCAAAATACATAAAATGGTATATGTTATATATTTTCCTTTTAAAAACACTACATCTTATATAGGAATCCAAAAATCAAAAAAAAATATCGCGGTAGAGAAAAGGTCATTGTCACCGTATCTTTTAAAAAGAAACTTTCCCTTTTTAATTTAGTAAAACGATACATAGAAAAAATATTACCTTCGAATGAAATTAAAGTTCAATGGGGTTTATACACCATATAAAGTAAATTCATGTATAAATCAATGTATGCCTCAAAGAAAATGGATTTAGATGAAGTCTCTTACCTCGAGTATGACTTGTCACGTATTTTCCTTGTTCTTCCTGAAAAATAAAGATAAGTTAATTTATACTTGCTTAATAAACATTTTCAAGTTTATTATTCCTTTTATATCACATAATACCTTTCTATAAACATTTCATAATTATTTAAGTTAATATCAGTCATTTTGTCGATATTTGGTAAATAAGTCAGAAACGAACTTGTTATAACAACAAATTGTCCATGTGGTAATAATTAAATTATCTATAGTAATTTATTCAGGATTTAGATTTCATATATAATATATATATATATATATCCATTATATATTTATTTATAATAGTCCATATAATTTAGATATATGAAAATTAAATACAGTGTTAATGGAGACGGTAAGTCGTACGTACGCATGAATGCTACTTTCATTTTTTCCTTATTTTTAATGGAATGAAAACTAAATAATACATAGGTATATTATAAATATATTATAATATCATATTTTATATACATTAAATAATTTCATTAACACCATCTTTTATACATTCCATGTATCGTATGAATAAGTCATATCACTTTGAGGGGGCGGTAGTCCGCACTTCCTCAAATAAAATTATCGTATTTACCAATTATGGGAAGAATAAAGGTAAAATATAAATGAAAAATAAAGATACATAGAAAAAATATAAATATAATATATATCATGTATAAATATAGTTCCATCATAATGGAAATAATGAGAGGTTGTACATAAAAATTGAACAGTCCTCGTTTCGTGAGGTAGTAGTTCTTCGTCCACAGAAACAGTATGTTCTAAATCCTTTAGATGGAGGTTTTTTTAAGTTTTGTTTTAATAATTCTAATAAAAAACCTATTATATTGAGGATACTATTTTTGTTATGTAATCAACGAAAAATAATAGAATAGGAAGTGAAGAAGTAGAATAATGGAATGGAATCTTAGAGAAGATGTTGCCTCTTAAAACGTTTAACTCTCTATGATTTGAGCCAAAACGAATACTTCAATTTAATTATTCCTAAGGTAAAGATTATAAGAGGAATAGGGGATGTTTGGTCCTTTTTTTAGGAGTGTTTTAATGATTCAAGGGGATTGAGAGGTTTGTGTAATGGTTTAGAGGGGGTGGCCTTTTATAAGTGGGAGTAGGGGCTCTTTAGGAAAGTTTGAAATTAGTATTTTATTATAAAATGATTTCAGTGTCCAAACTTCCATAAATCATTATATTATAATATAAGATGAATATAAATCAAAATAAAATCATCTTATAAGAATTGGATAGGTTTTGGATATTTTTTAATCCTTACCATTTTTATTTAACCCTTTTTTACTCTTACCGTTTTATCAGGCGTTTAACACTTTGAAAATCGAAATAGTTACCAAAACATTAAAAATATCCAACTAAAGAGTCAATAATAAAATTTTAGAATTATTATCACTATTTTTACAAATATTATATATTTTTTAATTTTATAATATTTAATAAAATATTTTATATTTTAAAATATGAATTATGTCAATTTTGACATTATTCATATCATGACTTTATTAAAAATCCATAACAACTTTATTAATTCAAAATAAATTTATTAATACAAAGATATCATGCATCTATAATCCTGAAAATTCTTGGATGGCATCAAAATAACCAGATTACATTTATTTTAACATTTTTAATATCATTTATTTGAATCTTTTATTAATGAAGAAATCATAGCATCACCATTGTGTCCTGATTAAATTTCATTATATAATGTTTAAAAATTATAAATAAAATACCATTATATAGGAATTAGATTTATCTTTCTAATTAATTTTTATACACTAAAATATCACTTATATTACACAATATAAAAAAATTTACTAAAAGATATATGCTTATGTTACATTTTCCTTAACTTTAAATTAATTTTTATAAAAAGTAATTTTCACTTACAAGTGGCTCCATGGGATCCCGAAATCGACCCAAAGATGACTATAGTTGTACATGTATCACAAAATAGGATTATTACACGTGTTAGGTTAATTTAATATTATTATAATATTATTTTTTACCCTTATTTACCATATTTACCCTTCGACCATGGTAAGTAATATATTTTCTGAAGTTACTATTAATAATGTATAAAAATAAAAGTTACCTATTTACTAATTTGGACATTATGATTCAAAATATAGAGTCCATTTTAACAAATTCAAAACATAGAAGTTTCATAAATTTATTTTAAATTAATTCCCTCTGTCAAAACCAAAAAAAACATGTTTTTAAGAAATAATAACTACCAAAATATTGACATGTGTTTATATCCAATTTCAACTTCAAATTACTTCCAATGACCAAAATTGGATTAAATGATAAAAATTTAATCCAGTTAAACATTAAACCCATTTAAAAAGATAATCTAACCATATAAATAAATCAAATGAAAACTTAGTTTTCACTAAAAATGTAGAATTTTTCACTATTCATTAAAAATTGAACTTTATCAATAAAATACCAAAAAAATTACCAATGTAAATTTTGATATTTGGCTTCTAAATAAAAAGTTTATTTTTTTCAAATGTAACATATAAAAGTGAAAAAAACTAGATTTAAAAGGGGTTCTCCATAAAAAGGTGGTAAAACTAACTTTCAAAAATATTAGAGTATTTATGAATAAAATTGGATTCATTCTCATTTTAAGCCTCTAAAATTTATTGTATACATGTAAAAACATTTAACAAACTTGTTTTATCATAATATGGTTATTTTTGTTCACTCTCTCCAATAAAACGACTTTTTTAACTACAATTTAAAATAATATTATTATATAATTATTTTTTCAATATAACTCAGCATTGTGTGCAACATAAGACTTCAGAGAAACTCATTATTGTGTGTCGAGAATTCCATCAAACATATTATCCCCTTCAAAGTAAAATTAATATTTAATTCACAAATATTAAAAAATATTATAATGTTATATTCATTATTTACCTATAATGGTACATCTGTCCCCCTTTTTACATTTAATCCTTGCAATTTTATTCACTTAACAAATGGGGGTATTTATACCTCATAGCATTTTAAGATTCATAAGTTACCTCTTCAACCATGTGGTTTTTTCACAAAACCTTTACCTGGTTAATTACCTTATTCTACAACATTTTCTCTCTTCGGTCAAGAATCTAGACTGGTTGTTCCACATAAGAATGATTCTATTCCTACTGAACTACATCTATACACAAAACATGAGATGGATCGGGCATATACTTTCTCTACATTGAAACATGAAAAACATTGTGTACCTAGGATAAACTTGGAGTTAAATCCACTCTGTATGCAACTAGTCTAAATTTCCCTATGATTTCATAGGGTCCAATGATCCTCGAACTCAACTTTCCCTTCTTACCAAAACGCATCACACTTTTAAATGGAGAAACTTTGAGAAATACCTGATTTCAAACTTCAAAAGAAAGATCCTTCCTCTAGTTATTTTCATAACTTTTCTACCTACTCTGAGTTGTTATCATGTGCTTCTGAATCAACTGAATTTTTTCTTTCCAGCTTTTCTACTAATTCTAGTCCCATAAACTTCCTTTCACCTACTTCGTCCAAAAAACTAGAGATCAACAATTATTTCCATATAATTCCTCGAATGGAGCCATCTATATTCTTGAATGAAAACTGTTATTATAAGAAAACATAATGAAAGAATGTTTTGGGTCTCAACTTCCTTGGTAATTCATTGAACAATCATGTTGCATGTCTTGTAAAATCTGAATTGTTCATTCTGATTGCCCATCTGATTGTGGATGAAAAACTATAAAAAAAATTAATTATGTGCCCAATGACTTCTGAAGGCCCTTCCAAATGTTAGAAGTGAACCTGGGATAACTATCAGATACAATGGAGAGGGGAACTCCATGTAACCTAACTATTTCTTTAATATATAATTAAGAATGTTGATCTAGATATAGAGTATCTTTTATTGAAAGAAAATGAGTAGATTTATTTAATCGATCAATAATAACCCATATTTCATTATTAACTCGAGAAGAATTTGGTAATCCCACAATGAAATCCATGGATACATTTTCCCATTTCCACTCTATCACTGGAAAAGGCTGAAGCATCCCTTTTGGTAACTTCCACTCTACTTTAACCTATTAAAAATTCAAACACTTCATAGTAAATTCAGAAATATCTCTTTTCTTTCCATCCCATCAGTAATACTCCTAATGATATTTGTACATCTTATTACTGCAAGGATGAACTGAAAATGTAGAACTACGAGCTTCACCTAACAACTCTTTCTTTAACAATGAATCAGAAGACACACATAATCTATTTTCAAACCTCAAAACACACTCTCTATCTATATTAAAGTCAGGTAACATAACCTTCTAAAACAATTATACCATTTTCTATGACTCACTGCTATCTTTTTGTGCTTGCTTATTCTAGCTTCTAGTGATGATTTTATTGAAACTTGAAACAAAATAGAGGAATCTCCTACACCAACCACTTCTATGAAAAAGTTCATCAAATTTTTAATCAAAGGAGCTTTTTCCAAACGTAACAAGGTTAATGAGGCATTACTTTTTCAAATCAAAGCATCGGCCACTTTATTTTATTTTCTTGCATGATAATGAATTCTGCAGTCATAATCATTGATTAATTCTAAAAATCGCCTCTTTCTCATGTTTAATTCCTCCTGAGTTAATATATACTTAAATATTTTGTCATCCTTATATATTTCATAATCTACTCTATACAAATAATGCCTCCCAATTTTTAAAGAAAAAATAGCAGAAGCTAATTCTAAATCATTTGTTGGGGAACTTAACTCATGAGTTTTCAACTGACGTGAAGCCTAAGCAATTACCTGATCATTCTTCATAAGTAAACAACCATGTCATTTCAATGATTCATCACTATAAATAATAAATTCACCATCTTTGTAAGGTAATTCCAAAACTAGAGAATTCACCAATCTTATTTTCAATTCTTGAAAACAATCATCATATTCTTTTGTTTAGATGAAATTAACACCTTTTCAAGTTAACTTGATCAGTGGGCTAGATAACTTGAAAAATTCAAAATAAACCTCTTGTAATAACCTACTAAACCATGAAAACTATGAATCTTGGTTATATTTGTGGATCTTGGACATTATTTAACATTTTTTTTCAGGATTAATAGTAATTCCATCTTTAGAAACAATGTGACCAAGGAATGAAATTCGCTGCAACCAAAACTCACACTTGTTTAATTTCCCATATAGTTTCATTTATTTTAAAGTTTTAAAGACAACCCTTAAATGACTTTCATTCTCCTCTTTAATTTTATAATAAACCAAAATATCTTCAATAAATACAACCACAAACTTATCCAAGAACTCATGGAAAATTATATTCATAAGATCCATGAATACAGTATGTGAATTGGTTAATCCAAAAGGCATAACTACAAATTCATAATTTCCATATCTAGTGTAAAATGTGGTCTTTATAATGTCTTATTCCTTTACTTTAAACTGATGGTACCCTGACCTCATTTCAATCTTTGAAAAATATTGATCTCCCTAGATATGATCAAACAAATCCTTGATATAATGCAAAGGATACTTTTTCTTAAAAGTTATGTTATTCAACCCTCTATAATCAATGAAAAGTCTCATTGAAACATATTTCTTTTTAATAAACAAGACTGGACCACCCCATGGTGATTTTCTAGGTTGAATGAAACCATTATCTAATATATCTTGAAATTTATTCCTTAACTCTAAAAGTTCTATTTGAGCCATTTGATATAGGGGTTTTGAAATTGGCATAGCATCAGAAACTAAGTCAATAGTAATTTCAACTTCTTGGTCGGGTATTATACCAAGAACCTCATTAGGAAAATTATCAAGATACTCATTTACCACTGGCACATCATTAAACCAAACAGTTCAATTGTTTTCAACAATATGTGGAAGGTAACTTTCATTTCCATATTTTATGAGTTTCTTAGCTTCTTGATATGTTATCAAAAGTACGGGTTCATTCTTTTATACAAACAAAAATTCTTTCTAAAAAGAAACCTCTTTGTCTCTATAATCAATATTAGCATGATAAACAAAAATCCAATCCATACCCAAAATGACATCAAAATATACTATAGGTAGAATAGTAAAATTCGCAGGTATATTCTTTCCATACACAAGGACAGGAAGGTTCTTATAATTTCTTTTCATCTCAACATTACCTCCCAGTTTTTTTTACCATAATTTCAGGATTCATATCTTGTGATATAATTCCCAATTTACTAGAAAATTTCTCATAAATTATGGAATGTTTAAAACCGGAATCAAAAAACACATTGACAAAATCAGAATAAAAATATTGTGTTCCTAATACTACTTCATTTGATGGCCTGAAATATGATGAAGTAGTTGCAATGGATTTAAACACCCCTTTATTCTTGTAGTCCAGTTGCTTTCCCTCAGTTGAGTTATTAGTTAGACACTCATTTTCATAATAAACCATTTTATTGCACATCAAACATTTTACTGACTGTAAATCAGATTTTGTCTTACCGTTACCCTAATCTTTTTCAGTGATATTATGTGACTTATGTCCCATTTTTCCACATTAGAAACACTTATTAAAATTCAAAAGTCATTCAATAGTTTTCTTTTTACCACAACATTCACAAAATATAAACTTATGTTTTCTACCATCATACTTCTTTTGAAGAGTTCTTCCCTTTCATCTACCACCTCGACCTCTTGTTATGTTGTTTTTCAATGAAAACCTGATAATTGGAAAACTCCATTTCCACATTCTCCACACATTAAACAAGTTTTTCATAACTTTTTAAATCATGAGAAGCTAAATCCCTTTGATAATTTGTCTTTTATCCTGAGTAAAAACACTTTATTTTACTATCAATATCTTGTTTGAAATTTAAGTCACACTTTGCCAGTCAAGTGAAGTTTTCATCATAAGCAAACACATATTCATCCTAATACCTCAATTCCAAGAATTTTTGCCATCCTAAGTCGAACCACCTTAAGAAAATATTTCTCAAGAAACATAACTATGAATTAATCCTAATCAAGAGAATAAATCTCCTCACTATCCCGAATATTGTTTAATCATTAACCACCACTGATCGTCTTGACCTTCAAAACAGTAAATATGAAGACTAACCTTTTGATGTTATAAAAACCCCATGTCATCAAAAATATTTTCCACTGATTTAATACATCCTTTAGCTAGCACAGGGTCAGATGATCCTCTGAATAATGGGGGGATGTTGCCTCATGAAATGATTCACTATAAACATGTTCATCTGGGGTTGATCTGGTTGATCTAGTTGATATCATGAATATATACATCCACCATTTATATCCTGAGTCAAATATTCCACCACTACAACAAACTGTTTAGTTCTGATTCTAACAATCTCAGGTTGCTGATTTGGAAGGTTTTTTTCCTCCAAATTTTGTCCCATTATTTCTGCCTTGTATCCTCTATAGAAAACCATTATGAACACATAAATATCTTAGTTGAATCAACATGGTAATATTTAAATTCTATATCATTTAAATCTTACCAAAAATTAATTTAAGGATATTAATTTAACAATATAAAAACTCCTAATGTTTTCTAAAATGACCTCTGATACCAACTATAATGCCACGGTCTCAGAACATTACTTAACCTTGGGCTAAATCAAGGATTAACATTTATGATCCTTTCATGATTATATTTTTATAGAATTATTCCATAACTATTACATTACATCTCAAATATTCCAATGTAGACACTTCTACTCAGTATCCATTTTTTCATAAAATAAAAACTCTTAAAAGAAAATAATAATTATTTTATTGATATTAATCTTCTTCAATTCTTCCTTTCTTTTACCCTTCCTTATACCCTCTGAAAAAACATTTTAAAAACATGGGATGAGCTAAAAATCTCAATAAGGGTTAGAAAATAAATTAAGAAAACATTATCCCATCAATACATACAAAACATAAATTCTTTAACATACCTCCTGAAATCATAAGATTTATGAATAACATATAAAAATATTAAATCATGAAGGTAACTTGTTGCATCCATATCATACTTACATTATAGATTTCATAGCTACATAGGGAGTTACGTTGGAATACCCATCATAGTATATTCCCTAAATATCTTAGGAGAAATATTAACATTTACCACTGTCACGTTACCCAATGCATTAGAGAGCTATCTCAGGATCACCTACCCTAGGTTTATCACGGAACCACCCATATACGTAAAAAATTCCCAATAACTATAACGTAATCATAACACATAAACAAGAATAAAGGAAATATATCATTTCCACATTATAGTAACAAGATATCAATTCAAGATATTAACATAATCAATCTATTATAAAAACCATTTTCAGTACCAAAATATAAAAAATGGGTATATAGTATTTATTTTCCTTTAAAAAACACTATGGCTTATAGAGGATTCCAAAACTCAAAAAATTCTTGCGGCGGCGGAAAGGTCATTGTCACCGCGCACGTTAAAAATAAACATTACCTTTGTCATTTAGTAAAACGCAACATAGAAAAATGATTCTCTTTAGATAATGTTAAAATTCAATGGGGTTTACACCCCATATTAATGAAATCTGTGTATAAATAAAATTGTTCCTCAAAGAAAAGGGATTGAGACGATGCCCCTTACCTCGAGTCTGACTTGTATCGTATGTTCCTAGTTCTTCCTGAATAATAAACATAAGTTAATTTATACTTTATTAATAACCTTTTCCAAGTTTATTATTCCTTTAATATCACTTATTACATTATTATAGAAAATTTAAAATTATTTAAGTTAATATCGGTCGTTTTGGAGATATTTGGTACTTGAGTCAAAAATAAACTTGTTATAATTAAAAATTGTCCATGAGGTCAAAATTACATTATCACTAAAAGGATACTCATTATTTAGATATCATATATACCATATATATCATATATATCCCATATATATTTATTTATAATAGTCTATATCATTTGGATATATGAAAATGATATGCACCATTCATGGATACTGTAAGTCGTATGTATGCATGAACACTACTTTCATTTCCTTTTTTCATTTTATTAAAGGAATGAAAACCAAATGATACGTATTTATATTATAATTCTAGTATAATTTCATATAATATATATGTTACACAAGTTTATTAACACCATCCTTTATACATTTCAGGTATGGTATGAACGAGTCATATCACTTTGAGGGGGTGGTAGTCCGCACTTCCTCAAATAAAATTATCGTATTTACCCATTATGGGAACCATAATGGTTTGATATAAATGAAAAATAAAAAAAATATAGAAAAATAAATATAATATATATCACATTAAAATACAGTTCCATCATAACAGCCACCATGAGAGGTGGTACAGAAAAATCAAACAATCATCATTTCGTGAGGCTGTAGTTTTCCGTCCACACAAAAAGTATGTTCAGAATCCATTAGATGGAGGTGTGTGTAAGTGTAGTTTGAATCCTTCTCATAAAAACAACCTAGTATATTGAGGATACTGGTTTTTTGATTTAATCAATTAAAAATAATAGAATATGGAGTGAAGAAGTAGAATAATTGAAAGTAATTTTATAGAAGACGCTACCTCTTAAAACGTGTAACTCTCTTTGAGATAGGCCAAAAGGATTCCTCGAATGGCCTAATTCATAGGTTAATTATTCAAGGTGGAATATGGGGATGTTGGGAGATTCTTTGAGTAGATTTTAGATGATCCAAGGTGCTTGAAATGTGTGTGTAATGGGTTTGAGGTGGTGACCTTTTATAAGAGGGGGGAGGGGATCTTCAGGATAGTTCGAAAGTACTATTTTATTATAAAATTAGTTTTGGTTTAAAAAGGTCCAAAAATCAATAAATTAGAATATAAGATGAATATAAGTCTAAATAAAATCCTTAAATAATAATTCTATAGGTTCTGGATACTTTTTAATCCTTATCTTTTTTATTTAACCCTTTTTTACTCTTACCATTTTATCAAGAATTTTACACTTTTAGTATCAAAATTGTTACCAAAACATGAAAAAAAATCTAATTAAAGAGTTGATAATAACATTTGAGACTTATTATCACCATTTGGAAGAGTCTTATATTTTTTTAAAATTTTATAATATTTAATAAAATATTTTTTATTTTAAAATATGAATTATGTCAATTTTGACACTATTCATATCATGACTTTTTTAAAAATCCATAACAACTTGATTGATTCAAAAAAAATTATTAATAAAAATATAACATGTAACTATAATAAAAAATATTTATGGATGACATCAAAAAAACCGAATTACATTTATTTTAACATTTTTAATATCATTTATTTGAATCCTCACTACATCACCATTGTGTCATAATTAAAAATATATATTTAATGTATAAAAATTGTAAATAAAATACCATGATGTATGAAATCATTTTAGATTTATAATTACTGTTTATAGTCTAACATATCACTTATATGACCACATATAAAAAAATTTACTAAAAGATATATGTTTATTTACATTTTTCTTAACTTTAAATTAATTTTTATAAAACGTCATTTTTACATACAAGTGGCTCCATGGGGTCCCAAAATAAACATAATGGTGGAAATGGTCGTAAATTTATCAGAAAATTGGATTATAACACGTTTTAGTATAATTTAATATTATTATAATATTATTTTTTACCCTTATTTACCATATTTACCCTTTAACCATGTTAAATAACATATTTACTGATGTTACTATTCATAATGTCCAAAATAAAAGTTACCTATTTACACAATTTGGAACTCCTAACTCAAAACATGGAATCATTTTTCCAAATTCAAAACATATATGTTTCAGAAATTAATTTAAAATTAATTTTCGTTGTCGAAACCAGAAAGCGAGTTTTTAGGAAATAATAACAACCAAAAGATTGACATGTGTTTATGTCCAATTTCAAAGTGAAATTACATCCAACGACCAAAATTTAATTAAATGATAAAAATATAATCCAATTACACTTTAAGAAAATTTAAAAATTTAATCTAACCATATAAATAAATCATATGAAAGGATATTTTTGACTTAAAATGTAGTACTTTTCACTATTCATTAAAAATGAACTTTTTCAGAAAAAAATACCAAACGTTTACCTAAAGTAAATTTTGATAACCCGATTCTAAATAAAAAGTTTATTTTTTCAAATGGAATATATAAAAGTGAAAAAAAAAATATATTTAAAAGGGGTTCGCTATCAAAAGGAAGTAAAACTACCTTTTAAAAATATTAGAGTATTTATGCTTAAAATCGGATTTGTTCTCATTTTAAGCCTCTAAATTATATTGGATAAAAGTAAAAACATATAACATACCTGTTTAATCATAATATGGTTATTTCCATTCATTCCTTCCAATAAAACTTCTAGGAATTAACTACAATTTAAAAAAATAATATTATAGTTTTATTTTTTTAGTATGACTCACCATTGTGTGTAACATAAGACTTTAGATAAATCCATTGTTGCATGTCGGGTATACCATAGAATAGAGAATACCCTTTAAAGTAAAGTTAATATTTAATTCAAAAGTATTAATAAATATGAAAATGTTATATTATTTTTTTACTTGGGATGTTACACCTCAAGTATCTATTTTTAGATGAGGATACATAGAAGAAATTTTTTTCCACCGCTTATGTTGAAACATTTTAGGTGTGATAATTATATTATATTATATTTTAAAATTTCATATATATTTTCCTAACTAATTATTAGGTTACTTCTTATATAACAGGCCTCATGGAAATCCCATCAAGACATCTAGTTGTAGAATGTATACCCTTATACTTTACCACATGGAGGGTATCGTTTGTTGGAGAAAAAATTGATTGAGGAAAAGTTTGAATCACAATGACTTCAATCCACTAGTGGTTCTAATGGGGTCCAATTCGGTCCTCCTTCTCCTCCCACCAACCATGAGGAATTAAAAAGTGCTGGAAGATGAAAAATGGTATGTATCTAACAGATAAAACAAAGTAAGTATCTAAAATAATTATAAGAAAATAATAATTTTTTTCATGATTTCTTTTCTTTTATAAATTAACAACACTAATATATGATTTTTATTTTTCATTTCAGGATTAAATTCATGAGAAATCAACACAGGGAAATTTTATTCCTAAGGGTAGGATATACATCATATCCACTACTTTAGGAAATCTAGAACACCTTGTCCACATAAGAGGATATGATGTAAGTGTTAGTATTCAGAAATTTTTTTGTCATAAAAGTAAAAAATAAAGAGAACCATAAGTTTAACCCTTAAAATATATGTAAAAATTTATGAAATAGTCTATGGGAGATCAAATTCAAGCTGTTGTGTGGCAGGATTTGTTAGAAAAATTTACAAGAAAACCATAGTCTGCACAGTCTGCCTAGCCTTCCCAGTCTACCTACTCAAATCCTCCACCTCCTCATTCAAACCCAACCTTATATTATGAGTTTTATGTAAGATATCATGATGTACATATTGTAGAATTCAGATTCTTTAATTTTTTTTAGGGATTTTCTACATCACCAACCTATTCATATGGGTTAGGTTAGAGTGTTGGTACATGATATTATTGATCATACTACTCTACTACCATTCCATAACATAGAGGTTACCAGATTTGGGGATGGTGTGAGTCATTTTTTACATTGGGCATCTAGGCTTTTCTTCCATATTTTATATGAGGTTTGCATTTTTTTATATTAGTTACATGTGATTTAAAAATACTTATATTTTTTTCTTACATTTCACTTATATAGGAGTATCTAAAATCCAAAGAAATGGCACAAAGGAAACAAAATTTTTAGGAACAAACAACTATAGATACTTCATATATTTCTGATGTGATATAATGATTATCACAGGTTTCATATACCTTGGTTAATATCATTGAGTTTCAGATGTCCTCCAACATATGGGGAAGAGACTATCCATTTAAAATATAAAGAAAAGATATAATGGATATGGTTAATTTTAAAGAGCTATGTGTTTTTATGTTGTAGTTGTTTTCCATGGAAGTAAATTGATTTTTTATTTTTTATTTTTTAAAATAAAGATGGTTTAAATTAACTAACTATATTAATTTTGTAATTAGGTATCTACACATGTTGCATGTCAAAAATCAAACCACATTCATTTATGGTTTTATGGATCCAAAATTCATTTTAATAGTTGTACAAAATGTGTCAATCGAAAATAGAGTTTCATATATATGTGAGAGGGTATTAATGAAAGATATTTGGTGTTGGTTTTTTCTACTTCTTGATGGGTATGAACAGAAACATAATTATGAAATAATGTATATTATAAATTCATTAATTTTTAACTTTTTTTATTGTAGGGGGGAATGGATGTTAGGCATATTCTACTCGGGTGAAAACACATTATATTTATTTTCCTCTTTATTAGGTGGTGTTTTTAGAAAATTATCTACCATATTATACAAGTGAGTTTATTTATTTTTTATAATCTCATTATGATTAATTCTTATTGTTTATACATGTATTATTAGTTGATATATATGAAAATTAAGGTCATAGAAAACATTTAACAAAGATCACTTGTCAATAGAGAAGCCATATGAAATCAACTATGTGAATGTAAAAGTAAATATTTTTTATATTCGATGTTATTTTTATTTCTTGATATATTTATATATATTGGTTTTTATTATCATGTTAATGTTTTATTAAATATATTGTCATTGTAAACTAGAATATATTGAATATGGTTATTATATTTGATGATTCATGTATGATATAATAAAAATTTGGGTAATGAGTGAATTTGATCAGGTTAGTCATATTATATGTATTATGTTTTCTATTATAGTATTCTATTTTTTAATATTATATCATTAAAAGTTATTGTAGTTGTTCAATGATGTTTATTCATACATGAAATATTAACTTGAACTTCTTATATCTTTTTTTGTGAACTATTTGTTAAGTGTTATTGTAATTTAAGGTATGTACATTATAATTTTTTTATTATTATTACATTTTCCCAATAACAAGTATTCAAAAATGAATTCTTTAGTTATAATAGTTGTTTAAAAATAATGATATCAAATGAATTCCTCAACAATAATCATCAATGATCATGTTGTAAATTTTAGGTATGTTTTTTTTAATTCTACCTTATAATAAACATTAATAAATGATTTTTTTATTAACTTATTAAAATTATGTCTATTTTTATAGATTCTTAGTCACTGGTAAATTTTGTTTGAGGGTTTTATTTTGTTTTTTTATTACATGGATTCATATTTTTTTATGAGGTGTAATATTTTTAATTTTATAAAAATAAATTTAATTTTCATCATTTGTTTTAATAAAAATGGGCGTTGAATCGTTTTAACAAAATCAAACGGTTTTTTTCATCAATTTTTATGAAAAATGGCACCGAAAACGAAGCTCGTTCATATTTTTTGTGTTCATTTTTAATAAAATGATGCCAAAACCCTTATTTATAAAATCTATTTTATATACACCAGTTAAAAAACAGTATTCAAATTTAAAACCAAACAACATTAAATTGTGTTTTTTCACAAGTACTACCCGGGGAACATTAAAGGATGTGAGGATCACGTCTGGCATCATTAGGAAACATATGCTCCAAATTCACAGAGTATTTTATTTAATCAGACTAAGACAAATCACTATTTAAAGTGGGAAACACCCATATTGCATGTACGCAAAGTAGCAGAAGAGGGGTCATAGTCCATCGAAGAGGACTTGATAATGAAACCCTAAAAGCAAAAGGACTAGGGGGACCCACTCAACCCTATCAGTCTAAACATCACTAACAAAGACCAGGGGGCCTACTTAATTTTTACGGTTAAGGAGACACCATTCCAAGTGACCCACAAAACATCTCCTTCACCCCACATCTCTTAGGCCCAAAATGTGGCCCGCATCGCATTATACAAAGAAAACTACTTAGGGTAGGCTACTAACAGACCTGAATATGAGATTATATTGAGGATATATGGAAGGGAGAAGATCTCAAGAAGATCCCCAAGGATCACATAATGTGAGAATGGGCCACATATCATGTGATCCCTCCCAAACACCCAATTTTGTATCCTTTTTATACATTTTTCCAACCCAACTAGTAGTACATGACATGTAAAAATGGTCAATGTCATATATCGCTTCACCTAGGCATTGTTCATGCTTCCCCTTCACATGAACCATCTATTCATATCCCTTTCATGTTGTACGCCCTATATTAAATAGTTAGTTTAGGATTCAGGTCCACAAGGTCATATGGCCTTCACGTGCCCATGTACCGAACCCCGTGTATCTGTAATTATCTTATGTTCTTTTACACAGTTGTGTATTATCACACAGTTTCCAATTTTTTCCCCCGACCACATGATATGAGGTCACTAGATGGAAAGTAACCCCCTGATACACAACATATAGACCAAAAAACATTATCTTCGTCGAACATAAATAACACATCGCATGTCAGACAATTTCACACACCGTGTTGATGGGAAAATCCATCGAAAATTCTCTACAAATGTCCTGAAATGCCCTTGTTCACCCTAAAACATATAGATGGACCCAATAGGGATCCCAGTCAAGAATATAAGGGATCTAAAACCATAAAATGATGCATCAATGGTGTTTATGGACTTAAAATGAAAAACCACCTACCTCAAAGGTGAAACATTGAAGCTTTGAGTGCAAAATGATTCTTGGGATGCACTGATTCTAGATCTGGCGATGATCTGCCTCCAAAACCAAATCTTTTGGCACCTCTTCATCATGGTCTATATGTTGGTTTAAGGGAGAGGAAGATGGGGATAGGGGGAATGGTCCTCTTGTAATGTGCACCAAAGGGGGTGGGGATAGGGGTTATTGATTTAATTTTTATTAAATCTATAACCTTTACTAAACACCTCAATCACGACTCACCTCTGACTCAACACCTGGAACCAATAGAGGTTATTTCATTCCTATAGTAAAAATGATGTTCTAAACTCAACTAAGGTCTCATAAATTTGATATCAGACTCTGCTCGAGTGTTATTAATGTTTTAAGTGAAACTTCACGCATGTGATAAAATATATTAAATATTTTTAATATCACCTCACTAAGGCTCTTAGGCCCTAGGATTTCCTATACCGACTTAGTTCCTGAAATTGGACATATTCAAAGAAATATTCTAAAGTATTGTAGGCCAAAACCTGAGTCTCTAATGAAAATATTTCAATCCATAGTGATCAGATTCCCTGAATAGATTTATCATTTCCTTTTATTCAGAATAAAAAAATCATGTTTAAACATATTCAAAAAATGACATAGAATGAAGGAAAAATAAAAAATTATTATATATCAATATATCTTTCTTCTCTAGATCCAGTTTATTCTAGTCTCTTCTCCTATGAGTGTGCACAAATAAAAATTATGATAACCTCCATGCTAATTGATTCAGTTCCTCCTCATCTATCTGTCTTTGAATATATTTTGAATGTCCTCAAGAACCAACTATAAACTACACATAACCATTCCAATAAAATCCCCAATATCCATGTGCCATAATTTACATTGGATTGTCTTCCTTATTCTGATTTAAGCCAAGATAACCCATAAATACCACTAACCACATGATTCTTGATTCATGTAATTGTAAATGTTATTCAAGATGTTTTGATGAATATCTCTTGAGGCTGCCATGTGATCATCTTTGTGGGTTCTTCGTTTAAATTTCAATTTGAGAAAAATGGTTCTTCACCATTAATTATTCATTCAGTACCGTTATATGTATTTTTTTATACCAAATTTTCCCTAATTCAAGTAGACATTACCTATATGCAGATATTTTGATGAGTGGAAAAGACCTATACACAAGCCTCTCACTGACCATTATTCAGTGCTTCCTACTAAACATTACAAGATATTAGGCAGTGGTTGATGTTAACCTTATGAAATGTCACACTTATGTAGAGTGGGAAACACCTTTAAGTGATCCCCCAACTGAAACATATATAACATAGTTTAAGTGATAGTTACCTTTACATAGGTGTTGGCTTTTTGGATATGCCCTTCTGTCAGTATTGAAGCACCGTGATACATTTACAAATCTTTTATTTCATCATTACATAAGTACATTGACGTGAGTCATCATATAAACCCTTGGATGAGTATTCATCCATTAAAATTATTTTAGATGGAACCCTTTTGTAGTTCATTAGCTACAAAACACTACCCTTATGTAGGTCTTCAACTGCACAACACTTCCATTACACAACATAAATAAATGACCCTTATACAACCATTATATGCCTTTACATAAGTGGATGTACCATTAACCAGGGGCCTTTATCCATTACACATGTGCCTTTTACCTATATACAGGTTCCTTTTACCTTTAAAAAACTTTATTAAACACAAATTAATCAATATAAACTTTAATTAAAAAATTAACTAATTGAATAATCAAATAAAATATAGAAATTATAGAAGAATTGAATTTTAAATTTTAGTTACCAACTATTAAATTATTTAATAAAAGTGATTAAAAATTAAAGATCAATTAATTAGTAATTATATTGATAGAAACACGAAATGGTAATAAATCTTTTCTTCATAAAACCCAAAAACAATCAAAGTCACTAAAAATTAAAACTAAAAAAAGATAAAAATAAATTAAATAAATAAAAAAAATAAACAATTGATAAATTAAACAATCAGAGAGATATAATTATTATAAATATCATTAATTTACCCAAATGAAATTATTTTAAACACTAAGCTATAAAAACCCATTAATTGAATGACGTAGACAATAAAATGCATAATTAATAAAAAAACTAAAACACAAAAAGTAAAGGCCGCATAAAATTCCCTAAAACATAAGATTTTATTTAGCCTTATTCAACCAATTAGTCAATACCAATGGAATAAAATGAATCCTGAGCCTAAATTACTAGGTTTACATAAAGAATTATTTTAAAAATAAATTCTACCCATGGTTTTTCCTCAAGAAGGGAATGAATTTACCCTTAAAAATTTAAATCATTTTAGTGGGAAATTTGATTCTTATTTTAAAAAAATTATTGACGTTAAAATTTTCAAAATTAATTAATCCCAAATCAATTTATATAAAAATTAAATTCCAAACATCTATTTACCTCTAGGATAAAATTTTGATATAAATAACAACAATAATAAATAGACACCCTTTTGGATGAGAAAACATAATAATTATAATATGTCATAAATAATCCTTAAAAAAATTAATGAATAAAATAATGTAACATTTAAATAATAAAGGCTCAACCTAGATTTGGATTATAATTTAATAATTCATTTAAATGATTATTTTATGAGTTTAAATCCATGTTCAAAAATTCAAAAGTTAATGATAAATGTAAAGCATTTGTCCATTATTTTACAAAACAAACTTTCTTTTAAGAGAGAAAGAAAAATATTAAAGTTAATTAAATCCATTGGGTAATATAGAATTAACCTTATTAATGTGGCTATATAGGATTCAAACTTAAAAAAATTGAATCACTGAAAATGATTAATGGAAACTTGAAAACAGAAAAATTAAAAAATAATAATTTTTTCTATTTGGTTATATAAAATAACATTAAACCACTTTTCATAATACCAACTATCTCACACTTAAGACCAAAAAATTTCATCAAAGTTGAACCTCAAGGTGAAAGAAAATAATTATGCATTTTGATTTAGAATATATTTTCAATTCAATAGTTCAATAAAATGCACAACGGTCATAATGAAATTAAATTGGTATTTTAAATAAGTTCCATCAATTTTTCAAAAACAAATTTTAAAAATGCACTTAATTTTACCCTTATTAATATAAAGAAGTATTCTTAACATAAATCAAATATATAGCATGTCAATTAGTGATTTCAATTAAAACGAGGTGTTAAGTCTGGAGGGATTTTAAAGGGTGAAAATAAAGTTTAAATTTATTCTAAAAATGATTTTAAAAAGTAATGATTCAAGAAATAAATATGCCCAAAATTTAAAAGAAGACTCATAAGAATTAAATTGAAACAACAAACAATTCTCCCCAATACCTAATTATAATATTAGAGCAAAACAAAAGGTTTTGAAAATAATAAAAGACTTCTAAACTTGGTGCCACTAATAAGGAATAATATATTTGGTTCAAAATTTATCTTTCAAGAAAAATAATGTTGAATACATTCCTAAGAGTGGTATTTATTCCTTATGCCTAGTAAATGATCACTATCATATTTCATTTACAATAATTAGTGATATCCCAATAAAGGTACCATTAATGAATGGTTTTTGTCTTCAATTATGAGAGGTTTTGAGTAGGGGGAACAAAAATTTAAGTTAATATAGAATAATATAAGGGAAATTATTTCAAAACAAAGTGGAAAAAGAAATAAAACCTAGGTTTATTTTCTCAAGCAGTGCTAGTTTTAATGTCCTTGGTTGAACTCTCTCAAAAATGTCTAACCATGATCATTCAATGGGTATGATCTATTATAAATTCTAACTGTAATGTATTGAGAAAACGTTATTTACTACCACTTAATTTATATAAAACACTAGAAACTATAAAAAAATACTATAAATTCCATTAACAACATAAAATCATGCTCGTTTTCCACTAGTGTTACTATGAAAATTATTCTATAATTGGGACCAACAATTAAAGATAATAATACATGAAATTATATAAAAAGAAAATAAATTTATATATAATTTCCCCTATACATGGTTCTTCAAAAGGCCTTTAAATAGGTGTAACACCAACTAAAACTTCCCTTATATATCTAAAAACAACACCCAAAATAGATTTGTAAATAGAAAAACAAGAGGACTCCCACCTAAAAGTTACAAATTATGTATAGAATATATTTTTTGAAAGACCACGACAGAAAAAAAATGAAATTAATTTTTAAAAAATATATATTAAATCATCATTCACAATTTTATTAACTATATAAGAGACATTATAAAGTAAAATTTAATTTTATATTGGAAGAAATAAAAAGAGTTATACCTAAAAATTTATTGGATTCATATCCTTCATAACACTCAAAATCGAGAGTAAAACACTCATATACTATATCACTACATTCAGGAACCTATATTTGTCATTATAAAACCTAATTTGACTCTATATAATGGGTTTTATAACAATAAAAATTGGTTTTTAGAGTAAATAAATTGCAAGATTAACACTATTAATAAGATGGGGAATTATAATCGCTATAAATTAAAGAGAGAAAGAATTATACTAAAATCTGACATCAATTATGAAGCACTAATTAATAGAAACATATAACAAGTCACATATCACCTTAGGCTTGATTTTTTTGAAAAACTATAATTTCATCAACCTCATCCATATATTTGAGGATAATTTTTCCTTTGGATACATCAGTGTTAGTGCCTCCATTAACTAATAATTTTCTTCTGAAAATGACTAGTAATTTATAATAACAATCCATTTAAAGGATTAGAAAATTTGTGTAAAAAATTAAATTACCTACCCTAACTAATATGTCATCTACCCTTCCAAAGGTGTGATTTAGTGTGTTACCTTCTAGTTGAAGATAAACTAAAGTAGGTTTCAAGTCCCTTAGATAATTTTTTTTAAATGGTGAGAAATGAATAAGGTTGAAATAAGAACCGAGTTCACATAAGAAATTTATTTCCACATTTTAAAAACTCATTTAATGATATAATAAACCATTTCCTATATTATTAATATGAATTAAATATTTTTATTAGTTATAAAAATTTTATGTTATTTTCAAATCAAAAAGGAAATAGTTTTAAGTATACTCTTTTCTTAGAGGGTTCTATTAACAAGTTAAATTTATAAATTTTAGAATTTTAATTTTAAAATATGAATATAATTTTTTAAATTATAATATTAAAATTTACCTACATTGATATTTTTTTATTTATCATATAATATTGAATTTTTAGTGAATGGTGAAAAATAGCAATTTTTGTAAAAAAAACTATTTCCATTAAAATAATTTATGTATTTTAAAAGTCCCAATATGTTTTAAATATTATTAAAAATAAAATAGTTATTATTTATTAATATTTAATCTATTTAATTATTTTTTAATCAACTATATATTGATTTTTAATATAATTTTATTTTTTGGTATAAAAACATGTTTTTTCAAAAAATTGTTTTAAAATGAATAATATTTCTCAATTTTAATTAATTAAAATAATCCATAATGTGGAATTTTTTAAATTAAATATCTAGATTATATATTATTAAATATTAATGTAATTTCAAAAAAATGTCATTACTATTCATAGAGTTAATATAAAATATTCGTTTTCTCAAAAAAAATGCTCTGCTTGAAAACCCTCTTTTTCATCCCATTTTTAGGGTTTGTTTTAAATTAAAATTTTCTAATTATGTGGATTTAATTTGGTAAAATGGATTAAATATTTTAAATCATCATAATTTATATTTTATAATAAGTTCAACCTAATTTTTTTCCAAAATGAATAGTGAAATAGTAGAAATAAATTACCATTGTTAGGGTAAAAATTGATTACCGAGGGTTAAAATAAGAATATAAGGGATAAAATGACCAAACAACTTTTATAAAATATATTATATGAATATATTTAGACATTATACATTATATAATCATGAATATTATATTACTATATCCTTTTGACATGAAAAAAACTTGGTTGGAAATCATTCGTTTCAAAATTTATAAGTGTCTCACTAACCTCACTTATAAAAGATCACCCCAATATTCCTATATTAACACCATAAAAACCCATTGGTTTGGAAAATACCTACCCAAATAAATTATATAATTCCATACTCTCATCCTATTATCCTTAATTGGGGCATAAATCCAACCAAGTAAGGCCTTTGGTACAAACTAAAAGGAGTTGCATGAAGAAAAGGTAATGTTATTCAATGGGTGTTTTTATTTTATTTATTACACCACCACATTTAATTATTCTTAAACCATGTTTATAAAATATAAAAATTATATTACAAATAATAAGATATTTTTATGTTGATTTAATTACTTAAATTCTTCTCTTATTTCATATAATGGGTTATAAAATCATCATTTGTGCGTATAATGGACTACCGCCTCATGAACTAATGTCACTCATTTTTCCATTACCACCAGTAAACATGGGGTTTCATAATGTATATAATGTATATAAATGTTATTTATAAAATTATTATATTACTAGAGTCGTTATATAATATATACCATTTTACATTCCATTGTTTAGGGGGTACGATAACGTTGCCCGTGTATACAATGAACTACCACATCACGAAGTGTTGTGATTCATTTTTAACTAACGTGTTAAATGGAAAGTAATAAGGATAAATAAAAAAAAATATATGTGATATAAATGAAATAATTATTATATTCATGACTTATTTATCATTATTAAAATATAATATATCATTTTCTCTCTTACCATTTCACTCACTGAAAAAGTGATAATGTTGTCCATGTACATGTGGACTACCACCTTCACGAAGTAATGTGACTCACTTTTCATCACCATACCACATAGATTATATATAAATATATTTAAATAACTAATATTTTATATATGATATTATTATCAATATTTAATGATAAAATATTACTTACCACCTTCCCATAATGAATGTATAAAAATGTAAATGTTACTCATGCGTACATACGGCCTACCATCTCCATGATCGTAACCTGCTTCATTTATCAAAATAATATTTCATGATTAGTATTAATAGTATAATTTATGGATAAATATAATAATTTTATCATCATTATTATTCTTTATATGTTTAATTAATAACCACTTTGACCATATTCAACTTACCAAAGTCATTTTTTGACACGTAAGCGGAATATAGTAAAAACATCTCGAGAAAAATTAATTAATTACATAATTGTATATAACATGGTAATAAATATAATAAAAGTAATAATAAAATTAAAAATGGTTCTCAAGAAATTAAATAATCAAAATAAATTTATTATTCACTAAGATAAAGAGACATGTGACAAGTCGGACTCAAGGTAGGGGAATTTGTATAAATTTATTTTCATTGAGGTGTATTTTGATATTATAAACCTTTATTCTTTTATAAGGTATATATATCCTATATTACATGATATTTCATTAATTTATCTATTCTCATGATATTTAATTTTTTCTAATGTTATTAATCTATGAGCCTTATGATTCAAGTGTTTCCCAAGTGATAAGGTATTTTTCTTATAAAAATCATTTTTAATGTTTTTCCTTCTAACTCATTCTCTTCTATGTACATGTTTTTAAAATTATTTTATGAAAGTTTTTATATGGAAATAAAATATTTATAAATTAAATTTTATGTCAATTTTACTTTATTTCAATTTTTTTCAAAAGTAATCTTTTTACATTTTTTATACTGACTGTTTTTGACAAATGACAAAAGGAATGCTCTATTTTAACGTTTACGATGACAATGAATTTTCCACTTTCATGACTATTATTGGACTTATATCTTTCCTTTTCAAGATTTCATGTATTATTAAATGAAAAAATATTTAACCTTTTTGGTTATTTTTTATTGAAAAGGGTTTTTTAAAATTAAATTATATTTTGATATCTAAATGTGTTTTTCATACAAGTTTAAAAGCATTCTTCAAATGATTTATGACTGATAAGTGAAATAATACAAATGTATTTTTCATGATATGGTACTTGATCGTTATAAAATAGAAATGGGACCACATAGATAGAATTATGTGAGCCTTTTATTGGTTATACGATGGGGGAACCCAAATAGTGTCTAGTAATACCATTATATCTTAAATGATGGGTGCACCTAGATAGCGCTCCATTGAATTGGGTAATGTTCCATATCTTAACAAGAAAGAAGGAGAGAGTTATAAAAGGGTTTATTATATGGAATTTACTCATCTCTATTTACTTCTAACATGGGTATAAAAATGGTTTCGAATATAATGATATTAGTTACCAAAAAGTGTTTTAAATTGTGTGTTATGGGTTTTTGAAGGCTTCTTTTGAGAAAAATAGTGAGTGTTTTTCAGGGAAAAAAATTATTTCATATGCTCAAAGAAATTTGAAGATAAAACATTACAATTTTTTTCATGTTTTCACTGGACTAACATTTTTCATTCTTTTTTTATCCCTTAATGTGATTTTTATGCTCATCCCATGTTTTTAAAATATTTTTCGTAGGATTTAAGGATAGGTAAGGGAAGGAAAAATGTCAAAATTAAAGTCATAAATATTTTTCCTAAAATTAAATCATGTTTTGTTTTATATGTTTTATATGGTTTAAAATGGATACTAATCAAAAGTTTCCAATTTTTATTATGTGGTTTTGTTATATATGAGTTAGGGATTAATTAACTAATGCACTAAACATGAAAAGATCCTTAAATATGAGAAAATTTAATCATGACATAAATCTCAATATTAGATAACATTTAAGGTTGGGTCCTTATAGTTGGTATCAGAGGATGGTTTAGATAATCTTATAGGTTAGGATAATGTTAATAACTTTCCCTTCATATATTTTACTATATGGTTATATCAAAATTGTATAGAATTTAAATATTACCTTGTTTCTTCATCTAAACTATTTATGTTCATAATAATTTTATACATAGGAATCAGGGAAGATATGGTGTGATAACCCAAAGAGGAAAATAGCCTTCCAAATAAGCATCCTGAGATGGTTGGAATTGGTACAGAATAGTTTATCATAGTGATGGATCAATTGACACAAGCTATTAATGGTGATGGTATCCTTGCTAGAGAGTCACTGTATCAATCAAGAAGGAACATATAAATAGCAGTATACTTTATGAGATAATATCCATATCATTCAGTGTATTATCTAACTCCATGATAGAATAAGGAAATATTAATTGCACGGAGAATATATTTTATGTCACGGGATGTTTCAAACATCAAAAGGTAACTTTTTATATTTATCATTTTGAAGGTGAAGTTTGTTGATGGTGGACTTTGGTTAAGAATATGAGGGAGAAAGATGGTCTTGATACCATGGAATAGAAAAAAAATTATGCATATCATACTTTTGAAATATTTACCTAAGGTTGTTCTGTTAAGGATGGAAAAATCCTAGAATTTAGGGAAAAATATAAAGACATTGCAGTTGTATATGAATAAAACTTTACCATATTGGCCAGGTATATGCAAAATTATATTCAAGACACTAATAATAAAATTTATATATTTTACTCATTATTGAAACTGATTTTATGAATATAATTGTAATAATAAGAATTTTAATGTTATAAGAAAGTGTTATATTATGCAAAGAAAGTTGAGATGGAGTTTTCTGAATCATATATTCCTCAAGATAAAAACATAAAGACAACTAAAAGGTGTTTGGAAATAGAGAAGTAACCTATTAATAATCTTGCAGGTAAGCCCCCCAAATTTTCCATGTTTGGAAATGAAATATCAATGAATTTTTAATATGATCAAGGAATTGTTTCTAGTGTGGTCGGTTTAGTCATATAGTTTGTGACTGTAAATAAATGATTCTTAAAAAACCAAGGACTTATTTAATTGATAGAAATCCAATAGTATATTGTTTTAGTTGAAATTATTTGTTTTGTTATGCTAACGTGTTTAAAAAGTTAGTTTTACTAGATAGATATCATCAAGATCAAAAACAAAAAGGTGTAACAAAGTCATTTTCTATAACTACAATTGATGTGGGGACATCCAATTAAATGGTGATAGGTATGTTATTGGTTTATTCGAATTTTCCCAATATCCTATTTGACTTTGGATCTTTACATACATCTTTTTCTGAGAAATTATCAAGTAAAATGGTAATATCAACACATGAAAATAAGATTAATATTTTGGTAAAAATGTGGGGTAGAAATATTTAAGTAACCAAGATTTAAAGGAATCTTCTTATTTTTATCAGTGGGTGTTATTTCCTAAAATTGTTATTATCATTATCAGTAGGGATAAACTTTTAATTTATCATGCTAAGCTATATTTTTAAGATAATAAATTTGTGTTCAATGACTCCATGACATTAATAACTTACTAAGAATCTAATAAATTGATTATATGTTGAAGTGAAAGTTAATTATCTCATATTATTAAAAATAAAGAAACTATTCAAATTAGTGATGTTTTAGTAGTAAATGAATACATATATGTATTTATACCTAATTATCATGGTGTTATTCCTTATGTGAGGTTGATTTTACTATTGACTTAATACATGATGCTAAGACTATTTCTAAACCCCTTTAGAAAATGGATCAAGTAGAACTTTTAAAATTGAAAAATAAATTATAGGAGTTGTTAGATAAAGGTTTCATATGTTCTAGCACTTAACCATGGGGTGTTGTTGTTTTTTTGTTATAATGAAATATTTTTCAATGAAATTTTAATGACTATAGAGCCATGACTGAAAATTACCTTTTTTATTATCAAACACTTTTAAGGAAAAAGTCATAAACCAAGGTTCTGCCTCAAAATTAAATTATGGATCCATTAAAATATATATCAATTCTACATAATTTTTACTCCCTATGTAACTTAAATGAGATGTTGTTTTCCTGTATATCTGGTCCATCTGTTAAAATCTCTTCAAACATGAATACCAACATGCCCTAGGACTAGATGTACTCCTCTAAATTTATATTCCCATAATTGAACCCCCTTGTCATTATAAGATCCTTCTTGTTGATCCACAATAATTGGGCCTCATTAGGTAATACCCTTAATAAACCACTCATCATCCTGTTGGAATCTTCATTAGTAGATATAATCGTCAAAACAGATTACAACATCTCTTCTCCTGAGAGCATAAGCAATTCCAATGATTGCTCATGCACTACAATAGATTCCACCTACTAGCAGACATCCTTGGGGGTTCAGTGTACACCATCTTAGATTTTATCTTCTTTGTGGATATAGTCTCCATAGGTAGTGGAAAATATGTGTAGTATTTTCTCTCTTTTTGAATACCCCTACGACTCTTGCTTCTTATCATGCTTGAAATATAGTTTCCCTGACTGTCTTTATTTAAATCTCCATCTATTTCGATTGAATGGTCATCACTGAACTCATTCCTAGAGGCCCTCTATTGATCTATATAGAACCTAACCAGTTCAGTTTTAGACTCCTACACTGGATCATCATTAGAAAAAACCTTTGATATGATTACCTGGTTTGATAAAAACCAGCACCCTTCTAGGATTTGACCTACTTATATCCTTATAAACATCTTTCAAACCTCAATTAGAGGTATAGTTCCCTTAACTAACATCCTTATCATAGAATCAATTGGAGTCCTAGGTACTCTCTCATCCTCCATTTATAATTTCACATCATAGACTCCTACAATGTCAACACAAGAACCCACTACAGTACCCTTAGTCACCACAGTATTAGTAGAATTCCTGACTCTCAAATATTTATTCAATATATCAAAAATTTCAGAAACTTGTGGGTCTATAGGTCTACCCTTTTGCTTTGACACCCCATATACAGTCTCCCCATAGACTGACTCTTGCAAGATTAGAGTCTCAGCCTCCTGGATATGATCATGAGCACTCAAATCACAGCCTGCAACCTACCCCTAACCAGAGGAGACTAAAACAGAATTCGGAGGAATCATTCCATTTTCAATTACATCCAACCCATCTTGAAGAACCATATATCTAGTCCCCCAAGGAAATCACCAAATAATGAACCACTCACATACACCATGAGTAGAAATCAACCCAGTAATCATAAAGAACTTGTTGTTTAAAAGGATACTCTTCTCCTACTTTTATACAAACAAAATTATAATTTTTCATAGGTTGACCTTATATTAGGGTACCATCCGTTGAAAGTGAAGGAATAATACATTATGAAGACATTTTTTGGACTAGATATGGGAATTATGAGTTTTTAGTTATGTATTTTTAGCTTTCAAATGAACATATTATATTTTTGAACCATATGAATAGAGTTTTCATGAGTTCCTGGAAAAGTTTGTGGTTGTGTTTATTGATGAAATTTGGAATATTATAAAAATCATGAAGAATATTAAAGACACCTAATAATTGTTATAAAAACATTAAAAAAATAAACTATTTGGGAAATTTAATTAGTGTGTATTTTGGTTGAAACTAATTTCACTCCTTGGTAATATTATTTATAAAGATGGAATAATTGTTTACCCCACTATAAAAAAAGTTTTCAAATAATGGAAAGTCCAAAAAATATCACATAGATTCATATTTTTCTTGGATGAAAATGTTAATATTGGTGGTTTCTTGAAAACTTTACTCAGTTTTATATCCTTTTAACTAAGTTAAATCAAAAAGGAGTTAAATTCATCTAGAAAAATGAATGTGATCTATATTTTTAGTAACAAAAATATGATTGGTGGGTGATGCAGTTTTGGCCCGTCCTTTAAGAAATAGTGAATTTTCTTTCTATAGTTATGCTTCATTGAAAGGACTTGGTTGTGTCCTAATGTAGAGTGATAATGTAATTGATTGTGATTTATGATAGTTGAAACCTCATGAGTTTAATTACCCTACACATGATTTGGAATTAGTTTATGTGTTTTTTTGCTTTAAAATTTTAGAGGCATAATTTTTATAGTGTAAAGTGTGAAATATATACTAATACTAAAAGTTTTAACTATATATTCATGTAGAAATAATTTAACATGATTTGGAGAAGATGGATGGAATTGATCAAGAATTATGATCTCATAATTCATTATCATCCTAAAAAAGAAAAAAAATGTGTTTGAATATTTGAGTTTAAAAAATAATGATACATTAACGATGTTATGTTTGGAATGTGACACTTTTGGTTAGTGGTTTCCTAAATTTTCACAAAGAAGTTATTGATGTAGGGGAGTTATCTATTTTTTCAAGTTTCAGTATAGTCATCATTATCAAAAAGAATTAAGAAATATTAGAATAAGGATCAATCATTACCGGAAATGGTATAATTCATTAAGAAAGGTAAGTTTCTTTATTTTAATATTGATAAAGGTGTTTTACAATTTGTAATAATATTATGTGTGATTTGTGATTCTCATTTTAAGAATGAGTATTTTAGTGATGCTCATAGTTCTCTATTTTCTGTTCATCTGGGAAGAACTAAGATATATAGATACCATCAAAAGTATTACTGGTGTTTTGGAAATGAAATGGATATTGTTGACTTCACCATGTAGTGTTTGAATCTTTAGTAGGTTAAAATATAATGATAGTTTCCAAAGGTAATTATTTAATAATTTCTAATGATGGATTGGAAATAGGAAAATATATCAATGGATTTCATGGTATGATTTATAAAGACTTATCAAGGTAATAATGTGATTTTAGTTATTTTTTATCTATTAACTAAATCTACACCTTTCCTTTCCATTAGAGATACAATTTATCTAGATCATATTTCTAGAATATATCTAAATGAGATATTAAAGTTATATGGAGTGCCTCTTTACATTGTATCAGACTGTGATCTCAGGTTCACATATAATTTTTGGAAAGGAATTTATAAGTTGTTGGATACTAAATTAAATTTTAATAGATATTTTCATCCTCAATCTAAAAGAATGTATGAGTAGATGATTTAGAATATAAAAGAAATGTTTCATTCGTTTTTAATAGATTACCAAGGAATTTAGGATCAATATATTTCTTTTTTTGAATTTTATTATAATAATAGTTTTTATTCTAGTATATATATGGCACCATTTAAGGAATTATATGGAAAGTGATGTTAGAGACCAACTTGTTAGGATGATGTATGAGAAATGAATTCTATTGGAAAATATTTGGTAGATTAAATGGAGGATAAGGTTCAATTGATTCAGTTGTATATAAGGATTAGTGAAGGAAGAAAAGTTATGTTGACAATTAGAGGAAAGATATTTCTTTTAAGGTTGGAGATCATGTATTTCTCAATGTTTCTCCATGGAAAAGTGTTATAAATTTTGGTATAAATGGGAATATAATTCAATGGTTCATTATAAAAAATGAAATCTTAGAGAAAGTTATATCAGTTTCCTACTAAGTAGCCTTAAATATGACCTTATATTAGGTACACAATGTATTTCATGTTTTGGTGTTAAGGAAATATGTTCTATATTTATCTCATTTTTTGAGTCTAGAAGCAGTTCAGTTGGAAGATAACCTTTCTTAAAAGTAATTTCATGTTTAGATTGTTGAGCATAGATGTAATAACCCAATACTTTACAATATTTTCATTTCTAAATAAAATTAATTTTATTTATTTATTTATTTTTATGCAACATAAAATTAAACTTATTCTAAACACAATAATGATTTGGGTTATGTTATATGCAAGGCTGAGTTTTATCGAACAATAGTATATTAATAAAATATTATTTTTTTAATATGATATATAAACTAGATGTTAAATTAGCGGTTATGAATATTATTAACTAAATTTTTAATTTTATATATTCCATATAATTTTAACATTCATCTTATGTGTTTCTTATACATAATACAAGAATAAATTCAATTTTTTGGATAAAATATGTATTTTTCAAAAAAAAAATGCAGTTTCGCTACCTTTTGATGGTGCACCCAATTTAAATCTAATATTTGAAACTTTTTTATTTTCAATTCAAAAAAATAAAATTCTTTTTTGAAATCGGGACATTAAAATTTAGTTTGGATAAATTTTTGGTATTTTTCGGATAACATTTATAGTTTGATGAATAGTAAAAAATATTGAATTTTAATTGAATACCAAATTTTTAATCAAAATAATTTATAGTGTTAAATTTTAAATTTGAATAGTTTTAAAGTATAATTCGAATATATTTTTATAATTTAATATAATTTATGCCATTGTAATTACTTTCACATTAGAATTAAATATACACATGTATCAATATTTTAATGGTTTTTTACTTTTGAAAAAATTGTTTTCTCATTCTGAAAAATATGGATAAATTTTAAATTAATTACTAAAAATTATATGTTTTAAATTTTTAAAAATGGATTTTTTTATTTTTAATTGTTGGGATCAAATTATGTTAATAGGATACTTTTATTTTTGAGCATTATGAATAATATCATTTGTAATTTTTTTATTATCATGGTTAAAGATAAATTGGGTATTTTAAGGTAAAATTAATATTATAAATTACATTAACCCCTATCAAAATCTCATTAGATAACCAAATTAGGCCATTATCATCAATGTTTCTAAATTTAATCACTTAATGGACACTTTCCCATAAATAGGGCATTAATATTATTAAAATCTACAAATGTGACAACATGATTCACTCTCATTCTAAATAAGTATATTAATTTTAATATATGGGGAACTAAGAGATAAAATTGACTATAGTCAGTATCTAGAAATATAAAATAATTACAAAAATAATAGAAATTTATTTATAATTTTTATATATTAAATAATTACCATTAAAAATAACACAATAGTGTCACAGAAATTATTTTGTTAATAGAAATATCAAATAAACAATTTTAAAAATATTAAAAGAAATATAATTTGAATTAATTAATGTTCTCTAGTAATTTTATAGGTTACTATGAAATTTTAGGATTATAGTCAATATTTTTTTAGAAGATACCATCGGTGTGAATTTTATTTAATGTAAAATAAATAAATAGTGTAAAAATTGACACTATTGATATTTTATAAAAATAACATATTATTAAATTATTTAAAATTTATAAAAATATTTAAAGAAACAAAGTGAAAATTATAATATTGAAAATTTCATAAAACTTCCAACTATGTACAATATCCCCCACATAAAATAATATTTATAAACATTTAACATTTTTAATATTATTACCACAACTAAAATTAAATAGATTAAATAAAGATAAATATAAATGATGAGGTTTAAAATGAAATAATAACCCGAATAAATTTAATAGGTTTAGAGTATTTATACCCATACTCATCTTATATTCTAAATAACCCACTTGGATCCATTTAAATTTAATACTAAATTTATATTAATTTAATAGTTTTTGTATTTCTAAAGGTTCCCTTCCCCTCTCTTATAAAAGCGAACCACTCATTCTCTTTTAATCACACCTATAAATCCATTCTCATGAGAAAAAACCTGCCCATTTCTTCTCCAAAATTCCCTCACTTAATCATAGAGGCAATACATTGGGACTAAATCTATATAAGGATATATTTTGTGCAAATCAAAAGAATATAATCAAAAAAGTGGTAATTGTTTTATCACCTCTTTCCAAATTCATTACTTCTTATACATCCTATTGATATGTTATTTCCATATCAACGTAATAAATCCAGTATCAACCATATAAATATATGTTATTATAATCATGGTACAATAATATTCCTTATTTTATCTATAATACAAATAATAATGTCACCATGCGTGCGTATGTACGACTTACCATCTCCATGTCATGATGTAATTTGTTATTCGCCAATACTTTATTTCGATGGGTATAATGATGAGTATAATGGATTTAAATAATGAATATATCATTATAATTATTCTTTATAAATAATATACCATCCAATTACATACCATTTAACCGTCAAGTGAATGATATTGTCACTCGTGCATACATATGGTCTACCGTCTCCACGACGCGATGAGATTCATTCTCTACATTAACTATTAAAGAATGATTATAAAAATTTTATTATGAGTAAAAATAATAATTATAAACTTAATTTAATTTTGGATATAAATAAAATATATCCTATTCATAACAAACATGACTTACATGACATAATTAGAAAAGGAAAAAAGCAGTTAATACTCAAAACATTGGTAATACTGAAATAATATTAATAAAATGATATAAGATAATAATATATGATATCATAAATATGTATACGGTCTTGGTATAATATAAAAACTTGTTTTATCCTTTATATAGGAGGTTAAATTACCCTTTACTAAAGGAAAGTTTAAGTTAAGGGTTAATTTCGAAATCTCATTATTTTCTGAGGTTTTGTATACAAAAGTATCTATTGGGACATATTTATCATCCACGCCTGTGTTCCTTAAAAATATTTTTATATGTAATATTTTTAAGGTTTTAACTAAATTACTTTTTAAATAAAATATAATTTTAAATGTTTTAATGATTTATTCTTCTAAATATATCTCATTAATGTCTATGGTTTCAAATGGTTCTATGGATTTATTTATATGGACATGAATATTTTAAAATGTTAATTACTTTCAAAAGATTCAAAGTGGTATGGGAAAATTTGATTAAAAATATCTTTTAAATTTTTTATTTTATAAATTTTGTGACTTTTAAAGTTTTCAAATTAAAAAGATATATTTCTCTCAAATAGTTTTAAGTATTTTATTAGATTATTTTAATCTATGTCAACATACTTTATTGGATTTTATTCTTAATCAAGATTGATTTGTTATGATATAATATTCTGTATTATATTGACTGTTTTATTATATTTTTGACTATGGATGTGATATTTTTATATTATTCATGTTTTATGGTTAAATTATTAACATTTCGTATGCTAGTTATAAAACAAATGATTATGTTTTGTATCATCCTTTTCATATAAGGAATGTGTTGGACATTGTAAGTGACAGGTGGGGACCGCTATAGCACCTCGATGCATCAGTAGGTCCCATGATAAAAACTAGGGTCTTGGAACAAGGCCTTGAGGGTGTGGTAATGGTCTTTTCATGAGGAATTTATAGTATAGTTATGATGTTCGATATTATGCATTCCCTCATTAGAAGATTAGTAATTGATATTACTTGTGATTATTTAACTATTATAATATCCATGTGAATGTTTAAATAGAATTATTGGATTTTTTCCATATTATATGGGAGATAATGTTTTAAAAGTCTTGTGTTTTAGTTATATACCTCTTTTTAATATGTTATGATTATTTATGATTAGTTTCACTATATCGTTTATCCTTACTGAGCATCTGACCTCACCCCTTTCTTATGTTTTATTTTTCAAGGATTAAAAGAAGTGTATTATGATTTATATGTATGGTTAAGTTGGGATAATAATTTCATTCTCAAATAATTATATATATTTCATTTTATGCTTTTAATTGTAATGTAAAGTTCATGTATGTTATCTATTTTCCAAGACTTCTAAACTGATCAGTCCTTCAGGATTTGATTCCTTGTAATCATGATAATGAATTAAAATAATGCACCAGCTCTGGGCTTCTGGGGTCGAGGTATTTCAATTGTTATGAGAGGAAGATTAGAAAAATATTTAGAAATAGATTTATAAAACATAAATTAGGGATTATAACCCTAAGATATAATTTGAGGATAAGTATAGTGGAATATCCTAGAATTTTGGTAATATAGAGATTATGTGGGTATTATTAGAAAATACATCTATGTGTGGATACTATAAGTGGATGTGGTTTTGGAACAGATGTACCTAGGAGTAATAATTCTAATAAGGTGTTTTGGGCTTAACTCGGGGTAATATGGTACATAACAACGAGCCTTACTGTGCACCTGGTTTGACACTCCCAGGGGATATTCTTAGGATAATTCATATTTTATTTATAAACTTTTATGAAGGATTTATGAGTAAATATGTCCCCAGTTTAACCATTTTTATTATTATCAGACTAGATATGTGTAAATATTCAATTAATGATGATTATTTTTCTAGATTTTTTATTATACAATATGATATGATCTAACCTATTCTATTTCGTCATTTAGAAATGGCACCCAGTAGAAGGATTGAGAACTCATGCAATCAGCATGATCCAAATAGTAAGAAGGATCATACCTTTCATTATCTTAAGCCAATATTTCGAAGGGATATAGTGTCCCAAATATTCTCATAATATAAAGAAATAGTATCATTTGTTAATAAGATAAGAAAATAATTCTTTGAGTCCTATGGATTTGAAGGGAATAAAGATAAGAAGATAATGGCAGAGAAAAAGATGGATAAAGTGAATAAGAGAAAGAAGGATTTTCCCACATGTGATAACTGTGGAAAGAATCACCCTGGTAAATTCTTGAAGTGAATGGGACTTTGTTATAAGTTTGGAGAAACAAAGGACACCAAGTTCGTGATTCAAAGTGTAAGGAAAGGGTTTCTAATGTATAATGCTTCATTTGTAAGGATATGGGACACTATGTGAATCAATGTCCCAAACATCAGAGTATGCACAAAATTATTCTATTGGATAAAAATCAAGTTATGATACTACCGTAGATGAATATGAATAATTAATTTACTTATGTTTTCATTAAATAATTGTGTCATTTGAGTATTATATCAATGATTTACTTGTTATATGAATTATGAAAATAAATAAGTATTGTACTATTGTACTATTTCATTAAGGATTTGATATTATATGGTACCAAGTAAAGTGAAATAGTTGCAAGTTCAACTTTTTGGAAAATATATGGTTAAGGGAAAGATAACCCTTAATATGTTTTTAATACTAAGATAATTATTTTGGAATAATGATATGATTGATTTGGATAAAGTATATTGGATATTATTTACTACCTTGGAAATGATTAATGGTTTGTTTATTCCATCATTATTGGAGTTCACAATATTTTTTCATTTAATGAGTATATCCAATACTCTATATTTTCCAATATTTTATGTTAATTTAATGTTTTACCATTTTTTAAGAGAATATATTATGAAGGTATTCACATTCTTGTTATGTGACAAAAAATATTCATTATGTCATGTGACCATCCTTTTAAATTTTTGGACTGTGAATTTGGACAGAAGTATTTTGGATAAGCGTAAATGTTTGAATGAATTAAATTGGATATTTTATAGTATTGTTTAAGTTTAAAATATTTCTTATGTTTATTTCCAGAATGTTATAATAAAATAGTTTTAACAAAAGGATAACCCACAGGTCGGGGGATAACCCATTGCATCGGACAAGGCTGTGGGAATCGAACCCACAATTGAAGCACGACAATGCTTTATTGCCTACTACTAGCCTATAGGAAGTACATAGTTAGTATATCATAGTTTTATTTATTTAAATGGTATAAGTTTCTATATTTAACCCTATACTATTAAGATAAATAGAATATTTTTTATATTTATTATCTTTTTAAGAGAAAGATGAGTTTGTGGTAGGAATTAGTTAATTGATTAAACTCTACATGTCAATTAAGTATGATTCCTTTTTTTCTTAGTATATGAACTAAATTAATTATACAACACTAGGTAAAGGATAATAAAACCAAAAATATGTTCCTAGTACATTCTTTTACAAGTAATCAAACGGTACTTTGTATCGTCGCAGATTTATAGCTTTCTGGTTGCTAACTATCTCCTAATAATTCTCTTTAGCACACTCCATCAGAACTTGATGGTTACATTTTATTTCGTGTCCATGTTTTATTAAATGGAACCCTAGTATGTGTTATTTTAAAAACCATCATACTTTCCTTTATTTATTATAAAATAGAGGTCTCGTTAATCTATTTTTCGATGTGGTATTTCAACAAATATATTTTGAAATGTCAAACCCCTAGATTTTATTCCCATATTTAAATTACGAGGACAAAATTTATTGAATGAGGGGAGAATGTGACACCCCAATACATTACAATATTTTCATGTCTGAATAAACTTAATTTTATTACAATATTTATTTTTATGAAACATCATGTTAATCTTACATTACACACAATAATGATTTGGGTTTCATTACATACAAGGATGAGTTTTACCAAACAATAGTTTATTAATAAAATATTTTTATTTAATATGTTATATAACCTAGCTGTTAAATTAGAGTTTATGAATATTATCAAGAAAATTTTTAAATTTTTATAAAATATATAATTTTAAAATCGATCTTATATGTTTCATAGACATGATATCAGAACATATTCCATTTTTTTTGGATAAAAGATGTATTTCTCAAAAAAATGCATTTTTGCTTCCTTTTGATAGTGTACCCATTATAAATCCAATATTTTTCACTTTTATATATTAAATTTTACAAAATAAACTAATTATTTGGATTCGGGACATCCAAATTTAGTTAGTATAATATTTTTGTGTTTTTCAGATAACTTTCATATTTTGATGAATAGTGAAAAATACAAAATTTTAATTGAAAACAAATTTTTTCATCAAAATTTTGAAAAACATGGATTAGTTTTATATTAACTACTAAAACTTATATATTTTAAATTATGAAAAATTTATTCCAAATTTAGAATAATTATGTCCAAATTATGTTAATATCCTAGTTTTATTTTTGAGAATTATGAATAGTAACTTTAGTAAAATTTTTATTACCACTATTTAGGGTAAATCAGTTAATTAAAGGTAAAATTAATATTATAAATTACATTAACACCTATAAAAATACAATTGAATGAATAAATTCTAAACTTATAATCTAATTTTATAAATTTAATCACTTAATTTCCACTTTCCCATGAATATGACATTAATATTATTAAAATCAATGACTGTGACAAAATGTCACTCTAATTTCATAAAATTATATTAATTTTAATATATGGATAACCAAGAGATAACTTTTACTATAGGTTGTCTATATAAATATAATATAATTACCTATATAATTTAAATTTATTTATAATTTTTAAAGATTAAATAATTACCATTATGAATGATACAATAGTGATGTGGAAATTATTTTATTAATAGAAATCTCAAATAAATGATTTTAAAAATAATAAAAGAAATATAATTTGAATTAATTAATGTGATCTATGAATTCAATATGTTACTATTACATTTTAGTATTATATTAAATAATTTTTAGAGGTTACCTTCTATGTTTATTTTTTTAAGTCAAATAAATGAATAGTGTCAAAATTGACACTATTGATATTTAACAAAAATAACATATTATTAAATTATTTAAAAATCATAAAAATATTAAAAAAATTAAAATTTAAAATGATAAGGTATATAATTTAATAAATTTTAAAATTATAGATAAGATACACCACATAAGTAAATATTTATAACCATTTAATATTTATAATTTTATTACCATAATTAAAATTAAATAGATTAAATAAAGATAAATAAAAAAGATAAGGTTTAAAATAAAATAAAAACATGTCTAAATTTTGTTAGATTAGAGTATTTAGATCCATATACATATTATATAATAAATAATCTACATTGGATCCATTTTAATTTAAAAATTAATTTATATTAATTTAATAGTTTATGAATTTCCAAAAGTGCCCCTCCCCTCTCTTAAAAATGGGAACCTCTCATTCTCTTTTAATCACACCTCAAAATCCATTTTACTCAGCCAAAACCTGAAAATTTCCTATCCCAACTTCCAAAACATTATCCTAGAGGCCACACTTTGGGAATAAAGCTATCCTTGGTTGACCATTTGTGAAAAATCAATAGGAGATACTCGAAAAAGAGGTAATTGTTTTATCACCTCTTTCAAAATTCATTTCTTCCTATACTTCCTCTATCTATTTTTTCTATAGAAAAATAATAACTCTAGTATCAACCATATATATAGATTTTATTATAATCACGGGAAACCCATATACCATATTTTATCCATCAAATGAATTATAATATCACCATGTGTGCGTGCGTATGGATTACCATCCCCACATCGTGATTTAGTTTGTTATTCAACAATACTTTATTTAAATGTGTATAATTATGAGTATAATGGATTTAAATAATGAATATTACATTATAATTATTCTATATAATTAATATACCATCCAATTCCTTAACATTTAACCATAAATGGAATGATATCTTCACTCGTGCGTACGTACGGTCTATCGTATCCACGACGTGATGAGATTAATTCTCCCCATTAACCCTTAAATAATGACTATAAAATTTATATTATGAGTAAAAATAATAATTATGAACTTAATTTCATTATTTATATGAATAAAATATATCCTTTATATAAGAAACATGACTTATATGACAAAACATGAATGGTAAAACAAAGTAGTTAACACTGAAAACAATGGTAATACTGGAATAATATTAACAAAAATATAAGAGGATCATATATGATATAATAAATATTTATATGGTCTTGGTATAATTTTTAACATGTTTTAACCATTATAAAGGATGATAACTAACCCTTTACTAAAGGAATGATTAAGGTAAGGGTTAATTTTCCAATCTCATTATTATCTGAGGTGTTTATATATAAGTATCTACTGGGAAATATTTATCATCCATATCCATGTTTCTTAAAAAAATCAGTTGGAATGTTTTTAAAATTTTATTTAAGGGACCCTTTTTCTAAAACAGTATTTTAATTGTTTTAATGATTTATTATTCTAAATCTTTCTCATTAATCTCCATGGTTTCAAGATGTTTTTTTGGATTTATTTATATGGACATGAATGGTTTAAAATATCAATCCCTCTCGAAAGTTTCAAAGTGGTATGGGAAACATTGATTAAAAAAATCACTTTGAAATGTCTTATTTTATAAATTGTATGACTTTAAATTTTTCCAAAGTTAAAAATGGATAACTCTCTCAAATAGTTTATAATGATTTTATTATATTATTTTCATCTATATAAATATATTTTGTTGTATTTTATGGTTAATTGAGATTGATTTATTGTGATATAGTATTCCATATTGTATTTAATGTTTTATGATATTTTTTTACTATATATGTGATATTTCAATACCATTCATAGATTATGGTTAAAATATTGACATTTTGTATGTTATTTTTAATATTAATGTTTATGTTATGTTTAACCCTTTTCATATGAGGAATGTATTGGACTTAGTTAAAGATGGGAGGGGCCTTATATAGCGCCTCGATGCATTGGTATGTACCATGAGACAAACCAGTGTCTTAAAAAGGCCATGATTGTGTGGTAATGGTCTTGGTATGAGGCCTTGATGGTATGGTTATGATGTATGGCATTATACATTTCCACATTATGTGATTAGTTATTGATATTACAAGGGATTATTTTAATAGTAGAATATCCATGTGAATGTTTAAATGGATTTATTTGATTTATTTTTTCCATATTATGAAAAATATAATACTTTAAATGTCTTGTGTTTTTTGTTTTATATCATTCCTTAAGAATTTATGATTATTTCTGATAGCTTCTTCTATATCGTTTATCCATACTGAGCATCTGGTCTCACCCCTTTATTATGTTTTATTTTTCAAGTATTCCAAGATGTGTATTATGACTTATATATAGGGTAATATAGGGGAATAATGGAATTCTCAAAGAATTATCTATGTTTAATTTTAAGTTTTTAATTGTAATGTAATGTTCATAAATGTAATCTATTTTCTAAGAATGAAAAACTGGTCGGTCTTTCAAGAATTGATTCCTTATAATCATGCCATTGTTTCAAAATAATGCACCAGATCTAGGATTATAGGCTTGGTTAATTAAAATAAACAACATATTTTTCAAGATAATATGATTCACTAGGTTGAGGTTTTATTGAAAAACCATATGGTCAAAGAGGCAACATGTGAATCTGAAAATGTTATGATAGAAAAAATTTCCCACTTATTTAATATGTGAATAAAATTATGGGGATACAATTTATAAAAGGTTAAATAATTTAAAAGAACATATAATGATATAATAAATCATTTTTTTATTATTAATATTAATTTTATTGTTAAATTAGTTATAATAATATTACGTAATAAATAAATCAAAAAAAATAGTTTTAACTAAACTCTTTTATTATAATTTTTTATTTAAAAGTTTAATTTAAAAAAAATTAATTTTAATTTGAAAATATGAATATAATTTTTTATATCATTATATAAAAATTTACCTATGGTGAATGGTTTTTATAAAATATTTATTTTTCACCGAATAGTGTAAAATACTGATTTTTTGTAAAACTACTTTTCTTTTAAATAATTAAATTATTTTAAAAGATCCAATATGTTTTAAATATGATTTAAATATATATATGTATTGTTTATTTATATTTAATCCACTTAATTAATTTTTAATCAACTTTTTTTTATTTTTATTATAAGTTTGTTTTGCGTTTTAAAAATGGTTTTTTCTAAAAATTGTTTTAAAATTCATAATGTTTATCTATTTTAATTAATTAAAATAATCCCAAATGGGGAGTTTTTTTAAATTTAGTGTATATATTATATATCAATAAATATTAATTTATTTTAAAATAATGTTTATTATTATTCATAAATTTACTATAAAATTCTTTTTTTCATAAAAAATACTCTACTTAAAAACACACATTTTCATCCTGTTTGTAGGTTTTGTTTTAAATTAAAAAATTTCAATTCTCTAAATTTAATATCATAAAATGGATTAAAAATTTGGAATCAGAATAATTTATATTTTCTAATAAATTTAACATAATTTTTTACCTAAATAAATAGTGAAATAGTAAAAATTATTTATCGCGGTTAAAGTATAAATGGATTTAAACTAAAAAAATAAGGGCTAAAATAACTTATGAACTTTTATAAAATGTATTTTATAGACCTATACAGACTTTATCCCTTATATTATAGATAATTTTCCATTATTGGATCATTGTGACATGAAAAAAAATGTTTTTAAATTCATTATTTTCAAAAATTATATTTGTGTTTCTCACCTCACATATAAAAGTCCATCCCCATATCCTACTATATTAACACCTTAAAACATCATTGGTTAAGAAAATACCTTCCCAAATAAATTTTATAATTCCCTACTCTCATCATATAATCCATACATTGGGAAGAAATCTAAACAAGGAAGGCCTTTGGAGAATCCCAAAATAAGTTACCTGAAGAAAAGGTAAGATTTTTAAATGAGTGTTTTTATTTTATTTCTCTCATGAAACCATTAAATTATTATTTAAACATGATTATATAATAACCTCTATATCTACCAGATATATAGATATTATTATGTTAATGGAATAACCTAAATCCTTCTCCTATTCTATCAAAGAGGTTATAAAATCCTAGGATGTTATTTTAATGAAAAATTAGAAGTTTCTAAAAAGAAATGGGAGGGGTGTATTCTAGAAATAAAATACATGATTTTTTAGATTTATTGTCTCATGTTGTCTTAGTGGATTTGGGTTTCACAAGTGATCATTTGATGTGGTGTAACAACCATAGAGGATATTTGTGAATGTGGTGTTGGATGGAAAGATGTTTAGTTAATCTTTATGCTATTTTTGAGTATCCAAATGCTAATGTGGCTCACATCGCCTAGTATTTATATGATCATTCACCACTTCATATTAAGTTGGATGATGGGAGACGGTAAGACATACATAACCATGAACGTTATTTCTATTTCATTATTGTGTTGAAAGACAGAAAGTAAAAGACTTAGATGTATATATATGAATATGTATCATTATCAATGTATATTTATTATATCATATATATCATATATATTATATATTTTCATTAAAAAATTCCTTAATAAATTCCATGTAGTGTATGAAGAAATCACATCTCTTTGAGGGGTGGTAGTCTAGGCTTCCTGAAATGAAATTATCATACTTACACAAAATAGATAGTATAAATAAATGTGATTTAAAAGAATTAAATAATCTTAAATACATATTAAATATAATATATAACATATATAAATATATTTTCCATCATAATTTTCACCATTAGAGTCGGTACAACAAAAATTAACAATCATCGTTTAGTGATGTGGTAGTTCGCCGTAAATGTAAACAGTATGTTTGTTACCCATTATATGGAATTGTGTGTAAGTTTAGGTCAAAAAAATTATAATCACAACATCCTAGTATATTGATTATACTGGTGTTGTTATAAAATCATTGAATAAAGAGATTTTAGGGGTGGATGAATGAAATAAAATAGAGGATGTTGAGAGAAGGTTTTACCTCTTAATCGGGTAACTCCTCTTGGTTTGTGCCAAAAGGATTCGTTGGAATTATTTATATAGAATGGGAGTATTAAAAATGAAGTGCGAGATTTTAATAAGTGTATTGGGTAGTTATGGGCCTATCCTAAGTGGTTTTATAGGTGTGAAGAATATGGATAGGTGGTGGACTTTTATAGGGAAGGGAAAGGGCACACTTGGCATATTTTAAAAGAAAACGTAAGGTGTACTCATGTTTTTACCTAACGAAATTCATAAAAAAAACCAAAAAACCCAATAATGGAAGGTTCATGGATACATAATTTCCATTAAATGGGTTTTTTTCAATTTTATAGGTTTTTTGGGGTCTTAAATTTAATGTTTAGTATTTTATTAACGTAATTTTTTTCTCTTCTCTGTTCTAATTAATCATAATCACTTTTCATTATATTTTTTACAAAAATATAAGTTGACCATATCATACATTATAAATTAATCTGATAAAAAATATTGTATCAATTTTTCTAAATTATAATCATATAAGTGGCATAAATCAATTTAACATTAATCATACTGATGGGACAACACTATGGGTTTTTAAAGTAAAAATATCCAAACATTGGCTCTGTTTTTATACCCAGTATCAAAGTGAAGTTGATTAAAATGAAATAAATTAGATTAATTTATAAAAATATGACCTAATTAAACATTGAAACCAACTTAAAATATAATTTAACTTTATAAATAAATCAGATGAAAATGCAGTTTTAAATTAAAATCTGATATTTTTCTATATTCATCTAAAAATGATATTTCAGAGAAAAATCCCCAAAAAATCCCTAAGCTAATTTAGATATAATAAACTCAAAAGTTAAGTTTAATTTATAAAATTAAAATTCTAAATGTGTCAAAAATTAATTTTATTAATTTTTATAAAAGGACATTAAAAGTAGTTCATTTGAGAAAATGGAATATTTAAACATGTAAGGACTTTTCCAAAAATTATATCTTTCTTTAGAAATATTTCTTATTTGTATAAAACCATTATAAACAATATTTTAACATTAATTATCACAATTAATGTAACTAATTTTAACAACTTTATTATAATTATATCATTTAAATAATTATAATAATAAAAAGACATTTCTTAGAAACTTAGGGTTGCATGTAATAAATGCCATGTTTGTGTTGCGTGTTGCTTAAGCCAAGTCGGTGTTGCAAGAAACATACACCAATTTCCAAGTTATCCTCAGTTTTCTGTTTAGATCAAGCTAAAAATTTTGTTTTTTTTAGTGCACGGTTAACTTGGGGTTGTGTATAAAGCAAGACAAACATAGTTCTTTAACATTAAATAAATTATTTTCACTGTGATGTGAAAATGAAAATATCACATAGGTTGAATTAATTAAAAAATAATAATTCATAATTTCTTGAGGTGTTGTAGACCAGATCCTTTCTCACCACTATAAGACTCATCTCCATAATGTTTCTCACCTCCACTTTGTTGATGACCTCTTCTTCTTCATCAATGGTCACAACTCTTTTACCATAGGCTTTAACATCCTTATAGATGAGGGTGCCTATTGGTGTGGTTAAATACTTAACATGGATAAGGGTAGGGTTTACCTACCTTACTCCTTCCCAAAGAGGTAGAGGGACAATATTTAATCCATCTTGGGTATTAGGATCAAGAGCTTTCCCATTGTCTACCTGAGTTCCCCAATTTTCCCTAATAGGATCCGAGTCAGGAATTTTGAAGCTATTATTAGTAATATCATCAACTGTATTAATAACTAGAAAAACATGTTCCTTTCATTTGGCAGTAGGACCAACCTTATTTATTATTTGTTATCCTCGATTCCAATACATATTCAATCTACCCTCAAGGTACCCAAGACTATTATCAAACTGGTTGAGAGTACCTTGAATGCCTTTATTTGGGATGCCTAAGGGGTGGGGAGAAGTTGGTGGGACTCTTGGAGGAAACTTGTGAGGATGGTTGAGCATGTGGGAATTAGTGTGAGGGATGTGGGATGGGATATGTACTATCTACAGGTAAAATTTTATTGGGAGGTTATCGATGGCCTCTTCCTAAAGAGACATATTATTAGAGGAAAGTATGGATTTGGTTCATGTGTGAATAGAAGAACCCCCTCCTACTTGTAGAACTCTCTATGCGACCACATCTCCATGCTTCATAACCATTCCCAATGGATCCTGGGTCGAGGTGACATAAATTTTTGGAAATGAAACAGGGGGAAGTCTTTTAGATTTCCAAGGCTTCCTTACACCCAACATAGCCATTAAGGGGGCTAGCTCTCACCCCCATTCATCCAGGTGATCCTCAACCCCACCCAGAAGGACTTGTTTGAAAATATTAGGTTGTACGAGTCCCATGATCAATGAATTTACATGGTATCCACCAATGGTAGGTTCACATACAAGTCCTACACATAGATTATACTCTCTCATACTTTAATCAGCCCTTGGGGAATATTTATATAGTACAAGGATGTACCAACTAATTTCATCTTCCAACTATAGAGACTTTTTTATCATGAGATCCCTATAGAGATGGCAGTTAAATGTAAGGGTTTAATCTTTCCTCAAATTACACATGGTGTTAGTCTCCTTCAAATGAGCCCAAGATTTTCCAATTCTTCCAAAGTTGGTGGGTGGGCTCAATCTGGGGGTTGTTATGAAATTTCATGTCTTCTGATCGAGAGGTGGACTCCTTTGATTTTTTTAGAATATGTTCAATGAATGTAATAGAAAGAAGTAGGATTAGAATTCATAGATTATAATCCTAGTGATTATTAGTTTTTGAATTCATAAAGTGCAGAACCAGGCCTAGAACAGTCCTTGTATCTCTAGTTTGTATCTGGTGGTGAGGTCTAGGTGCATCATAGAAGATCTGCCGGGTCTCCTGATGCAATGGGAGGAGGCACCTTCCCTCACTTGAAACTTCCCCAGAAGCCTCTCCTCTATCCCATCTAGACCCAGGAAGATGGTCTATTGGGTTCATTTTTTCCCTCATTCCAATGGTCTCAAGAACAACAATGATGGTGCTTGTATCCAAGGAAGCATGCATGGTAGGGGTTTGGTTTGTTTTGTTGATGGCTTGGTGATATTTTCCTTTAGCACTTTTTATGAGGTTGGTGACTCACTTTGAGTGGAGGCAATGGCCATGATTAATGACGTTACTCTATGTAGATCTAAGAACATCATCATGTCTACTATGGAAATAGACACCAAAAACATTTGGAGCTACCCCATTGGAGTTTTATCTTCTCCATGGAAAATACCTTACTTGATCCACAAGTGAAAGGCTCCTCTCTCCAATGACATGGAGATCCAATATATGTGGTGCGAAGGAAATCATGTTGCATATTACATATATTCTAAGGTTACCCTGGATGGCCCCTCATGGATTATTGTACCTTCGGTTCCCTTCCCCCAGCTGGTGTGGATTTTCTAATCGAGGATGTGCTCAGGCATCATTTATTTAGACCACCTTGATGTTGTGTTTCTATTTTCTTCAAAAATAAAATAATAAAATATTGATTTGGAATGGATCAATTTATAGGTTTGATTTAATATCATACTTTGGCATCATCAAATAAATATGTGGGTTGGATTATAATACATTCTATGTGTTGATTTCTCAATGTAAATGGGTTGATAGTAGGATTGAAATTAAAATTGATGAATTGGGATACATAAAAGTGGATTTCAGTGAGGACGGTTGGGTAGAATGATTTATGTTGGCATCATAGGAAATAAAATTATATTATGTCATAGATCCTACAAAAATATTGTGTTCAATTATTCTATTATCATCTATAACCACTGTAGGTTTAGATATCAATTCAATTAAAGATAACCCCTTCATTAGTATTTTATAACAATTTTGTGGTGGTCATAATGTAGAAAAGGACTTGTATATCGGAGGATGCCATAATAAGTAGATTTGGATATGTAATAAATGGGTCAAATCACTTTAACTTTTAATGAAAAAAATAAGATTTCAATAATTAGGTTACTATTTTTTAATATACATGATGTTACCTCATAGTATTCTATATTCACTATTATATTTACAAAATATAAATTAAATGTTCAACTACTTCATAAAAAATGGATTCTCTACATTTTAATGCTCCCAACATTGAGGAATAACAATTTTTTCCACATGTTGATTTTACTAATCCTAAAGAACAACATTTTTAAAATATTGAAACTAAGGAAATGTTCATTGGTGAAAAAAATATATATGATAAAAAGAAATAGTTTCATGTTGTAATATCCTTAATATAATTTATTTATTCAAGAACCAAATACATAAATTTTAAGGTTAGATGAAATGATCCTGACTAGCCTGATTATCCCAAGAAGTCCATTTTTATTAGTTACACTAGGGTCAACATTCAAATGCATGGGTCGATTGATGTATATTTGTTGAACAATGTAGTGCATGTGTTGAAAAAGATAATTTAGGAGGATATTAGGGTGACTATATGACCTAATTTATCTATTTTACTAAAAAATAAAATTATGAAATGTTCATTCACTCTTTATTATCCTTTACAAAGTGCATTTATAAAATATTAATGTCGAGTGACATTTTTATTTAAGGTCACAATAAAGGATATATGCACGCATGATAAAACAAGAAACATGGAATTTTTTTTCATTATTCAATGTGGGGAGGTATCATTTTATGTACATTATTATCGATGATATTTTACTTATAAATACATTTATTAGTCACTTTGATTAAGAATTGTTCATTTATGAAATAAAAACAGAGTGTTGAAAATAATCAACATGCATCAAAACCCATATACCCCTACTATAAAGCAAGGATGGGGGTTGTTTCACTTGAATGAAATTGGTATATATTTTAAATCTATAGTAATACTTTCATGAAAAATGAAATATAACATAATTATATTTCTTTGTATATATGTAGATTTTTTAATCCAAATCTAAATCCAATTCTATCCCACATCATGTGCTTTGGAAGGAGGCTCATATATATACAACTGGAATAATAGTAGATTAAAATACATAAAGTCTATAGGAATAATTTATAATTATGACATAAAAAATATTATAATTTAAATTATCATTACATAATCATGATTTTTTATTTTTTTATTTTTTTATCTAATTTATACACAAGATTCATCATCAGTTTCACCTAATGAATGACTAATTTTACTATCCATGATGTGACCAAAACAATAGGGCCACGTTAGAGGTGATGGTTTTTGAGTATTTCCTCAAAAAAATGATAAATTAATGACACCATGTTCTAAAGATAATAAAATGAATGAGATGTAGCAATAGATAGATGCTTTAATATAAAAACTTAATTTGTAGACTTGGTTGTTAGAGAGTATTATGGGAAAGATCCAAAGAGAGGGAACAACACTGTAATAACCACTAAATAAAGATCAATATTCTTTATATTTGAGGCTAGCCATTACCCTCAAAAGCTTATCTTAAAATAGGTAATTAAATTTATTATAAAAATTTCTATGAGATTTGAATCAGAAAGATATTGATACATTTATTTTACTAATATTATATGGGGTAATATTGATTGTGATTTGTATCTATAATCATCATCCCATCTACTTATTTTTATGGGTTTAGTTTATAGTATAGAAGGATATATTCTATAATAAATAAAATTCCAAAAGATCATGTGAGATTAAGTATTCATATATATCATGATTTGAGCATCAAGCTACGTATTCCTATTGATGATTTGGATGTTTACATAGTTTAACTTTCTATTGGAATTTTCATAGCATGTTCATTTGATCTTGTAAAAATATTTGTTGATAGTGATGTATTCTCTTTACAATTTATTTTTTTTTCAAATCCTTTAATAATTAATGAAAAAATTATTAAACCATGGAATTTTATTGTAGATGCAAAAAATGAAGGGGAGATAGAATTTCAAATCAAAACAATACAAAGGATCAACATATAAATCAAAAATACCTTCTAATATTACAATTACCACTCTACATAAACTATTGTATTTATTAATATTATAAGTTCATTTGGATACAACATTCAAAGATAATAAGACCTTCATTGATTTAGAAGAAAAAATATATAAATTCCATTAAAAACTATTTTGGTCTTGCGAATATAGAAGAAATCCTCAAGCATTGATGGTTAATAGTCTCAGTTATAAATATATACATAAGATATGATGTCATTATCTATTTTCCAATAGTTGTTTTAATTTGATAATTATATTTAAATACTATTCATATTTTTTTGATGGCATATATACTAGAACTATGTGAAGAGAACCCCTACCAAAAAAAATGGAGTCCTAAAAATTGGAGTCATTTTGTTTTGAGAAATGATTCAATGAAAAAAACTTAAACCTAAATGCATATTCAAATGCAAAAAGAATGTTGTTTAGGGATAAAGTTCTTAGAACAAGGTTTTGGTTACATGGTTTAATTCATATTAAATTTAATTTTGGAAATCTAGTTGTTTTCATACATTGATCGTTATTCCCTACCCTGAGTGATATTTTTAGCATGCCTAGGAAACCTTTCGGCATACTAAATTTCACCTCCTCTTGGTATAAAATAGGATTGAATGTGTGTTTCATGGCCTAGTGGAGGACTACCACACTCATGCACTTCCCTCTCAATCACCACAAGTTCAATTAAAAATAATTAAGAATTGAGGTGAAATAATTAAGAACGCCGCAATACTTAGTCTAAGGCCAATCCTCATGTTAGTCACACACTACGAGAAAAAGTGGTTTTTGCAACGAGTTATTTGCCACATGAATAAATCCCATTGCAAGTGGTTCGTCGAAGCGGTTATTTGCGACGGAAAAATAAACTCGTCGCAAAAACTTTTGCACGGTTTGCATGCCAAACAATGTGAAATGGTATTTGCGATAGGTAGGCACTATCCGTTACAAATATCTGGAGGTGGTAAACACTAGTTGCGATGTGGGATCCCTCGTCGCAACTAGTTCGACCCCCCAGAGGTTATTTGTGACGGGTCCCGTCGCAAATAACTGGCAGCGATAAAAACCTATTCGCGATGGGATGTTGTCCTGTCTCAAATAGTGTGTCGTTAGGTTACGTTTTGCGATGGGTCCCGTCGCAAATAACCATTTAACCACCTACAGTAATTAATGCGGCCGAAGGTATTTGCGATTGGTCTCGTCACAAAAAAATTCTATTTGTGACGAGCTCCCTATCACAAATACTTCTTTCGCAACTAATCAAACCTATATATATCCCCCATCCATTTTTCTACCCTCCTCAATTCCTTCTTTCTCTCCTTTTCTAAACTCTAATTTTAGAGTGAAAATTTTTTAGAGTTAGTTTTTTTTATGAAGAAGTTGTGAAGTCGTTTACAACTATAAGAGATCGTGTTTAAAGGTATTTTTGTTTTATTTAATTTAATATTTATTTCATTTCTTTATATTAATTTTAATTGTTGTTGATTAGTTGTAATTAAGTTAGATTTAAATTTTTTTGTCATCAGTATTTATTTGTAATAATATAATTATATTATCAGTACTAATTCCTAGTAATTAGTAATTATTAATAATTATGGACGATAATTAGTAATGTATATAAATAAATAGTGATAATTAGTAATTAGTAATGGTATTTTGCAGTAATTAATAGTAATTAACACTAATTAGTAATAATTAAAAAAACAGTAATAATTATGAAAAAATAGTAATAAATATTTACAGTTAGTAATAAATACTAATAAGTAGAAATAAATACAAATAATTAGTAATAAATAATAATAAATAGTAATAATTAGTAATAATTAATAATAATTAGTAATAAATACAAATAAATACAAATAAATACTAATAAATAGTAATAAATACTCATAATTAGTAATAAATACTAATAATTAGTTATAATTACCAATAAATACTAATAAATAGTAAGAAAAACTAATAATTAGTAATAAATACTAATAATTAACAATAAATACTAATAATTAGTAATAAATACTAATAGTTATTAATAATTAGTAATAATTAGTAATAATTAGTAATAATTAGTAATAATTACTAATTAATACTAATTAATACTAATAAATACTATTAAATATTAATAAATAGTAATAAATAGAAATAAATAGTGATAATTAGTAATAATTAGTAATAATTAGTAATAAATAGTTATCAATAGTAATAAATAGTAATAAACAGTAATAATTAGTAATAAAATAGTAGTAAATAGTAGTTAATAGTAATAATTAGTAATAATTAGTAATAATTATTAATAATTAGTGACCAATAGTAATAAATAGTAATAATTAGTAATAATTAGTAATAAATAGTAATAAATAGTAATTTTTAGTAATAATTAGTAATAATTAGTAACAATAACTAATAATTAGTACTAATTAGTAATAATTAGTAATAAATCGTAATAAGTAGTAATAAATAGTAGTAAATAGAAGTAAATAATACTATATAGTAGTAATTAGAACTAATTAGTAATAATTAGTAATAATTTGTAATAATTAGTAATAATTAGTAATAATTAGTAATAATTAGATATAAATAGTAATAAATAGTAATAAATAGTAATAATTAGTAATAATTAGTAATAAATATTAATAATTAGTAATAATTAGTAATAATTAGTAATAATTAGTAATAATTAGTAATAATTAGTAATAATTAGTAATAATTAGTAATAATTAGTAATAATTAATAATAATTAGTAATAATTAGTAATAAATAGTAATAAATAATAATAATTAGGAATAATTAGTAATAATTTTTAATAAATAGTAATAATTATTAATAATTAGTAATAATTAGTAATAATTAGCAGCAATTAGCAGCAATTAGCAGTAATTAGCACCTATTAGCATCAACAATGAGCACTAATTAGTAGCAATTGGCAACAATTAGTAGTAACAATTAGCAACAATTAGATAAAAATGGAATTAAATAGCATCGATTACCAATAATTAGTATCGATTACTAATAATTACAAATAATTACCAATAAATAAGAATAATTAGAAATAATTTTCAATAAATAGGAATAATTTGCAATAATTAGGAATAATTAAGAATAATTTGGGATAATTTGGAATAAAATCAATTGTAATAAATTTTTATAACTTGGCACAATTTCCAGTGGATTGACGACACTCCTTTTGCTCGGTGACTCTTCTCCTTTTAACTCTCACCGACTCAAAATATTATGAAAAGTATGATTATACATATGCATATCCAATCTCGTATGCACGATTTTAAATATGAATTCGTAGGACCACATTTTTCATAATGTTTTCAAGCGGTAACTATTGCAAAAAGATGATTCATCGACGAAAAGGGGGCTCTTTTTTTGATGGCTGATTTACATTCATCTCTCTCACTCTAAAATCACAATGAAGAATCTACTGGGAGGTAATCTTATAAATTCTCATATGCATGAGAATGAATATACGTACCTCTGAGAAGATTCTTCATTGTGATTTCAGTGTGAGAAAGTTGCAAGTAATTAAGCTGTTAGACAAAAGAGTAGTCATCAATCCACTATACACTGTGTCGCCCGTAATTAATGGTAATTATTAAGAAGTAGTTTTAATTATTTATCTTCTTTTTCTGGATAGTATTTTTCTAATTTTAAATTATTCCAAAACAGTAATGTTTTTATATTTTGTATAAAAATATGGAACAAGTAAGTCAACAATAGTCATCATTAGATGATCACGCATGGATAAATCAGTATAAAAATACAAACGATTGTGGTTTAAATCCTATATATAGTGAGGGTGTTGAAGTATTATTATCATTTTCATCATAAAAACAATAATTTGTTTCAGAAGGAACAATTAAGTGTCCTTGTAAAAACTATGCTCTAAGAATGTTTGAAACATTTGACAAGGTTGTGGGACATCTCCTATAGTTTAGTTTTTAACCAGATTATGTTTTTTAGTATCAACACGGTGAATGAAGTTCCATAGAATATACTAATAACTTGATTCCGGATCTATCACAGTTTCAAAATTTAGTACAAGATGTTACAGGTCCATCTATTCAGCAAATTAAAACTCAGGATGATATTGATTTAACTCCTGAGTTGGCACTATCTGAATTTTATGAGTTGTTGAGTTCTACTGAGGATGAATTATATCCTGGTTGCCAGATAAGAAGATTAGAAGGGGTTTCAAAATTTATGGCTATTAAATCAGATAATTCAATGTAAAACAACTATTTTGATCAGATATTTTCTCTGGTTAAAACACTGTTACCTGAAGGAAATGGGTTGCCTGCAAATTACTATAAGAGAAAGGGGATGGTTCGTAATCTAGGTCTTAATTATCAAAGGATTCATGCATGTGAAAATGATTTCATCTTATATTCTGGTGAAAATGAGTTGTTGTATAGTTGTCTCACTTGTGGACAATTGATGTATAAAAACCTCAACTGGGGAAGTCTATATCAATTCCTGAAAAATAGTTGAGATATTTTCCCCTTACAGCCAGGTTGAAATGTTTATTTATGTCTTAGAACACAAAGTCAATGATTTCATGGTACAAAACAAATATTTCAATTGATAAAATCTTTAATCTTCCATTTGATGGTGATTCATGGAAAAATTTTGACCGACTGCTTTTGTCTTTTGTTTTAGAAGCCGAAAATGTGCGATTGAGTCTTTCTACTGATGGTTTATGTCTATTTGGTTCTTATGGTAGTCAGTATTCATGTTGGCCTGTTTTTATAACTCCATACAATTTACCTCCATGGATTTTGATGAAGGATCCATATATCTTTTTTACTATACTAATCATAGGACATTAAAAAAGTATATTGATGATTATTTGAAACCATTGATTGATGAGTTAAATTGATTGTGGAGTAATGGTGTCAGTACATACGATGTTGCTGCGAAACAAAATTTCATATTAAAATCTGCATTGATGTGAACAATTATTGACTTCTCGGTATATGTCATGTTATTTGGCTTGGGTACACATGGTTTGAAATCATGTCCTTACTGTATGAAATACAATAAAGCCTTTATGCTCACCAAAGGAAAAAAATTCTATTTTGACTGTCAATGCATATTTCTTCCAACTAATCATCTTTCTCAGAGGAACAAATATCATTTTTGAAATGGACCAAATGAAATGGATGAACCTGCAAAAATGATCTCAGGTATAGAGTTAAAATCAGTTGTATTTTAATTACCTCCCATCACATTTGGGCCAACAATAAACCCACATAAAATTCATGGCTTTGGGAAAGAACATAATTGGAAAAAATGGAGCATTTTTTGGGATCTTCCATATTGGTCTTATTTGTTGGTCCTCCATATGTCAGATGTCATGTATATTGAGAAGAACTGTTTTGATAATTTATTTCATACAGTTTTCGATACATCATGTAAGACCAATGATAATGTAAAGGCATGATTAGATCTTGCCCATATTTGAAGATGACCAGAACTGAAATTATTTCAAAATGTCATATTACAGAGTTTAATGAATCCAAAATTATCTTATACACTTTCCAAAGAGAGCCTCTTATTATTTTGTGAGTGGATTGTAGATTTTAGACTTTCATATGGCTATGCTTCCAATTTTGGGAAGATGTGTTAAGAATAATCATATAACTGGATTAAAAAGTCATGATTGTCATGTTATAATGGAAAGACTTATTAAAATTGGATTCAGAGGTTTGTTGAATTATATGATTTGGTATTCAATAACAGACATATCAAATATTTTTTTGAGAAATTTTTGGGGATAAAACAGACTATGATGCACTATGAAAACTGGAAGAAGATGTTGTTATAATTATATGTAAACTGGAAAAAATCTTCACATCGGCTTTCATAGACTCAATAGAACATCTGATATTTCATTTTCCATATGAAGCTAAATTTGGAGGTCCTGTATAGTTTCGATGGATATACAAATTTGAGAGATGTATACAGAAATTGAAGAGAAAAGTAAGTAACAAAGAATCAGTAGAAGGCTCAATTATTGAAGCTTATTTACAAGAGGAAATTGGTTTTTTTGCTCTCATTATTTTGAATTCTAATATCCCTCAAAACACAACCACATGGGACAGAATGAGGGGAATGTTGATGATGAAATGAATAATAAATTATTAGTTTTTAATCAGATAGAGATGGGATTCAGTGGAGTTCATGAGCGATGGCTTTCTGATGATGAACATCATAGAGCTCATAGATATGTTCTACTCAAATGTAAAGAAATGGAATCATTTGTTCTATGGTTTCTACTATCACTTATTCTATAATTTATGTTACAGTAAGTAATCATATTTTATTTGTATGTTATTTGATAATCACATCAAGCAATAGCTTCCACAAATTACAACAACTTCTCTTGAATAACACCGAAAAAAAATTCTTAATAGTTTCAAAAACTGGTAACATAAATTATTGATGGTTTAACATATCAATTCAGTTTATTATTTAATATATTGATAATTGTTTTAAAAAAATTAGGTGTCTCAATATGCTGATAAAATTGATATGTGACTTTGTATATTGAGTAACCCTCCACCTAAAATGGTAAAATCATATAATTCATATGTGGTGAATGGTTTTCTATTTCATACACATGTATATGGGAAATCCAAAAAATAATGAATACTTGAGTTTGATTGAGAAGACTACATCATAGAGAAACTAAAGTTAACTTTTATGGCATGCTGGATGAAATTATTGAACTATGTTATCAAGGGAAAAATTACATAACAATGTTTAAATTTTGGTGGATGGATATTGAGAGAGGGTTGTGTGTTCATCTGATTCATGGAATCATCGATATTAAATATAAAAGTATTATTTCATTAAATGAACCATTTTTACTAGCTTAACCGGAACATCTAATATATTATGCAATGTATTGTGATACTTCAAGAGACCTGATTGATTGGTGGAGCATAATAAAAATGAAATCTCAGGAAAATCAGTTTACTTATGTTGAATGTGGTTTTTATGAAGTACAAGGAATTGAAATTTTTCAAGAGACTACTCAAAATCCATCTTTTTCACAAAGAGACATGAATATCGATGATGACACCCCGAAATTAATGGTTGATGGTGACAATGATGCCGATGATGTTACAAATGAATTTTAAATGGAAAGAGATGATGAAACTAAAACTCATATGGATATTGATGATTCTGATGATGAATATGAAGACATTGACATCATCAGATATGAAGATGATGATGAAGGTGAACATTAACACAGTAAAATTCTGGCTAAAATCATAACAAATATAAATCTATATATAATAGTTATTTTCAACTATCTGATAACAACAATCATTTTTTGTACCAAATGGACCTTGATATATTTCATGACTTGGAGGAGGCTAAGCTACCTTTGGATGATCATCTGACCCTTAGACTACTGGCAGTTCAGGGAGTACGCGGAGGGGGCGTGGTCTTGTGCGGCTGATGATTCCTGACCCTATCCCTGAGCGACGTCCATGTCTTGTCTTCGATCCATGCACGTAGAGGTATGATAACCTATGTATTTTAGTTATCCTTCATTAATTTATTTATATACTAATTGTTTGATTATTTGTTATTTTTTCATAGTTTTGTGCATGTAGTTGTTGGACTGCGGAATGTTATCTTGTGCAATTATTTTTCTTAGCCATAGATTACATGGGAATAAATTCTTGTTGATGTGTTGCTTGAAATGATCAATCATTGGTTTGTACATAAAACTAATATTTATTTAGAAATTTATTTCATTAATAACTTGATATTATAAATTATTTATAGGTTTTATGTTATCTCATTGATTATAGCATACATGATGCTATCCATGAGTCATGGGAGGTGTCTATGTGTGAGGGTTTCTGTCGGTTTTTTTATAATTTGAGAAGGATAGCCATTAAGAAAATAGGAGTGAAAGTATTTGATGAGTCATGTAGAGCTCCACAACTAGAGTACATTTCATCTCACATTTGAGATGGATTATGTTCACACTAGTTTAGTGGTGGATTTCAAAGGAGATCTACATTGGGTCGGTAGAATCGGGGGAGACAGGAGGTGACACACTGAGCTGGTAGTCGTACATTCAGTACCCATAGAGAGCATCTGGTAAATATATTTTTTAAATATTTTTTATAACATTAAATAAAAAAATTTATTTTATATTCATATAGGTAGTCGAGCATCCAAATATTATGGAGTACAATATTTATCAGAGAATGTACCGAGATCCAGCTAGTGAAGAGATTTGAGGTGATCGCCAGCGTCAGATTGTGGTCAGTATTATTTTTTCAGATTGAAAATTAACTGCATATAATATTTCCACTATTTAAATTTCAAAATAGAACTGAAGGAGTCGTATGAGGCCATGACCTCCCAGACACGGGCTGGGATTCAGGTTAAGACGGCTGATCAGACTAGTACCCACTATTTCGATGAGGTGGCATGGATGCAGGCGACCCGGTATGCATTCAAGAAGGGATGATTCGTTGGTATTGGCTCTCATTTGGCTCATGTGACTTATTATGGTACTACTGAAATGTCAGCATACAAATAAACAAAAGATCATGGAGAGGCATCATCTTATGGATCACTATATCAGGAGCAGTTTCGAGCTCAAACTGAGCTTATAGAGAGTTTGCAGAAGCAGCATAAAGAGATGTGTCAGTGGCTGCTGCATCAGTAGCAATGAGGACATGCGTCGATGGCTGCAGTAGCATATGAAGAATGAGTATACGCACCATCTGACTCATAGTTTAGGGTTGGAGTTTCTCCACTATCTCCTCCAGCTCCTCCAATTCCTCTAGAAGACTATCCCCCTAGTGATTTTTTTGTTCTATTAAAAACATTTGAATTCAACATTTTTTGTAATATGAACTATTTATAGTTTTTTTTATATTGATGCGAATATTGCATCATTTAATTTTTCTTATTATTTTTAATATTTTAATATTTTATTACTTATTATTTGTATTATATTTTTTAAATTTTTTTTATTTTAAAAATAATATTATTATTAATAATTTATGTTTTTTTATATTTTTTTTGTGAGTATTGAGAATTTTAAAATTATTTATTTTATTATTATTTTAATAATATTAATATTATTTTTTCATTAATCATATTTTTTTATTAAGTATTTGCGATGGGGCCTTTTGTGATGGGGTCCCGTCGCAAAAATATTATATATATATTTTTTAAAACTTATTTGGGATTGCTTACTTTACCGTTGCAAAAACAAATTCAACGAGCCCGTCACAAAAGGGTTAGGTATATAAACCATATATAAATAGAGAAATATTTTCTATGGGATAATGGGCCTGTGGAAACTACTTGTTGCGACAGGCACGTCGCAACATGTTCTTGTATATATAATATAATTAAATAGAGATCTATTTGTGACGGGAAGTGTTCCCATTTCCAATAGTATTTTTTGTGATGGGCCCATTGTAAAAAATACTATTTGTGACGCTGTTTTCTACAACGGCCTATTTGCGACGGGACCCCATCACAAAAGAGTTTTTGCGACGGCGTCCCATCGAAAATAGCCCATTGCAAAAAACCGAAATTCTAGTAGTGATTTGTCATTGATAAGTGAAAGAGATCACAATGGAAAGTGGTAAGAGAGGAATATTGAGAAAGATAGTGAGAATGATTAAAAAATTGGGATTGGAATAAAATAGATCACTTCAATTAAAAACATGAATATGTTACATGGAATGAAAATAAATTAAAAAACAAAAAAAAAACCTAAGATGTATATCCATAATGGCATAATGTAGTGGTAGAACGCTCCCAGGGTTGACTACACTTTCCCATCCAATATTCCCTTTAATTATAGAGATAAAAATTATCCATGGGGTAATATAATTTCTCCATAAATGGTTAAAAAACAACTTCGACCTTCAAGGGGTCATACCTAGGGGTCTTAAGTATTTAAATTCTTCAAACCGGATATCTATGAACCTCGAACAAGTGTTTTATACATTGAAAGTCTGTTTTACACTATAATATTGTGGGAACAAACCATAGAAGTGTTTATGGACTAAAATTATGGTTTTAATATTTTGAGGGGGGTTTCATGTAATGATACGTAAGTGTCACAATATGACACAAGTTCACTTTTACCAAACACTTGTTTTTCTCTTCAAGATTCTCTTTACACATTAAGTTATTCATTTATTATTCCATAAGTTACTATTTAGAGTATAAAATGTTTCTTTATCATAGGTATATATCTATTTCCGCCTGGTTCTTCACATTAAGGTGTGGGACATTGTCTTTTTTCTATGAAACATATCGGGTCATCTTCTACATCATGAATTCATCACTTTTTAGCGTATTTTTTTAAAATTTCCTATAAAATTTCATAAAAAGTAAAGAATTTAGTATCAGAATGATTAAAAATTTAAAGGGTAAAAAACATTTATATTAAAATATACATGAAAAATGTGACTCCTACATTTCCCCAACACTTAAAACTTTCTTTTCCTCCAGCATGTAATCTCAACAGCATTTTGAAGGAATTTCATTATACCATATTCAAATTTTGAGACAAAAAAACATATTTTTTAGTAATGGAAAATTAAATTCGAATTTTTGCACATAAGAATTTATCCAAATCCTCACTTTTTAAATAAACTAAAAAATCAATCATTTTAATTTCCCTCTTTCAAAAAAAATAATTCTCTTGCTTCCTTCAACTTTTATTTCTTCATTACTCATTAATGTGAAGGACAATTTCAATTTAACTCACACTGAATTATTTTTACCCATCTATCAAGGTAATATATTTAATTAATTTGTGATCATACCTAACGTACATGTCACTTACCATATTCTTATAAGTCATCTAACATCTTCACCTCATAAAGAAAAAAAATAATCATGATGGATTTTAACTAAGTTTCAAATGTATGTGGGGCTTAGGGTAGGTAGGTAGTGAATACAAATAAATCTCAAAAATTAATTTTAACTCTGAATCACACTAAAGGATATAAATATATAAGTCCAATGAATTTCTCTAGTAAAAATGTCATCTCCCAACCTCATCGCTGAAAGTAGGCACATAATACAAGTCAGCATAATATATGTATTATCATCTATTAATTTTTTTTCTATTTTTATTTTATTTTACTATTATTTTATTTTATTTTTTGAAAATTATTCTTAAGAAAAATCTTACATCCACTACCTAACCACATATGACCCTAAGAATGTTAGTCTAGAAATGGTGATTTTTTATCCATAAAAGACCCAACCAAATTGTTCTATTTTTTTATTTATATTTTTTAGCATGATAGGTCTAACACCCTAAGATTTCATAGTACGTTAACTCATTAAAGTAATTCAATAGATTATGCTACGTGCAACGCCGAGTTCGAGCGCACCACGACTTATTAAACTAACCGTTCAAAAAGCTGTTTTGAATAGTATTAACTACATTAGGAATATAATATACTCTATATAATTTTAACATCCATATTATGTCTTTCAAAGATATAATATAAGAACAAATTCATTTTTTCAAATAAAATAAGTATTTTTCAAAAAAATGCAATTTGACCACCTTTTAATGAAGAAATTATTTTAAAACATATATTTGAAAATTTTATATATTCAATTTAATGAAATTAAATTATTATTTAGAATTTGGACATAAAAATTTTGTTTGGAAAAATTTTTGGTACTTTTCTGATTTTGATGAATAGTGAAAATTACAAAATATTAATTACAAACAACTTTTTTAATCGAAATAATTAATATTGATAAATTATGCATTTGGATGGTTGATAAGTATAATTAGATTATATTTTTATCATTTAATAAAATTTAGGTCATTATAAGTAATTTCACATTTAAATTTGACATAAAAACATGTCAATCTTTTGATAGTTTTTACTTTTTAAAAACCCGCTTTTTGGTTTTGGGAATGGAAATTATTTTTAAATTAATAAATGAAACTTATATGATTTTAATTTAGTAAAATAGAATTAAGTTTTTAATTTGGAATATCAAAATTAACTTAGGGTGAATTATTGTTATTTTTCTGAAAACTTTTAATTTTTTATGAATAGTAAAAAAACACTGCGTTATTGGTTAAAACCGACTTTTTATTCGAATAAATATTTATTTTAATTTAATTTATTTTAGATCAAAATAGATACATAATACCTATATATTTTCAAATTAATTAATTGGATCCATTTTATAATATGTTTAGATGTATTTAATTTTATCGAACTTTTTAACGTTTTTTTACCCACCTTCTAAGAGCATATGCAAATTTGCATAAAACATAATTTTACCACTTCTGTGAGTTGAATTTCAAAAATTAAAGAGACATGGTTGACATTAGTTAGTAAAATGTCGTTCAATAAGATGAAAATAATTTTTTTTGAATATTAACTTTTACTTTTATTTACCACGGTTGAAACTAAATAGGATATATAAGGGTAAAAATGATATTATTTTTTCCCTAAAACATGTCCTCACTCTCTTGGATTATTATAATTAGACCAAAAACAACCTTAGGAATAAAATATAACTCTCTTTGGTCCACTTGTACTAGATTAGGAAATTTATTATTATTTTATTTAAAGAAGAGTTAAAAACAGTTAAATTAAAGTTTAACAACTAAACAATTTTTGATATAGGGTTATACATAATATAAATTCGACTATAAATATTAATTAAAAATATAATAATATTTCCTACATAAATATATTTTATTTATAATTTTTAGACATTAAATAATTTAATTTATTTATGACACAATGATGATGGAGTAATTACCGTAATAATGAAATATTAAAATAATTGGTATTATTAATTTCCAAATAAATGTAATTTGAGACATTTTATGAATTACACTAATTTTATAGGCTAATATACATGTTAGTATTAAACATATTAATTTATTTAGAAGAAATAAAGTTTTTAGTAATTTAACAAAAATTATTTAATAAATAATGTCAAAATTGACATAATTGAGTTTTTAAAACAAATACTATATAATTGTTTGATATAATATTTCTAAAAATATAAGGTTAGTACAAAGGGCTTAAATAATAATATATTTGTCATTAATTAACCACTTGAGGTTCTTTCGGAAGTTTAGAGTAAGTTTATTAACCATATAGTGTAAGAATACAGGATGACGCGGTAAAAGTTAAACTATTTAATTAAGAGTTAAATCTAAAAGATCTGGTTAAAATGGTAACCTAAACATGTATAAAACCTATTGGTTGGGAATATTTCGACCCATAACCACCTGAGGCTATAAATAAATTCATTTTGATCCATTATAAACTGAATATGATTGTATAATAAATTAACATTTTAATCTTTTCCTAAAGTGACCCTTAACCCTCTTATAAAAGGGCACTTCCCCTCCTCTTAATTTTACACTTCTAAATCCTTTTGGCTCGGCCAAACCCTACCATAATAACCTCCCAACTTTCTTCCCTTAATCCTAGATTCCTTCCTTTGGTCATAAATCCAACCTATGGATCCATTTTGATCAAATCAAAAGGAAGAACCCAAAGAAGAGGTAAATATTTCATCACCTCTTTCAAGTTCTTTTCTTATTACACTTCCTCTTTCTTTGTTATTTCCATTATAAAATAATAACTCAAGTATAATATATATAATTTTATTTTTTTATAAAAATTTTACAACCATATTCATTATTCTATCCATCCCATAAATGATAAAGTCACCATACAAGCGTGCGTACGGCCTACCGTCTCCATAAACGGTGTTTTCCATTTCATATATATATAGGTCTATTATACATATTTATACTCTAAATATATATGATATATAAATCATGTTTTATATTCTATAATTATTTAAATAATGATCTATTTGATACAATAAAGAGTAACAAGTTAAAACATGTATGATAAAGAAAGCGATTATTACCCGAAATGTTAGTTTAACATGGAAATTATCATTAAATGGGTAGTATAAAGTCATAACTGAATAATGTATGATATCATAAAGATTAATGTGGTTCGTTTATAATTTCATAACATACTACGGTCTTTATACAAGAGGTTAAACATAACCTCAACTAATGGAATGTGCAGGGTAAGGGTTAATTTCACAATCTCTTTATTATCCAAGGTTGTTTTTACGTAATTATCTACTAGGACATATTTATTATCCATGTCCATGTTTCATGAAATAGTTTTAAAATGGGTTATTTTAAGGGAATTTTTTACTAAAACTTCATTTTAAATGTTTTAAATCATTCACATTAATTTCAATGTTTTCAAAATGGTTTTTAAAGATTTATCTATATAGAGATTAATGTTTTTAAAATGTTAATTCCTTTAAAAAGTTTCAAAGTGGTATGGGACACTTTAATTGAAAAAATTCTTTAAATATCTTCCTTTATAAATTGTTTGACTTTTAAATGTTTTCATGAAAAAGGGATATTTCTCTCAAAGAGTTTTACAAATAATTTTCATCTATGTCAACATCCTTTGATGGATTTTAAACTTGTTTGAAGTTGATTTATTATGACAAAAATCTTCCATATTGTATTGAAGGTTTTGTGATATGTTTGACTATGGATGTGTTATATTTATACCATTCATGTTTTGTGGATAGAGTATTGAAATTTCATATGCTAGTTTTAATATGAATGTTTATGTTATGTTTAAACCTTTTCATATGAAGAATGCATTGGACTTAGTAAGTGACAGGTGGAACCCGCTATAGCTCCTCGCTGCATCGGTAGGTATCATGAGATAGACTACTTTCTTGGCACAAGGCCTTGAAAAAATATAATTTGTAGTTTTGGCATAAGGCCTTGACTATGTGGTTATGAAAGTCTGGAATTATGCATTCCATCATTATGAATGTGGATATTGATACTGCATGTGATTATTTGACTAGTAGAATATCCATGTGAATAAGTAAATGGAATTATTTGATTTTATCTTTTCCATATTATGCTAAAGTTAAAGTTTAAAATGATTTTTTTTAGTCTTATACATTTCCTTAAATGTTTATGCTTATTTATGCAATTTTTGTCTATTTTGTTATCCTTAATGACCATCTGAGCTCACCCCTTTCTATGTTTTATTTTTTCCAGGATGCGAAGAAGTGTATTATGACTGACCTGCAGGGATAGTATTTGGGATCTCAATTTTTTCTATGGAAATAATTTTATTTTAGTTTTCCATTTTATGATGTAATGTAAACCTTATGAATGTGTCCAGTAATTCCAAGGCTAGTAATCTAGTCAATCTTTTGAGACTTGATCATTTGTGATCATTCCAATGATATGTAATAATGCACTGAATCAGAGCTTCTGGGGTTGGGGAGTTACAGTTGGTATTTGAGGATGTTTAGTAATAACCTTGGAAAGTATATTTACATAAACTCTGATTAGAGAACACTACCATATGATATAATTTGAGAATTAGTATAGAAGAACTTCCTAGAATTTTGGTACTATTAAGATTTTGTGATTTTTCCAAGCAATACATCCATGTCTGGATATGAGTAGGTAGAGGCAGCTCTAGCACAGATGTACCTACGGGTAAAACCCGAAAACACCACTTTGAGCTCAACTCAAACGGGAACTGGTGCATGACAATGGGCCTTGCTGCACTCTTGTTTACGAAACTCCTGGGGGACATGCTTAAGATAATTATCATTTTCATTACAAACCACTATGAAGGGTTTATGAGTATATACTTTCTCAAAGATAACATTTTTATCATTATGGATTATATCCATGAAATGTTCAATTTATGTTAACTATTTTACAAGTTTCGAATTATGCATTGTGATTCTTAAACTAACCTAGTCTATTCCATTGTTTAGAAATGGCACCCAGTAGGTGGAATGAGACCTCCAGAAATACTCATAATCCAAATAGTAAGAAGGATCACATCCTTCATGGTATTAAGCCAACATTTGAAAATAAAATAGTCTCCCACGTATTATCATCATATGAAGAAATAGTATCATGTGTTAATAAGATAAGTAAATAATTTTTTGAGTCCTATGGGTTTGAAGGGATGATAGATAAGAAAAGGATTGTAGAGAGAAAGATGGATAAAGGGAATAAGGAGAAGAATGATTTTCCCGTATGTTATAACTGTGGAAAGAATCACCTGGGTAAATACATAAATGAAATGAGAATTTGATATAATTTTGGAGAAAAAGGACACCAAGTACATGATTTAAAGGGTGAGAAAAAGGTTTCAAATGTACAATTCTTCATCTGCAAGGATTTGCGACACTATGTGAATCAATATCCAAATCATTAGAGTATAAAAAAATTGATGTTATTGGATAATAATAAAGTTATGATAATACCAAAGATTAATAGGAATGATTAAGAGTTCTTATGTTGTTATTAAAGTATTTTTTTCATTTGAGTATTGTATTAATGATGTACATGTTATAAGAATTATAGAGTATATAAGGATTGTACTGTAGTACTATTTCATTAAGAACTTCAGATTGTGTGGAACCAGGAAAAGTTACTCAATGGTAAGTTAAAATTTTTTGAAAACACATGGTTGAAGGAATGACAAAACCTTAATATGGTCCTGGTACCAAGGTATTGATTTTGGAATAAGAGATGATTGATTTGGATAAATTAAATTTGATATTATTCACATCCTTGGAATTGGTTAATGGTTTGTTTATTCCATAATTGTTGGAGTTTACAATATTTTTGGATATAAAGAGTATATCTAGTATTCTATAAGGAATAAGGGAGCATGAATGTATCCAATATGGTTATATGATAATTCAAGGTGTTACCGTATTTTAAAATAATACAGGATGAAGGTATTAACATGTTATTACGTGGAAAAAGGATCTTGATTGGGTTTACCATATAAATTTTGGATTGTGAGTGTAGAAAGAAATATTTTAGATAAGTCTAAAGGTTGGAATCAATTAAGTTTGACATTGGATACTATTTTTTAAGGATAAATCATTTCTTGAGATTATTTTTGGATTGTCATAAAAAGGAAAACCCAGAGGTCGGGCGACAACCCATCACGTCTGGAAAGGCCGGGAGAGTTAAACCTGCAACCGAAGGGCGACAAGGGTGGATCACCTACCACTAGCATATAGGATGTCCTGGTCTGTATAATGTATTTTTTTTTAATTTTTTGACAAATGAATTATAAATTCACTATTTTTGGAACCCAATATGATTAGGATAAATATAATTTTTTTTAATTCTGTTATCTTTAGAGTGAAAGATGAGTTTGTGGTAGGAATTAGTTAAAGGATTAAACTCTAATTTTCAAGTATATATTTTCCTCTTATTCTATGAATAAATTAATTCTTTAATTTTGGGAAGGGATCTTAAAACCAAAAACGTGTTATCCTAATACCTTATGTTTTTTTGAACTAATGATATTTTAAATCATCATAGATTGATGGCTTTGAGGACCTCAATTTTACAATTGTTTGTGATTGATGACCTCAATCACTCCCTATAAATATTTACATTTCCCTCCAACTATGTGTCCCTAATTGCCAAAAAATTTCTCCTAATCGTTATCATAATTTGTTGGTGACTTTTTCATTTCCCTCTCCCTCTTATTAAGATTATATTTTATTAAACTAATTTCTGATGTGGGTTTTCCACAAAGGTATTTTTTCTATTTTTAACCATTTATTTTCAAAGAACAATTTCAAATTTCAAGGATGCATTTATTAAAGGAGGGTAAGATGTAACAACCTAAGATTTCATAGTATGTTATCTCAATGAAGTAATTCAATAGCTTGTGCTACACGCAATGCCAAGATTGAGCGCACCACAACTTATTAAACTAACCATTCAAAAAGTGGTTATGAATACTATTAACTGAATTTTGAATATTATATACTCTATATAATTTTAACATCCATATTATGTGTTTCAAAGACATAATATAAGAACAAATTCATTTTTTCAGATAAAATAAGTATTTTTCAAAAAAATGCAATTTTACCGCCTTTTAATGAAGAACCTATTTTAAAACCAATATTTGACATTTTTATATATTCAACATATTGAAATAAAATTATTATTTATAATCGGGATAAAAAAATCAGTTTGGATAAATTTTTGGTACTTTTTTTATTTTGATGAATAGTGAAAATTACCAAATATTAATTAAAAAAAACTTTTTTAATCGAAATAATTAATAGTGATAAATTTTGCATTTGAATGTTTTGGAAGTATAATTATATTATATGTTTTTCATTTAATACAATTTAGGTCATTATAAGTAATTTCACATTTAAATTTTACATAAACACATGTCAATCTTTTGATAGTTTTTACTTTTAAAAAACTCGTTTTTTGGTTTTGACAATGGGAATTAGTTTTATATTTATAAATGAAACTTCTATAATTTGAATTTAGAAAAATAGACTTTATTTTTTAATCTTTAATATCAAAATTAGCTTAGGGTGAATTTTTGGTATTTTTTTAAAAACATTCAATTTTTTATGAATAGTAAAAAAACACTGTGTTATTGGTTGAAACTGACTTTTTATTTAAATAAATAGTTATTTTATTTTAATTTATTTTATATAAAAATAGATACATAATACCTATATATTTTCAATGTAATTAATTGGAGTCATTTTATAATATATGTAGATATATTAAATTTTATCGAACTTTTTAACGTTTTTTTACCCACCTTCTAAGAGCATTTGCAAATTTGCATAAAACATAATTTTACCACTTCTGTGAGTTGAATTTCAAAAATCTGAGAGACACATTTGACATCAGTTAGTAAAATGTGGTTCAATTAGATGAAAATAATTTTTGGTGAATAGTAACCTTTTGCTTTTATTTACCACGGTTAAAAGTAAATAGGGTAATTAAGGGTAAAAATGATATTATTTTTACTGTAAAACATGTCCTAATTTTTTTGTATAAGTATAATTCGACCAAAAACAGCCTTAGGAATATAATATGATTCACTTTGGTCCACTTGGATGAGATTATGACATTTATTATTATTTTATTTAAAGAAGAGTTAAAAAGAGTTAAATTCAAAGTTTAACAACTAAACTTTTTTTAATATAGGGTTATACAAAATATAAATTAGAATATAAAAATTAATTTGAAAGATAAAAATATTTCCTACATAATTATATTTTATTTATAATTTTTAGACATTAAATAATATAATTTATTTATGGCATAATGATGATGCAGTAATTACCTTAATAATGAAATATTAAAATAATTGATATTATAAATATCCAAATAAATGTAATTTGAGTCTTTTGATGAATTAAAATAATTTTCTAGGTTAATATGACATGTTAGGATTGAACATATTAATTTATTTAGAAGTAATAAAGTTTTTAGGACTTAAAAAATCATTTAATAAATAATGTCAAAATTGACATAATTGAGTTTTTAAAACAAATACTATATTATTGGATCATATAATTTTCCTAAAAATATAAGGTTTTGGAAAATGGATTAAATAATATTATATATGTCATTAATGAACCACTTGAGGTTCTCTTGGAAGTTTAGAGTATGTTTATTAACCATATAGTAAAATAATACAAGAAGACACGATAAAAGATGAACTATTTAACTAAGAGTTAAATCTAAAAGATAAGGTTAAAATGGTAACCTAAACTTTTCTAAAACCTATTTTTTAGAATTATTTCGACTCATAACCAACTAATTCTCTAAATAAATTCATTTTGAGCCATTATAAACCGAATATGATTGTATAATAAATTAATATTTTAATCACTTCCTAAAGTGACCCTCAACCCTCTTATAAAAGGTCACTTCCCCTTCTCTTAATTTTACACCTCCAAAGCCTTTTGGATAGGCCAACCCTTACCCAGATAACCTCCAAACATTCATCCATTCATCCTTGAGGCCTTCTTTTGTTCATAAAGCCAACCTAAAGATCACTTTCGATCAAATCAAAAAAAGAACCCGAAGAAGAGGTAAATATTTCATCACCTCTTTCAAGTTCTTTTCTTCTTCCACATCCTCTTTCATTGTTGATTCCAATATAAAATAATAACTCAAGTATAATATATATACTATGATGTTTTTATGAAAATTTTATAACCATATTCATTATATTATCCATCCTATAAATGATAAATTCACCATAAATGCGTACGTACGGCCTACCTTCTCCATAAACAGTGTTTTCTATTTCATATATATATAAGTCTATTATAAATATTTATATTATAAATATATATGATATATAAATAATGTTTTATATTCTGTAATTATTTAAATCATGATATAAGCGATACAATCAAGAGTAACAAGTTAAAACACGTATGATAAAGAATGCGATTATTACCCGAAATGTTAATTTAACATGGAAATTATTATTAAATGGGTAGTATAAAGTCATAAATGAATCATGTAAGATATCATAAATATTAATGTGGTTCGGTTATAATTTAATAACATACTACGGTCTTTATATAGGAGGTTAAACATACCCTCAACTGAAGGAATTTGCAAGGTAAGGGTTAATTTTACAATCTCATTATTATCCAAGGTAGTTTTTACATAAGTATCTACTGGGACATATTTACTATCCATGTCCATGTTTCATGAAAGAGTTTTAAAAGGGATTATTTTAATGTACTTTTTTACAAAAACTTCATTTTAAATTTTTTAAATCATTCTCATTAATGTCCATGTTTTCAAAATGGTTTTTAACAATTTATTTATATAGAAATTAATGTTTTTAAAATGTTAATTCCTTTCAAAAGTTTCAAAGTGGTATGGGACACTTTGATTAAAAATGTCTTTAAATGTCTTCCTTTTTATGTTTTGTGACTTTTCAATGTTTTTAGGAAAAAGGGATATTTCTTTCAAAGAGTTTTACAAATAATTTTCATCTATGTCAAAATCCTTTGATGAATTTTAAATTTGTTTGAAGTTTATTTATTATGATAAAAATCTTCCATATTGTATTGAAGTTTTTGTGATATGTTTGACTGTAGATGTGTTATTTTTATACCATTCATGGTTTATGGATAAAGTATTGACATTTCGTATGCTAGTTTTAATAAGAATATTTACATTATGTTTAAACCTTTTCATATGAGGAATGCATTGGACTTACTAGGGGACGGGTGGAGCCCACTATATCTCCTCAATGCATCGGTAGGTCTCATGAGACAAAAAAGTGTCTTGGCACAAGGTCATAAAAAATATTATTTGTAGTATTAGCACAAGTCCTTGACTTTGTGGTTATGAAAGTCGGTCATTATTCATTCCAACATTATGAAAGTAGCTATTGATATTGCCTGTGATTATTCGACTAGTTGAATATCCATGTAAATAATTAAATGGAATCGTTTTATTTTATCTTTTCCATATTATTCTGAAGTTAAATTTTAAAATTCTTTTGTTTTAGTCATATACATTTCCTTAAATTTTTATGCTTATTTATTAAAGTTTCATCGATATTGCTATCCTTACTGAGCATCTGAGCTCACCCCTTTCTATGTTTTAGTTTTCCCAGGATGTGAATAAGTATATAGTGACTGACCTGCTGGGATATTCTATGGGATCTTAGTGTTTTCCATGGAAACATTTTTTTTGTAGTTTTCCATTTTATGATGTAATGTAAACCTTATAAATGTATCTAGTACTTCCATGGATATTAAACTAATAGATCTTTTGAGACTTGTTCTTTTGTGATCATGCCAATGATACATAATAATGCACTAACTCTAGGCTTTTGGGGTTGGGGCATTACAATAGATGAATAATAAAGTACAATGAAAATATGTAATATTTACAAAATCATATAAAAACCCCCAAAAAATGAAGTACACCCCCACCTATGATGACAACCCTTCCCCTACACATAATTCTTATAATATCATGAAATATACTGTGAGTAGGCTAGCAATAGATATAATAGTATTTTAACATGAATCATTTCCTCACAATTTCATTCATTTATTCTATGAGAAAAAGTAGGATTGATGTCAAGGGGGTATAGGATAATTTTTTAAATGAATAAAATTTCCTCAATCATATTAAAATTGATTTTATCCATTCATGTATTTGATAAGATACTAGGAATTCTCTATGAGATAAATATGCCTAAGCCTCTTAAGAAATATAATATAGACTAATGTGGGAAAATATGGTTCTTAATTTTTCTTAGGGATGAGAACAAATGGTTTTGTAAAATTAAACATGTAAATACAAAAAGAAACCAATCCCTATCAATTTTATAAAATCAAAACATGTCAAATCTATGAGTAATTTCATCTAGAAAAATCAAATCATCTCCAAAAAACATGATTTTTTTATTTAAACCCCTCATACTTAACCTTACTCATCCATTTTACCATTTAACTCATCTAATATTGTCAAAATTTAAAATTAAAACGTGGAATAGTTATTATTCCTAGAAACTTATGTCTCCTATATCGAAACAAGATCTCTAGAGTTGAAGTATTGTATGAAATTTTCATTTAAATGTCTAAATAAGATTAAAATTATGTGATAAAATAAAATAAAATAAACTCATCCTTAACCTAAAATAATTATTTAGTTAATATCATTGAAGTTATGGTTGTGTAGGGTTTGTTTCATAGTTTTTATAGTGTAAATTATACTTTTTACGATATAACCACCTTTTATATCATAATATCATTTTTATGAAATAATATACTTTTCTAGTGTGAACTATGTATATTCTTCAGTTTCTTCTTATATTTATTTGTTTCATCAAAATTAAAGACCTACAAAATAAAACAACTCTTTAGGTATAAGGACCATGTCAATATAATCCACAAATTATAGATGGATTGGGAAACATCATAATATATTCCTAAAAGAAATTGAAAACTAAATTAAAATTAAAATAATAGAAACAAAATAAATAAAATAAAGATAAATCATGGTATAGTCTCTCAAGAGGGACTTAGGTTTTGACATCCTCTAGATTGTTAGTACCATCTTTAATATGTAATCTTTTAATGGGTGGAGTTTCTTATCCCTGAACCTCCACATGTTGTTCCTTCCAGATTTCACTAATTTTTCCTCATTATACAGGACTCCATGTATATAGTACAGCAGATCCTCCCCCATCAATATATGGTAAAACTAAAATCTAAGGGTAGGATGAAGTATGGGTCCTCCTCTGTTTCATTTTCTACTAGTGAAACCTTTTTTTCATTCTGAAGTGCCTTCTCCAGATATACTGCATCAAAATAGTAATGAAATAGTGAATTAGAATATAATTGAATTTTTAAAAATATTAAACTTGATTAATTAATCTTTAATTATTCCCCTTTTATGTAGGAATTTTTTTATGGTTATTTAGGTATAGCCACTTGGATATCCTCATGGTCTTCCTCTAGTAAGTGTTCTATATATTCTCAAATCGCTATATTTTTTTCAACAGCTGCATTCTATTTTTCATAATCTTACTCTTGGGAATAATAATAGTTAGGAGATTATGTAAAATAAAAACATATGGGAGTGGTACACAATTTAGATTCTGAGAAATTAAATAGAATTGAGTTTATGAAATAATCAACTCCTAGATTTGGTTCATCTTCAATCATTTCTTAAGTGGAAAGTGCTTTTTAGAGTGGAGTAGTAGAATATGGAGGCAGGTATTTAGGATCCTCCAGAACATCTAGAAATTCCACCACTTGGGGGGTTGATTCATCTACCATGGCCAGAGTGATAATCAATAGTAATGATTATTCAACTTTTTCAATTATTGGGAGATTATGTTTCACTTTGTAATTGTTCCATAAGTTTTCTATATCTTTTTGATCTCTCACTCATAGTTCAGAAAGAAATAATTCCTCATCATGAATCCACTCTATCTCTTCATGGATGGTATGGATCTAGATATTTAGATAGTTGGGTTGCATATATTCTTTAATTACTACCTCAACTACATGAATATCTTCAGAAAAATAAGAATATCCATTGGTAATTTCTCTTTGGTCCTTAGTCCTTGACTCTCTTCTTGGAGTTTATCGACCATGTACATCAGTTCATAATGTGAAAAATTGGTCTCTTATCTATTTTACATTTTCTTGACCAGTACAATAAGATAATCTACCCTTTTTAGGGCCACCTCATCATGTTAAATCACTTGGCCTTTCACTTTTGGGTTATAATTCTTTAAATAATAGTGGTAGTTAGAATAAATTATGGGAAAATATTTGGATAATTTTTCTAAAGACAAAAAAAATTATATAAAAAAATAAAAATTATAAATAATGTAAGAAAAAGTTCTTAACTCCCCAAAAATAGTGCCAATTTTGTTTCACCTTACATAGGGCGGTACAAAATATTATTTGTTTTCATAATATAGAATAGAGGCTGAATAGGTTTATCTCACTTGAGAATCATCACATTTAATCAAACACTGATCTCTAAATAACATAATTTATTTATTTATTTATTATATTTTATTTATGAAAATGGTGGCTTTGAGATTCACATTGGAAAATAATGAGTTAAAAAAACATAAAACAAAATATAGATGAATATGCATAAATACTGAATGTTGGGGAGAAATTCCTTGGTCCTAGAGTTTGGTTTCACAATTTCCTTAATTATTAAATCCATTTTGAAAATATAGTCATTTTCATACATGTATTTATATTCCCTACCCTGAGAGATATTCTTATAATTCCATGGAAACAACTTGGTCATGCCAAACTTCACAAAATCCTATTAAAAAATATGAATGAATATCAGAGTCATACCATGATGTGTGTTAATTGGACATATGAAATTCCCTCTCATTCACCAAAAATGAAATTAAAAAAATTAATAATTAAAGTGTAATAATTATGAATATCATGATACATCCCCCAATTCTAAGAATTTGGTTATTCATTTTTCATTGTTAAGTGAAAAATATCATTGTGGAAAGAGGGAATATAGATATAGATTGAGTATAACAACCATGTACTTTATTACATTCTTAAATATGATTTATTACATAAACTTGCACTAAAGAAAAATCTGTGGATCGAGAGGTCTAGTGTCTTGGGAAATTAGGAACATTACATAAAAACATAGAACATAAAACACAACATCTTTATTGAAATATTATTTTACATGACCACTACATTCCTTTGTACTTAGCATTGAATGGGATATCCTTAAGACAGGCATAAGAAAATGGTGATCAATAAAGCCTAGTAATGGAGAAAACAAGGAATAACATGAATCATATAGTACATTTTAGGCAATAGGAATATCAATGGATCACAACAAAAACATGAACATAAAGTAATGATATAGAATGGTTATCAAAACATGGAAATATGGCAATAACATTTAACATGATATTAGCATGAGCCAAGTCTCATTGCACATGGAGCATGAACAAAAGCTCATTGTACTTGATGTAGAATGAGTAAAACCTCATTTCACTTTAATTATTATGAGTAAACCCTCATTGCACTTGATGTATCATGATAATAATATTTACCCAATTCGTTGGAGTGCTATCAGGGTGCACCCTTTAAAAACATTTCATTTCATGCATAAGTGTTCCACATAGGTCATACAACATGGATTCATTAATCATAATAATTTATTCCATAAATAAGAGATGTGGAAGACATAAATGTAATTCCTCAATAAACAAGTACATGTATATAAAGGTGAATACCCTTGATAGAGAAATGGGTATGGTATTCACTTACATGATGATTTTGGCATGGGAAATTTTGGTGTAACTTTGGCACCATAACGACGTCAAATAGAAATCATAAAATGGGTTTATGAAAGAGAAGGGTGTATATCATTATCTATATATGAAATTTAAAGTAAGGGGTTATTTTAATATAATATCTTAACATATTTAATTTAATTTAGATGCATAATATAGAATAATTGTTTGAATGTAAATGAGGAGAGAGAAATCCATTACGGAATTTTGGCATGGTAATAGGTGTAAATGGGAGAAATTAATGAGAGATAAAGTGGTATATCATCATTAAAACCTAAGTATGGAAGTATATGGGAGGTTAAAAATCATACCCAAACTTTTTTAATTGAAATTCAATGGGTATAATAATATAAAAAATCTTGAAACAAATATGAAAGGAATAAATTCCTTACATGGAAGTGTGATCCCAAAGACTTGAGAGAGGCTTTAAAGATACTTATATGGATTATGAGGCACCTTGGGAGGATTCTCGAGAGAGGAGGGAAGAGGTTGGTCGACATCCAATTGGTTTGGGTGAAGAGGAATGAGAGATTGAGTGGGTTTATATAGGAAAAATAGTGAATTCTTTATTATTTAGGTTTTGGACACTACACATTAAACTAATCAAAACCACAAACAATCCCATGGTTTTTGCCCATGGTATTTTCCAAAGAGGATTTGAAAACGTTATTTTTTAATTACAATGGCATAAATTCTTAAAATATTAGGATTTCATATGTGGAGGTGAGTCACACTCTCAAGGAAATCATTTTAAAACATTAAATGCTTTATAAGTCTTGGAGGGTCCACTATGGCACCATAAAATTAATAAAAAAAATATATAATAACATTATTTTAAATTTAAAACATATATTGGCCCAATATTTAAATTATAGTATTTTATTATATCACTATTGGGTCATTATGATGTCATAAAACACATTATATATTTAAACAATATTTATATTTACCCAAAAATTGATTGTCACAGAAAATTATGAAAAATTCACTATTGGATAATTTTGACATCATGATTACAAAAATAATATTCATTTTATCTAAATAATTTTCTAAATATTTGAATTATCACTTTTAGAATAATAACCAATATTAATTAAAAATTCATGTGTTTTGACCAAAACAGTTTTCAACCCTTAATAAAAATTACAATTGTATTCGTAAAAAATATACGATAATTTATATTTAATAAAAATTGATTTATTACCAATATTTAATTAAAATATATTTTAATTGAAAATTAAATTAATTCTTAAAAATAGATTTATATATTGAATATTCACTTAAAATATTATTTGTGCTTTGAAAACCATTTACAAAGTAACAATAATAAAATGAATGTATATTATTTATTCTATAAAAAAATAATTCACATAATTATAGTGCTACGGTCTTATTACATAACCCCTTATAACACCCGTATAAGACCTAAGGGTATGTTGTGCAATGGTGACAAACTCTTGGGGTAGCTCGGCTAACATCGCTTTGGTGGTCATCTCTATTAACTTCCACTTCTCCCATAGTCAGTTTCGTTCAAGCTTAACATGATGAAGCTCAACTTGAGTTTGGTCAAGAGAGAATCCCAATGATTCTAACTCCTTTTCAAGCTTCGAAAAATGGTCTTCCTATAAATCAATTATACTAGATGAGGTCATCACTTCCTTTTTCTGATTAAATTGGATTTGTTAAATCCCTATATTTATACTGATCATGTTATCACTATTCAAAAACTATATCATCAAAGGTAACAATTATTAATGGTATTTTAAAATACAAAAACATAAAACCAAGTACGTTCATATGTTTTATATAACTATTTTACATAATAATACATTTAATTATATCAAGATAATGTTTCATTAATAAAATTTTGGGTCATTACAATCTACACCCTTTAAGGAATTTTTCCCTCAAAATTTCATTTTCCCATAATAAAACAGGTGAGGGTAACTCTACTTCATCACTTCCTCTGATTCCCACATCAACTCTTCAAACATTTAGTTTCACCAAAACACCTTAAGGAGGAGCATTGTCATATTTCGTAGAACGTTTTCCCTACGATCTAAGATCTTCACCATATTCTATTCATAGGAGTTTTCATTCTCCAATGGTACCACCTCTAGATTGAGTACATGCAATGGTTCAGGTATGTATTTTCGCAAGAGTGATACATGGAATACATCATATACATTAGATGGGTTTTGTGGGAGTTCTATTCAATAGGCCACTACTCCAATGTGATCAAGGATCTCAAAATGGATGATATACCTTAGACTAAGATTTCCCTTCTTACCAAATCTCATAACCCTCTTCCATGGTGATATGCAGAGGAATACCATATATCCAACATCAAACTCTAGGTCTCGTCAATGATTATAAGCATATCTCTTTTTTCGACTCTGATTAGCTTTAATGTTTTGTTGGATGGTCTTAAAATTCTCCACCATTTCTTCAACAATATTTGGACCTAGGAGTTTTCTCTCCCCAACTTCCTCCTAACATGTCGGTGTTCTGCATCTATTCCTATAAAGGGATTCATATGGAGGCATTTGGATTCTTGAGTGAAAACTATTATTATAAGAGAACTCAACAAGGGGAATATGTTGATCTCATCCTAATTTAAAGTCTATTGAAAATGATCTAAAAATGTTCTAAAGTGTTTGGATAGTCCACTCAGATTGGTTATCAATTTGAGGATGATAAGATTTACTGATGTTCAGCTCAATATTCAGAGTATGTTGGTGACTCTTCCAGAACATAGAGGTGAATCTTTGATCTCGATTGGATACAATTGATAGTGGTACTCCTTGAATCCTTACCACTTCTCTAATTTATATCCGTGTCTGTTGATCAAATTATAAATCCTTTCGAATTTCAATGAAGTGTTCACTCTTTTTAAGATGATCCACAACATCCCAGATAGCATTATTTCCATTTTATTTCTTCATATGTCTGTTGATAAATTCCATGGTTATGTTTTCCCATTTTCATATTGGTATGGGTAATGTTTGCATCATCCCCTTATAATTATTCCTCTCATCCTTCACTTGTTGACATAAAAAAAACTTTTATGTATACTCAGTGATATCCTTCTTCATATTATCCTACCAATAAATCTCTTAGAGTTCTCAATACATATTTTTTTTCCTGGGTGAAAGGAGAAATTTGAACTATGTGCATCATCCAAAAGTTATTTCTTTAAAACTGGATTTGATGAACCACATAGTATTGACCCAAATATTACAATTCCATCTTTATTAACATTGAACTCTGAGGATTTCCATTTTCGGGTAGTTTCCATTTTCTTTTGAATTCCAAAATCATCCTTTTCACCATCCTTTAACCTTTCCAAAAGAGACTATTGAATAATCATTTATGAAAGGATTGATGATGATCCCTTATTTATAACTCCTATGTATATCTTCATAAAATATAAGAATATTGGATAATTTTCAATTCTCATCAATTACAGAATCTTAAGGTCCTTTCTACTAAGAACATATGCCACCTTGTTCACTTTCCTAGGGTGGTAAGGGATTGAGCAGTCACAGCCTTTGATCAACTCTAACCATCCTCGTTGGTTCATGTTTAACTCTTTCTATGTGAATATATACTTGTGGATTTTGTGATCCATGTATATTTCATACTTCTCCCCAAAGAGTTAATCTCACCAAATTTTTAATGACAATATTACTATAGCCAACTCCATATCATGTTTTGGATAGTTTTACTCATTAACTTTCAATTTCCTTGAAGCATAAGCAATTACTTTTTTTTCATCAACAAACATCCCAGAACCTTCTTAGTATCATCCCTGAATACCAAAAAAAGTTCTCCACTTTTTGGTAGTATGATCATGGGTGAAATGATAAGCCTCCTTTTCAACTCCTTGAATATATCTTTGCATTCATCACTCCAAGAAAACTTGACTCCCTTTAGAGTTATCTTGGTAATAGGGTTTGACAATCATGAAAAATTTCTCACAAATTGGAAATAATATTCTTCTAACACCAGGAAGATATGGATATCCCTCACCAATGATGGCCTTGGTCATCCATTAATTGAATTTGTCTTGGAGGGATCCCTAGATATCCCATTTCTTCTAATTATATGACCCAATAATGATACTTCCTTAAACCAGAAATCACACTTGTTTTACTTTTCATAGAGCTTATCCTTTCTTAAGGTATCTAGTATAGTGCTTAGATACTCTCCATGATCCTCCTTGGTTTTGGATTATATTAGAATATCATTTATGAAGACTACCAAAAATTTGTCAAGGTAATCTCTAAAGACTCTATTAATCAAGTACATGAATATTTCTGGATCATTATTGAGTCTAAAAGGCATTACTATGAATTCATAGTACCCGTACCTTGTATGAAAATCTGTCTTGGGGGTATCCTCCTTCTTTAACCTTACTTTGTAATATCCCGACTAAAAATCCACGTTGTAGAAGTATTGTGCTCCACATAACTGATCTAACAAGTCATCAATTTGGAGAAGAGGATACTTGTTTTTTATCTTTATTTTGTTGAGATCGTGATAATCAATACATTGTTTCATTGACTTATCCTTCTTCTTTACGAAGAGGACTCGTGCACCCCAGTGTGAATCACTTGGGCGTATAAACCATTTATCCATATTATACTATAGTTGTTTTTTATATACTCCGGCTCTAAAATCACCATTATATATAGGCACTTTTATATTGGAAAAACCCTAGGTATAAGAACAATTGATAATTCAACATCTCTTCAAGGAGGAAGACTAGGAAATTTCTCAGGGAACACTTCAGAAAATTACCTCACAATAGGCATGTCTTCAAGAATGGTTGCTTCCATAGACTCAATCATCTGAACAAGATACATGTACTCATAGGGTAGTAATATCCACACTTGAGATAATGGTGCTAAATAAGATTCATCTTCCTCCTTGCACTTTTATAGAAGTGGGGGTTAATTCACCATAAGAAGAGTGATTTCCCTCTCACAGAAATTTATGTTGACTCTGTAATGGGAAAGCCAATCAATGCCAATAATTGAATCAAATTCCACCAAAGGGAGTATGAAAAGGTACTTCAGGAAGTTAAATCAACATATGGTAATAATGGAGGAGTTATATTCATGGGATGTAGTGATTTCTCCATTTGTCGATCTCACCAACATCTCTACTTCCATGATTTGTGGTTGTGATGGGATTGTTCTACTAAACTTTTAGGATATAAAAGAATGCGTAGATTTAGAATCAAAAATTATGTTCTCTATTCTTCAATTAATAACTCTCATAAAAGTCACCATTTCTTTTTTGGGGGTTCTCATCAGTGGTAGTGATGGAAATATCTCTCCCTTACTACCTAGGTGGTTTTTGGTTGCCACCAAAAACCCTTTTCATAGGGAACTGGTATGCCAAGTGTAATGGTTCTTTATAGTTGAAGTAATGAACAATGTTTTGAGGGTCTAATAGAGTATTCCTTTCCTCTATCATAGTACTAGGTTTTTATTGTCAGCAATTAATGGCTATGTTCCCTTCTCTTCCACACCTAAATCATTTCCTCATCCCCTTAATGAAATTTCTGGGGTTCTTCTTTCCACAACTTTGGCAAGTGGTGTGCTATAATTTCTTAGCACCATTGGATTTATCCATCAAATCACTATAATTAATTTCCATTTTCCACTTATTATCCCTATGATACCCCTGATATTCATCGATCCCCATTTAGACATTGAGCTAACATCAGAAAATTTACTCATAGCTATCGAAGCCATGGATCGCTAGGGAATTTTGTAGGCTAAGTTTTATCCCCCCAAAGAAGTGGTAAAACTTTCATTTGGGGGTAACGACAAAGATGAAGGCATATCATGTAAGATTTGTAAATTTTTACTCATATGCTCTGATGGATTAGTCGTCTTTTTTCATGAGGGCAAGGAATTTCCTTTTCATATTATGTCTAATGGTGCGAGAAATTTTTTTATCAAAAATCAATTTCCAAAAATACTTCCATTCCAACTACTTGATCTCTTCCTCAGGCTTCATATTTTTTATCAATGTATACCATTGATCAGATTCACCCTCCATATGATAAGCATCCAGAAGAACCTTCACTTTTTTTCAATATTGAAGGATGGAAAATATCTTCTTCATGGAGTTGATTCATTGTTCCATTATTGAGGGATTAGATGATCCATTGAAAGTAGGAGGAACTTGTCTCATGAAGCAGTTGATTTCAGCTTGTTCTTTCTTATAGGGGGTTTTATGATCCTCTTGACCCATGTTTCTATTCAAAAGTGAGTTAAATGAGAGAGTATCATGAAAACGTTTTTGATTCCCACTCTCATCATATTGGGCATCTCATTAGTATAGTCCACACATTGATCTTCGCATCAGTTGTTAGCATGAGTCCTCCTATTTCTGGCCATTGGATGGAAAAAATGAATGTTAGGGGTTACATATAAAGGGAAATCCAATGAAAAAAAAGAATAAATTATAAATTACACTTATTTCCTTAACTTATGAATTTATAGGATTCAATCTATGTTATCCATGATCTATCTCCTAACATATATTCTTATGAGCTTTTTTTCTCCCTAAATAATGGTCCATACTAAGATTATGAATTTACCAAAGCATATCCCTCATGAGTGTCTTAACCAAGAGTTTATAAAGGCCTATTCTCATGCACTATTTCCCACTGGATTCTAGTTCAAAGTGGCGTTTTTTTAGTTTTACCCCTAGATACATATGTGCAAGAGGCGCCTCTACTAGTTCATATCCAGACAAGGATATATTTTTTTAATAAACCACTTACTCTATACTCACAAAAAATTAGTGATTTTTTTATTATACTAAGTATTATCCCTATTTCTTTCACTTTAACATTCTAATCCAAAACCCAAAAATAACTAAACATATCATCTGATACCAACTATAACAACGATGCTCTTTATTACATACTTAAACATGATTAATTACATAAACTTTAACTTAAGACAACTCTGAGGATCAATAGGTCTTGTGTCTTGAGAAATTAGGAACATGACATAACACTTAGAACATAAAAGACAACATCTTTATTGAATAATTATTTTACATGACCCCAACATTCGTTCTTACTTAGCATTGCATGGCATAACCTGAGGATATGAATAAGAAGAGGGTGAGCTATAAGGCCTAGTACAGGAGTAAACAAGTCATAACATGAATAATACAATACATTCTAGGAAATAGTTATATCAATGGAGAACAAGAGAAACATTAACATAAAGTCATGATATGTCATGGTTATCATAGCATGAAAGTGTGGCAACAACATTTAACATGGTATTATCATGAGCCAAGGATCATTTCACATGGAAAATGATTAAACCCTCATTGAAATTGATTTATAATGAGTAAACCCTAATTTCACTTGAATTGGAATGAGTGAAACCTCATTTCACATGACATATCATGATACTAATCTTAACCCAAAGCATTGGAGCACTATTAGGGTGCACCCTATAAAAACATTTCATTTCATGCATAAGTGTGCCACATAGATCATACAACATGGATTAATTAAACATCATAATTTATTCCACTAATAATAGATATAGAATACATAAATTTAAGTCCTAAATCAGAAAGTACATGTAAATAAATTTTAATACCCTTGATAGAAAAATGGGTATGGAATTCACTTACATGATGATTTTCTCATGAGAAATTTTGGTGTAACTATGGCTGTATAATGACGTCAAATGGAAATCATAAAATTGTTTGATGAGAGAGAAAGGGGTATGTCATCATCTATACATGAAATTTTCAGTAATGGGGTCATGTAACATAATATCCCAACATATTTAATGGAATTTAGATACATTATAAAAATTAATTTCTTGAATGTAAATGAGGATAGAGAAATACCTTACAGAATTTCGGCATAGTAACGGGTGTATATGGGACGTATTAATGAAAGAGAAAGGGGTCTATCATCATTCAAACATAAGTAGATAGGTATAGGAGAGTTTATAAATCATACCTCAACATTTTTAATTGAAATTAAAAGGGTATAAAAACATAAAGAAACATGGAAAAAAATGAGAAAGGAAGAAATCTCATACTTGGAAGTGTGATCCCAAAGGCTTGGGAGAGTCTTGAGAGAGACATAAAGGGAGAATGGGGTGCCTTGGTATAATTATAGAGAGTATAAGAGAGATTTTGGTTGAGATATAATTGTTTTGAGTTAAGATTAATAATATATTGAGTGGTTTTATATAGGAAATGATATATAATTCTTTATTATTTAGTTTTTGGACACTACTCATTAAACTAATCAAAACCACAAACCATTCCATGTTTTTTGCCTATTTTTTTCCAAAGGGGAGTAAGAAACATTATTTTATAATTCCAATGTCTGAACTTATTAAAATATTAGTCATGCTTATCTGGAGGTGAGTCACACTGCAAATCATTTTAAATAGTTAAAAGGTTTTATAAGTCATGGAGGGCACCATAAAATTTTTCAAAAAAATATAAAATCACATTATTTTAATGGTAAAACATATTTTGTCTGAATGTCCTTTATATCGTATTTTATTAGATCACTATTGGGTCATTATGATGTCATAAAACACATTATATATTTAAACGATATTTACTTTTTACCCAAAAAATCGACTCTCTCAGAAAATTATGAAAAATTCACTGTTAGATAATTTCAATGTCATAATTCCAAAAATAATATTAATTTTATCTAAATAATTTTCTAAATATTTTCATTTTCACTTTTAAAATAAAAACCAACATTTATTAAAAATTCATGGGGTTTGACAAAAACAGTTTTCAACCCATAATTAAAATTACAATTGTATTCATAAATATTATAAGATAATTTATATTTAATAAAAAATTGATTTGGTAATAATATTTTATTAAAATATTATTTAATTAAAAAATCCATTAATTATTCAAAATAGATTTATTAATTGAATAATACTAAAAATATTATTTATTCTTCAAAAACCATTTACAAAGTAACAATATTAAAATGAATGTATATTATTTATTCTATAAAAAAATAATTCACAAAATTATAGTGTAAGTTTCTTGTTACATAACCCCTTATAACACCCTCATAAGACCTAAGGGTAAGGTGTGAGATGGTGACAAACTCTTGGGGTGGCTCGGATAACATTGCTCGGGTGGTAATCTCTATTAACTTCCACTTCTCCCATAGGCAGTTCCATTCAAGCTTAAGATGTTAAAGCTCATCTTGGGCTTGTTCAATAGGGAATACCAAGGTAGATACCTCCTTTCCAAGATCCGAAAAATGGGCTTTGTATGGATCTATTATACTAGATGAGTTCATTTCTTCCTTTTTCTGAGTAAATTGGATTTTTTTAAAACCCTATATTTATACTAATCATGTGATCACTGTTCAATGGCTATATTAGCAATGGTAACATTTCTTAACGGTATTCCAAAATCCAAAAACATAAAACCAAGGAAGTGAATATGTCTTATATAACCATTTTACATAATAAGACATTTAATTGGATTAAGATGAATTTTAAATAACAAAATATTTGGTTGTTACATTGAGAGAGAGTGTGAGATGAATGAAATCCAGATTAGAAGTAAATAGGGAACTTGAATTAAAAAGATAAATGAATTACCTAGAATCAAAACAGATAAAAAAACCTAATAAGTATATCCTTAATAGTATTTTTTAGGGATAGAACCATCCAGTGGTTGAAAACCCTTTTCTCTCCCCCATGACCCCTATTTATTGTGATAAAAAGTATCCTTGGTGCCTTATAATTGTTCCATAATTGTTAGGATGTCAACCTAGGCCATCAAGGGGTCATAACTGGGGATACCAGGCATTTAAACTCATCAAACCAAACATCATTTAAACTAAAATGAGTTTTTAACACCATGAATGGTTTCTTTATGTTGTAATATTATGCAAATGAACCTTGAGAGAGTTTATGACTTGAAATTGGAGTTTTAAGATTTTGAGGGAGGTATCATAGCGTGACACGTAAGTGTCACTCTGTGGCCCATGTGCACTTTTCCCAAACACTTCTTATTCTCTTACGGATTCTCTTTACACATTGAATTATTTAATAATTACACTATAAATTAATATTTATAGAAAAAAAAATTCTAGAAAGTTCATCTCTATATCAGCTCAGTTATTTACTTCAAAGTTTTGGACTTGGCCCTTTGTCTATATAACATATCAGGTCATCTTCTGTATCACAAATTCAACACTTTTTATCTCATTTTTGTACATTTTTTATAAACATCCATAAAAATAAAAATATTTTGAAAATCATCACTGTTAAACTTTTAAAGTGTAAAAACAATGTGTTTTATATTCAAATATTCATAAAAAATGTGACTCTCTAAAATGACATTATCCCACCTATTCTAAATGTATGAAAGTAACGTGGTGACTGATAGAAGATAATTAAGCCAGACTCAGAAGATTATGTGGATCTAGAAAGATCTCACCTTGGTACATCCAAGTGATAAAGGTATAAATTATGAATTATGAATACTAACGGGATGATAAACCGAAATATGTAATGGACAATAATCATTTTTTATACTTCTTTTAATAGTATTATTAGGGTTTTTAGATATTTATCATCCATTGTAACATATATTAACTTATTTTATAATGAAATTGATGTTTTCATCTCTCTTTTCAATGTAGTACAAACTTTATAAACCATATAATCTGTTGTGTGCATTGTGTTTGTAGTTTGTGCCTGCATGTGTGTGTTGGTCATATGGTTAAACAAGTGTATGTTTTTCAGAACTAATATTGTGAAGTGAATGGTACTAGAGAAATCCAATGTGAAGGATAAAACAAGTAGGTGGTTTGGGTATGACGTATTCCAAGATCTAATATTCGAATTTGTGTGGGATGGATGATCAGAAGTCTCCATACATCCGACATTTGAAGTCCTACTATGATGGGAAACTAGTAGTAGGAACTATTGGGTATATAAAATATTCTCCCCCATCATCTCCAACTAGTATTATTTGAGTTTTTTTGTGAAAATTCTATTAGTGTGATTTATCAAGTCTCATAGTGAATTCACTCAGAAGAAGCAGTGGAATAAGAGGGATTATGGGATATCAAAAAGTTCCCTTAAGTGACAAGTGTCTTGGGGTGTGTTCCAATTTTTTAGGCAACTGTTCAAGCTTGGTTGGAGGAATATTCTCTTACTCATGAATTTTTGGTCTATTATGTTATTAGAATAATTTTCACTAAATTGTAGAGGGGATACCACTAGTTGTTTTGGATATCAAATGTATTCCTGGTGATAGAAGTCATGTGACATGTTTCATTCTAAGGGTGGAATTCCAGATCTTTGTATAAGACTATTGAAATTCCTATGGGATCCAATGATTCCTTAAATTATCTATGTTACATGGTACTTATATTTCTTGTGGAAATAATTGGATGGGATAGGAACATATTGATAATACGATGGTGGATATTACAGATCAGGGAGTACATTGGTATTACTAATTCTGTAGGGTTTGTAGTTCTGTTGGGTGGAAAGGTAAGACTGAATAAGAAAAGTAAACTAAAAGGAAATGATAACAAGCATAGGGACTATTTAGGTGGTTATTAACAGATTTTATGCATGTTCCTAGAAATATATATCAACGGATTATTCCAATAGTCCAATGAAAATGGGTGGAATATTGAAAGGTATGTTTCATTAAAGTTTAAATTCTAGAGGTTCAATAAATCACAACTGGTGGTGGTGATTGAAACTTTTAAAAGTGCCTGATTAATCTCATCTTAGGAGAATGTGTACTCAGATATAAATCAAGAGAATTATGTGAGAGTATGTTTTAATTTATGTTGGGGGATTCATGGTTATGGAAAGTGTGGAAAGTGTTCAAATATTCAAAAGGTGATGATTGAAATGAGTATTGATATGTTTGGATTAGATAACCCAAATATGATGTCTGAGGTATTATTTTCATGAAAAAACTTGGGTGATATAGGTTGAATGATTATAATTATAAATCATTCATAGTATTACTAAAACATGGTTAATGAGAGTGAAATATTCAGTGTCCATGGGTAAAGTTTATGTTCTGGTGTTTTATCTCATGGAAATCCATTGTATATAAATTTACCTTTAAAAATGATAATAACCATGATACATATGGACTATAAGTTGGTATAGGGGATGTGAGTGAAGATAAATATTTGATGTTATAGAGTGTAAAATTCTAGATGTCATTTTTTTATAGAAGTGGAATGATTTTTCTATCATCCTCATGACATAAAAATATAACAGATTGGGCCATGCTAAATAGAAATAATGGAAAAACCAATGTCATGATGAATGTTTCATTTTAGTGCTTACGTACTTGAGAAGATTTTGAAATTATTTTAACTTCCTCTAGAATAGTGGTGGGGTCCTTAAAGAATTAGTAATATACAGAGTTGTGGGAGAAAAATACCATGAAGGCCTCAGATTCACTGAGAATGAGTTTCAATTGGAGTTCATCACCACAATGAAATCAGAATTTTTAGTAGTATCAAATGGATCTCAAATCTGATGATGTCTCTAGAGTTCAGTGTACAAGAAGCTCTCGAGTTATAGGTACATGATCATATGGTCGAAAGTAAATATAAAATAGAAAAGGGACATAAAAATGGTACATAGTAGAGCTTGTTGGTTAAATTTTAAAAAAATTATAGGATGGAAACCCAGTTCCTATGGTATTTTTAGGAAGTACATGTATGGAATCCCTCCTTTTTATTACCTAAATTTTCATTACATTTTACAAACAAATGATCTTTAAAGTTCAGTGTCTTGGAAATAAGGAACATAAAACATGAAAACATAAAACATTATTCTAATACACCTATAGTTATTCATCATAAGTTCATCCTAAGTAAAATTATTTCATCTCATAACCTGGAGACATACATCAAAGGAAAGGGTGAGTAGAAGTCCCAGTAAGGAAAACAAGGGAATAAGTTTACTTGTGAAATCAATAAGAACATGATTAAAAAAACATAAAGACAAGTGTAATGGAATTAGAGGCATTTCATAATTAAAAAAACTTGAACCATAACATTAATTAGTGCCTAAAACATTTAATTTATACATTTACTAACATATCACCAAGGTTCATCCCCACGGTTTCATAAAAATTACCAAGGTTATTCACTAAGTTATCGGGAAACTTGTTATCTCTAGAGATTAAATCATTACCCAATGCATTGGAGCTCTATCAGGGTGCCCCCTAAATATTTATTTTTCATGTGAGCCACATATTTCACTATGAAACATTTCATAAATAACCCCTAGAGAAGAAAAAAAATGGGTTTCATTTTAAAAAAGTGACATTTTAAAAGTTCTTAAAATCTTGATCGTTATGTCATTTATAACCCATAGAAAGGGAGTTAGAGTTATATGTATGTAAATTCTAGAATCAAAAAAATAAATTTTATGTATTTATGAATACCCATGGAAATAAAAAAAGATTTGGGTATTCACATAAATAATACAAGATAGTTTCTTGAGAAAAAGAGAGTGATTTTTAGACAAATATTCTACAGCATAACGACTATCTAACATGGTATTAGAAAATGTTTAAAAGAGAGGGTACAAGATTCACCCACTCATAAAAAATCATAATAAAGTATGGGTATAGAATAAAAATAAATAAGATCATAGTATGGATATTTAAAGGAAATACCATATCAAAATGAAACTCGAAAGAAAAGAGCAGATGTGATTTCTTTTACGAAAATTTGGGAGCGTAACGGCATCACTTAAAAATTAAGAAAACAAATTGACGAGAGAAGAAAGGGTCTCTCATCATTTGGACATAAAATAGATAGTAATAATAATATATAATAACATAACCCCACATAAGAATATGGAAACTAGAAGACATAACTTAAAAGAAATCATGGCTAAAAAAGGAGGGTGGAAGGTTCCCTTACCTTGAAGAGTAACTTTGAAAGCATGAAGGTTGGGACCATGGGAGACTTGAGGGAACCTTGGGGGGACTCCTTTATAGGAAAAATACTATAACTTTGTGGAGGAGGATTTTGGAATGAAAATAATGAGGGAATGTCTTGGTATTTATATGAAAAGTGGGGGAATATTTAATTAATTTACAAGGGACACCTCATCGGTGGTATTTGCAAAACCATGGGCTTGCCCATGGTATTGGCCACTTAGGACACCTCATAAAATATAATATTATTCACAAGTCTAATAGTTTTATTACATCATTATTACATCATCAATGATGTCATTAAACACTTGAAACTCAAAACTGTATTTTTAATATTCACCGAAAAATCAATTATTTTGGAAAAATATCAAAAATTTACCCTAACCTAATATTGATGCTCTGAATTCAAAAATTAAATCCATTTTATGAAAATAATTTTATAAATATTTTTAATTCAATTTTTAAATAGAATCATTATTTATTCCAAATAAACAACTTTAAATTTATAACTTTTTTTGTAACACCTTAAAAAGTAATCAAGGTCCCATAAAATTATCATATAACCATATGAAAATAAAGTAACAATTTTTTATTACATTTTATGAAAATAAATTTTTATTTTAAATTATAAAATTAATTATAAAATTGTAATTAAAATATTTATGACATACAAAAATACTGATACTTATATTATGACCATTTTTTTCACTTTTAAGATGTCTAAATTATATTTATACATTCCTGGGTGATGTTTCTATTTTTTTTTTTTGCAGATTTACTATTCATTACTATTCATATGGGTATATTACTATTCATACTTTACTATTCCACAAAAATTAAGTTGAACTTATTTGACTCTAAATTTCTTACTGTTCATAATTGTTGAAGATCATTTTCTGAAAATCATTTTACATTTTTAATTATTTAAAGTTTACATAAATATTTTAAAATATCCCTTTTTCTAAAATTCATCAAAAATATGGAACTTCATCCTAAATTTATCCAAATATTGGAAAATCACAAAATTTATTGTAATAAGAAATAAAAAATTTATTTATACCAAGGGATTACAAAAAGTATCTAAGGTCTCATTACATATCCCCTTATAACACATGCATAGGACCTAAGTGTAAGGTGTGCAATGGTGATAGAGCCTTGGGGTGGCTCAGAAAACATTTCTGGAGTGGTGATTTCTGTCAGCTTGACATTCTCCCTTAGGTGATTCCATTCAAGCTTCACATGTTGGGGTTCCGCTAGGGCTTGGTCCAGAGCAAAGCCCAGTAAATCCACCTCCTTCCAAAGCTCTGACAGATGGGCTTCGTATAGCCCGAGTCTACTAGATGAGGCTATCGACTCTTCTTTCTGTATTAACCAAGATCACTTGTATTAATAAACAATAATTGTAACGTAAATAGTTTAGTTTCCAACAGTCATATTGACCAATGGTCATATTGAAAAATGGTCATATTGACCAACAATCATATAACAGTCGAAACCCAATAGCCTCATTTAATTATAATCACTTTGTTAATTAAAAGATATCGTTTTTTGGAGTATAAAATGAAATAACACACAAATTTTGGAAACAAATATTATTCAAAAGATCGGGTCGTTACATTCTTCCCCCCTTAAATTTCATCCCCGTAATTTTAACTCATACCCTAAGAAGATAAAAGGTGTGGGTGCTTCTTCCTCATAGTCTCCTCTAGTTCCCACATGGCTTCTTCACATTTTTGGTTCCTTCACAACACCTTAAAAAGGTGGGTAGTCTTGTTTCCTAGAACCTTGTCTCTATGATCCAAGATCTCCACTGACTGCTCTTCATAATATATTTCATGTTCCAGTTGTACAACCTCTAGATTTAGTATATGTGAAGGGTCAGGAATGTACTTGCTCAAAAGGGACACATGGAAGATATAATGAACTTGTGCTAGATTTAGAGGAAGTGCAAGCTAACAACCCACTACTCCTACACGATCAATGATTTCATAGGGGCCAATGTACCTAGGTCTAAGCTTCCCTTTCTTCCCAAACCTCATGATTCTCTTCCAAGGTGAAATCCGAAGAAAGACTTTGTCACCAACATCAAACTCCATGTCCCTTCAATGATTATCGTCATAGCTCTTTTTCCAACTCTATGTAGCCTTAATGTGTTGTTGGATGGCATGCAATTTTTATGTCAACTCTTGCACAATATCAGGCCCAAGAAGCTTTCAATCTCCAACATCATCCCAACAAGTAGGAGTTCTACATCACTTCCCATATAGATCTTCTTAGGGTGCCATTTGAATGCTCGGGTGGAAGTTGTTGTTGTAAGATAACTCAACTAAAGGGAGATATTGATCCCATCCACCTTTAAATTTCATTGATCATGTTCTCAACATATCATCGAGTGTTTTAATAGTCCTTTAAGATTTTCAATTAGTTTGGAGGTGATAGGCCATACTAAAATTCAATTTAGTTCTCAGATCATGTTGAAGACTTTTCTATAATTTTGAGGTGAACATTGGATCACCATCCGATACGATAGAAAGTGGAACTCCATGCAGCCTTACCACTTCCTTCACATAAATTATGGAGTGTTTATCAAGATATAAATCTTCTTGAATGAAGATAAAATGGTCAGTCTTGGTGAGATGGTCCATAATAACCCATATCATATTGTTTCCCTTGGAAGTTCTCGGGAGACCAGTGACGAAGTCCATAGTGATATTTTCCCGCTTACATGCTAGTATGGGTAGTGGTTGCAATACCCCTTTAGAAATTTGTTACTCTGTCTTCACTTGCTGACATACCAAGCACCTTGAAGTGTAGTCAGTAATCTCCCTTTTCATATTAACCCACCAATAATGATCACAAAGGTCCCTATACATTTTTTTGCTTCAAGGATGTATAGAGAAAGTAGAGATATGAGATTCATCCATCAGCTCCTTCTTTATTTCTAGAATAGATGGAAAACATAGTCTTGTATGAAATTTCAGTACACCTTCTTGATCAATATCAAACTCAGGAAACTTCCCATCTTTCACAGCCTCAAACTTCTTCTATAAAAAAGGATATTCTTTTGAAAATTTCTTGATCTTCTCTAGTAATGACAGTTGAGAAATAATTTGGGTTAGGTTTGATGATGTCCCATACCATATAAATCCCATGGACATCTTTAATAGGTCATTGATCAATGGATCTATTTGAATCCTCATCATGGAAAGAACAATTGGGTCTTTCCTTCTTAATGCATCAGTGACTTTGTTTTCTCTTTCAGGATGATAATGAATTGAAAAATCAGTCTTTGAGAAGTTCCAACCATATCCTCTATCTCATGTTCAATTCCTTTTATGTGAAAATATACTTCAAAATTTGATGGTCTGTGTATATATCACATTTTTTCCCATAAATATAGTGCCTCTTTATCTTTAGAGAAAAAACAACCACAACAAACTCCAGATCTTTCATAGGATAGTTCTGCTCATGAATCTTCAACTGTCGAGATGCATAAGTAATGACTTTTTCATTTTTCATGAGGACACACCCAAGCCCTTTCATATATGCATCACTAAAAATAATTAATCCTTCTCTACTTTAGGGTAGAGTTTACATGGGTGCAATAACCAATCTCTTCTTCAACTCTTGGAAACAATCATCATGCTTGTTTGTCCAGATGAACTTGACCCCTTTTTTATTTAACGTGGTTAATGGATTAGAAAGTCATGAAAAGTTTTTCAAAAACCTCCTATAATATCCTACTAATACAAGGAAACTATGAATATCAGTTATTTTTGTTGGATGAGGCCACTCCTCTATAACTTTTGTCTTTGTAGGGTCAATTGTGATTCCTTCATCGGTTACAATGTTCCCTAAGAAAGAAACTTTTTGTAACCAGAATTCAGATATTCTGAACTTCCCAAAAATCCTCTCCTTCTATAGAGTTTCCAAAATAACCCTAAAATGATCCCAATGCTCCTTGCGACTTTTAAAATATATCAGAATATCATCAGTAAAAACTACCACAAATTTATCAAGGTAGTACTTAAAAACTTTATTAATTAGATCCATAAAAATAACAGGTGAATTAGTCAGTCCTAAGGGCATAACAACAAACTCATAGTGCCCATATCTTGATTGGAAGGCAGTTTTCAGAATATCTTCTTTCTTCACCCTCAATTGATGATAACCATATTGAAGATCAATCTTAGAGAATAATTGATCCCCATGATGTTGGTCAAATAAGTCATCAATTATGGGAAGAGGGTATTTGTTCTTCACTCTGATCCTGTTAAGTTATCTATAATTGATGCATAGCCGCATTGATCTATCCTTCTTCTTCATAAAGAGAATAGGTGCTCTCGAAGGAGACACACTCAGTCGGATAAAACCCTTCTCCCAATGATCTTGTAGTTTTTTCTTTAACTCCTCCAACTCCACATTTTCCATCCTATATGGGTTCTTTGATATCAGATGAGATCTTGGTATGAGTTCAATGGAGATATCTACCTCTATTTCTAGGGGAGGTATGGGTAACTACTCAGGAAATACGTCAATTTATTCCTGGATGATGGGGATATTTTATATACTCAAACTTTCTTTTCCTTATTCTTCTTCACCGATCAACTCCATAAAGAAGGATATAGGATGTTCTTATAGAAAAATATCAGGTTGAGATATCTCTCCTTAGAAGATAACTGTAGGTTTTTCATTCAAGACTACGGACAATTCCTTTATTCTTCATTTGATCTTAGCATCATACTTTGAGAGCCAGTCCATCCCTAGTATAATGTAGAGTTCCAACATGGGAATTAAAACTAGATTTGTGTTAATATTGTGCTCACTAAAGTAAATACAAGAGTTTATAAACACTGAAGATTCTTGGATAATCCCACCATGAGTCTTGACTGATAACACTACTTTTAGAAAATCAGGTTTGGATTCTAAATTCTTTGCAAACATGGAGGAAATAAAGGAATTATTAGAACCAATATCAAACAAAGTACTTTACAGATTTGAGAGAACAACAAGAGTACCTACCACCACATCATTTGGCACTTCAACTTCAGCCATAGTGATTTCAAAAGTATGACCTTTTTCTCTTGGTCATTGCTGAGGCTGGTGGTGATTCCCCTCCACTACCCTTGGATTTGGATAGTGATTGGAAAATTGTCCAAGTTGTCCACACTTATAACATTGTATATTAGGTAGGGCATACATCATATTCCCCTTATCGTCAGTGTTGGGAAGTTTTGGCTTCACCAAACTACAAAAAATCCACGCAATGTGGCAATCTCTACCACACTTGTATCAATTCCTGCTCCTGAGAAAGTAGTTCCTTGAATGCTTCTTCACTCATTTATTACATGTGGGATGTTGTACTTACTTGCCTCCTCTTCCCTGATCGAAGCTCCTCCCAAGGCTTGGATCCATCGATCTTTTCTTGTCATTGGATTTATGAGACCATTGCATCTCACCAAACTCTAATTCAACTTTCATCACACTTCACACGATCTCTTTATAGATATCATAATCTCGGTTAGTTGTATTCTTCTGTATATGAGGTCTCAGCCCACCAAAAAATCTATCAACGTTACCATTTGGATCCATGACAAAGCAAGAGGTGTAACATGAAAGCCTTGTAAATTTCATCTCTTAAATTCTCACAGATTCATTCTCCTTCTACTTTATCTCAAAAAACTCCTTCTCAATTCTTATTCTCATCGATTGAGGTAAATACATGCCGAATAAGATCCCTCTGAACTCTTCCCACTCCATAGCTTCAATTGTATCACCCCAAACATTTTTATGGTATGTTTCTCTTAAATACACTGTATTCATAAGATAACCTATATTTTATGAATCACTAACCCTATATGGAACAAAACATGGTAAATTATTGGAGATATACATAACCTATCCATTAAACATAAATTTTCTAGGTCTGTGATTTGCATTTCAAAAATCTGACATACACGGTTGTGTTCAAGATGATATTTAGAGTCTGATAGAATTAACTTATTTTTTGGTGAATAGTACCATACCCTTATGAATAGTAACCAACACTTATGAATAGTAAATTACCCTTATGAATAGTAATATGACTCTTATGAATGGTATCCATACCCTTGAGTGTACAAACTAATTTAGGCACCTTAAAAAAGAAGATGAATATTTTAAGTGTTTATATATTTCTATTAAATAATGATTTAATTAAATGTTTAATTAATCATAATTATAAAATTATTTTTTTAAAATGGAATTTATTTTTGGATTCTACACGTCAAAAAATGGTTTGAGTGAATTTTTGGGATTTTTCTGAAATACTTGAATTTTTTGTGAATAGTAAAATACATTAATTTACCATATAAATACATTATAATTTAAATTAACTATTCCTAGCATCATGAGTGGTGTAAGAACCCAAATTTCTAACTCACATGCATAAATTACTATTCTTGGTCATGAAATACTCACAATTTCTTGTCTTGAGAGGAAATAATAAATTAATGACTATAATATTGAGAAAACTTCACTCCCATCCACTATATAAAGCACCCATCACCCCCTCTTCCTCCCACACCACTCAAGATTCAAGCCTTGCCCAAATTCTGCAAAACACTCTTTCCAATCCCTCTCCCCACGTCCTAGACCTACTGATCTCACCGAAAGGCCAAAAATAAAGGCCTTAAGGAGTTTATCAAGGAGGAGTACTAAAGAAGTGAACCTCTCTTCCCTTTTTTTCAAATTCTTTTATAAGTTTTATTACCTTGTTGATCTATTCCCACGTCACCTCATCCAAATGACATGATAATTCAAGTACCTTAAATGTAATGTATTTTCATTATTCTAATAGAATATTTCATCATAATACCTCTTTTACCCCTCCTTTTATACAATAAATTCCAACACTATCCGAGATGTATTAATTTATCACACTCAAGGAAGACGGGTTTTCAATTTGCATTACTATCTTCAATACTGGTCATGAAATATTTTTCAATTGTTGAACCAGATCTTAATATATTTATTTTATCTTTTTTTATGTTTTGGAATCCTTACACACTCATAATATGGAATAATAATACAAAACAAGTTTATTATGCACAAAACCGCAAAGCTAAATCCAAGCGTTTATCAATAAATTTTAACTAATGAATCATCCTCAAGTATATAACCTAGAATCATTATGAGATAATTTATATCCATTTAATTACACTAATACTATATATTAATATTTTTGGATGTTTAATCACATTTCAAATGAACATTCATTCTTGAATATAAGTAAATGGATCATGAAAACCAAAGAAGAAAATGCTACCAAAAAAATTAAATTGAATCTCTTAAACCCATCAAAAAGGCCATTAATGAACCTAATAGGGTTATAACATATCAATTAAATGTTGATGACGTTCTGTACTTATTAATTAATGAATCTAAAATTGATTATTCAGGTCGTTCACAACAATCAAGAACACCTTCGAGCATAAGGTAAGGGATCCTCTCTCTCACTTTGGTTTAAGAGTATCCCCTATGTTGTGCCCTTTTATTTTTAATTCCTAATGATGGGGTTTGTTTTCACACCTCCCCCATACTTACCTTCTGACATATAAATAATCTATACCCCTTTACCTTTCATTAATTTCTCGTAATAACACTCCTTACCATGCTGAAATGTTTGTAAGTGGTTTTCTCATCTCACATTCAATTTTGTGGATTTCCATTGTTCACCACTTATTTCTTATATGTGGTATATGTGTACCGACATTTGATATATATTATCATTATTCTATTTATATTCATGGTATTCTGTAAGTCATTTGGTGGTTATTAACTTTTGGTCATAAAACTCAATTGTTTACAGTGTGGTAATGAGATTGGTCTCAATTTTCACTTCGTTGTGACTTTCTTAGTGTTCCGCACCTACTCTTTCTTATGTGGTGTACCTACTGCCCATTTGAGATCAATTTTCAATTGAAATTATATTACAAATTCTCATAACATGGATATTATTATTTTCTAAGTCGTATACCACTTTACATGTGGTATTTATTTTGAATGTTATTTTGACTATGGAAATATTGATGAATATGTATCCTATATTCTATAGAGATAATGTAAAGTCATATTTCTATTATATTGAATCTATGTATAAATAATTATTTGGATGAAGAGGATGGTGGGGCCCACTAAATCCCCTCGATACATTGTTAGGTCTCATGAGACAATCATTTTGGCGACAAACCCTTCGAGTTTTTTTCCAAAAATCATATGGGTTTCTACCCATAGAACTAAACTGTTTTCAACAGTATTATGGTATCATGTGCCAGATACATGACTTCCAATTAATAATCATTCACTTTATTCATTATCAGTTATTACTATCCATGATGTTTTCACTATGAAAAAATCTATGGATGCAGTTTCATTCTCAGTTTATTAATGGTGTGAGTTTTTCATTTGTTCACCATGACATTTTTATTATGTCAAATTGATTAAAATTCAGTTATTATTGATTCATGATACTTCTATTTTTAACCATTACTAATCATTTGAGCTCACCCTTGTCATTGTTTACTTTCAATAGGTAATGAAGAGGATATCATTTATTGAGTTCTTGTGGATACAGTCTTTAGTTTTTGTTATGTATCATTTTTTGTAACCATTTTTAATATAATTTGAGTTACATTTATGTATCTAGTTTCTTCAATACTACTAAACTGATCATTCCTTCAGGATTTTCATTCCTTATAACCATTAAAATGTACTTAGTAATACACCGGCTCTGGTCTAGAGGGGTCGTGGCATTACATCAACCTCCACTCTTGGCCTCATGTTTTTAATCAGTTCCAACCATTGATCAACTTCTCCCTCTAAGAGATAGATAGGTAGCATGAATTTATCTTTCTCTGAATAGTGGATCATAGAAAATATCTTCACTATAGAGATGATCCACTATTCAGCAACCAATGGGTCAGTTTGTCCACTAAATTTTGGTGGTCATTGATGCATAATGGACTCAACATAAAGTTGTTCCCTTCGCAATGAGATTGATCTCTGAACTTGATTCAAGTTATTTTACCACAACTTGAGCCAGTTGGTTCATCATTCACATGAAAGTTTCCATTTTGGCTTCCATCATAGGGTCTTCAAGGCATGGTCAATTGTGGTCACTATTTTCATGGTTCCTCCTATTACCCTCCATTTTCTAAAAGAATAAAACCTTTGTGAGAATATAATTTCATTTATAAATATTTTAACTACGAAGGATTTTATGTCTTAAAACTACATGCTTTATACAATTACATTTCTCTATAAATTATTCATAATGATTCATAAATATCTTATGATTAACCAAACATATCCCTAGTAAGTGTTGTAACCAAGAGTACAGCAAGTCTTGTTGTCATGTACCAGGATACCTCAGGTCAAGCCTGAAACACCTCGTTAGAGTTTTCACTCTTAGGTATATTTGTTCCAGAGATGCCTCTACCTGCTCGTATCCATACAGGGATGTATTTTCATGATAAACCACTTACTCAACACTCACCAATATACCAGGAAGTTTTAATATATTTAAACATTTCTATAGGGTTCTTCTTAATTTTTTCATAGACTAAATTTCATAAATAAATAAATTGTCCTTTGATACCAACTATGGCATCCCGCCTTTTTATTACATAACTTTTCATTACATTTTACAAACAGAGGATCTTTAAAGTCTAGTGTATTGGAAATTAGGAACATAAAGCATGGAAACATAAAACATTCTTCCAATACACTTGTAGGGATTCATCATAAGTTCTTCCTCTGTACAATTATTTCATCTCATAACTTGGAGACATACATCAAAGGAATGGATGAGCAGAAGGTCCAGAAAGGAAAACAAGGGAATCAGTTTACTTATGATAAATGTAAGTACAGGAATTTCATAATGAAAATAACTTAAACCATGACATGAATATGTGGCTATAATATTTAATTTATACATTCATGAACATTTCACCAAGGTTCGTCCACAAGGTGTCATAAAAATTACCAAGGTATCATGAAACTTGTTATCTTTAGAGATTAATTATTTACCCAATGCATTGGAACGCTATTAGGGTGAACCCTTAATATGTATTTTTCATGTGATCCACATATATAAATATCAAATATTTTATAAATAATCCATATAGAATAAAATAAATGGGTTTCATTTCGAAATTGTGATGTTTTAAAAGTTCATAAAATCTTGATCATTATGTCTATTATAACCCATAGAAAGAGAGTTAGGGTTATATGTATGTTAATTATAGAATCAAATAGATAAATTTTATGTATTTATTAATACCCTTATAAATAAAAATAGATTTGTTTATTCACATAAATAATAAAAGATAATTTCTTGAGAAAAAGAGAGAGATTTTTAGAAAACAAATTCTACAGCATAACGGCTATATAACAAGGTTTTAGAAAATGTTTCAAATAGATGGGAAAAGATTCACCCACTCATAAAAAGTAATAATATAGTATAGGAAGAGAATAAAAAGAAATAATATCATGGTATGGATATTTAAAGGAAATACTATATGAAAATGAAACTCGAATGAAAAGAGAAGATGTGATTTCTTTTACAAAAATTCGGCAGCCCAACGGCGTCACGTAAAAATTCAGAAAATAAATTGATGAGAGAAGAAAGGGTCTCTAATTATTTGTACATGAAATGGTCAGTAATAAGAATATATAATAACATACCCCAACTTAAGAATATGGAAACTAGAAGACATAACTTAAATGAAATCATGACTAAAAAAGGAGGGTGGAAGGTTCCCTTACCTTGAAGAGTAACTTCAAAAGCATGAATTTTGGGACCTTGGGGGATTGAGGGAAACTATGGAGGAATCCTTGGGAGGTAAAAAAGACTATAAATTCGTTGAGGAGGATTTTGGATTGAAAATAATGAAGGAATGTCTTGTTATTTATAAGAAAAGTGAGGGAATATTGAATTAATTTCCCAGGGACACCTCATCAGTGGTATTTAAAAAACAATGGGCTTTCCCATGGTATTGGCCAATTGGAACACATAATAACATTTCATAATATTAAAAAGTATACCAGATTTATTATATCATGATTACATCTTCAATGATTTCATTAAACACCAGAAACTCAAAAATGTATTTTTACTATTCACTGAAAATTCAATTATTTCAGAAAAATCCCAAAAATTTACCCTTACCTAATATCAATTATCATAGTTCAAATATTAACTCCATCTAATGAAAATAGTTTTTGAATTATTTTAAATTTAATTTCTATATAAAACCATTATTTATTCCAAATAAACAACTTTAAATCTATAACGTGTTTTGTAACACCTTAAAAAAGTTATCAAGGTCCCATAAAATTATCATATAACAATAAGTAAATAAAGTAACAATTTATGATTACATTTTATAAAAATAATTTTCTATTTTAAATTGTTAAATTAATTATAAAATTTTAATTAAAATATTTATGAAATAAAAAATACCAATACTTATATTATGACCATTTTTTCACTTTTAATATGTCTAAATTATATTTATACAATCTTGGATAAAGTTATTATTTTTTTTGGCTGATTTACTATTCATTACTATTCATAAGGTTATATTACTATTCATACTTTATTATTCATGAAAAATTAAGTTGATCTTATTAGACTTTAAATTTCATACTGGTTATAATTTTTGAAGACCATTTTCTGAAAATCATTTTACATTATTCATTATTTAATGTTTACATATATATTTTAAAATACACCTTTTTCCAAAATTCATTAATAATATTGAACTTCATCCTACATTTATCTAGACATTTGAAAATTAAAAAAATTACCATAATAAGAAATAAAAATTTTATTTATACCAAGGGATTACAAAAATTATCTAAGGCCTCATTACATAGATTCTTATAACACTTGTATAGGGCCTAAGTGTATGGTGTGCTATGGTGGTAGAATCTTGGGGTGGCTCAGAAAACATTGCCCAAGTGGTGATTTCTATCAGCTTGAACTTCTCTCATAGGTGATTCCATTCAAGATTCACATGTTGGAGTTCGGCTTGGGCTTGGTCCAGAGCAAAGCCCCGTGAAGCCACCTCCTTCCCAAGCTCTGACCGATGGGATTCATATGGCCTGAGTCTATTGGATGAGGCCATAGAATCTTCCTTTTGTATTAACCAAGATCACTTGTATTTATAGAAAATAATTTTCATGTAAAGAGTTTAGTTTCCAATGGTCAAATAATAGTTGAAATCCAATGGTCTAATTTAATTATACTCACTTCATTAATTAAAGGATATAGTTTTGTGGAGTATAAAATGAAATAACACAAAAATTTAGGAAACAAATATTATTCAAAAGTTTGGTTCATTGCAACATGGATTCCTTAATATGAGTTTTTTGGATTCAGTGAAATAAATATTATGGTTCTGAAGGGATGATAAGTTTTTTTGGAAGAAGAATTAATTATCAGAAGTAAGTCTGGTATAGAGAACCTTGTGGTTGTTGTAGAACAATGATGAAGGAATAATGACCAAAAAGACTTTGGTGTGATCATGATATTATTCTTTGAGTGGTAAATTATTGGACTCAACCTGTGAATACAAATTTCAAGTGGGATATTTTTAGGATTGGTGTGAGAACTGTTTTTTGGGTCATGTGTTAGAGCTCTAAAAGTTCAATCACTGATAGTAACACATAGAGGATCTTAATGGAGACAATGCACCAGAATCATGGAAGTCCATGTTTAGGAATTTGAAGTCATATTACCATATTTTTAGGAGGTGGATGATCTATTTCACTAGAACTGGATGTTTTAGTTGAACATAAGTTTTAAAGGGGTCTCAAGATTTCAGATCAATGGATGTGTGCTATATTGGAGGTTTAGGTAGATGATTCACATCAGATGTAGAGTTTTGGAATGCTAAGCAGTAACATCTATTAATGTATATACTTAGGGATTAATTCATAAATCTAGAGAATCCAATGTGGAAAATGGTTATGGAATCTACCAATATTCAAATAGAAGTTCGAAGGACTGGTGTAGCAAGTGATGAAGGTCGGGATGTATAAGAATTATTTAATGGAAGGATGTTTAGATTATTTCCTTATAAATGAAATGTTATTAAATCCATAATTGTGGAGTGTAAGGGGGAATTTATTATTTATAAAGATTCAACAGTCGATTAAATGATTCCATAGGTAATCAAAGTTATCATAGTGAAAAAGATGGACACCAGCATCTATAGGATGGAAGTGTTAACCGGATGACTAAATGGGTCCATTTATAATAATTCCATTGTCCCGCCTATTCTAAATTTACAAAAATTACTGAGATGACTAACAAATTTTGATGGGGCCAGACCCAGAAAAATATATAGCTCTTGAACGAATTCTCCTGGGCACATTCAGGTGCTTGATGCTAAAATGTTGAAGGCTAAGGACAAAAGGGAGGAGAAACAAGAATGTGTAGTGGCTTGCAAGAATTGGGGAGACTTATTCCGATATTTTTAGTAACTCTTTCAGTTGTTTAATATGCCTTTTAACTTATATGTACTTTTCATGGAATGAAATAGATGTTTTTGTTTCTCCCATAGATGTAAGACACACTACCCGAACGATATAATCCCCTGTATGTGTTGTGTTTGTACATTATCATTGATTATATGTGTTGTATATATTATTGACCACAAGTATATTTTTTAAAATAAATAACATTAATCGATTGGTACCAGATTAATCTATGGTGAAGGATGACTTGATGCAGTGGATGGGGGGTGCATGGTCTTCCCAATTTTGGTCATTGAAATAATGGGGGGTGGAATATTGGAAGCTTCTCTTATTCTGTTGATTAAATTTTCATTGGGCTAGAGAACCATAAATATGATCTAATATTGATAAAATGGAATTTTTCACCTAATCCCTAGAAAGTGGTATTAGATTGTTAGTTTTTGGTCATTTGAGTAGGGAGTTTTATCAATCCTCGAAGTGAATTCACTCATAAGAAGTAATGGTACAAAAGAGATTATAGGATATCAAAAGTTCCCTTGACTTATATGAGTCTTGAGGAATTTTCCATTTTTTAATTTTATTATTTAATATTATTTTAATGACTATTTTATTTCTCATGATTAGATATTCTATCAAGTTATCAAAATAATGTTCACCATAAACTAGTGGTGGTTCTAGTGGGTTGTCTGGATATCGAAAGTATTCCTGGCCTTAGGTGTCATGTGGTGTTTTCTATTCATTGGGTGAAATTCTAGATCTCTGTGGAATAATACTAAAAATATGATGGGATTAGATGATTACTTATATTTTCATTATTTAGTGTGAGTTTTATTTCCAGTGGAAATCATTTAATAGGAAAGGCACTACTTAATGATATTATGGGGGAGATTCCAGATCTTGGAGGACACTAGTGTTACTACACCTGGAGGTTTTGTAGTTCTGTTGGATAAAGAATTAATCTAGATGTAGAAAATTTAATTGAAATTCCATGATATATGAAATGACTCAAATTTTCCATTTATTATTTTTATATATTATATGAATAAATTTTTTAGACTTGATGATGAGACGGTGTACGATTCAGAGGCCTGGTGTGCCTGGAATAAATTTTTGGAATATATAAAATATAATAAATAACATGAACTTGTTGTGTTCATAAAAAATAGAATAACTCTCAAATAGGGGCCCAAATCAAAAATTTTAGGAAATCGTTGAGTTCAGAAAGCAGGTTTTTTCATATGCACAATATAATCTTTTCTGGAGCAGGCTATTTGTGAAAAAAATCATGGGTCAAAAATTAATAAACTAAATTAGTTAAATAATTTATTTTATTTTTGTGACACAACAACCTTATACATATTTAAAGGTATGGTTATATTGTTTTATCATGGTTAGCTACTCTAATAATAGATATTAAAACAATTGTTATAGATATTTCTCAAGTAACGACGATGGATCAAGATCAGATCATGGATCGTTGCACTAATAGAGTTTGTGGATCTCATTAAATAAAAGAAAAAAACCATTATTAATCAATAATCGATCCAAACTACAGGTATAATGTTTTAATTTTAAATTTTCATTCCATTTCTTAATCCAAGATGAACGTGGATCAATTCTACGAACATAATTGATACACACTTCATCGGTAGAATTAAATTGATGGAATTATTATTTTGTTCCTTAATTTCTCACTCTTTATTTATCTCTTTATATGAAAATGGGTTGAGTCCAAATGAAATAAATTTGAGTTTTAATACTCACATTTTGTGTCTTTTTTATTTCTTCCCTGGTTCTTCATACGTTCATCACAGGTGTTTTCTTTTGGCTTGTGGTTCGACAGATACGCGATAGTTGGCCATTGTGTGATCGTTTTTCAGTGCAGTGAATCAATACCATGGGTGAAGTTTGTGACCAGTGGATCAATTGAGGTGGGACGATGGTGGTGGATGATCAGAGGTTGGTCGAAATGTATTTTTGGTATCCATTCAACCTGTTTTGGATGATATGGATATGGTTTCTTAGTGAGTCTATTTTTGACTAGATTTGAATCCATATTTCCATAAATCAACGTTGGAAATGACCATACGAATCTTGATCTATGAGTTCTAGTTGGGGAGTACACTCCGGAAATGCACAAGATAATATGGAGGAATATTTGATATATCTGAAATTTTCTGAGCAACATGGAATATATTTTGGGTTTACACACCATGTGGGCCCTCTTGGTTATGACGCTAGGGTTCCATCTGGAGTTATATATCACAATCGATTTGAATCTATCACACTATATGTTACCTACTTCCTTGTGGATTTGTGGGTACTTCAGGAAGTATGTGGACACAAGAAAATGAACATGTCTAGTGGAACACTGTGTACTTGGACAGGGACAGAGCCAAAAGAAATGGGTAGGATGTTGTGTGTCTTTGCATTCCATGTACTTATTCTACATGTTTTGTATGTGTAGACTTATATGTTGTGTGAGACCTTTCTACATGGTATGACTTGAGGATAGATGGACACATCATGTACCCCCATGGTATATGTTATGTATCCCCAAGTATACACTATATACCCCCCTTCAAGAGTATTTGTAGCTATTTTTCCTTAGTTTGGACCAATCATGGATGATCATGTTTCCTTGGTCTATTACATTGAGGATATAGTGCGACATTACGTCCACATCGTAGGATTATGATCCCCTCTAGAGGATATGTCTCAGATAGAGTTGTGGTCTCCCTCCATGAGACAGGAGTGAGACCCTATATCATCTTTGTTCCCTAAGTGGGGTTTTTTGAATCAGTTTGACCTCCCTAAGCTAGGAATTGATCCTCCATATATCAATTCGTATCGGTGGGGTTCATGGTATCATTAATATATGATCCTCTAGATAGTGGTTTGATCTAGATTAGATTTTTGTTGTCCCCCAATAGTTCTGAGAGTTACCCCTTATCTGAGTAATAGGGTATTGTTATACTAGTGATATTTTATTAGTGGGGTCCAATTAACTAGATCTCATCGTCGATTGTCTTTGATTATAGCATGGATCATGGAGTGGACTGTCCCAAAACGGGTTTTTCTTCAAGAATAATCATGTGGATAGCAGTTTTTTATGACTACATAGCAGTATAGTGTATTTCCTAAGTATATCTTGGTGTTCTATTATACATTGATTTTTATATTTTCTGTTGAGATGACTATACTTAGTGCTTCATGTTTAGTGTTTTTGGGGTGTCTTACTGAGTATTTTTATAATCACCCCTACATGGTATTTTCCCACATGTGTCATTTATTATATATATGATGGCCTCTTTAATGGTGTCTTGGGAGAATTGGTAGTCAGTGGATCATAGCTTGATCTTTTCAGACTAATTTGGGTACCAAGAGCTTTAATTTCACTTTAGTCCTCACCCTTATAGTAGGATGGACTCTTTAAAAAAATTTGTTGGGCTTGTATTTGTCCCCTTTTCCACATTCAATACTTTACATTCATTCATTATTTAGGGATATTATATGTATGTATACATTTCTTCAGTTGTATTATATTTTATCATTGTGTGGGGTTGGATGTGTGTGCGTGTGTGTGTACTTGTACATTAGAATAATTCATCCCATTTGTGGGATATTCCTAGTCGGCATTGATCGTTAGACCCTAGCCCATTGGAGGTAGGATTAGGGTAGTTAGAGTTAGACCTAAGCGGGTTGGGTCATGAAAGAGTGGTATTAGATCAGGTTATACCATAAGACCGGAGTTAGTCATATCGGTTTTGGGAAACAATGTTTAGTGTTTTGAGTTTAAATTTTAGGCATGGGGCTCTAGTGCTGGTGTGTCGACTGACATATCCATAAACCTGGGCTCTAATCACCTATCATTCGACTCGGTATATGTAAACATTAGTTGAGGGGAAATTTTTTGTAAATGCATCATATAAGAAGGGTTGTGAGTTCTATGACCTTATTGAGTCATCTCCCTAGATATTCTCTTTGACTTTGGTGCATAATTTTTTTCTTTAGGATGCGTCCAGGTAGGTATCTAGCCATGATTACATTGTGTGATCATGAGGATGATATTACTAGTGATGAGGCATTATTATATGTTCTTATACCATAGATAAAACCTTTGGGTGGTTTACCATCTATACTACCACTCATTGAGAAACAACTAACACTGGAAGTACTAGATACAGATGTACGCAGGCTGAGTGAATTGAAGGGGTTTCAGAGGTAGTGACCTCTTAGGTTTCGAGGTGATCCAGTCCCCCAGGTGGATGAGAACTAGCTAGATGAATTCAATCATGTTTTCTTTCTTGTGAGTATGCATATATATCTGATAGTGTTCCTCTCAGTGAGTATTATTCATGGATCTTATGAGTGATTTTTGAGCTTAGTAACTCATTCACACGATGAGACATCTCTCTCTTGGTCATACTTTGACTATATCTTCAGAGAAGAGTTATATCTATCCATATTGTGATTGGTATGCATACAAGAGCTCATGCATCTACAGTAGGGAAGTATGGCTGTGGTGGAGTAATCATAAAGGATTACTAATCTCTCACATTACTCCTTAGATATGGTGCGGGGTCAATTTTTCAAAGATCAATCCTTTGAGCAAGGATTTCATCAGTACATTAGGTTTTCAGTGGTATACCTTTTCAATTCCACCTAATTTGGGGTTCTTTAGTGAGCCTTGGTGTAAAGACCCGTAAATTTCAAGGAATTTTTTTTCTTAATTTTCTTTGGAATTTTACAAGAGCGCAGTTTCTGACGGCACCTGATTCCGAGGCCCGGTGTGCCCGGAATCATTTTCCGAAGTTTGGCTCGGGTACGTTCAGTGAACGGACGAGCGGGTTTTTCTAACTTTTGAACCGGTGCCCAGAATCGAATTCTGAGGGCACCGATGAAATCGCAGCGCCGGTATTCGCTTAGAAACGCCTCTTCCGGAGTTGCGTTTTCTCGGGTGTGGTTTTTAATTTTCGGGCTTAAAGTTAAGAAATAAAATAATTTTGCGACAACTTTATTTTATTTCACTTAAGCCACTTGGAAGCCACTTGAAGCCACTTAAAGGCGTCTTGAACTGAGTTGAACTGGATAGGATGCTATCCGGAAATATCCTACCCCCTTGGTAGGATATTTGTGAGGTGGGGCCCGCACGAGCTCTGCCGTTTCTTTCCGCTAAGAAACGCACCCGTGAAAACCCGTCTTAATGAAAGTCAACCGACGCGTTTTCTAAATTCTTAACAGACCATTTAATTGGGCTGTTTCTCTCGTGAATTGAATGGGTTGTTTCTTTCGTGAATTAAATGGCCTGTTTCTTTCGTTGAATTAATTCAACGAATTAATTCAATCGTTTCTTAACCTATTTCGTGTGTTGGCATATTAATAAAATAAGACCAACCCAAATCTTTGGAGAAGGTTTGAGAGGATTCTTGTTCTTCTTCTCCCTCGCGAAGAACACGAAGAACGCGAAGAACGCGAAGAACGTCGAACCCGGAAATCGACGACGCTTCCGTCCGTGACGTTCTTCCACGCTCCGATCTCCGATCACCGACCGTTTGAGGTGAGTGATTTCAGATTTCCTCTCAAAAGTTCCTTTCTTTTGGTTTTTAACAAAACACAGATTTAAATATTAATAATTTAAATCTGTTGTTCTTGGTTCGTTGAGCTCGCCGACTCAACGCCGGATTCCGCGACGACGCGACGCCTCCCCGCGACGACGCGACGATCCCTCTCTTCTGCGACGATCCTTTCCGCGAAGGACGCCCGCGCGCGACGATCGACGAGGTAGGGATTTTATAATTTTGGAATACCCCTCTTTATATTCCCATGAACGTTCTTTAAAAACTTAAGAGCCGGTTTCAAATGAACAATTTAATTTTATTAAAATTGTCGGTTCATGTGTTGAACAATTTCTCCCATTGTTTTTATCTAACGCGGAGGGTGCGGGTCAAACGAACACGGCCCGGCAACCCTCCGCTGTTCTTCGTGTTTTGCGGATTTGGCGGGCGACGACGGAACGTGCCGCAACAGGTGTTTGATGATCCCGCAGTAAAGAACGGAACCCGGGAGGAACAACGGCGCAGACGGGAAGGAAAACAGGTCACCGGAGCGACTCCGGCGGCCCGCGGAAGCCGGTGGTGGCGCGGGTCGCCGGCGCGGCGGCGCCGGCGGCTGGAGGCGGCGGCACCCCGCGGGTGTCCAGCGCGACACCCCGCGGGTGTCCAGGGCGACACCCCGCGGGTGCCGCGGGGGTGTCACGCAGGGTGGCGGCTTTCCCCCGCATCGGCCGCTCGGCCGCTCGGCCGAGCCGGGCCGGGCCAGGCCAACCGAGTCGGACCCGACCCGGTTCGGGCCAACCAGGGGGGGTCGGGCCGGGTCGGCCCGGGCCCGGACCCCCCCCCCCCCCCCCCCCCCGTCTTCGGATGGATTTTGTTCAAATGGTCGTATCTTGAGCTACGGGCCTCCAAACGACCCGCCGTCAGTGGCAACGCGATCCTTGGATCGAGACGGTCGTTTTGGTTTATCGCACTCAAAGTTTCGGAATACTTGGGGTTCGGCCGGGTTGGTTCGTACACGAAACCAACCGGGCCCTCGGAGCGGAAACACTCATATCTTGAGCTACGGACGTCCGATTGACATGCCGTCAGCTTTGTTGAATTCCTCTAAGTGAGACGGATCTTTTGGCATAATCCGCCCGAGGTTCGGACGCAGGTGGAGTGTGGTCGGGTTGGTTTTGCCTTAAAAACCAACCGGGCCCCTGGGACGAAAATGCCAATATCTCTCAGACCGGGCGTCCGATTGACGCGCCGTCTGCGACGTTGAGTTCCTGTTGACGATACGGAACTTTTGGATACATCAACTTCGGACTTCGTGACAGTTGATGTATCAGCCTCTCGGCTCATGGAGCGGACCCTCCCGAACGAGCTCGCTGTGTGCGGGAACCCTAGTGCTGGCTGCGACTGCTACTTCGACAGCGACGACCGTGCAGAGATCCTCAGTGGACTGCGGCGACGACTGTGCAGAGATCCTCCGTGGACTCCGACGACGACCATGCAGAGATCCTCAGTGGACTGCGGCGACGACTGTGCAGAGATCCTCAGCGGACTGCGACGACTACTGCACTCAGCGATCCTACGTGGATCAGGGCTTCAGGTCCTGCGTGGGCCCGATCCTGTGTGGGTCCGATCCTGTGTGGGTCACTGCAGAGATTAGTTACCTATCGATCCTTCGTGGGTCCGACGACTTATATGGATCATGGATCATCTTTATCGTCATCCGAAGAAGTATACCTGTGTGAGCTGAATCTTCTGTTTTCCTCGATAGAGGTGGTGCGCTTGGTTGTAGCGGCAGATCCGCGATACTGGAGACGAGCGTACGGAGTACGGAGACCGAGTAGCCGGCTGAGACCTGAAGACTGCTCGACCGACTTGACTTGGAGTGAGTCGACTAGCCCAGTGGACGGAGCGCCCGGTATTTGGCGGCAGACCCACGGCGGACGGAGCGCCTGGTAGTTGGCAGCAGACCCGCGGTACTCGACTGGAGGAGTACCCATGTAGGCTATTTGGGTGAGCGCCCGGTATTTGGCAGCAGACCCTCAGCGGACGGAGCGCCCGGTAGTTGGCAGCAGACCCGCGGTACTCGACAGGAGGAGTACCTCAGCAGTCTTAGGTTAGTGAGAAGTACCTCAGAGTCGTGACAGGACCACTGTACACTTCAGAGATGGGGCTCTTCAGCAGTTATGTTTTTGATAATGAAAATCCTGGTTTGAGCTGAGTCAATGATCCTTGTGTTTCCTCTTGATTGAGATGGGTTATCTGATAATTTCGATATATGTATGGGCATATACCTATGAGAGTTATCTGTTGAGTTTTCCTGTGTGGATTACGTTTTCCTCTCCTTTGTGGATTGTGTTGAGTTATCCTTTGTGGATTTACTGTTTACTCTCCTTTGTGGATTGTGTTGTTCTATCCTGCGTGGGTATGCGTTTTGCTTTCCTTTGTGGACTGGGTTGTGCTAGGGCTCAGACGTTGGAGCCGATCGGGGAATTGATGACTTAGGTATATGTATGGGCATATACCTAAGTCGTTTCAGATGTTACTTCGTGATTGTATCTCTCCTTCGTGGCTTATCCTTTGTGGATTTCGGGAGACCTTCGTGGGTCTCGGGGTCCCTACTGAGTAGCTTATACTCACCCCTGCACGGGCTATGCCCGCACTTCGTGGTGTTGGTTGCAGATGACAGGCAGTGCTGATGGAGACCGAGTGTTCGAGGACTGGACGGTACCCGGAGGTGGACTACACGACGAGTCAGTACCCGGAGGTGGACTACACGACGAGTCAGTACCTGGAGGTGGACCACTGGGCAAGACGTGCTCGGAGCGGACGGCGGGACCCGAGGAGCATTGGAGCTATCTGTACCCACCCTTCAGGTGGGACTTCCAGAGGAAGGCTCGACGCTGCAGTTTTTCCTTCCAGTTGCTATTTTTCCTTTCAGTTGTACTTTACAGTTGGGCTTGTATTTCCGGCCCCTTTTTACTTTCAGCACAGCTTGTACAGTTTTACTTAGTGTTTACTTTACCGCTTGCTTACTCTGTGGTGCTTGTTTACTTTTCAAAGGCAATGCCTTCCCTTTTTGTTGGGATTTACGCCTTGGTGTTAGTCGCCAGCCCCTGGCCTATGGAAGGCGGGCTTGGGGTAGTCACGGAACGGGCCCCGAGGACGGGTCGTGAAAAATTGGTATCAGAGGTGGTCCGGGCCACGACAGAGAAGGTCCAGGTGAGCACATGGGAGCGGAAGGCTCAGATGCGTGCTCAGTACCGCCTTGTATCCCTAGTTTGTGTTGAAGCTTTACGGGGACGTAAATTCCTGTGGTGGGAGTAATGTAAAGACCCGTAAATTTCAAGGAAATTTTTTTCTTAATTTTCTTTGGAATTTTACAAGAGCGCAGTTTCTGACGGCATCTGATTCCGAGGCCCGGTGTTCCCGGAATCATTTTTCGAAGTTTGGCTCGGGTACGTTCAGTGAACGGACGAGCGGGTTTTTCTAACTTTTGAACCGGTGCCCGGAATCGAATTCTGAGGGCACCGATGAAATCGCAGCGCCGGTATTCTCTTAGAAACGCCTCTTCCGGAGTTGCGTTTGCTCGGGTGTGGTTTTTAATTTTCGGGCTTAAAGTTAAGAAATAAAATAATTTTGCGACAACTTTATTTTATTTCACTTAAGCCACTTGGAAGCCACTTGAAGCCACTTAAAGGCGGCTTGAACTGAGTTGAACTGGATAGGATGCTATCCGGAAATATCCTACCCCCTTGGTAGGATATTTGTGAGGTGGGTCCCACACGAGCTCCGCCGTTTCTTTCCGCTAAGAAACGCACCCGTAAAAACCCATCTTAATGAAAGTCAACCGACGCGTTTTCTAAATTCTTAACAGACCATTTAATTGGGATTTTTCTCTCGTGAATTGAATGGGTTGTTTCTTTCGTGAATTAAATGGCCTGTTTCTCTCGTTGAATTAATTAAACGAATTAATTCAATCGTTTCTTAACCTGTTTCATGTGTTGGCATATTAATAAAATAAGACCAACCCAAATCTTTGGAGAAGGTTTGAAAGGATTCTTGTTCTTCTTCTCCCTCGCGAAGAACACGAAGAACGCGAAGAACTCCGAACCCGGAAATCGACGACGCTTCCGTCCGTGACGTTCTTCCACGCTCCGATCTCCGATCACCGACCGTTTGAGGTGAGTGATTTCGGATTTCCTCTCAAAAGTTCCTTTCTTTTGGTTTTTAACGAAACACAGATTTAAATATTAATAATTTAAATCTGTTGTTCTTGGTTCGTTGAGCTCTCCGACTCAACGCCGGATTCCGCGACGACGCGACGCCTCCCCGCGAAGACGCGACGATCCCTCTCTTCTGCGACGATCCTTTCCGCGAAGGACGCCCGCGCGCGACGATCGACGAGGTAGGGATTTTATAATTTTGGAATACCCCTCTTTATATTCCTGTGAACGTTCTTTAAAAACATAAGAGCCGGTTTCAAATGAACAATTTTATTTTATTAAAATTGTCGGTTCAGGTGTTGAACAATTTCTCCCGTTGTTTTTATCTAACGCGGAGGGTGCGGGTCAAACGAACACGGCCTGACAACCCTCCGTCGTTCTTCGTGTTTTGCGGATTTGTCGGGCGACGACGGAACGTGCCGCAACGGGTGTTTGATGATCCCGCAGTAAAGAACGGAACCCGGGAGGAACAACGGCGCAGACGGGAAGGAAAACGGGTCACCGGAGCGACTCCGGCGGCCCGCGGAAGCCGGTGGTGGCGTCGGCGGCCGGAGGCGGCGGCACCCCGCGGGTGTCTAGTGCGACACCCCGCGGGTGTCCAGCGCGACACCCCGCGGGTGTCCAGGGCGACACCCCGCGGGTGCCGCGGGGTTGTCACGCGGCACCCCGTGGGTGTCTGGCCGACACCCCGCGGGTGCCGCGGGGGTGTCACGCGGGGCGGCGGCTTTCCCCCGCGTCGGCCGCTCGGCCGCTCGGCCGAGCCGAGCCGGACCGGCCCTGGCCGGGCCGGGCCGGGCCAACCGAGTCGGACCCGACCCGGTTTGGGCCAACCAGGGGGGGTCGGGCCGGGTCGGCCCGGGCCCGGACCCCCCCCCCCCCCCCGTCTTCGGACGGATTTCGTTCAAATGGCCGTATCTTGAGCTACGGGCCTCCAAACAACCCGCCGTCAGTGGAAACACGATCCTTGGATCGAGACGGTCGTTTTGGTTTATCGCACTCAAAGTTTCGGAATACTTGGGGTTCGGCCGGGTTGGTTCGTACACGAAACCAACCGGGCCCTCGGAGCGGAAACGCTCATATCTTGAGCTACGGACGTCCGATTGACGTGCCGTCGGCTTTGTTGAATTCCTCTAAGTGAGAAGGATATTTTGGCATACTCCGCCCGAGGTTCGGACGCAGGTGGAGTGTGGTCGGGTTGGTTTTGCCTTAAAAACCAACCGGGCCCCTGGGACGAAAATGCCAATATCTCTCAGACCGGGCGTCCGATTGACGCGCCGTCTGCGACGTTGAGTTCCTGTTGACGATACGGAACTTTTGGATACATCAACTTCGGACTTCGTGACAGTTGATGTATCAGCCTCTCGGCTCATGGAGCGGACCCTCCCGAACGAGCTCGCTGTGTGCGGGAACCCCAGTGCTGGCTGCGACTGCTACTTCGACAGCGACGACCGTGCAGAGATCCTCAGTGGACTGCGGCGACGACTGTGCAGAGATCCTCCGTGGACTTCGACGACGACCGTCCAGAGATCCTCAGTGGACTGCGGCGATGACTGTGCAGAGATCCTCAGCGGACTGCGACGACTACTGCACTCAGCGATCCTACGTGGATCAGGGCTTCAGGTCCTGCGTGGGCCCGATCCTGTGTGGGTCTGATCCTGTGTGGGTCACTGCAGAGATTAGTTACCTATCGATCCTTCGTGGGTCCGACGACTTATATGGATCATGGATCATCTTTATCGTCATCCGAAGAAGTATACCTGTGTGAGCTGAATCTTCTGTTTTCCTCGATAGAGGTGGTGCGCTTGGTTGTAGCGGCAGATCCGCGATACTGGAGACGAGCGTACGGAGTACGGAGACCGTGTAGCCGGCTGAGACCTGAAGACTGCTCGACCGACTTGACTTGGAGTGAGTCGACTAGCCCAGTGGACGGAGCGCCCGGTATTTGGCGGCAGACCCACGGCGGACGGAGCGCCTGGTAGTTGGCAGCAGACCCGCGGTACTCGACTGGAGGAGTACCTCTGTAGGATATTTGGGTGAGCGCCCGGTATTTGGCAGCAGACCCTCAGCGGACGGAGCGCCCGGTAGTTGGCAGAAGACCCGCGGTACTCGATAGGAGGAGTACCTCAGCAGTCTTAGGTTAGTGAGAAGTACCTTGGAGTCGTGACAGGACGACTGTACACTTCAGAGATGGGGCTCTTCAGCAGTTATGTTTTTGATAATGAAAATCCTGGTTTGAGCTGAGTCAATGATCCTTGTGTTTCCTCTTGATTGAGATGGGTTATCTGATAATTTCGATATATGTATGGGCATATACCTATGAGAGTTATCTGTTGAGTTTTCCTATGTGGATTACGTTTTCCTCTCCTTTGTGGATTGTGTTGAGTTATCCTGTGTGGATTTACTGTTTACTCTCCTTTGTGGATTGTGTTGTTCTATCCTGCGTGGGTATGCGTTTTGCTTTCCTGTGTGGACTGGGTTGTGCTAGGGCTCGGACGTTGGAGCCGATCAGGGAATTGATGACTTAGGTATATGTATGGGCATATACCTAAGTCGTGTCAGATGTTACTTCGTGATTGTATCTCTCCTTCATGGCTTATCCTTTGTGGATTTCGGGAGACCTTCGGGGGTCTCGGGGTCCCTACTGAGTAGCTTATACTCACCCCTGCACGGGCTATGCCCGCACTTCGTGGTGTTGGTTGCAGATGACAGGCAGTGCTGATGGAGACCGAGTGTTCGAGGACTGGACGGTACCCGAAGGTGGACTACACGATGAGTCAGTACCCGGAGGTGGACTACACGACGAGTCAGTACCTGGAGGTGGACCACTGGGCGAGACGTGCTCGGAGCGGACGGCGGGACCCAAGGAGAATTGGAGCTATTTGTACCCACCCTTCAGGTGGGACTTCCAGAGGACGGCTCGACGCTGCAGTTTTTCCTTTCAGTTGCTGTTTTTCCTTTCAGTTGTACTTTACAGTTGGGCTTGTATTTCCGGCCCCTTTTTACTTTCAGCACAGCTTGTACAGTTTTACTTAGTGTTTACTTTACCGCTTTCTTACTCTGTGGTGCTTGTTTACTTTTCAAAGGCAATTCCTTCCCTTTTTGTTGGGATTTACGCCTTGGTGCTAGTCTCCAGCCCCTGGCCTATGGAAGGCGGGCTTGGGGTAGTCACGGCATGGGCCCCGAGGACGGGTCGTGACACTTGGTAGTGGATAACTTTCTAGTAGAGTATGCACCGGCAGTGGGAGCTAGTAGTGGAAACCCAATAGCTTACACCTCAGTTTCAAGTAGCTGACGGTGGTCATGGGGATCCAAGTGTTTCATATTCTTTAGGAGGCAATCCCGGGACATAGGTTCAGTAGTGTAGGGCTCTCAAGGTGGATTAGATTATCCAAGGGAGATTCATTGTATCTCTTATGATGGTAAAGTATGTATAGATTTGGATTGTCTAAACCATTATACAGTTGATCCTGTGTTTCTGTAAAGACTTCCAAGGCAAAGAAAAAGGTAGTATAAGGGTATCCCACAGGGTGGAAGACATGTAATAGGGGTCAGTAGGGTAGAAAAATCTGGTTGAAGGTTCGATCTATTGCCAATACCACCCTCTAGGGGGTCCATGTTGGGCTCAAGGAGCTAGTGGATAGGGGTGAGGCGAACTGAAAGATATGGGGGCCAATAACCCCAAGGATATAAGGATGATACAAGGTATGATATATGTATTTTATACTTTATCTCTAGTATTGATAGACACAATTGAAATTCATTTTTTCCATGACACTTCTTTGGTTTGATAATCAGAGATTCCAATTGAGCCATTATCTCAGCCCTTGTGGTTGGAGACTCTAATAGGAAGTGACTCAATGATTTCACACATGTGTTGAAAGTGTGATCTAATTCTTGGTGGTGAGAGTTTTCTATGTGATCTCTTCATTATAGAAATGATTCTAGACAATTTCATCTTAGTTATGGACTATCTATCCATAGTTCATGCCAAGATTGACTATTTTAGGTGGAGGATGAAGTGTGTCCATAGTTACAAAATGAATTTTTCCTTTTTAGGTGAAAATGAGACCTTGGTGGAGTAAGATGAGATCAGACATAGTAAATTGTAGCCGATTACTCACCAGTTGGATATTATGAATCTTGGATTAGTGGATTCCTTGGGCTATCAGTTTTTTATAGTGGTGGTGGAGTATGTGGACGTCTTTTCTAAAGATATACCAGGTTTACCTCCACATTGAGATCAATAATTCTATATCAAATTGAATCCTATTATGAAATAGATATTTGTGCTAGCATATCGAATAGATCTCGTAGATATTCAAGAGCTAATGGTTCAGTTGGAGGACTTTCAGAAGAAGGGATTTGTGAGACCCAGCATTTCCCCTTGGTCATCCCCAGTGTTGTTCTCTAAGAAGGCTGATGGGAGATTGAGGTTATGTGTGGATTATCGAGGATTGAATAAAGTTTCTATGAAGAATAAGTATCCACTACCAAGGATCTAAGACCACTTTGATAAATTGAGAGGGGAATTATGGTTCTTGAAGATTTACCTCAGATCATATTATCACCAACTATTAGTACTGGACAAGGATATATCTAAGAAGTCATTAATATGTCTCTACGATAACTATTATTAATTAGTGATGTCATTCGGTGTGAAAAACTACCCATTAGTTCTCATGGGACTCATGAACCAGATATTCCATCCCTTTTTTGACCAGTTCATGGATATCTTCATCTAAGACATCCTAGTGTATTTTGGGTCTAAATAGAAACATGTGATACACCTAAGGATGGTCCTAGATGCACTTTTAGAGTATAAAATTTATGTTAATCTCTCAAAGTTTCATTTTTGGATTTAAGAGGTCCACTTTCTTGGATACTTCATCTAAGAGGAAGGAGTAGTAGTGGACCTGGTGAAGGTTTAGTAAGTGGTTTCTTGGGATCCACCAAAGAGTGTTACAAATGGGTCAAGTTTCCTTAGTTTGGGAGGGTACTACCATATGTTTTTAACCAACTTCTTCCAAGTGGTAGCACCCTTGAATTCATTTAATCAGAAGGGGAAGCCTTTCATGTGGACAAAAAAAGTGACAACATTGCTTTCAGGAGATAAGGAAGAGGTTGATGAGTGCTCCAATCTTTTGATTTATAGAGGAGGGTGTCAAGTACATAGTGTTATGTGATGCATCAATGACCGAACATGGTTGTGTTCTGATGCAGAGGTGGGAGGTTATTGCCTATTTTTCATGCGAGTTGAGACTACATGAGTTGAACTATGTGACCCATGATCTTGAGTAAGCATTGGTAGTATTTTCATTGAATATGTGGAGACACTACCTGATGGGTGAGTAATTTATCATTTAATATGACCAAAAGAGTCTCAAGTACATATTCTCACAGAAGGATCATAACTTGAGATACATGTGATGTCTAGAGCTCTTTTAGGACCATGAAGTTGAGAATTTCTATACTCCTAAGAAGGAAAATTTGGTGGTAGATGCTTTCAACATGAGATCTTGTTCTCAATTGTTAGTTGAGGTGTCAGACCAGTTATCCTTATTGCAATTTTCCTTTGAAGACAAGTATGGTAATTTATATCTTCAGTTGATGATATTTACCCATCCACTTTTATATAATTTCATGTATTCTATGCATGGAGATACCAATGGTGAAATATTATGTACTAATATATCCACCAAACATGCTCTTGATGGATATTCTGAAGGTGGAGAGCATGTTATCCTTTTTGAAGTATGGGTGATGGTACCTTAGATGTTGTGGGAGGAGGTGATGTTGGTGTTCCATACATCCCATTTATTGGTACATCCATGTGTTTAAAATATGTACCAGGACCAATGATGTTAGTTTTTGGGGCCAGGTATGAAGAACAAAGCTGCAAAGTTTGACACTCGATGCCTCACTTATTAGCAGGTGAAAGTAGAGAACCAGGATCCAGTGGGTTTAACCCAACCCCTTGAGGTTCCAGAGTGGAAGTGGGATGGGATATCCATGAACTTCATAACAATATTACCAAGTACTTCCAGGGTACACAATGTTATCTGGGATATTGAAGACCCAATCACCAATTCAATCCACTTCTTAGCTATTTAAGAGAAGATTCCAGTAGAGAGCTTGGAATGCCTCTAAGGGAAAGAGATAGTCCAACTCCATGGAGTTCCCTCCATGAACGTTTCTATCCATGATGCTCGCTTCACACCTAGGTAATATAGAGGATTACAGGAAGCCCTTGAGACTCAATTATGCTTGATAAGATTGTTTCACCCTAGACCAATGGACAAACAGAGTGGTTAATTTAGGTCTTGGAGGACATGTTTCGAGATTGAATGTTGGACTTTGGTCATTGTTGGGAGGATCACCTACCCTTGGTAGACTTTGATTACAATAGCAGTTGTCATTACACCATTGGTATGGAACCATTTGAGGATTTATATGAGAGACCCTAGAGGTCACCATGTTGTTGGAATGATCTATGTGATTCAGTACTCATAGTCCTGAAGTTGGGGTGAGATACTACAGATAAGATGCAGATAATCCAAGTACATATGATGACTACAAAGAGTCATCAAAAGTCTTATATGGACTAATGGTGAACTCTAGATTTGGGAATCATGTGTTCTCGAGGGTCTTTTTTTAATGTGGATTGAGGATTTTTTTTTCCATGGTGTAAAGTTATCTTTGAGACTCATTGGTCCCTTCCAAATACTATATTGACTTGGTGAGGTTTCATACCGCTTATCTCTATCACCGCAGTTGGACTGGGTACACAATATCTTCCACGTATCGTAGCTAAGGAGATATGTACATGAACCAACACACATTATAGACTGGGGTGAGTTGGACATCAAGGATGGATATACCATTATAGAGTACCTGGTAGAGATCGAGGATCGGCAAGAGAGGATCCTTCATGAGTGTTCAATTACCCTAGTTCTTGTTAGGTGGTAGCATGGGAATCTTCAAGAGAGCACCTAGGAGCAGGAGACCCAGATGAGAGAACATTACCATATTCATTCTTAGTAGGTTTTTCTCATTTTTTGATCAAAATCCCTAAGGTGGGGAGAATTTAATGACTCATATTTTCCATGTATTATTTTTGGATATTATATGGATTATTTTAGAGACTAACTGCTGAGACGGTGTGCGATTCTATGACCTAGTGTTCCTAGAATAAATTTTTGAAATATATCCAATATATTAATTAGTTCATGTGTGAAGTTTTCCTTAAAAAGTGCAATAACCTCTTAATTGGTTACCATATAAGAAATAAGAGGGCACCATTGAGTTCAGAATGTGGGTTTTACCCTAGGTGCAACATAATATTTTTCATCATGGGCCATTTGTGAAAATAATTTCGCAGGTGAGATCTTAATAAGATAAATTCATTTAAAATTTATTATATTTTTTGATGCATTGACCTACTCCCTCTTTAAATATATGGTTATAGGATTTTCTCAGGGTTGAACACTCAAACCCTAGAGATTTAGATAACTGTTGGAGTTCTTTCTCGATGAATGATGATGAATCGAGATTTGATCATGGATCATTTTGCCCAAGGATTTCATGTATCTCATCAAATGATGGAAACACAATTGTTATTAATAAAAAATCAATCCAAACTCAAGGTAGGATGTTTTTCTTTGAGATTTCCATCTTATTTCGTAATCCTGGATGAACATGGATCCATTCCAAGAATATAATTGATATGTGTGTCATAGGTAGAATTAAATTGATGGAACTATTATTTTGTTCATTGATTGATCCCACTTTATTTATCTCCTTCTACAACAACGGATCAAGTTTAAATGAAAAATTTCCTAATTTTATTTCCTTGTGTTTTAGGGATTTTTTATTTCTTCCACCATTATTCTCACATTCATTGCGAGTGTTTTATTTTGGCCTATTATTCAACGGATACCCATTATTTGGTCATTGCATGACCATTCATTAGAGAAATGAATCAATTCTTCGGGTGTGGTTCATGATCGGTGGTGATATCAAGGTGAAACTGTGGTGATGGATGACTGGAGGTGAATTGGAATGGATTTCCAGTATCTCTTCAACTTGTTTTAGATGATATGGCTACGTTGGCTTGATGAGGCTATTTCTGAGCGGATTCAAGTTCGGATTTCCATTGATTGATTTTGGAAAGGACCATATAAATCTCAATATATGAGTTCAAATAAGGGAGAAGGATCCATTGACGTGTAGGATGATGTAGAGGAAGATCTGACATATCTGAAAATTCCTGAACAACATGAAATGTATTTCAAGTGTATACGATGTGTGGGCCCTAGGGATATGGTGATAGGGTTCCATATGGAGTTCTATATCACACTTAATGTGACTTGGTCACACACCATGTGACCTATTTTCTTGAATCATATCATGTACTTTGGGAATTACACAGACATGGGAAAAAGTACATGCCCAATGTCACACTGTGTACTTAGACATGGACACAGCTAGGTGTACATAGTCTAGTACATGGACATGACCACCATACATAAACATTTTCAAGAGACACGGGTAGGATTTTAGGTTTCTATACACACTATGTATATATTCTACATTCTATGTATGTGGGGACTTACACACCATGTGAGGCCTTTCCACATGAGAAACCTTGGGAATATTTGGACACACCATGTACCCCCTAATACATGTTGTGTACCCCCTTAAAGAGTTTTTTACCTATTTATTTCCTTAGTTTATACTCGACTAGGTTGAGTGTGTTCAGTTTGTATATTACCACTAAGTTATAGTTCCATTTTACATCCCCAAAACAGGATTATGATGCCCTCTAGAGGTCGAGTATCATATAGAGTTGTGGTGTCCCTCCATGATACTAAAGTGAGATCCCCTATAATCTTTTCTCCCTAGGTGGAGTATTTGAATTAGTGTGACCTCCCTAAGAAGACAGTTGATCATCCAAATAGAATTCCATATTATTATGGTTTTTTAATTGTTTACATATGATACCATACGTAGTTGGTTGATCTAGATTTGGTTTGTGGTGCCCTCTAGTGGTTTTGGGTGTGACCCCCAATCTGAGTACTAGTGTATTCATAGACCAGTGAGATTAAATCGGTGGGGCCCAATTATCTAGACCTCTTCATTGAGTGTCTCTAATGATTTCATGGCTTGTGTGGTGGATTATCCAAGAATTATTATTTCTTCTAGGAAAATATTGTGGCAAGTAGTTTTTTATGACTGCCTGGTGGTGTGGTTTCTTTTCAGAGTATATCTGGATATTTCTATTATACATTTTTTTTTTATTTTTATTCATCTGACTATACATGGTTCTTCAAGTTTAGTGTTTTTGGGGTATCCTATGGAGTATTATTATACTCACCCCTACATGGGAATTTCATGTATGTGTTGTGTATTATGTAGATGATGTCTCCTTTAATGGTGTTTGATGATGATAGGTAGAGAGTGGAGAATATCATGAGCTTTTCAAACTAAGGTGGTTATCGATAGCTTGCATTTGACTTCAGTCCTCTTCCTTAGAGTAGGTTGTAATCTTTACATATTTTGGTTGGTCTTGAATTTTTTCCCTTTTCCCACTTTCAGTACATTACTATCGTACTCTATTGAGGGATCTTAAATTTATGCATTCATTTTTTAGGTTATTTTACATTTCATAATTGTGTGGGATTGGATATGTTTTCATGTGTACAGATACTTTAGTCAAATTCCTCTCATTTGTGGGATATTCCTACTCAGCGTTGGTTGCTAATCCCTGGACTATTGGGGGTGGGATTTGGGTAGTAACAGGTCGGACCTCATCAGGTCATGTTATGATAACAGAAATCATAGGGATTGTTTTAGAGGCTATATTCATAGATTATTCATGTTTCTAGAAGAATATTTCAAAAGATCTATTAGTCGTGTAGATGAAAATCAATGGAATATTAAGAGGTCTATTTCTTGGATGTTTGAATTTCAAAGCTTCAATAACCTATAGTTAGAGTGGGTGATATAAATGTTTCTAAGTTCTCTCTTAATCCCATCACATAATAAGTTTTTTTAATAAAATTACCATGTTTAATAGAATATACTATATAATAAATTAGGATACTTTTTGAAGGGAGTTGTAGATTTTACATTGGGGGATTAGTGGTTATGAAATGTATGGAAATGGTTTAACAATATAGAGGGTGATTATCAAAATGATTCTTGAAATTTTATAGATTAGATAATCAAACAATGAAATCTGAAACATGGTTTTCATGAGTGAAATAGAGTGAGAAAGGTGGAATGATGAAAATTCTAGTTCATATGATGTATTACTAGAATCCAATGATAGATATTGAGACCTTCAGCATCCACGGTGTAAGTTCATGTTATGATGGTTTCTCTCATACAATTATATTTTACTTTAATGTATATTTAATGAAAGGATAAGAACCATGATGTAGATGGACTAGAATTTGTTCATAGGGATGAAAGTGAAATCCAAGATCTAATGTTTCGGATGGTGAAATTCAAGAAGAAATTTCATATTTTTGAATGTGGGAAAAAATTTCTCATCTATAAGACATCAGAAGACAATGAATTAAGACATTCTAAATTTATATAAAGGAAAAACCTACATCTTGGAACACATTTCATTTTAGTTTCTTTGTCTTTTTTTCAATGATTTTTATAGTATTTTCATAGTAATAAAAGTACCTCTAGAATTGAGGTGGGATCCTTACAGGATTAAGAATGTGTAGAATAGTTGGTAAAAGTCCAATTAAGGCCTTAGTTTCACTGATAAATAGTTTCATTGGGATTTTATCATGTCTGTGACAAAATAATTTCTTGTAGTACTAGATAGAGGTTAGTTTTGATGTTATCTCTATATTTTAGTGTACCATAATCTCTCGGGTCATAGGGACATGATCAGAGTGTCAGAAGCTGACATTTATTATATAAGGGATTAAGATCCGATACATTGAACAAATTATTGATAGAATATCAAAACATTTAGAGGATGGAAATTCAATTCCTATTTTTTGGTTAAATTTCATGTAGGCATTCAGAATATTTTCACATATGCAGAAAAATGACATATTGTGGTTACAAAGGATAAAAACATTTCTTAGTTAAAACATGAACGATCAAAAGTAATCATGAAATGGAGAACCTTGTGTGTGATATAGATAGAAATTTAATACAATATAGTTATATGTACTTTGGTGTGAGAATGAGAATATTCTTTGAGTGGAAGATTCTTGGACTCGTCTTAAGAGAACAATCCCAAGTAGTAAATTGTTATATTTTGAGTGAAAATTGTTTTCTCGGTTGACTATCATAGCTATAAATGTTCAGTCACAAATACTAACCCATGGATGATCCATATTGAGGCAATTAATCATCACCATTGAAGTCCAAGTTCAGTTATGTGAAGTTACTTCATAGTAATTTTAGGCGGTGGACTAGTCTGTTCATTAGAAGTAGTAGCATGAGTTGAATGGGTGTTTGACAACAGCCTCAGGATGTTAAATAAATAGATTTATGATAGATGGGTGAGTTCATTATATGGTTGAAAATATAGGATGATTATCAAATTGTTAAGGAGGAACATATACCAATTCATGTACTTGGGTATTTGGTCATGGATTCAAAGGATGTAGTGAGTAAAATTGTTGGGGAAGTTATCTGTAATCAAACTGAAGTTCAAAGAACTAATAAAAAGAATGCTAAATTAAATTACTTGCATGAATTCACCTATGTTAGAATCTGTGAAATCTTTCCTTACAAACTAAATCTTCATCAAGGTCTTCATTGTGGAGCATAAAAAAGGACACACTATTCATTGAGGGTAAGTGATCAATGTAATGATGTCATAGCCAATAAAAATTCTCACATTGAAATACATTTATCATATGGAGGTGCTAACTAGATGACCAGTTGGGGACCTCTATAAGAATTCCATTTTCTCACCTCTGATATATGTACAAAAAATTACCAAGATGACTAAAAAAGGTATATAGGGTGAGACTTGAAAGCTTAGTTGGCACTAAAAAGAGTTCACCTGGGCTTATCTTATTGTAGGAGGCTGAAATATTAAATGTTTAAAACCAATGGGATGAGAAACCAAGATATTTAATGTCTATAAGAAAATGGTGAGACTTGTTTCAATAGTTTGAGTAGGGTTTTTGATGTTTAATATTCCCTAAAACTCAGATGTAATTTCGATGAAAGATCATTTCTCTAATTTATGTAGGACACACAATTCAAGCTATGTAATCCCTTGGGTGAATTATATTTATACTTTGTGATTTTATGTATATGTTACTCATTTGATTGATCACATGTATATTTTTTGGAAGTAGGATCATGAATTGATATGTATGATTAAGCCATATTGAAGTAAGACTCAATGTGGTTGATGGGGTGTGGGGTTTTTCTAGTTTTAGTCTTCAAATTTGTGAGGGATAGAGAATTTCAAGCTACTATTATTCTGATGTTTGATGTTCCACTGCACTGGAGAAAAAGTAGTATGAAATATCAGTGATCGAAAGGGTTTTCACCCCTCATCCACAACATTAATACCTAAAATTTAGGGATAAAACTCTATAATATAATCCTATAAAAAAATATTTTCATTTATTTCATTAGATATACCTTTTTTAATAGGTAATGGTTTCTCATTTCAATCATTTTATATACTCTAAAGATTTATTATTTGAATTTGAAACATTGATTTTCAAAAAAATTAGCAAACGTGATAACCGTTTTTAATATTTAATGCACTACAATCACTATTTAAAAAATTAAATTAAATTTATATGTTTCTTATGTTTTAATGAATTTTTTTATAATATGGAAGTTTTTCAATATCATCAAAACCATGGTATAAGGATGGAAACAATTTCTACAACTGGATAAGTATTAGTCTATATATAATTGTATTTCACTATTAAAACATATATTCAAACATATTAATTATTTTTTTCAATATTTCTACAGTGCCTAGAATAAAAAATTTCAATGATTGTGGTTATTATGTTTGTACATTTTTAAAATATATCATATTCCATCCAAATATTAACATATCTGAAGAGATATTTCTAATGAGAATTACAATTTCATATAAAGTATTTATTTATCATTTTCTTATATTTTTCCAGTATTACCTAGACTATAGATAGTCAACATATTTAAAATAGTTAAAAGCTTTTTTGAGAAATGAGTTGGAAGAATACATGGTGTTAAAATGTTTTTGGACATCATAAAGAGGTAATTTCCTATCTTGTTTTTAGTTTTTTTATCTCACAGATATCATGGAAAATTAGTATATATAACTCTAATTTAGTTAGTTTTATTTTAATTTTATATACTTCTTATTTACTTAATTTTATTATATTTTTTTTATAAATTAAATATTTTTTATTTTTTATAGATTTTCCAATTGATTTTTCTTAAAGATTTTTATCACTGTGAAGCACATAAAATCCCTCTATAAAGAGATCAAGATCTATTAGGAGGTCTCAAATCATTTCTATAGATAGGTGATTTAGAATTTATTTTTCCCCAAATATTTTGTACCTATAAAGAGGAAAAAAATCATTGATATATAGTTCTAGGTCCTTCTTTAAAGCTAAAATCGCATTTATCTTCTGGAAGGATAATGAAATCTATATAGAGGATTTTTTATCATTATAGTAAAAACATTACTTGAGAAAAATTACCACTTGATAAATATTTTGACATGGATAATCAATTAAGGTACTATTTATTATTCTACCCATGGGACTTTTAGTTCATTATTTGATTTATTTATTTTCAATAATGATGCAATGAATTCTATTTTGGATACAAGACTTTAAATAAAATTATAGTGATAATAAAATTCATGTCAATCTGATACATAGTGTGATCTATAGGACTCAAAGTTCATATTTTTAGTTTAAAAGTGACATTTTAGTAAAAAACATGTGTCACTCACTAAAAACCAATGAAATAAATTCATACTATATACAAAATTTAAGACAATGATCCATAAATTATTTTAAATGTGTAATAATTATACACACATCAATTGAATACGTGATGTAGTTTTTATGAATCAAAGTATGTTTTTTTTAGTTTAAAAATGTCATTTTAGTTAAAAACATGTGTCACTTAATGAAAACCAAAAAAAATAAAATTTATATTTTCTTAATATTTTAAGGAAAAGGATTATAATCTATTTATGAAATGTTATAATTGACCACACATTAATCAAACATACATTTTTCATAGTATGACTCAAAGTACATGTTTTAGTTTAAAGGTAACATTTTAGTCCAAAAAACATATTAATCGCTGAAAACTACTAAAACACACTTGAATTATATTTACAGTTTAGGAAAAAAATCCATAAGTAATTTTTAACATTTAAGAATCATCCTCACATCAATCAGACACATGGTGTACCTAGTATGACATAAAGTTCCTATTTTGAGTTTAAAAGTAACATTTAAGTTAAAAACTTGAGTCTCTTACTAAAAACCACATAATCACTCAAATTTATTGATACCTTATTAAAACTATTCATAAATAATTTTTCACATGTATTAATTAACCATGCATAATTCTAACAAATAGTGTTCCTGGTATCACTGAAAGTGTGTTTTTCTAAATTGACATTTTACTTCAAAACAAATTTAAAATTCTCAAAATTAAGAAAATATGCTCAAAATTTCAATATATCTTATTAAAATGATCCATAAATCATTTTTATCATATATTTATCAACCAAACATAAATCCAATACATGGTGTACTCGTCATGACTCAAAGTATGTGTTTTTTGTTAAAAACGGGTATCACTCAATGAGAAATAAGAAAACACATTCATATTGTTTTGATCCATTTGTAATATGATACATAATTCATTTTTTCATGTAGGAACCAATTTTTAGCTCCCCAGTTTGAGGTGTGTAACCCTCGTGTATGTCTTTTTAGGTATATGAAGTGGTTAGGAAAGGTTTGGGAGTATTTGGGAGAGTTTGGAAATGTTTTGGAAAAGTTTGGAGGATTTTTTATGGCTGCACTGCTTGAGCATGATTAAGGGGAAATGTATTGGAATACCAGGTAACTATGATATATGCCATTGTTCGGACAGTAGCATTTTCCTGGTTAGTGCATGGTTTTTCAAACCTTACGGCCCATTAAATATGGTAATTTTAAAATGGGGTTAGTTGGGGTTTTCCCTATCGCTCTCCTTTCTCCTGCCATATGAACCATATGTGGTATTCCTTGATCTCAAGGATTGGAAGGGCTCTCCCACCCATTTTGGATTCAAATTGAAGGGTTTTCTTGGTGTTTTGAAGGCAGTTCATCTCGGGTAGGTCTTCACTCTGGGTTTCTTTGTGGTTTTCTCTAGATCTTCTCTTCCCTCTCTTTTGGTTTTCTATATCTAAAAACATTTCATGTAGATATATGGTTTTTGTTTCCTTATATGATGATATTAAGTCTTGTTTATGATAGGTAAGGATATCTAGAGTGGTTTTGGTAGATCATTTTCTCGGACTTGTGAGTCGGTTTCACCAGAACCCTAAGGTAGGAGGCTTCTCTCTCGACTCCACTTTTCTAGAACTTGAGTCTTTGTTTGGAATTAATTTTTTTTCTTGAAATTAATCATCATTATGATGTGACAATCTTAGTGTCAACCCATTGGGTGATGATTTGGTGGTTTTGGGTAAAATAGGATACTGTGGAAAAAGGGGTTTTATTGTGTGATTTTAAAATGTGGATTTTATAATCGATAATGGTTTTAATTATGGAAAATGTTTTCAAAAAGATTAATTTCAATAAATATATTGTTTTATTGATTTTTTTGGCATGGAAGATGGTTAAAGAGTTATTTCAATAAATGGGGGATTTATTAAAGTGATTTGGCATGTGTTTGAATTGGTTGTGTGTATAATGTGTTCCCTTAGTGTGCTTTATGCTTATTGGTTGGTTATGTATTATGCTTTTTATTGATTGTGTATGAAGTGGGAAAGAAGTCTCACTATAAAAGGTTATAGATAGTGGATGGAAGTTCCACCGTTATGGGTAAGTGTTTGGGATGTACCACTAGTTTGGAAAAGTTATATATGGGTTTGGAGGGAAATTCCACTGTGGTTGTTCGCCTTGTTGTGTGTTGTTATGAAAGATGAAAATTCTTGTTCTAATATGAAGTGGTGAAATTTATTATGGCATGGTTCTTTGGATTTATCTTGGGTTCCATGGTTTAGAAAATGTGGATTTTTAAGGGTGTGTTTGGATTGTGGTTATTGTTTCATTATTGGTTGTTTTATGTAAATTGTTTTATATAATTGTGCAAACAGATTTGTCCAAGTGGAGTGTGTAAGGAAGTCATTTGGTGAAATCCTACTGAGTATTATTACTCACCCCTACATTATCACTTTGGTTCTTTTGAATATGTTGTATTCTGGGACATAGTTAAGTGTAAATAATCTCAATTTGCTAGTGGTTCTTCGTGATGCTCGGGTGGTTTGGTGGTTCTTGGAGCATGGAGCTTGTTATGGAGTAGTGGAGTGTGTCTCGGTTTTCATTGGGTCTCTTGTTTCAGCTTCCTCTTAGTACTCTGACTTTATTTTGTTATGGTTGGGTGCTATTGGTTTTTGGGAATTGTTGTGTAATATCTTAGTTGTATTTTGGTAACATATGGTTCGGGTTGCTATGTTAATATGCATCATGTAGTTTTGTTAGTAATCGATTGTTTGGTTGGTTGGTTTATTTCAAGGTAAAATTGTTCCCCAATTTATTCTTGAATACCTTGGAATTTATTGTCATCCTTTGGTATCTTGGGAAAGTTGTTTAAGTCCAAGTAACACCTCACTGACTTCTCAAGCCAATGAGGTGGGGGCGGTGAATTACAAGTGTATCAGTTTGTTCGGTCCTTTAGAATTAATTTTTGGTCTTGGTGTTAACATTATTTCTTGATTCATTCAGTGAGGCAGGATGGTATAAAGGCATAGGATTGTCAGAACATTGAATTAATATCATAAAAGGACATATCTCACACTTTTCTGCTGAACCTCATGTTACCAGGGAGCTGGGTATAAAAGTGTTTTGGAGACACTTATAGGCATTGGATATCTTATTGGCATGGGTGTAGCCAATGAGATGAGCATGACATGCATGGTAGAAATGAATTCTCTCTAGGATGAAAATTTCATTTCAAATAATGACTTATGTTATGGTATGAGTATATGGATGTGTGGAAAATCTAGAAATTAATTAAAATGTGTGGATTTGAAATGTGAATGGTTGTGGTATTTTGAAAATGGGTCGATTGTCAAAACATGGTGGATTTTTTAGAATAGTGAAAAATTGGAAATGTGAACTTGTGTAAATATTTGTTATGATAGTTGTAATGTAATTAAATTTGAATCTATATTCTTTTCTTTCCATGGGTATGGGACTTAAGGTTGTTTTTTGTTGATAGAAATGACATCGAGTAGGCGTCGAGAGACTAACCAGAGGAGGATGTTGAAAATTTGTTGGTACCTGAGCCTCAGGTGAACCATTATCTAGTGAAGAGTATAGAGAAAAATTTTCAAGTTGTGGAATGTGTTAATAAAGAGGTTTCACCAAATCATGTGGATCATGCGGTTCAGTTTCAAAGGTAGAATCTACCTATTTTATGGATGATTTGGATCCAGAAATGGATGAGGAATAACTGAACATAATAAATAAGATATTTGAATTCTTGGGAACACTGAAAAATTTGAAATTCAATTTATCCATGTATGTGTTGGAAGATCTTTCACTTCAGTGGTGGGAGCTGGTAATCCAAGCTAGGACAGACCAAGGTGTGATATGGGAGGGTTTGAGGAATTTTTTAATAAACAATTATACGCTCATACATTCCGGATTTCACACATAATTGATTTCTTCCATTATAAGCAATATAACCTTTCATTAAAGTAATATGAGGCTATGTTTATGAACTTATTGTGGTTTTCAACTAAGGTAGTAGGTAGTACATCATTGAAGGAACAAATTTTTGAAGCTATGTTGAGGTTGGAAATTCGTTCCAAGATAGCGGTGCTGTGTATAAATGATTACACAGAAATGGTGAATAGATAAATGGTAGATGAATAGGATATTTTAGGGTCTACAAGTGGGAGAAGTATGTTGGTACCCATATGGAATAGTGGAAACTCGAACACTGGGTATAATCGGAAGAGGCGCACTTATTTTTAAGGTGGGATTATGGATCAAAATCTGATGACAGAATCGGTGAATCTTCTTCTGATGTCTCAGAGTAAGCCCTGATGTTTTTAGTGTGGCTCTACGGGATACATCAAGAAGGATTGTATGTCACAACCTTGATCATTAAATAATTGTAAGTAGATAGGGTAACTTCTATGATATTGTCATGATGCTCTAAGGTCAGGTGTTCATGACCCTCCTCAGCTGTCGTCGGTATCCTATACCTTGATTGAATGGGGGAAACATCATACTTATTATCAGCAGTGCCGAGTTATTCATGGTGATTCTGGAAATACCATGAAACCTTAGTAGGGTAATAAAGAGTAGAGTGTGGAAAGAAAGCAGTTGTTCGAATCTGAATAGTTTGTGAGGGATGATTAGTAGGGACCATCCCTAGTGCGTGGTACAGTTATTTAGAATTCCACATTGATGAAATATTTGTCTGATATGGGTGCTTCCCAATCATTTATTGTTTCTCTTGTTATTAGTTTTCTGGGTCTAACTATTTAAATGATTCCTTCGTGTTTTAAAACATCAAACTCCTATGCGTCAAAGAGAGTTTCGAGACTTCCTATGAAGAGAATGTTTCTTAGTTTTGGATGGATTTGAATTGATGTGTAATTTCTTAGTACTTGAGATGGATTCTTATGGTATAATCATGGGAATGGATTAGTTGGAAATTTTTAAGTCCCACATTGATTACTATGTACAAACGGTTTGTTTTACAATGGAGGATGGAATTTAACATCTCTTTAGAGGGGAGAAGAATGAAAATTTGGGTGCAATATATTTTTTGGCATGAGTTATTGGAACAATATTGTATCAATTAGTGTCATTGTCATTGGTATCAGGGGAAGGTGTTGAGAAAAGTTTAATCCTGGAAGTTTTGGATCGGTTTATGGATGTCTTTCCTGAAGAATTATCAAGGTTTCCACCCACGAGAGAAGTGGAGTTTATGATTGATCCCCTTCCAGGGATCAGTCCTATCTCACTTCCATCTTATCGGACGGAACCATCAGAATTACAGGAGTTAAATGTTTAGTTGGAAGGGTTATAGAACAAAGGGTTCATCCAGCCTATAATGTCTCTATGGGCAGTGTTGGTTTTTCTTGATAAAAAGGAGGATGGAACTTTGTGGCTATGTGTGGATTATCTTATACTTAATCAAGTTACAATAAAGAACTAATATCCACTTCAACGCATTAAAGATTTGTTTGATTAGTTTAGGGGATGTTAGTGGTTCTCTAAAATTGACTTCAGTTTAGGATATCATCAATTATGTGTGAAGAAAGAGGATATTCCCAAAATAGCATTCATAAGTAGATATTTCCATTATGAGTATGTGGTTATTCTATTTGTCTTGATGAATTAACCAATGGTATTCATGGGATTTATGAATCAGATATTTTAGAGATATCTAGATTATTTTGTTGTTGTGTTTTTTTATGATATACTAGTGTATTCGAGGAAAAGGGTGGAACATGAATAGTACTTGGAGATAGTGTTGGGGATCTTTATGGATCATTGTTTGTATTCCAAACTATCAAAGTGTGACTTTTGGATACATGAGGTCCTTTTCCTTGTCCATGTTATTTCTAAGATGGTTGTTTCAATTGATCCATAAAATATAGAGGTTATTATCTCATATCCACCCCAAAATAATGTTTTTTAGATACAAAGCTTCCTTGGCCTAGTTGGATATTATCAACGTTTTTTTTGTGGTTTATCAAGATTAGCCTCACCAATGACAGCATTGACAAGGAATAATGTTCCATTTCAATGGGATGAGTAGTGTCAGAAATGTTTTGAAGAACTTAAGGGTCACCTTACATCAGCACCAATCATGGTTTTTCCCAAACCAGGGAAAGGGTATGTGGTGTATTATGATGCATCAGGATCAGGTTTGGGGTGTGTTCTCATGTTGGGGGGTCATGTGGTTTCATATGCCTCATGGTAGTTGAGGTTTCTTGAGAAGAACTACAAAACACATGATTTGGAGTTGGATGAAGTGGTTCATGCTTTAAAAATGTGGTGTCAATATCTCTTCGATGATAAATTCATGGTTTTTACTGATCACAAGGGTTTAAGGGATATTTTCTCACAAATATATTTGAACTTGAGGCAAAGGAGATGGTTAAAATATCTCTAGATGTTTTATTTTGACATAATGTACACACCGGGTAAGGGAAATTCGGTGGCAGATGCATTAAGTAGAAAATCATGTGCTAAGGTAGTGATACATGCATCAAAATTGTGGTAGTTGAAGTCAATAATAGCTGAAATGCTATTGGAATGTGAGTAACGGGGTGATAGAGTGGTCTTCTTGACAATTTTTTTAGTTCCTAACTTGATTGGTTTGGTTAAAGAGGCATAGACATTTAATTCTTAGTGTATGGAAATGTGGTCAAAACTCAATGGTGGGGAGACCATTAAGGGATAGGAACTGAATGGAAATTCAGTTTTTTATTTTTGAAATCATATGCTGGTACTAGTATCTTTTCTGGATGAACTTCTCAGGGCATATCATCATTCCTTGTGGGCTTTCCATCCTATAATTCATAATATATATAAGGAATTGAAAGTGAAATTTTGGCGGGAAGGTATGAAAAGGGAAGTGGATGAGTTTGTTTCAAGATGCTTGACTTGTCAGCAAGTCAAGGAAAATCATCCGTGGCCAATAGTAATGTTGCAATATTTTTCAATTATAGTGTGTAAGTTGTAAAAAATAGCAATGGATTTTGTGATAGGTCTCTTGAGAATGGTCAGGAAACACGATTCCATATGGGTGATTGTGGATCATCTAACAAATTCATCCCATTTCATCCCGATTCTTGAATCTCATACAGTGTAGGATCTATCGAAAATCTATATCTGTAAATTTTTAAAGAGGCAAGGTGTTCTAGTTTTGATTGTATTAGATAGAGATCTGAGTTTCAAATCTCGTTTTTTGAAATACTTGCAGCAAGCCCTTGGGACACAGTTGATGATGAGAACAACATATCATCCCCAAAAGAATGGATAATCTGAGAGGATGATATAAACTTTGGAGGATATGGTAATGTATTTTTTGATATATTTTGGTGGTTCATGGGAGGAGAAGTTACCTTTGGTAGAGATTTCCTACAATAAATATTATCAGGCTTTAATACATGTGGTTTGGTTTGAGGCATTATATAGGATTCTACATCGTTCTCTACTATGTTGTGTGGAAATAGGTGAGACTTTGTTGATTGGACCGAGCCTTTTCCTAGAGACTACAGAGAAGATAATGTTGATTAGAAATAGGATAGAGATAGCTCAAAGTCAATAAAAATTGTATGTGGACCATCATCGACAACTGTTGTCTTTCAAAGTGGGTGATCATGTATTTTTGATAATCTCTCCTAGGTTGGGACATCATCAATTAGGAAAGTAGGGTATGTTATCTTCGAGGAATATTAAGCCTTTTTAAATACTTGATAGGATCGAAGAGGTGGCTTATCGATTTTCTTTTCCACCACAGTTTATTATGGTGCACAATAAGTTTCATGTGTCGCAGTTGAAAAAGTATTAGCTAGATTTTGACCATGTGATTTGATAGTATCATGTTGAGATGGATCCAGATCCATCATTGGTGCACATATCGGTGCAGATTGTGGATAGTTAAGTGAAATTATTGTGAGGTAAAATCATCAGTTTAGTTCAGGTTTTGTAGCATGTTCAGATTCAGGGGTATACTTGGGAGCAGGAGAAAGAGATGGTTAAGCAATATCCCGAGCACTTTCAGCAAGGTGATGGTTCTCTACTTTCCAAGGATGGAAATTCCAATAGTGCACAGAATTTAGCACCCCCAGTTTGAGTAATTTAACACTCATGTATGTCTTTTTATGTATATGAAGTGGTTAGAAAAGGTTTGGGAGAGTTTGGAAAGGTTTTGGAAAATTTCGTAGGATTTTTTAAGGCTGCACAATTTGAGCATGATTATGGGAAACTGTGTGAGAATCCCTAGAAATCGTGTGATATGCCACTGTTTGTACAGTAGCATTCTCATGGTTAGTGAACAGTTTTTCAAACCATGCGGCCCATTAAAATGGTTCTTTTAAATGGGGTTAGTCATGATTTTCCCTAACTCTCTCCTTTCTCCTCCCATACAAACCCTACATGGGATTCCATGATCTCAAGGGTTATAGGGTCTCTTCCACCTATTTTGGAAGCAAATCTAAGGGTAATCTTGGTGTTTTGAATACGGTTCATCTCATGTAAGTCTTCTCTCTTGGTTTCTTTATGTTTCTCTCTGATATTCTCTTCCCTCTCTTTTTTTTTCTAGACCTACTTCCATTACATGTAGATCCAGGGTTTTTGTTGCCTTATGTGATAATATTAAGGCTTGTTGATGATAGGGAAGGAGATCTAGATTGGTTTTGGTGGAGTGTTTTCTCGAACTTGTGGTTTGGTTGCTCTTGGGTCGATTTCACCAGAACCCTAAGGTAGGTGGCTTCTCTCTTGAATCCACTTTGTTAGAACTTGAGACCTTGTTTGGAATTAATTTATTTTTGATTGAAGTTAATTTTGATTATTATGTGTGGATATTGATGGAACCCCATTGGGTGATGATTTGGGGGTTTTGGGTTAAATGGGATGTTGTGGAAAAGGGGGTTTTATTATGTGATTTTAAAATGTTGATTTTAAAATTAATATTGGTTTCAATTATGAAAAATGTTTTATAAAAGATTAATTTCAATAAATATGTTATTTTTTTTAAATGTGGTTTGGCATGTAAAATGGTTAATGGGCGTTTTCAATAAATGGTGGATTTATTGATGTGATTTTTAATGTGTTCGAATTGGTTGTGTGTATAATGTGTGGCCTTGGTGTGCTTTATGCTTATTGGTCGGTTAAGTATTATGGTTTTTGTTGATTGTGTGTGAAGTTGTCAAGATGTATTCCTATAAAAGGTTATGGAAAGTGTAAATAAGGGCCACCATTATGTATAAGTGTTTGAGAAGTACCACTTGTTTGGAAAAGTATTAAACGGGTTTGGACAAGAAGTTCCACTATAGTTGTTTGCCTTGTTGTGTGTTGTTATGCAAGATTAAAATTAGTGTGATAATATGAAATGGTGAAATGTATTATGGCATGTATTTTTGGATTTCCCTTAGGTTTAATGGTTTGGGAAAGGTGTCTTGTTAAGGATGTGTTTTTCTTGTGGTTATTGTTTCACTATTGGTTGTTTTATATAAATCATTTCATATAATTGTGCTAACAGTTTTATCCTAGGGGCGTGTGTAGGGAAGTCATTTGAAGAAATCCTAATGTGTATTATTACTCACCCCTGATTTGTCACTTTGGTGATTTTTCAGATGTTGTATTCTATGATATATGTAAGAGTAAATCATCTCAATTTTACTAGCAGTTATTCATGACACTCGGGTTGTTTGGTGGTGCTTGGAGCATGGAGCTTGTTGTGTAGTAGTGGAGGGTGTCTTGGTTTACTTTGGGTATCTTTTTTAGTCTTCTTCTTGGTACTCTAACTTTTTTTAGTATGGTTTGGTTGTATTGGTTTTTGGGAATTGTTATGGAATAGCTTGTTAGTCTTTTGGTAATATATGGTTCCAATTGATATGTTAAAATGCATCATGTAGTTTTGTTAGTAATGGATTTTTTGGTTGGTTGGTTTATTTCAAGGGAAAATCATTCCCCAATTTATTCGTGAAGCCATCAACATTTATTTCTCTCCTTTGGAGTCTTAGTAACGTTTCTTAAGTCCTTTTATCACCTCATCGCCTTCTCAATCCAATGAGGTAGGGGCGGGGCATTACACAATTTCACGTCAATCCAATATACGGTGTGAAAATTATGACTCCAAGTCTCTGTTTTGAATTTAAAAGTTACATTTTAGTTTAAAACATGTATAAATTAATAAAACCTAATGAAACACACTCATATGATATTTGTAGTTTATAAAAATGGTATACAAGTCATTTTTTATATGTAGGAATTAGTTGCATGTCAATACGATACACAGCGTGACAGGTATGATGAAATGTGAATATTTTTAGTTTGAAAATGAAATCTTAGTTCAAAACATGTCACTCATTAAACATTGATAAAAAATAGTCTAATAATTTTATATTTTATTAATACAATTCATAATTCATTTTGTGTGAGTAATAATCATCCACCCATTAATCTGTTACACAATGTGATCGGTATGACTCAACATGCGTGCTTTCTGTTTAAAAAATATATTTTAGTTAAAAACATGGGTCACTCACTAAAGACTAAGAAACTATTCTCTTATTGTCTTGATACTTTAAAGGCATTATCCATAAGGAATTTTTGACATGTAGCAATTAGCCTCACATCAACATGACACTTCGTGTTCCTGGTATGACTCAAAGTGCATGTCTTTTTAAAATTGGAATATTTTTTCAAAAAACATGAGGCATACTCCAAACCAAGAAAAAATGTTAATATTTATTGATACTTTAATAACATTAACCGTAAATAATTTTTGATATGTATAAATTATCCACATTTGAATCCAAAATAATCAATAACCATTATGACTCGAAGTGCCTATTTTCAATTTGAAAGTGACATTTTAGATAAAAATGTTTGTCATACATTTAAAAAAAGTACAGTATAATTGTAATGATACTTTAGGAAAATAATCCATAAATCATTTTTGATATTTATTAATCATCCAAATGTTAATTTGATACATTGTGTCAGCAATATGACTCAAAGTGAGAGATTTTATTTAAAATTGACATCTTAGTTAAAAAAATTTATGTCACACTCAAAACCAACAAAACATGATTATATTTATCTTAATACATTATGAAAATGATCTATAAATCATTTTTTATTTATAGGAATAAACCAAACATCAATATAACACATGGTATACCCAAGATTACTCAAAGTGTGTGTTTTTATTTTGAAATTTACATTTTAGATTAAAACTTTCATAACTCAATAAAAAAATTTCATAAACACTCATATTGTCTTGATAATTTAGTAAAACTATCCATAGTCAATTTTTTTATATGTAGGAATTTATAACATATCTATTTGACATATAGTGTGAAAGATGCGACTGAAAGTGCATGTTTTTATTTAAAATAGACATCTTAGTTCAAAGCACATGTTTCATACTCAAAACTGAGAGAACACACTTATATTGCCTCCATACTTTATTAAAATGATCTATAAATATTTTTTGATAGTATGTATCAATTGTATCTCAATATAACACACAATGTACCCAGTATGACTCATAATGTGTGTTTTCAGTTTAAAATTGACATTTTATTTAAAAACATCCATCACTCACTTAAAAAAATATTCATATTATTTTGATAATTTATTAAAATTACCCATAATTCATTTTTTATGTGTGAAAATTAACCAAACCACAATTTTCTACAAACTTAAACAGGTATTTCTTAAAGTGCATGTTTTGAGTTTAAAAGTGACATTTTAGTTAAAAACATGCTTCAATCACTGAAAATAGAGAAAACACACTTAGATGGTGTAATAACCAAGGTAATAACCGATAAATTTCATTAATTATATACATTAATTAATTATATTTTATATATTCATTTTCATTCTAATAATATTATGTAATTTTTTAATCAAAAATGAAATAGTTTTATTCATATTAAATTGATTTTCTTAGATTATAAGGTTTTATTTAAAACAAAAATTTCTACATTTTGGAAGTTTAATTTTAAAACAATTAACTTCATTTTTTAAATCATTATATCAAATTTATATTAGGGTTTAATTTTGGGATATTTCTTAAAAGATTGATTTTACAATGAATAGTGGAAAATAATGATTTTTGTAAAACATTCATTTATTTTCATTGAAAAGTATCATTATGGATTGTCTTTTATATTAAATTAAAATATTTCTCCTTTAATTATAAATAATATAATTAATTACATATCAATATTAATTATACCTGATTTTGGTATAAGTTCATTTTAGGTCTTAGAAATCATTTTTCTAAAATATTCTTTTCGGTGTGTTTTATGCATTTATATTAAAATTTATTAATTGAAATTATTTAAATTGAATAATGAAAAATTGATTGCATATTTTTAATTATTGGGTTCAAATTTGTTAAATACATTCCTTTTATTTTTATTTAACATTAATATTAATAGTAGTAAATATTTGTCACCGCGATAAGGGTAAATCGAATAATCAAGGTTAAAATTAATGTAAAAGGCATAAAATTTACCCTAACACTTGTATTTATTTTATTTTATAGTTTTATTACAACCATTACCATCAAATATTATAAAATGTTGTAATTTAAGGCTACTTTACTTTGATTTTTACTTTAATATAATTTCAAATAACAAATAAAAATAAAATGTCACTCTCTTTGTTTTAATATCATTAATAATTATTCATAGGGGTAAATAGTTGTTATGTTTAGTTATAAATGTTTATATTAATTATTAATTATTTTTATATCTTGGTAATTTATCCTTAATTTTTTTCATAGAATAATTAACTTACATGCTTACACAATGCTAGCATGGTGTTTGTGAAAGGACTAGAAAAATCAAGTAAAAGATTTTAAAAACTCTAAAGGTAATATTTTTTGGGTGATTTTTAGTATTCCATGACTTTTTCAGATAAATAAAACATATTAGGTATGTTTTAAAATTTTATATTCAAATTAAATTACTATCTTTAAGTCATTAAAGTCATACTATATGAATAGTTGTGAAATTTATCATAATGGTATATTATGTAAAATAATATTTTATTTAATGATTTAAAATTCATAACAGTATCATATTTAACCAATCAAATCGGATATGATTGATACTATCAACCATGTTCCACTTATGTGTCACTTTTCCATTTATAGTAACTTTCTTAACTCCTAAAGAGTAAAAAATTATGATATCATTGTAATCATCAAAAGGGTTAATATGGGTTAAAACTAATAGAAAAGTGTGGAAACGTCACCTAAACTAGTCAAAATTTTATTGAATTTATGGATTTAAATTCATAATTATGTATAAGGCTCCGGCCTTAAACATTACTTAATATTGAATTAAATGAATAATTCACATTAAGGATCTCTTCAGGTTTAGAGTTTTGGAGAATTAGATCATAACTATTACATCTCAAAAGATTACACAGTAGATACTTCTACAAAGTTTCCTTTTATTCAAAACATGAACTCTAAAAAGGTCATTTCTAGTTCCAAGTTTAAGAAAGAATGACTTTTCCATGATCCCATCCTTGACCCTATTCCACATTATGTCCTGTGAAAAACATTTCAAAAAAACTTGGGGTGAGCATAAAAAGATCAGTAAGGGATACACAAAGAAGTAAAACTGTTAGTTTTTCAAAACAATATGTAAACCATGAATACTTTACCAAAGTAATACTTTTCACCTTTATGGAGTATTAAATACTCTTCACTAAATAAAATATCATTACGTACCACTTTGTAACCTAAATATTAACATAAAACCCATATAAAGTACACATAACAGATAAAGGTAACTTGGGACATAAACATACTTAAATAGAATAACCATATGGTCGACTTCCACACATATCACTTAATGGAATAGTCATACGGCCGACTTCCATACCCAAAGCATTGGAGGTTATAACATAACCACCCATCCTGGTATTCATGGCACCACCCGTCATATGGTTTACCACGTAACCACCCGTCAAATGTCCAAGTACCATTATAAAATCATAAGATATAAAACAAAAAGAATGAAAAGAAAACATTTCCACATTTCCAACAAAATATATCACTTAAATATATTGACATACAAAATACATTATAAAAACCATTTTCAATACCAAAATACATAAAAAAGTATATGGTATTTATTTCATTTTAAAAAACATCACGGCTTGTTGAGGAAGCTAAAGACCAAATAATACTCGCGGCGACGGAAAAAGTCGTTGTCACCACGTATGTTAAAAGAAACATTCCTTTTTTTTTGTTTTGTAAAACACTTCGTATAAAAATATTCCTTTTGTATAAAATTAAAATTCAAATGGGTTTATACACCGTATAAAAGAAAGCCTTGTATTAGAACAAAATATGCCTTAATGAAAGGAGATTGAGACGAAGTCCCTTACCTCGTGTCTGACGTGACTCGATTGATCTTTAATCTCCTAAATAATAAACTAAAATTAATTTATACATGCTTAAGAACCTTTTTCAAATTTATTATTCCTTTTATATAACTTATTTCCATGTTATAAACGTTATGTAATCATTTAATTTAAAAAAGTTCGTTTTGTTGATATTTGGTACTTAAGTCAAAAATGGACTTCTTACAATTACATGTTGTTTATGTGGTCAAAGGATCATTATATCCAGAATGATATTAATGATTTGGATATTATATATATCATATATATCCAGCATATACATGTATTTATAATAGTATATAACATTTAGAGGTAATAAATGAAATGCACCGTTCGTGGAGACGGTAAGCCATACGTACGCATGTACGCTACTTTCATTTATATTTCGTATTTAATGGAGTGAAATCATAATGACATAAGGGTATATTATAATTCCAGTATAACAACATATATAATAACATTAAATCCATCCTTTATACATCCCACATATGGCATTAACGAATCAAATCACTTTGAGGGGGTGGTAGTCCGCACTTCCTAAAATGAAATTATCGTGTTTACCCATAGTGGAAACCATAAAGTTATGCCACAAATGAAAAATACAGAAGCATAAGGAAAACATAAACATAATATATATCATATATAAATATAGTGACATCTTAATGTCCACCATGAATTGTGTAAAAATAAGATTGAACAATCATCATTTCGTGAGGCAGAAAATCGCCAACCACGAAAACAGTATGTTCTTTAACCATTAGACGAAGGTGTGTGTATGTGTAGCTCTAATAATTCTCATAAAAACATACTATTATATTGATACTAGTGTTGTTACAAAATAAAGTAATAAAAAGAGTTTAAGGGGTTGGAGAAGAAAAATAAAACATAAGAACACAAGAGAAGACATTGCCTTTAACTCGGGTAACTCTTTTTGATTTGAGCTCAAAGGCTTCCATGGAAAGACTTATACCCAAAGGGAGGCTTCTAGGAGTAAGATAGGTATATGGAGAGACAAAATGGGCAGTTTTTGGCCGAGCCAAAGGCTTCAGAGGTGTGGGTAAGGTGGTAGAGGTGGGGCCTTTTATAAGAGGAGAGGAGGGGCACTCTTGGAAAGTTATAAAAGGTTACTTTATTATAAAATGATTTTCGGATTTTAAAGGTCCCAAAATTATATATTTCTAGGATAAGGTGATAATATTTCGAAATCCACCCATCCAATAGGTTTTTGACAAGTGTAGGTTATATATTTTACATTATCTTTTCATTTTATTTAAATCGTTAAATAATGAGATAATCGCTGCATCATCATGGTGTCATAAATAATATAATTTATTTAATGTCTAAAAATTATAAAAAAAATATCATGATGTAGGAAAGCTTTTTATATTTCTAATTAATATTTATAGTCAAAGATATGACTTGTATAACCCCATTTAAAATTTTTTTTAGTAAAACAACACATGTTTGTGACATTTTAATTTTAACATTAAATAAAAAGTTATTAATGTCATTTTCCTACCAAAGTGGCTCCATGGGGTCCCCAAGTTGACCCATGGATTGTCTTGGTTGGCCATGACTCATCCAATAAGGTTAGGACATGTGTCACGATCATTTCATATTATTAAAACATTATTTTTACCTTAAATTACATTAATTACCTCTAATCGCGATTAAAAACTTAAAAGTTACTATTCACCAAAAAATTATTTTAATCCCATTGAACCAAATTTTACTTCCTAATGAAAACCATGAATGTCGGATTTTTTAAATTTTAAACATAGAGGTGGTAAAATTTCATTTAAATGAAAAATCAGTTTTTTTAAGTACCACTTAGTGGTTTCACTATTCATCAAAAATTGATGTTTTTCAGAAAAATACCAGAACTTCACCCTAAGCTATATTTGATATTCCAAAATCAAAAATGATGTCTATTTTACAAAATTCAAATCATATAAGTTAAATTAATTAATTTAATAATTAATTCCCACTGTCAGAACAAATAGCGTGTTTTAATGAAACAATATATATCAAAAGATTGACATTAGTTTAAGTCCAATTTCAAAGTGAAATTAATTCCAATGACCACTATTGGATTGAATGGTAAAAATATATTCTAATTTAACTTTAGAATCAATTAAAAATATAATCTAATCATTTAAATAAATTATATTAAAAAGTGGTTTTGAATTAAAATACAACATTTTTCACTATTCATTAAAAAATGAACTTTATCGGAAAAATACCAAAAATTTACACAAAGTAAATTTTGATGTCCCGATTATAAAGAAGAATTTTATTTGGTCCAATATAATGTATAAGAGTGACCAAAACTATTTTTAATGACGGTTCACCATCAAAAGGTGATAAGTGGACCTTTAGTGAATATTAGAGTATATATGCCCAAAATTGAATTATTTTTGTATTTTAAGACTTTATCCTTTATTGGATAAATGTAAAAACATTTAAAAAACATATATAATCATATTTTAGTTATTTATATTCATTCCCGCCAATACAACGGCTACGTGTTAACTACCATTTAAAATAATATTATTTTATTACTAGTGTGCAACGTAAGATTTCAAAGAATCTCTTTGTTGCGTATCAGGTACGCTATCGAACATAGAAACCCCTTTAAAGTAAAATTAATATTTAATTCACAAATATTAATAAATATGAAAATGTTTTATTCTTTATTTACCTAGGATTTTGCATCCTTCCCCCCTTTTGGGAATTGTTTCCTCACAATTTTATTCACTTATCAAAATAAGTGGGGGTATTTATCCCTCATAGCATTTTCAGATTCCCACGTTGCCTCTTCAACCATATGGTTTTTCCGCAAAACCTTTACCTGGTGAATTACCTTATTTCACAACACTTTCTCTCTTCGGTCAAGAACTTGGACTGGTTGTTCTTCATAAGAGAGATTCTCTTCCAACCAAACTACCTCCGGGCTCAAAACATGAGATAGATCTGGCATATAATTTCTCAACATCGAAACATGAAAAAAAAATTATGTACCTGAGATAAACTCGGAGGTAAAGCCACTCGGTAAGCAACTGATCCAACTCTCTCCAGAATTTCATATGGTCCAATGTACCTTGGACTCAACTTTCCTTTCTTACCAAATCGCATCACACTTTTCCATAGTGAAACTTTGAGAAAAACATGATCACCTACCTCGAAAGATAGATCCTTCCTCCTGTTGTCTGCATAAATTTTCTGTCTGCTCTGAGCTGTTCTAATGTGTTTCTGAATCAACTGAAATTTTTCTGCCATCTTTTCTACCAATTCGGGTCCCATCAGCTTCCTTTCACCCACTTCATCCCAAAAAACTGGACTTTGACACCGTTTACCATATAATGCCTCAAACGGAGCCATCTGTATACTGGAATGAGAACTGTTATTATATAAAAATTCAACCAAAGAAATATACTGGTCCCAACATCCCTAATAATCCATCGAAAAAGTACATAGCATATCCTCCAAATTCTGAATTGTTTGTTCTGACTGCCCATCTGATTGAGGATGAAAAGTTGTACTAAAATTTAATTCAGTACCCAACGACTTCTGAAAGCCTTTCCAAAAGTTAGAAGTAAACCTAGGATCACGATCAGATATAATGGATAGGGGAAATCCATGCAACCTGACTATCTCAGTAAGATACAATCGAGAAATTTGATCTAGAGAGAAATTATCTCGAATAGGAATGAAATGATTAGATTTAGTCAATCAATCAACAATAACCCAGATTGCATTATTACCTCAAGATGTCTTCATTAATCCCACAACAAAGTCCATGGATATATTTTCCCATTTCAACTCTGGCACTAGTAAAGGTTGAAGCATCCCTTTCTGTATCTGCCACTCTGCTTTAACCTTCTAACAAGTCAAACACTTCACAGTAAAATCAGCAATATCTCTTTTCATTCCATCCCACCAGTAATACTCCCACAGATCTCTTTACATCTTAGTACTTCCAGGATGAACTGAAAACGGGGAACTATGAGCATCACATAAAAACTCATTCTTCAACTATGAATCACCAGGCACACATAATCTCTTCTAAAACCTCAAAACACAATCATTATCAATATTAAATTTAGGAAAATTACCCTTCTGAACCAGATCTACCTTTTTCTGCAACCCACTGTCTTTCTTCTACGCTTGCTTAATTCTGTTTGATAGAGATGATCTCACTGATACCTAAAACAAAACAGAAGAACTTCATGCACTAACAACTTCTATGCCAAATTTCATCAAATAAAAAACCAAAGGATCTCGTTCCAAATGTAGCATGGTTAATGAAGCATTACTTTTTCGACTCAAAGCATCTGCCTCTTTATTTGCTTTTCTCGGATGGTAATGAATTGTACAATCATAATCCTTGATTAATTATAGCCATCTACTATGTCTCATGTTCAATTATTTTTGAGTGAATATATACTTTAAACTTTTGTGATCAGTATATATTTCACACTTTACTCCATGAAAATGATTCCTCCAAATTTTTAGATCAAAAACAACAATAGCTAATTCTAAGTCATGTGTAGGGTAATTTACCTCATGAGTTTTCAACTGACGTGAAGCATATGCAATTACCTGATCATTCTGTATAAGGACATAGCCAAGTCCCTTCAACGAAGCATCACTGTATATAAAAAACTCACCATTCTTGGAAGGAAGTTCAAAAACTGGAGTATTCACCAATCTTCTTCTCAACTCCTGAAAACAATCATCACATTCTTTTGTCCAGATAAACTTAACACCCTTCCCAGTTAGCTTAGTCATTGGACTAGATAACCGTGAAAAATATTAAACAAACCTTCGGTAGTAACCTGCCAAACCAAGAAAACTACGGATCTCGGTTACATTTGTGGGTCTTGTCTATTCTTCAACAACTTTTGTTTTAGCAGGATCAATAGTTATGCCATTTTTTGAAACAATGTGACCAAGGAAAGAAATTTGTTGTAACCAAAACTCACACTTTCTGAATTTTCCATACAGTTTATTTTTTTAAGGTTTGCAAGATAACCCTTAAATGAATTTCATTCTCCTTTTTACTTTTAGAAAACACCAAAATATCATCAATAAAGACAACCAACATTTTTAACCTAAGTCAATTGATCTATCACTACAACAAACTGTTTAGTTCTTGATTCTGACCATCTCAGGATACTGATTTGAAAGGTCATTTCCCTCTGTATGCCTTCCCAGAAAATCTGTTCTGTTTCCCCTATGAAAAACCATTCTTGACATAGAAATATCTTAGTAGAATCAACATGGTAATCTTAAAATGTTGTATCATTTAAATCATACCATAAATTAATTTATAATTTAACAATTTTCTAACTCCTAAAGTTGTCTAAACCGACCTATGATACAAACTATAAGTCCCCGGCCTTAAATATTATTTAATATTGAATTAAATGAATAATTACCATTGAGGATCTTTTCAGTTTTAGAGTTTTAGAGAATTAGATCATAACTATTACATCTCAAAATATTATATAGTAGACACTTCTACAAAGTTTCCTTTTTATCAAAACATGAACTCTAAAAAGGTCATTTCAAGTTCCAAGTTTAAGAAAGCATGACTTTTCCTTGATCCCATCCTTGACCCTATTCCACATTATGTCCTGTGAAAAATATTTCAAGAAAAACTTGGGGTGAGCATAAAAAGCTCAGTAAGGGATACACAAAGAAAGAAAACTGTTAGTTTTTCAAAACAATAAGTAAACCATGAATACTTTAACAAATTAATAATTTTCACCTTTATGGAGTAGTAAAAACCCTTCATAGAATAAAAGATCATTACTTACCCTTTTATAAACAAAATATTACCATAAAACCCATATAAAGTACACATAACATATAAAGGTAACTTGGGACATAAACATACTTAAATGGAATAACCATACGGTCGACTTCCACACATATCACTTAATGGAATAGCCATACGGCCAACTTCCATACCCAATGCATTGGAGGTTATAACGTAACCACATGTCCTGGTATTCACGACACCACCCGTCGTATGGTTTATCATGTAACCACCATTCAAATGTCCAAGTACCATTATAAAATCATAAGACATAAAACAAAAATAATGGAAAGAAAACATTTCCACATTTCAAACACAATATATCACTTAAATATATTTACATAACAAATCCATTATAAAAACCATTTTTAATACCAAAATTCATAAAAGATTATATGGTATTTATTTCATTTTAAAAACATCATGGCTTGTTGAGGAAGCCAAAGACCAAATAATACTCGCGGCGGCGGAAAAAGTCGTTGTCACCACGTACGTTAAAAGAAACATTCCTTTTTGTCGTTTTGTAAAACGCTTCATAGAAAAATATTCTTTTTGTATAAAATTAAATTTCAAAGGGTTTTATACACCGTATAAAAGAAAACCTTGTATTAGAACAAAATACGCCTCAATGAAAGGAGATTGGGACGAAGTCTCTTACCTCGTGTCCGACGTGACTCGATTGCTCTTTAATCTCATTAATAATAAACAAAAGTTAATTTATACTTGCTTAAGAAACTTTTTAAAGTTTATTATTCCTTTTATATAAGATATTTCCATGTTATAAACGTTATGTAATCATTTAATTTAAAAAAGTTTGTTTTGTCGATATTTGGAACTTAAGTCAAACATGGACTTCTTATAATTACATGTTGTTTATGTGGTAAAAGGTTCATTATATCCAGAATGATATTCATGATTTGGATATCATATATATAATATATATACATCATATACATGTATTTATAATAGTACATAACATTTAGAGGTAAGAAATGAAATGCACCGTTCATGGAGACGGTAAGTCGTACGTACGCATGAACGCTACTTTCATTTCTATTTCGTATTTAATGGAGTGAAATAATAATTATATAAGGTTATATTATACTTCCAGTATAAAATAATATATAATAACACTAACTCCATCTTTTATATGTCCCACATATGGCATTAACGAATCAAATCACTTTGAGGGGGTGGTAGTCCACACTTCCTAAAATGAAATTATCGTATTTACCCACAATGGAAACCATAAAGGTATGCCACAAACTAAAAATAAAAAAGCATAAGGAAAACATAAACATAATATATATCATATAAAAATAGAGTGACATCTTAATGGCCACCATGAAAGGTGTTAAAAGAATATTGAACAATCATCGTTTTGTGAGGCATAAAATCGCCAACCATAGAAACAGTATATTCATTAACCATTAGATGAAGGTGTGTATAGGTGTAGCTCTAATCCTTATCATAATAACATCATAGTATATTTAAGATACTTTTTTTTGTTACAAAAGGAAGGAATAAAAAGAGTTTAGAGGGTTGGAGAAGAAAAATAAAACATAAGAACACAAGAGAAGACACTACCTTTAAATCGGGTAACTCTTTTTGATTTGAGCTCAAAGGCTTCCTTGGAAAGACTTCTTCCAAAAGGGAGGCTTCTAGGAGTAAGATATGCAGGTTTTGGCTGATCCAAAGGCTTGAGAGGTGTGGGTAAGGTGGTAAAGGTGGGGGCCTTTTATAAGAGGAGAGAAGGGGCACTCTTGGAAAGTTATAAAAGGTTACTTTATTATAAAATTATTTTCGGATTTTAAAGGTCCAAAAATTATATATTTCTAGGATAAGGTGATAATATTTCAAAATCCACCCATCCAATAGGTTTTTGACAAGTTTAGGTCTTATATTTTACATTATCTTTTCATTTTATTTAAATCGTTAAATAATGAGGTAATCGCTGCATCATCATGGTGTCATAAATTATTTAATTTATTTAATTTATAAAAATTATAAAAAAATATCATGATGTAGGAAATATTTTTAGATTTATAATGAATATTTATAGTCAAAAATATTACTTGTATAACCCCAATTAAAAATTGTTTTAGTAAAACAACACATGTTTGTGACTTTTTAATTTTAACATTAAATAAAAAGTTATTAATGTCATTTTCCTGCCAAAGTGGCTCCATGGGGTCCCCAAGTTGACCCTTGAATTGTCTTGGTCAGACATGACTCATCCAATAAGGGTAGTACATGTTTCAAGTTCATTTCATTTTATTAAAACATTATTTTTACCTTAAATTACACTAATTACCTCTAATCGTGATTAAAAACTTAAAAGTTACTATTCACCAAAAAATTATTTTAATCCCATTGAACCACATTTTACTTCCTAATGACAACCATTAATGTTGGATTTTTGAAATTCAAAACACAGAGGTGGTAAAATTTCATTTAAACGAAAAATCAGTTTTTTTAAGTACCACTTAGTGGTTTAACAATTCATCAAAAATTGAAGTTTTTCAGAAAAAATCCAAAACATCACCATAAGATATATTTGATATTCTGAAATCAAAAAATGATGTCTATTTTACAAAATTCAAAACATATAAGTTACATTAATTAATTTAATAATTAATTCCTGATGTCAGAACAAATAGCGTGTTTTTATGAAACAATATATATCAAAAGATTGACACTAATTTAAGTCCAATTTCAAAGTGAAATTAATTCCAATGACCACTATTGGATTGAATGGTAAATATATATTCTAATTTAACTTTAGAACCAATTCAAAAGATAATCTAATCATGTAAATAAATTATATTAAAAAGAGTTTTTGAATTAAAATACAACATGTTTCACTATTCATTAAAAAATGAACTTTATCGGAAAAATACCAAAAATTTACACAAAGTAAATTTGATGTCCCGATTCTAAAAAAGAATTTTATTTGGTCCAATAGAATGTATAAGAGTGACCAAAACTATATTTAATGACGGTTCTCCATCAAAAGGCGATAAGTGGACCTTTAGTGAATATTAGAGTATATATGCCTAAAATTGAATTCTTTTCGTATTTTAAGCCTTTATCCTTTATTGGATAAATGTAAAAACATTTAACAAACATATATAATCATATTTTAGTTATTTCTATTCATTCACACCAATACAACGGATAAGTGTTAACTACCATTTAAAATAATATTATTTTATTACTAGTGTGCAACGTAAGATTTCAAAGAATCTATTTGTTGCATATCGAGTACGCTATCGAACATAGCAACCCCTTTAAAGTAAAATTAATATTTAATTCACAAATATTAATAAATATGAAATTGTTTTATTCTTTATTTACCTAGGATGTAACAATATGTTATATTATAAATATATCAATTTTTTCCCACTTTCCATTTATAATTAATTTATATTAATTTAATTCTTTATGTAATTCCAAGAGTCCCTTAGTAGTAACTTATAAAAGGGCATATCTTCTCCTCACTTCCTCAAACATTTTGAGCACTCTATTTTTTCCAAAACCCATCCAAGTTTCTCCCCAAAATACCTTATCATATTCTATAGGTTCTGATCATACAAAAATATAAATCCTATAAGGATTAAGGTGTAAACTAAAGAGGTTATTTGAGGATATGGTATAAGTATTAACAAGCCTATTTTATGTTTATTTCTTTTTCTATCTATTTAAAATATTATTAAAACATAAAGAAATAAAAAATAAATATATTACATATTCTTAAATTAAATTATGATTATGTTACAAACCTTTTTCATCTACTTTTTCATCCTATGGGAAATGAAAACATTTCTCGTGTATACATGCGGATTACCACCTCTACAAAGAAATGTGTTGCGTTTTTCATCACCTCCTCACAAGGATTGTTATTATGATAGATTTAATTAATATATATTATGTTCATGACATAATTTTTATTCTATAAATATATGATATCATATATTTTCTTATCTTATCATCCATTGAAAAATGACAACGTCGTTCGTGCATATGTGTGGACTATAACCTCCACAAAGGAATGTGACTTTTTTTTCATGTACATCTTTAATGGACTCTTATAAAATTTTATTTAATGTATAAAAAATATTATCCTTAAATTATTATCATTATTAAGGTTATTTAACAGTCACCCCTTTGACCAAAGTCATCTTACCGAAGCTATTTTTGGATTATGAATTGAACGTCCTCAAAACATCTGACGTAAACTTAACAGATTGTGTAAATAAATAAAAAATAGTCATAAATTACTTAAAAGGTATAATTATAATTTAATTAACCATTAAAAATTTATTATTAATTTAAATAACTAATATAATTTAAATGTTCAGGATTTAATGAATGTATGATGTTAGATGGTATTTAAGGTAAGAGGTTTTTCATTAAAACATAATTTTAAAGTATTACTTTAAAATATTTTTATTCTTTGTATATGTTGTTTTAAATGTTTCAAGAATATTATTATTTATCCATAAATGGATGTTAAATATATTTTTCAAATACCTTTAACTATGTTTATATATTTTAAAAGGGAATCTTCTAGTTGTTTTTTGAATGAGATATTTTTACATAAGCTGTGAAAAGAATCATTGTTTTAACTTTTTTGGCATGAATGAAATTTCCAAACATCATAAATTTTGATTTATTTTGAGCATCCTTTAAAATTTTCTAGGGTTATTTTCAAATTTAATCATTTCTATATTTTTTAATTTTTCATCTTGAAGAGTTTTCAAAAGAAAGTGGTATTTGTCCCTATTTTATGTGAAAATGGAAAGTGATTTATTTATGGGTTAAAAATATTTTCCAATGTATTGATAATTAAAAGATTAAATTTTTATACCCTGATATTTTTATGAAATATTTTTATTAAAAAAAATATTTATTCAATATTTTTCATTACATGTAAAATCGATTTTGAACAAAATGTGATATACTATTAAAATATATTTATTTAAAATGATAGTTATCGTCTAGATGTTGGATTGGAGGGTATGAATATTACTAACTAAATTATGAAACATTTATGGTTATATATTTATAACATTAATTCAGTTTTTAGGAGTTGATTATAAATGAAAATAAAAATCATTTGAAGGGAAATTTTCTTTGAAAAATAGCTTTTATACGTGTAATGTATTTTTATCTTCATGAATTAAATTAATCCCTATTGTAGAATTAATTTAATATAATTTATATATTATTTACTTTATAAAAACTTATAAACAATCAAAAAATATTTTTATTGACATGAGATAAGAATAAATACAATTTTGTGATTAAAATATATTTTAAGTAGTTTTTATCACATTTTGTGGACTTAATTTAATATTAATATATGTCATTCATAAAAATTAAATTATATGAAATTAATTAAATATTTATAACAATAAGTTTCAAATTTGGTAAATATTTCCCTTTTATTTCCCATTAATATGAATAGTAATCGTGGTAAAATTTATCACCTTGATAAGGGGTAAATCAGGTTAATCTGGATTGAAACATAAGTGATAAGGCTCTAATTATTCATAAAAATACTTTATAGATGAAAATAATTCGATCCTTAACACATTAGTCTCAAATTTTAGTTAATTAATAAAAACATTTCCATGAAAAATACTTATATATTATTTAAATAAAAGATAGTTACAAAATATCAGTCTCTCTGTTTTTAATTTTCTTTTATGTGACCACATTGGAACACAGTAAGTTATGAATGAATATATGTGTTTAGTTTTAGCTTAATAAAATTATTTTCATTACATAAATTTGTTTTTAACTTTCCTTAATTATATAATGACCTTAATGTTTTATGCAACTCCTATGAATTATGTCTATTTAATAAAAAATATAATAAATAATTTTTAAAATATTAAAAGTCATATAATTTGAATTATTTAATTTCACCCATGAATTTTATAGATCTATATAAAATATTATAGATGTATGAAATCATTAGATTCAAATTCACTCATTGTATTGATGTATTTAAAGTTAAATTAATTGAATAGTGTCAAAATTGATAATAAAGATGTTTTCTCAAATTAATATTTTATTGAATTATTTAAAAATCATAAAAATATTTAAATAATAAAATCTGGATATTATATTATTTAAAATTTCCTAAATTGTCTATTTATGGTCTAATTTTCACCTTATAAGTAAAATGTAAAACTCTTTAATATTGAAAAATATGTTACCGTAATTAAAATTAAAATTTGTTAACTATGGGTTAATTAAAATGATAATGGTTAAAATTACACTAAAATAAGTATTAATATTATTGGTTTATGTAATTACAAACCTATATTATCTTATATTATAATCCATATCCATTTGGAAGAATATTTCTTGAGAATGAATTTATTATAATTTAATCTTTTGAGAAATTCCAGAAGTGCCCCTCACCTCAATTATAAAAAGGCACCTCCTACCTTATGTCTCTACACCACTTTAATCTATATACATCAAAAAAACTATTCCAATTTCCCATATAAATATCCCTATCTTCATTCTATAGATTCTTTTCTTCCCAAAAAACCAACTCTAGAGCCTTCTAGAGATTTGAAGGAGTCGTTTCAAATAAGAGGTAATCGCCTTACCCGATCGCTTTTTTTACTATTATTTAATGGCTCTAAATATAAGTTTTTTATGATAAAATAATAACTTAATTATCATAGATATTATAAATTTTTATTATGATTATTAAAACATCATTATACACCCTCTTTCCCATTAAACGAGAAGTGAAAATATCACTCGTGTGTACGCATTGTTTACCGTCTCCACATAATGATACAATTAAAATTTTATAACTATATTTTATGGATTGGTATTCTGATTGGTTTAATTTTTAGATATGATAATTATTAAATAATTATAATTCATTAATTTTAATATAGAATCTTCATTATTATCATTCAATCCTTTGGTAAACTATAATGTTGTTTGTGCGTACGTGTGGATTACCACCTCCACAAAGCGATGTGATTTTTTTATCATTTATATTTTACTTGGATGGTAAATTGGATGAATGTTATGAATATATATGGTATATATAACATAAAAATAATTCTTTAAATGTGAATTATTATTTTCATTTCATTCATTCCATTCGTTGAAAAATTAAAACAACATTCATGTGTATGTATGGTTTATTGTCTCCTTGAACAATGTGATATATTTTTCTATATATTGTTTTTATGAATGATTCTAAATATATGAATATATATTATTTTTAAACCATGATTAAAATTATATTAATTATGGAACCATGATCAAATTATAAGGACTAAGACTGCCAAATCAAACTTTTATTAGAAAATGAAGCAGTTGTCACCGAGAACAATATTTTTAATCAAAAATTTGTAATAAATGGGGAATAAGATGTCATAAATAAATCATAAATGGTATTATATATATGAATATTTCTATTTAAAACATTTAAAATAAATCTATATTTATTATATAGGATGTTTGAATGTGAAAGAGGAAATGAAAGACTTGAGGTAAGGGATTTTCATCTCACTTTTATTTCAGTGGGACACATTCCACATTCACCACTTGTTTATTTTTTATGGTGTATATATTTCCCCTGAATGTATTTTATGATTACTATTTGTAAAATTATGTTATATACATACCCATCAATGGTTCTTTCTTTCAAGGGGATTATGTTTCAAAAGTTACCAAATTGGTAAGGGTTTTATTCCACAATCTCATCAATATTCGCAATTGTTTATGATTTAGTCTCCACTAGGGAATATTTCTCTTTAGTATCCATTTTTTATAAAAATATTTTAAATATTATCCTTTTATTTTTTAAAGTCGTTTTTACCCATTTTTTACTTTATATAAAAAAAATTTAAATATTTATTCTTGTTGTTTTCTGAATGATGTGCATTTTAACATTTTTACAATGGTGTGAAAGGAATTTTTTTAAATTATATGGAGAGAAATTATTTTCAAAATGTAATTAATAATAATTTATTTTAAGCTTCCTTTACAAGTTAAAAATGTTATTTTAAAAGGAAATATTTTCCTTTCATAATTGCATAGTTTTTTAAAATAAAGGATTTCAAAAAAGGAAAGGAAATCCTCTAAGAGAAATGTTTCTAGTGATCTTTCAGATTAATTTTCTATCGATGATGAAATAATTTTATATTACTTAAGATTTACTAGGAATATGATCCAATTAAACCATATTTATTCTTCCTATGTATGGTTTATGAATATAATGACATAATGCTTATGAAACCCATTTCTTTTCAATGTTTTTTGATGCGGTGAATTATTTATGAAACCCATTTCTTTTAATGGGTTATATTATTATTAATGTTTTATGATCTTGTGTCACATATATATATTATTTTCATTATTTGATGGGTGTAACCATTGTATCCCTCCAATAAATTGGGTAATGATTAATTTTCTATGATCTAAAATTATATATGAGAGGTAATCCCAAGCCCCAAAGAGGGTACACAGGAGGTTATCCAAAGCCCAAAGTAGGTACACAAGTGGTTAGCTCAAAAATAATATGTTATGAATATATCGGTGGGTATCCTTGACATAAGGTTTTATATGATTATGTGTATGCCACAATCTATGTGTTATGCCAATGTTATGATCTCATAGATCATGTTCTTTGATTCTTTTTTTATATATGCCTTATGAACTGCCATGGTTTATGTCATGAATCAATTTTATGATATATGATACACTTTTTATGGTTTTGAAATGTTAACCTCATACCAGTATGCTCATGTTTTTTTAAGTGATTATTGATATCTCCCTCTTTTACCCTTATTGAGCATTTGAGCTTACCCTTTATTATGTTTTCTTCCCCAAGTTATGAATAAAGTTTTTATGTTAGATTAGTCTAATAAGGGTGTTAGATATAAAGAACTTAGTGGGATAAGATGTAATTCACCAATGAACCATTTATTTATGTGTCCAAGTTTCTAAAGTCACCAGACCTAAATGATTCTGGCATGGATCATTATGTTATATAATGAATATTATTCTATTAATGTGTAATATCTATGTATAAAAACTCTGAGATATTATAGTTGTTTTTATATAAAGATTTCGTTAAAATTTGGAAACTAGGATGACAAAAATTTAGTAATAACCTTAGGCATATGTCTAAGTATATGATAAAATCCTAATGTTTGGGTAATAATCATGAATGACCTATTATAAAACTACGGTTTCATAGAAGATTTGTCGCAATTTAGACATTATATAAATAATTTTTCATTATTATGTGTTTTCCCATTATGTTATTATCACTCACACTATTATTTTTAGTTTCTAGTCAATTGTTGGAACTCAAAGGAATTTTGTTAATGCTGAATGTTATGGAAAATGAAATGATTTTCCACCAGTGTAAAAAAATATTATGGGATATGAAATATAAAATATCATTGTAATGATTATGAAAATTTCTCAAGTTATAAATCACACTAATCTTTCAAATGATAAAAGGAGGTAAAAATATTATGTTTCATCCTTTGTGAGGAAATTTTCACCTTCTTTCAGTGGTTATGATAATCCACTAGTTTCATAGTAATGGAATAGTACCACTAAATACATATTTTCTATTATTTAGTGTTTAGATCTAGAAAAAATTATTTTGTTTGTTTATCATTTGGAATGAGAAAAAGTTTAATGGTAGACTCTTATAAAGAGCATAAAGTAATAGGATTAAATTGAATCCATGGAGTGGGATGAGTTTATAAACATATTTCTCAATAAGTATTTTTCCCACATTCATTGTATGAAAATGGAGAAGGAATTCCTTGATCTACAATGGAAGGATGGGGAATATGTTGGTACCTAAATGGAAACTTTTACAAGACTTATGAGGTACTCTTTAGGTATTATCATACAACCTAGATGTAATATAGATTGGTTATTTAGTGGCTTAAAACCAAGCCTCCAAAGGGTTTTATCCATAAGGTATTTCAATAGTTATGAATAAATAATGTGACGTACTATCATGTTGGAAATGGAGATTAGATTTATTCCGTGGCACCCCAAACACTTCATGGTATGTTTCTCTTAAATACATTCTAGATATAACCTATATTTCATGAATCACTGAGCCTATATGGAACAAAACAAGGTTACATATATGAGATATCCATAACCTAGCCCTTAAACTTAAATTTGTCACCTCTGTGATTTGAATTTTAAAAATCTGATATACACGGTTGTGTTCAAGATGATATTTAGAGTCTGATAGAATTAACTTAATTTTCAGTGAATAGTAACCTACCTTTATGAATAGTAACCTAAACATATGAATAGTAACTTAAACTTATGAATATTAATATGACTCTTATATAATGGTATCCATTCCCTTTAAGGTATAAATGAATTTAGGCACCTTAAAAATGAAGATGAATATTTTAAGTGTTTATATTTTTTGATTAAATTATTATTTTAATTAAATATTTAATTAATCATATTTAGAAAATTATTTTTAAAAAATGGACTCCATTTTTGTATTCTACAAGTCAAAAAATGGTTTGGATGAGTTTTTGGGATTTTTCTGAAATACTTAAATTTTTTATGAATAGTAAAATGCGATAATTTACAATAAATTCTAAATAAGGAATTTATTGACTCATTGATGATGATCTGATGATGTAAGCCCATTTGGTTCAAAGTCACATGTATATATTACTTTTATTTTTCATGGAATACTCACAATTGGTTTTCTTGAGAGGAAATAATAAATTAATGATTATAATATTAAGAAAACTCCTCTCCCCTCCACTATATAAACCACCCCTCAGCCCCCTCTTCCTCCCACACCACGTATGCACCAAACCTAGCCAAAATTCTACCAAATACTCTCCCCAAGACCTCTCCCCACGTCCAAGACTAGATGGTCCCACAAAATGACCAAAAACAAAGGCCTTAAAAAGATTCTCAAGGAGGAGTACTCAAGAGGTGAACCTTCCTTCTCTTTTCTTTCAATTTCTTTTACAAAGTTCCATTCTTTTGTCCTCCCTTTTCACCTACCCTCATCCAAATTCCATGATAATTACATTACCTTACATGTACTATATTTTCATTGTGCTAATAGAATATTTCATCATAATATCTCTTTTTCCCCTCCTTTTATACAATAAATGCAAACACCATCCGAGATGTGTAAATTTATCACACTCAAGGAAGATAGGTTTTCAATTTGAATTACTATCATAAATACGGGTCATGAAACCTTTTAAATGGTTGAAAAATGTCATAATATATGTATTTTATCTTGAATAATGTTATGTAATCTTTACACATTCATAATATGGAATAATAATACAAAACAAGTTTATTGTGCACAAAACCGCCAAGCCAAATCCATGCGTTTATTTTAAGTCATCAAATGAGTCATCCACATGGTATATAACCAGAATCATTATAAGATATATTATATCTATTTTATGCCACTAATAATTTATATTAAAAATTCTGGATGTTTAACCACATTTCAAACAAACATCCATTCAAGAATACAAGTAAATTGATCATGAAAACCAAATAAGAAAATGCTACCAAAACAACAAAATTTAATCTTTGAAACCATCGAAAAGGATAGTAATGAACCTAATAATGTCATAAAATATCAATTATATGTTGATGAGTTTCTGTAATTATTAATTAATGAATCTAAACTTGATTTTTCAGGTTGTTAAGAACAATCAAGAACACCTTCGAGTATAAGGTAAGGGATATCTTAACTCAATTTCCATTTATTGAATTACACATCTATGTCATTGGTTTTGTATTTACAATAATATGTGTGAATGACCTATTAGTTTTTTATAATGTATATCCAGTTATATCTTGTGGATTTTTATTTTTCAAATATAAATATTTCATTGATTTATCATCACTCTAGTGACACAATATTTGTAAGGGTTCCTCTCTCTCACTTTTGTTAAAGAATCTTCCCTATGTTGTGCCTTTTTATTTTTAATTTCTAATGATGGGGTATGCTTTCTCACCCCTCCCATATTTAGCTTGTGAAATATAGATAATGTAATACCCATTTACATCTCATTAATCCCTTGCAATAACACTCGTTACCATGCTGAAATGTTTTTAAGGGGTTTTCCCATCTCACTTTAAATTCTATGGGATTTCCACTCTTCACCTATTATTTATTATATGTGGTATAGGTGTACTACCATTTGATATATTTTATCACGATCCTTTTGATATTCATGGTATGATGTGATTCATTTGGTGGTTTTTATCTTTTTTTCATATGACTCAACTGATTACAATGTGGCAACGAGCTTTGTCTTAATTTTCACTTTGTTGTGACTTGCTTAGTATTGTGCACCTACTCTTTCTTATGTGGTGTACCTAATTCCCATTTGAAATAAATTTTCAATTGAAATTATATTCCATTTAATTTTCCATATTTTCATAACATTTATATGATTATTTTCTAAGTCGTATACCACTTTACATAGGGTATTTATTTGGAATGTTGTTTTGAATATGGAAATATTAATGAATCTATATCCTATATTCTATATGGATAAAGTAAATTCATATTGCTTTTATGTTGAATATATGTATAAAGAATGATTTGGATATAGAGGTGGGTGGGTCCCATTACTGTAAAACCCCAAGCTTCCACGGTATGTTTCCCTTTGAATAATGTAATGGAGTGCATTGTACGCAACATCGAGATTCTAACACACCACAACCAATCAAACTAGCCGTTATGAATAGTAATGCCTAATTTTTGAAATTTTATAAATTTGATCTTTCAAAATGGACTTCAGTTTTGGATTCGTAATATCGAAATTAGCTTAGGGTGAAATTTTGGTACTTTTCGGATAACTTTCATATTTTGATGAATAGTGAAAATTAATAAATTTTAATTAAAAACAACTTTTTTAATTGAAATAATTAATAGTGATAAATTATTAATTTGAGTTGTTTTAAAGTATATTTAGAATATATTTTTACCATTTAATACAATTTTGGTCATTGGATGAGATTTCACATTTAAACCACACATAAACAAGTGTCAATCTTTTGATAGTTATTATCTCTTAAAATATGCTATTTGTTTTGATGACGGGAATTAATTTTTAAATTAATTAATGCAACTAATATGTTTTGAATTTGGTAAAATAGAAATCATTTTTTAATTCATAATATCAAATATATCTTAGGCCTAATTTTTGGTATTTTTCTGGAAACTTTCATTTTTTGATGAATAGTGAAACCACTAAGTTGTAGTTAAAAAACTGAATTTTTCATAAAACTTATTTTTACCGCTTCTGTGAGTGGAATTTCGAAAATCCGAGAGACACGGTTAATATCAAGGAGTAAAATGTGGTTCATTGAGATGAAAATAATTTTTTATGAATAGTAATGTTTTACTTTTATTTACCACGGTTAAAAGTAAATAGTGTAATTAAGGGTAAAAATGATATTAATATTACCCTAACACATGTCCTAATTCTATTGGACAAGTGTATCTCGACCACAAACAACCTTAGGAATAAAAAATTATCATTTAGGTCCACTTGGAATAGATTAGGACATTTATTATTATTTAATTCAAAGAAGAGTTAAAAGAGTTAAAATCAAAGTTTATTTACTAAAACATTTTTAATATAGGGTTAAACATAAGATAAATTAGATTATAAATTTTCATTAGAAATCTAAAAAGATTTATTACATAATGATATTTTATTTATAATTTTTAGACATTAAATAATTTAATTTATTTATGACACAATGATGGAACAGTAATTACCATAATAGTGAAAAATTAAAATAATTGATTTTATAAATACCCAAATAAATATAATTGGAGACTTTTATTGAATTACACTAATTTTCTAGGTTAATATGATATTAGTATTGATTTAATTGACTTTTTTCGAAGTAATCATTCTGTTATAAGTTTCACAAAAATCAATTATTGAATAGTGTCAAAATAAGCATAAAAGAGTTTTTAAAAATAATATTATATTATTAATTGATATTAAATTCTTAAAAATCTAAGGTTTGACCAAGAGACTTATATAATGATAGGTATATCATTAATGGACCACTTGGGGGTCTCTTGGATGTATATAGTAATTTTATTAACCATATAATATAAAAATACAAAGAGGCATTGTAAAAGTGAAACTAATTAACTAAGAGTTAATGCTTAAAGATAAGGTTAATATAATGACACAAACCAGTCTAAATTCTATTGGTTGAGTGTTTTTAGACCTATACCCACCTTAAACTTTAAATAATCCACTTTTGATCCATTAGAAACCAAATATGAATTTATTATAAAATAATATTTCTAGCTTTTCCAAAGGTGCCCCTCACCCCTCTTATAAAAGGGCACTCCCCCTTCTCATTACTTCACACCTTAAAAGCCTTTTGGTTTGGCCAAAACCTGCCCAAATACTCTCTAAACATCCCTCACTACAACCTATAAGCCTTATTTTGTTTAGAAAGACAACCTATGGAGCCCTTTTGATCAAATCAAAAGGAAGAACCCGAAGAAGATGTAATGTTTTACCACCCTTTTTCAAATTCTTTTCTTCTTCAACTTCTTCTTTATTTGCTATTCCCATTCAAAAATAATGAATCCAGTATCTCCTATATACTATAATATTATTATAAATATGGTACAACCATATTCAGTATTCTATCCATCCTTTGAATGACATGTCACCATACGTGCGTACGTACGGCTTACCGTCTCCACGTTGTGGTGTAATTGTCATTCAATAAATTATTATTTGGATGGGTATAATAATGATGTGTAATTCATGTAAATAATAAATATAACATGATAATTATTCTCTCTATATGATATACCATCCAATTATATATTATTTTAACATCAAAAGAATGATATTGTCGCTCGTGCGTATGTACGGACTACCGTCTCCACAAAAGCGATGAGATTCATTCTCCATCGTATCCATTCAAGTATAATTATCATTTGATGATTTAAAAATAATGTTTAAGGACTTGATATAATTCTGTATATGAATAAGATACAACCTATCCATAACAAACATGGCTTACATAACAAATAATATAAAGTAAAATGAGTAAGTTAACACCCGAAATGATGATAATACTAAGATATTATTAACAAATCAATGTTAAAAGATCATATATGATATCATATTAATTTAAATGATTCTTGTATAATTAAATAACAATTATTTCACCATTATAAAGGAGGTTAACCTACCATCGACCAAGGAAAAATTACAAAGTAAGGGGTTTCTTATCTCACTCTTAATTTCGTGAGAATTCCATTATTCATGACTTATTTATTGCATGTGGTGTATGTGTACTGACCATGATTGTATTCATTATGTAATATAATTTAATTTATGGGTATTTAAATCATCATTGTATGATCATTATTTCATGGTTGTATGTTTCGTAAGTTACCTAATCGATAAGGGAATTTTAAATTTCAATTTCCACTCATTCGGATTTACGCATACTTCATTGATTATTTTACTCCAAGATTATGTGTGGAATCACTATTCATTTGATTATGTCATAATTTCCACTCCCCTTTCTGTGGATAGAATTTCTATACACATAATCACTCCATTGATAAATTCTCAAGTCATCGGTATGAACTTTATAAGAGTAATTTTTACTCAATCTTGATTTGTTGAGATAAACATCAAATTCATTAGTGTTGTTTTTGCTAGAATATGTGTGAATGTCCTTTGATTGTTTTACACTGAATATCCAATCATATTTAGTGTATTTATATTTTTCACACATAATTATGTCGTTGATTTATCCTTAACATAAGTATACGGCCTTTATGAGATATTTCATCTCAATTTACATTCCATTGAGACTTATTTGTTGTTATACACCAAATCACTTTTATGTGGTGTATATAATGTACTTTGACATAGTATATCTTGAATCCCTTTATTCTCATGATATTTAAAAGTTTTGGTTACCTCAATTATTTGTATTCAAGTGTCTCTCTTTTGGTTTGAAACTCTAACTAAAATACCATTTTTAAATGTTTTAAAGACTTATTCTTCAAAATCTTGTTCATTAATGTCCATGTTTTAAAAATGGTTTTAAGGATTTATTTATATGGACATTAAAGTTTTAAAATTAAAACTCCTTTTAAAAGTTTCAAAGTGGTATGGGACACTTTGATTCAAAAATCTATTTTTAAATGGCTTCTTGACAAATAGTATGACTTTTAAATGATTTCAAGAAAAAGGGGGATATTTCACTCTAATTGTTTTGATGATTATTTTCATCTATGTCAATATCCTTCATCATTATCGATTGAGGTTAATATGATACAATACAATCATCCATATTGTATCGAATGAGTTATGTTTGACTGTGGATGTGCTATTTTTATACCATTCATGGTTTGTGGATAAATTATTGATATTTGGAATGCTAGTTTTAATACGAATATTTATGTCATAATTCAAACTTTTCATATGAGGAATGCATTGGACTTAGTAAGCGACGGGTGGAGCCCGCTATAGATCCTCGATGCATTGGTAGGTCTCATGAGACAAACTAGTGTCTTGTCATGAGGCCTTGACAAAATATTATTTGTAGTCATGGCACGAGGCCTTGGCTACGTGGTTATGATAGTCTGGAATTATGCAATCCATCATTATGAAAGTGGTTATTAATATTTTCATGTGATTATTCAACTAGTAGAATATCCATGTGAATTAGTAAATGGCATTATTTCATTTTATCTTTTCCATATTATGCTCAAGTTCAAGTTTAAAAGGATTTAGTTTTAGTTATACATTGCCTTAAGTATTTATGTTTATCTATGAAAGTTTCCGCTATATTTTTATCCTTACTGAGCATCTGAGCTCACCCCTTTCAATGTTTTATTTTTTCCAGGATATGAAGAAGTATTTTATGAATGACCTACAGGGATAGTATAAGGGGATATGAAGACAATATATTGTTGTAGGTTTTCACTAATTGATGTAATGTAAACTTTATGAATATATCTAGTGTTTCCAAGGCTACTAAACTAATCGGTCTTTCGAGACATGATCTTTCTTGTGATCATGCCAATGTTATGTAATAATGCAACGACTCTGGGTATCTAGGGTTGGGGCATTACAGTTGGTATCAGAGGAATTTTATTACAAACCTTGGAAGTTAGATTTAGATAAACTCTGATTAGAGCACGTAGACCTAAGATGAACTTTGAGGATTAGTATATAAGAACTTCCTAGAATTTTGGTATTGTATAGATTTTGTGAGTTTTCCAAGAAATACATCCCTGTCTGGATACGAGCTGGTAGAGGCGGCTCTGGCACAGATGTACCTAGGGGTAAAACCTGAAAACACCGCTTTGAGCTAGACTCGAATGGGAACTGGTGCACGACAACGGGCCTTGCTGCACTCTTGGTTACGACACTCCTAGGGGATATGCTTAGGATAATTTATATCTTCTTTAAAAACTGATTTTAAGTATTAAATATATAAGATAAGAGTAAATGACCTTGGTTAATCCTAATGTGTTTCAAATTGATAATATGGTGACATGTTAATCTCTAAATGCTTTTATGACTACTGTTACTCACACAATGCTTTCTGGTTTCAGTCAATGGCTGGATTCCAAGGAAGTCATAGTGACTTTGAGAATGATGTACAAGGTGGGAACGGTGGTGGAAATGAGCAACAAAATGGAATATTGATAGGCGTAAAATATATCATCTTTATGGCAAATAAATTTTCCAAAAATATAATCAACAATATATATATTAACCAATTCCCGGACTCAACAATGAAGAGAAAGGTGATGAATGATAAGAGCTCCAGCAGTGGAGACCATGGAGAAAGGAATCCCCAATTTCCATCATGCAGGAAATGTGGAAGGAGACACCCAGGAAAGTGTCTCAATGGGACAAATAAATGATTTACGTGCGGGAAGGAAGGACATAAAGTGAAGGAATTGCCGAAGAAAAATGAAGAGTACTATGGAAGAAGAAAAAAATGGTCTCAAGAGTCCATTTACAGTCATTTGCCATAAATGTCGGGGACCTGGCCATTACTCGAGTGAATGCCCTATTCTATAGGATATTTTCTTGGTCAAAGAAGAATCTATGTGGAAATAAATGGTTGGAGAAATGTTTAAAAAGTATTAGTGTTCCTTGATGATGGGTTTACTTTGGAATAATTTTATCTTGTATTTTTAACCCTGCAGTTTTCCATGTGAGAATGATATTTGAGGAAGAATTATCTTTTTACTTGTGAATATATTTATAAATAACCATTTGGTTTTATATGATCGTTAGGTTTGAGTCAATTATAAGTTATTATAATTTGGGATGAAAATGAAAGGTATGAGATAAGATTTGTGGTTAAATTATGTTATGGTTATTTTGAGGAATTTATCTCATTTTGGTAATGTTATAAAATATAGTTTTTGAAAAAGGAAAACACGCAGACCATGTGACAACCCATTGCGTCGGACAAAGCTGTGGGAATAGAACCCACAACCAAATTTTGATTGGGATTTATCGCCAACCACTAGACTACGTGAAGTCCCTGGTTAGTGTGACTATTATTTTTAGTTAAATGATTTTATTGATCATTAATAATTTGATTTGGGATCTTATGTCTTATCAAATGAATACCCTTAGTATAGGAAAATTATTTGGTAATTAAGTGATAAATGTTATTTTGGAAGTTTTTCACTTTGTTGTATAGAAAATATAATAGTATGGGATTTCATTTGAGGAGTAATGGGGGATTTTTATATATGTTTTACTTGTGGATTTATAGTGATTTGGGTTGTTTATGGAAATGACTAGGTTAATTACTTTTAAGTATGTGACTTTAATAGTAATTAATTTCATTTGGAGATACAATTTAACATGGAAGACTACATTCTTATAAGTTTTGAGTTTCAATATTAGTTTGGATTATATTGAAGGATTTTAAGGACAATTGATTATTGAATGGTATTTATTTAACTTTGGGGTATTGATGGTTTAATATTAGAAATTAAGATTAGTGTTTTTTTTCTCTAATGGAATATCCATTTTTGGGGTCATCAGATATTATACTAACCATTTTGGTTTTGATTAATCTCTAAAGACAAGGTAAATATATAGTTTATCCTATGTGGATCATGTATTTCTATAGAAGTTTATTCTAGCTCTTCCATTGTGACCAAGTCTTCTTGAATACTCATTGTTCAAAAAAATGAGTTAGTGGTAAAAAGTTATTAAAGAATGAAACTCTACTTAAAAAGTAAGTATATCTCTTTATGTTCTTATTCAATATCATAAATGATTTCCTCTTCCTTATGTAATGTAACTTAAAACAAAAAAATGTTGTCCGTTTACTTTTCCTACTGGGAGACTAAGGACCGTTTGTCCCAACACAAGTTTGTGATTTTCTTATTGTTAAATTTCTCCTAATCATGTTTTCTATCCCCCTCCATCAGAACTTAACACTTATTTTATCGTCCATATCCATGTTTTCCTACCTGGAATCCTAGTATGGGTTATCTTGGGTGACATTTATACCTCTCTTCCTTTCTTTTAAAGTGATAGTTTTATTGACTCTTTTTCCGATGTGGGACTTTCCATTATATTCTCAAGCCCAATTTTAAAAAAATTATGAGGATGCAATTTATTAAAGGATGGGATAATGTAACACCCCAAGCTTCCACGGTACGTTTCCCTTTGAATAGTGCAATGGTATGCATTGTACTCAACTTCAAGATTTTAACACACCACAACCAATCAAACTAGCCGTTATGAATAGTAAGACCTACTTTTTGAAATTTTATAAATTTTATCGTTGGAAATGGACTTCAGTTTTGGATTCATAATATCGAAATTAGCTTAGGGTGAAATTTTGGTACTTTTCGGATAACTTTCATATTTTGATGAATAGTGAAAATTACTAAATTTTAATTAAAAACAACTTTTTTAATTGAAATAATTAATAGTGATAAATTATAAATTTGAGTGGATTTAAAGTATATTTAGAATATATTTTTACAATTTAATAAAATTTTTGTCATTGGATGAGATTTCACATTTAAACCAGACATAAACAAGTGTCAATCTTTTGATAGTTATTATCTCTTAAAACACGCTATTTGTTTTGACGACAGAAATTAATTTTTAATTTAATTAATGAAACTGATATGTTTTGAATTTGGTAAAATAGACATAATTTTTTAATTCATAATATCAAATATATCTTAGGCCTAATTTTTGGTATTTTTCTGGAAACTTTCATTTTTTGATGAATAGTGAAACCACTAAGTGGTAGTTAAAAAACTAAATTTTTCATAAAATATAATTTTACCGCTTCTGTGAGTGGAATTTAGAAAATCCGAAAGACACATTTAATATCAAGGAGTAAAATATGGTTCATTGGGATGAAAATAATTTTTGTTGAATAGTAACTTTTTACTTTTATTTACCACGGTTAAAAGTAAATAGGGTAATTAAGGGTAAAAATGATATTAATATTACCCTAACACATGTCCTAATTCTATTGGACAAGTTTATATCGACCGAAAACAACCTTATGAATAATATATTATCATTTAGGTCCACTTGGATTAGATTAGGACATTTATTATTATTTATTTCAAAGAAGAGTTAAAAGAGTTAAAATCAAAGTTTATTTAATAAAACATTTTTAATATAGGGTTAAACATAAGATAAATTCGATTATAAATATTCATTATAAAGATAAAAATATTTCCTACATAATGATATTTTATTTATAATTTTTATAGATTAAATAATTAATTTATTTATGACACAATGATGATACAGTAATTACCATAATAGTGAACAATTAAAATAATTGATATTATAAATACCCAAATAAATATAATTGGAGACTTTTATTGAATTACATTAATTTTATAGGTTAATATGACATATTAAGATTGATTTAATTGACTTTTTTCTAAGTAATCATTCTGTTATGAGTTTCACAAAAATAAATTATTGAATAGTGTCAAAATTGACATAAAAGAGTTTTTAAAACGAATATTATATTATTAATTGATATTAAATTCCTAAAAATCGAAGGTTTCGGCCAAGAGACTTATATAATGATATTTTTATCATTAATAGACCACTTGGGGGGTCGCTTGTATGTATATAGTATGTTTATTAACCATATAATATAAAAATACAAAGAGACATTGTAAAAGTGAAACTAATTAACTAAGAGTTAATACTTAAAGATAAGGTTATTATAATGACCCAAACCTGTCTAAATTATATTTTTTGAGTGTTTTTCAACCTATCCCCACCTTAACCTTTAAATAATCCACTTTTGAGCCATTAGAAACCAAATATGGATTTATTATAAAATAATATTTCTAGCTTTTCCAAAGGTTCCCCTCACCCCTCTTATAAAAGGGAATTCCCCCTTTTCATTACTTCACACCTTCAAAGCCTTTTTGTTCGGCCAAACCCTGCCCAAATACTCTCTCAACTTCCCTCAATACAACCTAGAGGCATTAGTTTGATTATAAAGCCAACCTAAGGATCCCTTTTGATCAAATCAATAGGAAGAACCCGAAGAAGAGGTAATGTTTTTACCACCCTTTTTCAAATTATTTTCCTCTTAAACTTATTATTTCTTTGTTATTCCCATTCTAAAATAATTAATCCAGTATCTCATATATACTATAATGTTATTATTAATATGGTACAACCATATTCAGTATTCTATCCATCCTTTGAATGACATGTCAACATACGTGCGTACGTACGGCTTACCGTCTCCACGTCGTGGTGTAATTGTCATTCAATAAATTATTATTTGGATGGGTATAATAATTATGTTTAATTCATGTAAATAATAAATATAACATGATAATTATTCTGTCTATATGATATACCATCCAATTATATATTATTTTAACATCAAAAGAATGATATTGTCGCTCGTGCGTACGTATAGACTACCGTCTCCACAAAAGCGATGAGATTCATTCTCCATTGTATCCATTCAAGTATAATTATCATTTGATGATTTAAAAATAATGTTTAAGGACTTGATATAATTTTGGATATTAATAATATACAACCTATCCGTAACAAGAACGAATTATGTAACAAATAATATAATGGAAAATGAGTAAGTTAACACCCGAAATGACGATAATACTAAGATATTATTAACAAATCAATGTTAAAAGATCATATATGATATCATATTAATGTAAATTATTCTTGTATAATTAAATAAAAATTATTTCACCATTATACAGGATTTTAACCTACCGTCGACCAAGGAAAAAGTACAAATTAAGGGGTTTCTTATCTCACTCTTAATTTCGTGAGAATTCCATTGTTCACCACTTATTTATTGCATGTGGTGTATGTGTACTACCCATGATTGTATTAATTATGTAATATACATTAATTTATGGGTATTTAAATCATCATTGTATGATCCTTCTTTCATGGTTTTATGTTTCTTATTTTACCTAATCGATAAGGGAATTTGAAATTTCAATTTCCACTCATTCGGCATTATGCACACTTCATTGATTATTTTACTCCAAGATTATGTGTGGAATCACTATTCATTTGATTATGTCATAATTTACACTCCCCTTTCTGGGGATATACTTTTTATACACATAATCACTCCATTGATAAATTCTCAAGTCATCGGTATGAACTTGAGAAGAGTAAATTTTACTCAATCTCGATTTGTTGAGATAAACATCCAATTCATTGGTGTTGTTTTTACTAGAATATGTGTGAATGTAATTTGATTGTTTTACACTGAATATCCAATAATATTTAGTGTATTTATATTTTTCACACATAATTATGTCTTTGATTTATCCTAAACCTAAGGATATGGCCTTTATGAGAGATTTCATCTCAATTTACATTCCATTGAGACTTCTTCGTTATTATACACCAAATCACTTTTATGTGGTGTATATAATGTACTTTGACATAGTATATCATGAATCCCTTTATTCTCATGATATTCCAAAGTTTTGATTACCTCAATTATTTGTATTCAAGTGTCTCTCTTTTGGTTAGAAACTCTAACTAAAATACCATTTGTAAATGTTTTAAAGACTTATTCTTCAAAATCTTGCTCATTAATGTCCATGTTTTAAATATGGTTTTAAGGATTTATTTATATGGTATTTAAAGTTTTAAAATTAAAACTCCTTTAAAAAGTTTCAAAGTGGTATGGGAAACTTTGATTCAAAAATCTATTTTTAAATTGCTTCTTGACAAATAGTGTGACTTTTAAATGATTTCAAGAAAAAGGGGGATATTTCACTCTAATTGTTTTGATGATTATTTTCATCTATGTCAATATCCTTCATCATTCTCGATTGAGGTTAATATGATACAATAAAATCAACCGTATTGTATCTAATGAGTTATGTTTGACTATGGATGTGCTATTTTTATACCATTCATGGTTTTTGGATAAAGTATTGGCATTTCGTTTTCTAGTTTTAATACGAATATTTATGTCATATTTCAAACTTTTCATATGAGGAATGCATTGGAATTAGGAAGTGACGGGTGGAGCCCTCTATAGCTCCTAGATGCATCGGTAGGTCTCATGGGACAAACTAGTGTCTTGGCACGAGGCATTGACAAAATCTTATTTGTAGTCTTGGCACGAGGCCTTGGCTACGTGGTTATGATAGTCTGGCATTATGCATTCCGTCATTATGAAAGTGGTTATTAATATTTTCATGTGATTAATCGACTAGTAGAATATCCATGTGAATTAGTAAATGGAATTATTTCATCTTATCCATGCAATATTATGTTGAAGTTCAAGTTTAAAAGGCATTTGTTTTATTTATACATTGCCTTAAGTGTTTATACTTATCTATGAAATTTTCCGCTATATTGTTATCCTTACTGAGCATCTGAGCTCACCCCTTTCAATGTTTTATTTTTTCCAGGATGTGAAGAAGTATTTTATGAATGACCTGCAGGGATAGTATGAGGGGATATGAAGACAATATGTTGTTGTAGTTTTTCACTAATTGATGTAATGTAAACTTTATGAATATATCTAGTGTTTCCAAGGCTACTAAACTAATCTGTCTTTCGAGACTTGATCTTTCTTATGATCATGTCAATGTTATGTAATAATGCACTGACTTTGGGTATCTAGGGTCGGGGCATTACAATTATAGCCCCTCGATGCATCGGTAGGTCTCATGAGACAAATCAGTTTGGCAACAAACACTTCATGTTTGTTTCCAAAAATCAGACAGGTTTCTACCCACAGAATTAAACTATTTTAATAGTATTATGGTTTCATGTTACTGATATATGACATCCAATTAATAATCATTCTATTTATTCATTATTAGTTATTATTATTATCCATGAGGTTTTCACTATGACAAAATCTATGGATGCAGTTTCATTCAGAGTTTATTAATGGCATTGGTGTTTCATTTATTCACCATGCCATATAGATTATGTCATATTGACTATGATTCACTTATTATATCATTCATTCTTCCACTATTTTTAACCCTTAATGATCATTTGATCTCACCCCTTTTATTTTTTACTTTCAACATGTGACAAAGTGGAGGTCAATTATTGAGTTCTTGTGAATGTAGTTTTTAGTTTTTGTTATGTATTGTATTTTATAAACCTTTCCAATGTAATTTAAGTAACATCTATGTATCTAGTTTCTTCAAGACTACAAAACTAATTGTTCCTTCAGGATTTTTCATTCCTTCTAACCATTCCAATATCACAAGTAATGCACCAGATCTAGTCTAGAGTGGTCAAGGTGTTACAGTTGGTATCAAATGAAGTTTAGTAGGAAACTTGGAAACTGTAGTAGGAAATATATAGTAAGGAACAAAGACCTAATGTAGTATTTAAGGATAAATGTACAATAATTTCTTGGTATTTTGGTAAGGAATAGATTATGTGAATCTTTCTAGCAAATAAACCCCTGTCTGAATATGAGCATGTAGAGGTGGCTCTGGAACAGATGTACCTAGAAGTCAAAACACTGACAAGTGGTTTCGGGCTTGACCCGGGGTATCCTGGTACATGACAATGGGCCTTGGTTCACTCTTGTATATGAAATTCATGGGGGATATTCTTAGGATAATTCATATTTTCTTTACAAGCCATTATGAAGGAGTTTAATGTAAATTTTTCCTCAGAGAAACCATGTTTATAAGATTACCTATGCATAGAATTTCAATCTATATTGAGTGCTTTTATGATTTATATTCATAAACTAATCTAGTGTATCCCATTATTTAGAAATAGTGTCTAATGGAATAAGGGGAATCAATACTCGTGGGAAATGTAGGGATCTCCGTACTGAGCAAGTCAACATAGTCAATGTTAGAGCATATCAAATCATGACCATATTGGGAAAAATTACTCAGGTTGTATTGAATAACCATTCCATACCTGTGTTGGATCATTTCATGCGGAAGAAGCCCCCATATTTTAGTGGGACTACTAACCCAGTGGTTCCTGGGAAATGGATCAAGTCCCTTTAAAAGATATTCATGGCATTAAGATGTTATGAAAATGAAAAGGTAGTACTTGAAGTATATTGTCTCAATGGTGACGCTGATCAATGGTGGTCCTTGATTCAGAATACCACGGAGGAAGAAAAAATAGAAGATATGAAATGGAGTAATTTTAAGTAAATATTCTTCAAAAAATATTTCCCCCGTGAGCAACGAACTGAAATGAATAGGAAGTTCGTTAGCTTAAAACAAAGGGAAGAAGATAGTGTTGTAGAGTATGAGGCTACTTTCACAAGGCTGGCCAGGTATGCTGTAGATTACATACGTGACTTGGTAGACAAGATTGATCATTTCATTGAAGGTCTTAAGGCAAGTCTTGGAAGGGCATTGTCTTCTCAATAATTTTCATCATATGATGAAATTGTATCAAGTGCCATCAAAACAGAGAGGGAATTTTCTAGATCAAATCTTTTCAAAGGAAACCAAGATAATAAGTGGTACTCTGATAACATAGGAAAAGGAGAAGCACAAAATAAGAGCAAGGGAACAAAGCTATTCTCATTATGTGAGAACTATAGAAAGAATAATCTCAGGAAATGCTTGAAAGGCATAGTAGTCTCCTATAACTGTGGAGAAAAGGTTCATAGATATGATGAATTCAAGGGGAAGAAAAAATTCAATGATATTCAATGCTACAATTGTAGTGATATGGGACACTATGAAAATGAGTGTTCTAAGCGCCAAGGAAACTTGACTCAAAAAATTCCAAGAGAGCAAGGGATTTCCTATGTAATTATAACCGCGGAGGTTGAAGTTCCTAATGACATGGTGGAAGGTACTTTAATTGTTTCTTCAAACTTATCCAACACATTATTTGATTCTGGATCATCGTATTCATTTATATCTTCCCGGTTTTCCAAGAAAATTAGATATGTCTAATTTGATTTAATAAAGGAGTTGTCAGTCAAAACTCCCAAGGGATGTATCTTTACCACAAAGTCATGTCGACTATTCCCCCTCCAGACACCAAAATGTGCTCTAGTTTCTAACCTTATCATCATACCAATGACTGAATTTGATATAATTCACGGTATGGATTCACTGTCAAATTATGATACGAAGATTTATTTTAATAAGAAGGAAGTTAATTTTTTTGAAAATGGTGTAGAATCCCTTGTCTTTAGGGTAGAAACTTCACCACCTGATTCTTATCTAGAACCACCCCCAGTAGCTCTATTGAATTAAATACTTGGAGAGGAATATAAACCAATACCTATGGGCAAGGAAATAAATCTTCAAATTGAAGATGTGGACATAGTGCAAGAGTACATTGTTGTATTTCAAGAGGATTTACCTAGACATCCTCCTGAGCGGGAAGTTGAGTTCTCTATTGACTTAATTCCTGATGAAAGAACTATATCAAAGACTCCTTATAGAATGGCCACTATGGAATTAGTAGATCTGAAGAAACAATTAGAGGATTTTAGTGAAAATTGATTTATTAGACCTATTGTTTCTCCATGGGGATCCCCTATCATCTTTGTCAAGAAGAAAGACGGATCCATGAGGCTTTCTATTGATTATAGGGAAATCAATGCTTTTACAATAAATAATAAGTGTCCTCTACTCTGGATTGATTATTTATTTGACCAAATTCATGGAGCTCAATACTTTTTGAAGATTGACCTTTGATCCGGATATCATCAGTTGCGTGTGAGGAAGGAAGATATTCCTAAGATAGTATTTCAGACCAGGTATGGGCACTACGTGTTTACAGTGATTCCTTTTGGACTAACAAATGCACCCTCTATTTTCATGGATTTAAGGAATAGTGTTTTCATGGAATATCTTTATAACTTTGTTGTGGTATTCATTGATGATATCCTTGTATACTCATAAAGCTATAAAGACCATCATAATCAATTTCGAGTTATTCTGAGAACTCCTAAAAGAAATAAATTATATGGGAAGTTTAGAAAGTGTGAATTATAGCTTCAATAATTTTATTTTCTAGGCCATATTGTCTATAAGGATGGAATCATAGTTGATAATATGAAGATAAAGGCAATCCAAGATTGTCCCATGTCATCAAACATACCTGATGCACATATTTTTATTGGCTTAGCATGTTATTATAGGCATTTCGTTCAGAATTTTGCTCAACTGGATAACCCACTAACCAAGCACACACGTAAAGGAGTTAATTTTTTGTGGAAAAAAGAATGTATAGAATGCATCAAATAATTGAAAAGAAGATTGGTCAATTATCTAATTTTGACTCTTCCATCTGGAAGTGATGGATTTTTAATATACAGTGATGCATCAAAGAATGGACTGGGTTGAGTCCTTATGAAAAATGATAAATTTATTGCTTATCCATCAAGACATTTGAAGAGTCGTGAGAAAAATTATCCAACTGATGATCTTGAGTTAGCAGCTGTAATCATTGCTTTGAAGATATGGAATCATTATCTCTACGGAGAGAGATGTGAGATTTATACAGACCACAAGAGTTTGAAATACATTTTCACACAAAATGAACTCAACATGAGGAAAATAAGATGGCTCGAGTTACTAAAATATTATGATTTTTCAATACACTACCACCCAAGAAACGAGAATAAGGTGGAAAATGCATTAAGCAGTAAATATCATGGCCTTCTGACTTAAATGAGTATTGAAAGAGATACTATATTAATGGATCTACTGAAGATGGATATGGGAATTGTTAAAGAAGGGGAAACTTCACTCCTCTTTCAAATGATTGATAAAACATCTTTACTAGAGAAGATAAAAAGATCTCAATCTGATGAAGAGAATCTGCACAAGAAAATTAATGCAGTTAAAGATGGGAGACTGGCTGACTTCATGTATGAAGACAGAGTTCTGAAATTTGGGGAGAGGTTATGTGTTCCATCAGTACCTGATCTAAAAAGGGAACTATTAGACGATGCTCATAGCTCAAATTTCTCTATACACCCGGGTAGCACCAAGATGTATTGATATATAAAGGAATATTTTTAGTTGGATATTATGAAGTGAGAAATTGATGACTACGTGTCAAGGTGTCTAGTTTTTCAACAAGTGAAGGCGGAGAGAAAACATCCCAAAAGAGTTATGCAACCTCTACCTATTCCTATGTGGAAGTGGGATAACATTATGATGGATTTTTTCACCGGACTACCAAGTACACCTAGAAGGAATGATGAAATATGGGTAATTATTGATCATCTCACAAAATTAGCACATTTCCTTCTAATAAGAGAGGATTTACCACTTGAGTGCCTAAAAATACTTTATATTAATGAAGTTATAAGAATTCATGGTGCACCTCTCTCAATTGTCTCTGATCGAGATCCCTGGTTTACATCCATATTCTAGAAAATTATCTAGAAGGCTTTGAATACTAATCTTTGTATGAGTACTACTTATCACCCTCAAACTGATAGACAGTCTAAAAGGACTATTCAAACTCTGGAAGACATGATGAGATCATGCTCTCTTGAATTCCAAGGTATGTGGGATCAATACATGCCTTTGGGGGAATTTTCCTATAACAATAGTTTCCATTCTAGTATTAAAATGGATCCATATGAAGCATTATATGGAAAGAGATGTCAAAATCCAACTTTTTGGGATAAAGTTAGTGAGAGGAAACTAATAGGCCCATAACTTATTGAAGAGACCACGTCAAAGGTGAAGAAAATACAACCCCGTATTAAAGAAGCCCAAAATGGCAGAAGAGTTATGCTGACAACCGGAGAAAGGACTTGGAATTCCAAGTGGTAGATCATGTATTTCTGAAAGTATCTCCATGGAAGGGTGTTTTAAGGTTCGGTAAGAAAGGGAAACTGAGCCCCAGGTACATCGGACCATTTGAAATTTTGGAAAGAATCAGAGTTGTAGCTTACCGTTTAGCGATTCCTCCAAATCTCTTTGAAGTTCATGATGTATTCCACTTATCATTGTTAAATAAATACATGCCAAACCCAATTCATGTACTCACATACGAAGAAATAGAACTTGAACCTGATTTTTCATAATGTGAAAAGCTTATCAGGATTCTTGACACAAGGGAGTATGTATTGAGAAATCAAGCAACTTGTCTATTAAAGGTTCTTTGGAGAAACCAAAATACGGAGGAAGCAAAATGGGAACCTGAGGATGTTGTGAAAAAGAATCACTCACACCTTTTTTGTGAAATTCATACATTAAATTTCAAGGATGAAATTTCTGAAGGAGGGAATAATGAGGCACCCCAAACACATCATGGCATGTTTATCTTAAATACATTCTAGTTATACCCTATATTTCATGAATCACTGAGCCTATATGGAACAAAACATAGTAACTTATAGAAGATATCCATAACCTAGCCATTAAACGTAAATTTTCCAGCTCTGCAATTTGAATTTTAAAAATATAACATACACGGTTGTGTTCAAGATGATATTGAGAGTCTGATAGAATTAACATAATTTTCAGTGAATATTAACATACCCTTATGAATAGTAACTTACCCTTGTGAATAGTAATATTACTCTTATGAATGGTATACATGCCCTTGAAGGTATAAATGAGTTTAGGAACCTTAAAAATGATGATGAATATTTTAAGTGTTTATATTTTTCGATTAAATGATTATTTTAATTAAATATTTAATTATTCATATTTAGAAAATTATTTTTGAAAAATGGACTTCATTTTTGGATTCTACACTTTGAAAAATGGTTAGGGTGAATTTTTGGAATTTTTCTAAAATACTTAAATTTTTTATGAATAGTAAAATGTGATAATTTACGATAAATTCTAAATAAAAATTTTATTGAATCATTGATGATGATATGCTGATATAAGACCAATTGGTTTGAATTCACATGAATATATTACTGTTCTTGGTCATGGAATATTCACTATTTGTTGTGTTGACAGGAAATAATAAATTGATGATTATAATTTTAAGAAAACTCCTCTGCCCTCCACTATATAAACCACCTCTCATCCCCCTCTTCCTCCCACGCCACTTAAGCTTCAAGCCTTGCCTAAATTATTCCAAATACTCTCCCCAAGCCCTCTCCTCATGTCCAAGACCTTCTGGTCTCCCCAAAAGTAAAAAAACAAAGTCCTTAAGGAGATTCTCAAGGAGGAGTACTCAAGAGATGAACCTTCCTTCTCTTTTCTTTCAATTTTTTTTACAATGTTACATTATTTTATTCTCCCTTTTCACCTCACCTCATCAAAATTCCATGATAATTATAGTAACATACATGTACTATATTTTAATTTTTCGAATGGAATATTTCATCATAATATCTCATTTTCCCCTCCTTTTATACAATAAATTCAAACACCGTCCGAGATGTGTAAATTTATCACACTCAAGGAATATGGGTTTTCAATTTGCATTAATATATTAAATAATGGTCATGAAACCTATTCAATGGTTGAACCATATCATAATATATTTATTTTATCTATATTAATGTTCTGGAATCTTTACACATTGATAATATGGAATAATAATACAAAACAAGTTTATTGTGCACAAAACTACCAAGACAAATCCAAGCATTTATTTTATCTCATCGAATGAGCCATCCTCATGGTATATATCCAGAATCATTATAACATCCTTTATATCTCTTTAATTTCACTAATAATTTATATTAACAATTCTGTATATTTAACCACATTTCAAACAAACATCCATTCAAGAATACAAGTAAACGGATCATGAAAACCAAAAAAGGAAATGCTACCAAAATAATAAAATTTAATCTATTAGACCATCAAATAGTCCATAAATGAACCTAATAAGGTCATAACATATAAATTATAAGTGTATGAGGTTCTATAATTATTAATTAATGAAGCTAAATTTTATTATTCAATTCGTTAAGAACAATCAATAACTCCTTCGAGTATAAGGTAAGGGATATCTTAACTCAATTTCCATTTATTGAGTTACACATCTGTGTCATTGGTTCTGTCTTTCCAAGAATATTGTTGAATGATATATTATTGTTTTATACTTTATATCCACTTATATTTTGTGGATTTTTATTTGTCACACATAAGTATTTCATTGATTTATCGTCACTCTAATGACACAATCTTTGTTACGGATCCTTTCTCTCACTTTTGTTCAAGAATATCCCCTATGTTGTGCCCTTTTGTTTTTAATTTATAATGATGGGGTATGTTTTGGAACCTCCCCCATACTTCCCTTGTGACATATATATAATGTAATACCCCTTTACCTCTCATTAATCCCTCTCAATAACACCCGTTACCATGCCGAAATGTTTGTAAGTGGTTTTCCCATCTCACTTTAAATTTTGTGGGATTTCCACTATTCACCTCTTATTTCTTATATGAGGTATAGGTGTAATTAAATTTTATATATTTTATAATTATCCTTTTGATATTAATGGTATGTTTCAATTCATTTTGTTTTTTTTAACTTTTATTCATACAACTCAATTGATTACAATGTGGTAACGAGCTTTGTCTCAATTTTCACTTCGTTGTGACTTGCTTAGTATTGTGCGCCTACTCTTTCTTATGTGGTGTACCTACTTCCCATTTGAAATAAATTTTCAATTGAAATTATATTCCATTTAAGTTTCCATATTCTCATAACATAGAAATGATTATTGTATAAGTTGTATACCACTTTACATACGGTATTTATTTTGAATATTGTTTTGATTACGGAAATATTGATGAATTTGTATCCTATATTATATATGGATAATGTAAAGTCATATTGATATTATGTTGAATATATGTATAAATAATTATTTGGATGTAGAGGTTTGTGGGTCCCACTATAGCCCCTCGATGCATCGGTAGTTCTCCTGAGACAAATTAGTTTGGCGAAAAACCCTTCGAGTTTGTTTCCAAAAATCAAACAGGTTTCTACCCACATAACTAAACCGTTTTAATGGTTTTTTGGTTTCATGTTATAGATACATGATGTACAATTAATAAGAATTCTCTTTATTCATTATAAATTATTATTTTTATCCATCAGGTTTTCACTATGACAAAATCTATGGATGTAGTTTAATTATCAGTTTATTAATGGAATTAGTGTTTCATTTATTCACCATGCCATATAGATTATTTCAGATCGACTATGATTCACTTATTATTGAATTCATGCTTCCACTATTTTTAACCCTTACTGAGCATTTGATCTCACCCCTTTTAGTTTTTACTTTCAACATGTGACAAAGAGGAGATCAATTATTTAGTTCTTGTGGATGCAGTTTTTTAGTTTTCGTTTTTTATTGTATTTTGTCATTTCCAATGTAATTTGAGTAACATCTATGTATCTAGTTTCTTCAATACTACTAAACTAATCATTACTTCGGGATTTTTCATTCATTCTTACCATTCCAATATCACAAGTATTGCAATGCTCCAGTCTAGAGGGGTTGGGGTGTTACATATTCATAAATATCATGGTTTTTGTAAGAAAAGAAATAGGGAATTAAAAGAAAATTATAAAAACCATAGAGAGAAGAAGATAAGACTTCCCCTATGCTCAAAGTGTGGACTGAGACCTGGTGTAAATTTTCATTAAGAGACTATTAAATATATATTTTTTGTAAGGAAAGTGAGTCGAGTGACTGAATATAGAAGTGACGGTAATAATTTATGAAATGGTGTGAATAAATAAAAATATCCATAGAATGAACAAACAATAATCTATTCTTTCAAATGTTAAGAGTATGGGAATTATGCTAACTTGTTCCCAAATCTTAAGGTTAATGATTATGATCATCATCAAAAAAACTCTTATGCATAAAGACAAAGTGAAATATCATGTAATCACTCTTTTTGATGAAGGGTATCATAACAATGTGGTGAAAGGTACACTCATCATCCATTATAGAACTTCTAATGTCTTATTTACATCTAGATTTTCCCACTTTTTTTTTCTAAGGAATTTTATGTTGGTATCATAGTATCAAATCAATAATTTATTGTTTAATTGGTATTAAAAACCCTAATGGTATGATGATCACATCCCAAGTCTTTGATTCTTCTTTGGTAGAAGTTTTTGGGAATTTTCTTCCAAAAAATCTTTTTATTATCCCTCTAGTTTAGTTCAATGTAATTTTGGGAAAGTATTGTCTTTTCCTACATAAATCCCACAACACTTTCCAAGGAAGGGAAGTCAGGTTTGATATTATGAACCAACCTATGATCATATATTAGTTTGATAATAAAAATGAACTTATGATGTAAATCACATCCATTTTATGGGTCTTTATTCTCATTCAAAAGTTAAATTTATCTTAGATAGTTAGTGATAAACTCAATGTCAAAGATATTCCTATTGTGTGGGAGTTTGTTAATGTGTTCCCATAAGAATTTTTTTATCTTCCATAGAGTTGTGAAGTTCAGTTTTTGATAGAAATTATACATATTTATACACCAATTTTCAAGACTCTATATAAAATGTCCCTAATTGGGTTATAGTAATTCAAGAAGAAACTCTAGGAGAATCTTGATAAGTAATTCATTCATCCAAGTGTGTCACCATGGGGTGTACCCATTCTATTTTTTAAGATTAAATATGGACTAATGTGACTCTACATTGATTATTAAGAAATTAAAAAAGATCACTATAAAGAAAAATTATCTTCTACCCAATATTAATGACTTATTTGATCAATTGTGACTCAATAATTTTCCAATATTGATTTTTGTTCTGGATATCATCAATTGAGGGTTAATAAATAGTATATACTCAAGACATCATTTCATACATGTTATGGACACTATGGATTTATATTGATTTCATTTGGTCTTACTAATTCCCCTACTACCTTTATGGATTTAATGAATAGTGTCTTTAAATATTACCTTGATCATTTTCTAGTATTATTTTTATATGATGTTCTTGTATATTCAAAGAGAAAGGAAGTTCCTTAAGATCACTTGAGGATTTTTATAAAGACCCCAAAGAAGAATAATATTTATATATAATTTAACATGTTTTAATTTTACGTTGTAAAGTTTCATTCTTGGGTCATGTAATCTTAAGTGATGGTATATCAGTAGATGGTTCAAAGACATAAGTTATTGAGAAGTTGACTATACCAACCATGGTAACTTAAATTTGTTGTTTTCTTGGGTTGACTAGATATTATCAATGTTTTTTGAGATATTTAACATTGTCATATAATCCACTCAAATAGTTTACTCGAAATGGTGTTAAGTTCATATGGATGGAAGAATGTGAATATAACTTCCAGGAGATAAAAAAATTGGTAAGTGCACCTGTTCTCACAATACCCTAGAATGGAGAAAGTTTTTTTATCTATAGTGATGCATAAAAGGAGGCACTAGGATGTTTTCTCATGAAAAATGGTATGGTGATATCTTATCCCTCATTACAATTGATGGATTATGATCAAAATTACCCAACTCCTGATTTGGAGTTAGCTATGGTAATTTTTGAAATAAAGATATAGATACACAATCTCTATGGATAAAGGTGTGTCATATATACTTATCAAAACATTTTAAAGTATATTTTCATTCAAAAGTAGTTGAACATGAAATAAATAATATGGTTGGAGTTGTTTAAAGATTATTAATACTCAATACATTTCCACCATGGGAAAGAAAACATTGTGGCAGATGCTTTGAGTAAAAAGGATCGTGATATCTTATCTATGATAAGGATCACAAAAGATCTAATATTTATGGATATGAAAAGGATGGATCTTGAAATCTTGAAATAAGGGGAGAAATATTATCTTTCTCAAATGAGTTTTTAACCATCTATTTAAGTGATGATTAATGAGGAAAAGAAGGACTATGTAGAGATGAAAAAGAATGTGATAAATGTTCCTAGATTAAACCTTGATTATTATGGAATAATGTGGTTCAGAACCATGTATGTGTCCCTTCAGTTCTAGATTTGAGGAAGGGGATAATTGATGAAGCTCATATTTCTTAATTCTCTTTTCATCCTGTAAGCACAAAGATGTATAGATACCTAAGATAGTATTTATAGTGGGATGGTGTGAAAAGAGATATTAAAGAATTTTTCTCTCAGTGCTTAGTTTTTCAGCAAGTAAAGACTAAGAGATATAAGGCTAAGGGGATGTTACAACAATTAACTGTAATTAAATGGAAATGGTAAAACATCACCATGTATTTTTTCATTGGACTCCCCTAAACATCTAGAGGACATGATGTTATATGGGTTTTATTCAATCGCCTTAAGAATTTAGCACACATCATCACAATTAAAGAAGATTTATCACTGGATCCGCTTTCCAGGATATATATTAAGGAATTGGAAAGTTTTCAAGGAGTATGAAATTCTATTGTATCTGATCAGGATCCAATATTTACCTCAAAGTTCTAGAAAATCCTCCAAAAAACTCTAGTTACGAAGTTAAGATTTAGTATGGATTATCATCCTCATACAAATGGTCAGTATGAGAAAAATATTCAAACCCTAGAGATATTTTGAGATCTTTTTATATATATTTAAAAGGTGTATGGGATAAACATATTACTTTGGTAAAATTATCTTACAAAAATATATTTCACTCCAGTATCTGGATGGATCCTTATTAAGCCCTTTATGGTAGGAAGTACAAAACTTCATTATACTGGAATGAATTTGGGGAAGGAATGTTATTACAACCTAATCAAGTTAAGAAATTTAAGAGAAGGTTATAACTATTTGGTAGTACATAATAGTATATCATAGTTGAAAAAAAGGTTATACTGATAATCTTTGGAAATATTTATAGTATGAGGTTAGTGATAAGGTATTCCTATGAATATATCCCTAGAGAACGGTGATGATATTTTAAATGAATTGAAAGATAATCCCTAGATATATCATTACTTTTGAAATTCTTGATCATATTGGGACAATATCTTATTGATTAGGTATTCCATTGAATATCTCTTAAATTAATGATTTGTTCCATGTATCTCTCCTGAGGAAGTACATACTTAATCCTTTATATGTACTGAACTCAGAGGTCATACTGATGGGGAAAGATATTTATTATGAATAGAAACCAATTGATAATTTTTATGATAGAGAGAAAGTTCTAAGAAACAAGACAACTCTCCTGGAAAAAGTTTTTTGGTGAAACCACCAATTTGTGGATGCAATGTGGGACCCTAAGGATGTGATGAGGTAGAGTTATCGTCATATTTTTGTATCAGAGTGAAATATTTTGAGTGACAGATTACTTTTAAGGGGGGTATAATTAAAGAAACCATAATTTTAGGAAATATTTATCTTTAAATAATTTTATTTATTTGATATCTTATGTAACACACAACACTAAGTTTAAACGAATTGTAATATACTATTAAAATATTTTTATTTAAAATGATAGTTATTTACATGCCATTGGATTAGAAGGTATGAATAGGACTAAATAAATTATAAAAAATATGGGGTTATATATTTATAAAATTAGTTTATTGTTTATCAATTTTTTATATATTAAAATAAAAAACATTTGAAAAAAAAGAAATATTTTTCTGAGAAATAGTTTCTATGCATGTAAAGTATTCTTATCTTAATAAATTAAATTAATCCCTATTGGTGTATTATATTAATTAAACTTATATATAATTAACTTGATAAATGTTTTTACACAATCAACAAATATTTTTCTTGGAATAGGATAACAATAAATCCAAATTTAAGCTTAAAATTGATTTTTTCTAAAAAATAGTTTTTGTCACATTTTTCACACATACCAGAAAATTAAGTTATTCCATTTATAAGTATTTAATTAGATTAAATGAATTAAATATTTAGGATCAGTAGGTTCAAATTTGGTAAATATTTCCCTTTTATTTTTGGTCAATATGAATTGTAACCATGGTAATATTTATCACCTTGATAAAGGGTAAATTGGGTTAATCTAGATTAAAAAAAGTGATAAGACCATATTTATTCATTAATATTATTATAGGATGAATTTAGTTCTACCCTTAACACATTACCTTTCATATTTAATTATTTAATATTCACATTTACATGAAAAGTACTAATATATTAATTAAATTAGAGAAAATTACTCAATGTCACTCTCTTTGTTTTTAATATCCTTTATGTGTCCACATTGGGAAAAACTAAGTGATTAATGAATAAAAGTTTTTATTTTGAGGTTAAGAAAATTATTTTCATGATATAATTTCATTTTTAATTTTTATTAGTTATATAATTACATTAATTTCTCAAGAAACTCTGATGGAGTATGTCTCTATTTAATAAAAAATATAATAAATGGTTTTAAAAATATTAAAAGTGATATAATATGAATTAGTTAATGTGACCCCCCTTAATTATATATATATATATATTGGAAATATTATGGAGTCTTTAAATTATTAGATTCAGATTCCCCCTTTCTCTTGATGTATTTAAAGTTAAATTAAATGAATAATGTCAAAATTGATAATAATGAAATTTTATCAAATTAATATTTTATTAAATTATATAAAAATCATAAACTATATAAATAAAAAATTTGAATATTATATGGTTTTAAATGTATAAAGTTATCCATTTATATTCCAATTTTTACCCTATAAGTGAAAATTACAACCCTTTAATATCGAAAAAGTTGTTACAATAATTAAAATTAAAATTGGTTAACTAATGGTTAATCAAAATGATATGTTTCAAATTACACTAAAATTTTTCTAAATTATATTGGTTAATGGGATTATAACCCTATATTATATTATCTTCGAATATATGGCCATATTGGGGAATATGTTTTGAGAATTAATTTATTTTAATTTAATCTTTTGAGAAATTTCAAAATTGAACCTCACCTCAATTATAAAATGGAACCTCCTACCTCACTTTTTCACACCACTTTGATCCATCTAGATCGACCAACCACTAAAAATATACCTTCTAAAATTCCATATACACATTCTAGAGGTTATTTTACTCTAAAACCTACCAACCCTATAGCCTTTTAGAGGATATTTGAATGGGTCTTTTCCAAGAAGTTGCAATCACATTACCCGATCTCTTTCTTTTATACTATTTTTCACCTCCAATAAATATATGGTATTTATCAAAAAAAATATAAATTATTTATCCTCAATATTCTAAAATTTTATTATATTTGTGAAAAAACCATTATACACCCTCCTTCCCATCGAATAAGAAGTGAAAGTATCGCTCATGTGTACGTATGGCTTACCATCTCCATGTAGTGATACAATTCATTTTCCATCACTCTATTTTATAGATGGGCATCATGATGGTTTAAATTTTTATATATGATACTTATAAAATAATTAAAATAACAGAATTTTAATATAACATCTACTTTCTTACCATCCAATCCTTTAGGAAGTGATAATGTCGTTCATTTGTACGTGTGGACTACCACCTCCATGAAGCTATGTGATTCATTTAAATTTAAATTTAAATTGGATGGTAATTAGAATGAATTTTATGTATATATATGATATATATTACTTGATAATTATTCCTTAAAGTTTAATTATTATTTACCTTTCATTAATTTTATTTATTTAAAAATTAAAACAATGTTCATGCATAAGTATGACCTACCATATTTATAAACGGTGTAATTTAATTTTCTATATATAATTTTTATAAATGATTATAAATATTTATACAATGAATATATATCATATTTATACCATTATTAACATGTTTTAATTGATTAAACTATTATCAAACTATAAGTACTGGGACCGTCGAACTAAAACGTGCTTAGAAAACAAAGCAGTTATCACCCAGAACAGTGAGTTTAATAACATATTATTAATAAATGAGTGATAATATGTAATAAATAAATAATAAATGTTATGATAGATATGAATATTTTTGTTTACTACAAGTATAATAAAACCATATTTATTATAAAGGAGGGGTGAACATGAATGATAAAAGGTGACACTTTAGGTAAGGGATTTTCATATCACTTTAATTTCAATGGAACACATGAAATATTCATCACTTTTTTATTTTATATGGTTTATATACTAAACATGAATTTATTTTGTAATTATTCTAAAGAAATTTATGATATATACATAACAATATATTTTTTTCATGGGTCTTGTGATTCAAAAGTTACCAAAGTGGTAAGGGTTTTATTTCACAATCTCATTAATATTGAAAATTGTTTTTGTTTAAGTCTCCATTGGGGAATATTTTTATACCATATACATGTTTTATAAAAATTATTTTATGTTTTTTTAATATTATCCTATGATTATAAATTTCGTTTTTACCCTTTTTTAACCTCATAAAAAAATTTTGAAAGTGATCTTCTTTTCTTTTTTCAAATGAGGAACTTTTTAACATTTTTACAATGTTGTGAAAAAAAAATTTTAACTTATACAGGATGAAAATATTTTTCTACCAACATGACTAATATTTTCCTTGAAGATTCCCTTAAAATTTTACATTTTTATTTTAAAATATAAAAAATACTTTTTAATTTCATATTTTTTTTGAAATAAGTGATTTCAAAATGGAAAGGGTATTTTCCAAAATAACTTTTCAAAGTGATATTTCAAAATATATTTTCATCAAAGATGGAACCCTTTGATGTTACTTAAGATTTACTAGGGATATGATCTAATGATACCGTATTTATTCTTTATTTGAATGGTTTATGAATATTATGACACAATTTTTATGAAACTTATTTAATTTCCATGAGTAGTGTTATGATAAAAAGTTTATGAAACCCATTTCTTTTCATGGATTATGATATGATGAATGTTTTATGATCTTGTACACACATATGTATGATTTTTATTTTGTGAAAAGTGTAACCTAAATATCCCACCAAAAAATTGGGTAATGATTAATCTTTTATATGCTCAAATGATATATGGGAGGTTATCCCAAGCCCCAAATATTGTACACTAAAGGTTATCCCAAGCCTGAAACAGGTACACAAGTGGTTATCACAAGCCTAACATGTTATGAATTTCATGGTGGGTAGCCTTAACATAAGGTTTTCTATACTTATGCATATTCTATAATCAATATCTTATTCCAATGTTATTATATCATGGATTATGTTCTTTTATTCATTTATGATTCATGTATTATGAACTTCCTAGATTTATACCATGAATAATGTTTATGATCTATGATATACAGGGTATATTTTTCAAATATTATGCTCATACCCTTATGCTCTTGTCATTATTATGTGATTATTAATATCTCCCATTTTTATCATTATTAAGAATCTATGCTCAAACTTTATTATGTCTTATTCTTCAGGTTATGAAGACATGTTTTATGTATTAAAATGTCTAAGAAGGGTTCTAGATTGAAGAACTGAGTGGGAGAAGATGTAGTTCAACAATGAAATAGTTGTTTATGTGTTCATTTTTTCAAAGAAACTAGAACTAAATGATTCTAGTGTGGATTATTATGTTATGTAATAAATATTCATCTATTAAGATGTGAAATATATGAATGAAAAGTATGGGTCACTATAGAATCCTAAAAAAATTTATGATATGGCACTTGAGCATTATAGATAATGAAAGGTGATCCTGATACTACTTATATGATGGGTTGGTCCGATACATATTATATGATGGGTGAGTCTAATATATATCTCCAATGCATTGGGTAATGTTATTTATTTTCAAAGGAAAAAAAGGATGGAGTTAACTGGTGAGGTTTCCCTTATGGATGCAATTGGGCACCAGTTATTTCTAACATGAGTGAACATGAGTTATGAATATGATGCTCTAAGTTATCTATAAGGATTTTTATTTTCTTTCTATGGATTTTAAAGGTTTTATATGATAAAAAGTATGTTTTCATGTGGATGGTACTTATTTTATATGGTTAAAGAATAATTTGTAAAAGGTAATAATTTTATGTGTTTTCATGTTTTTCACTGGATGAATAGATTTATTTCTTTTATATCCCTTAAAGAGAAATTTTGTGATCATACCATGTATTCAAATGTTTTTTCATAGGGTTTTAGGATGAGTAGGAACAAAGAGTAATTCATTTTAAAAATCATAGCTATTTTTTATTAAAAAAATGTGTTTCATTTTTATGGTTTTTTATTGTGGAAGAATGGATACTATGTGGAAGTGTACACTTTGTAATATATTGGTTTTTTATGTAATAGTTATGATATAATTCTAAAAAACTCTAAACTGTAAAGTTCCTTGATTTCTAAGAATGTGAATTCTTGTCTAAAAACTCAAGATTGTATAATTTTCTGAGGAATTGTCCTTATAGTTGGTATCAAAGGAATGGATTAGATAACATTAGAGGTTAGTATAATATTAATAGAATACCATTGAGAAATTTTAATTTAGGGTTAGTTTGTAATGATATACTATTTGAAGATTACCATTTTTATAATCTAATATATGACTGTTCAAAATGGTTTTACACATAGGAAATAGGGATTTTGATGTATTAAGGTATCAAAAGGAAAATATCCTTCAAAATTTGCATCATAGAATGGTTTAAATTATAAATTAGCATTTTTTTGCAGTGATGGTTCAGTTGAATAATAATATAAATAATGGTGGAATCCATATTAGAGAGAATACATATTTACCACAAAGAAATATATCAATAGTAATGAATTTTATAAAATATGTCCCTCTAAATTTCAATAGAACCTTAGATCCTATGGTAGCCCAAGGATGAATTAATGCTCTATAAAATATATTTGAAGTCATGGGATGTTCAAAAAATCAAAATTTAATTATTTTAATTTATTATTTTGAAGGTGAATCCAATTGATAATGGTCATTGTTTAATAATTACATAGAGATATAGAAGATATTTATTTCCTATAATGGGATACATTGATGAATATTTTCCTAGATAAATATTTCCATATATATATTCAACTCAAAATAGAGAAACAATTCTTGGAATTGAGTCAAAAGGGTGATGTTTTAGTATTTTTGTATAAAGAAAATTTTACAATATTATCAAAGAATCCACCAAACTATATTTGGGACCATAAAATTAATATTAATATATTTTACTCATGATTTAAACCAAGGATACAAATAGAATTGTCCTTATAGGAATTTAAAATTTTTGATAGTTTTTCATTGTGTTTAGAATGTTAAGATGCAATTATCTAACACATATGTGTCATGTGATGACAATAGTAAGAATAAATCATTGTGTAAATAAATGGAGAAGAAGAACACTATGAAATATGGTATGAAGCCAATAACATGTTCCAAGTGTAGTAAAAGAAACATTTCAAGGAATGTTTGATAGGATCTATAATGTGTTTCCAGTGTGGTATGTTTGGTTATATGGCTCATGACTACAAATAAAATATCCATGATCAATCCAATAATGTGGTAATATATTTCTAGAAAATGGTGATATGATTTAATTTCAACGAGATAGGGATTTATGCTAACTTGTTCCCAAATTAGTTATAATGGGTGGAAATAATCATGATCGGAAGAAAAAAAGTATGGAAATATTATTTTCTACTACTATAGTTGATGTTAGGTTATCTAATGAAGTGGTGATAGGTAAATTACATGTCTATTCAAATTATATAGATCCCCTATTTGACTCTAGATCCTCACATTCCTTCATTTTTTATAAATTTTCATATAAAATGGGAATATATCCTCATGAATAGAATATATAACTTTTGGTGAAAACTCCTCATGTATTTATTAGATCATCCAAGATTTATAGTAATATTCCTATTATAGTAGAGTTTAATATAACTATAGGTATAGAATGAATTTAATTTTATCATGCTAAGATAGATTACAGAGCTAAGAAAGTTATAATAAATTATTTTAAACCTGTGATATCATATAAATAATCTAAGAAATTGATTAAATATAGAATTCAAGGTTACTTAGTACAAGTTATTGAAAAATAGGAAATTGTTCAGGTTAGGGAGGTTTTAGTTATAAATTAATACATGAATGTATTTCTTAATTATTATCATAGTGATATTATTGATCAAAGGGCTGAGTTTATTATTGACTTAGTTCCTAATGATAAGATAATTTCAAAACCACTTTATCCAATGGATGAAGTATAAACTTTGGAATTAAAAACTTAGTTGTAGGTGTTTCTAGATAAATTTTTCATTAATATAAGAACTTCATCATGGGATGATCCTATTTTATTTGTTAAGAATAAAGATGGTTCAATGGGGATTTGTATTGGTTATATAGCCTTGAATAACATCACTATTAATAATTTATATCATTTGCCTCATATCAATGATTTGTTTGATAAACTCTAAGAAGCATAGTGTTTTTTAAAGATTGATCTTAGGTAAGGGTAACATTATTTGATTGTGATATATGAAGATATTATGAATTCATTGTTTCATACTAGATATGGGAATTATGAGTTTTTGGTTATATCTAATTACCCAGACCCTCCTGGTCCATTACTTTGCAAAATTTATGGTGTTTGGGGTATCCTGGGGACCATCAGTGACTCGTTATGGAGTTTTCCAAAAATTCGGTTCCACCGAAATGGTGACACCAGTCATGGAGAAACCATGACAGTGGTAACAGTCATGGTGGCATCATGATGGTGGCACAGTGGTGGTGGTACCATAGCGGTCACACCATCACGATCACACACCAAAACAGTGGCACTGCTTACGATGTGCCACCAAAACTGGTGGCACTATAGCATTCACACACTAAAATGGCGGCACTGCTTATGGTGTTCCACCAAACCGGAACCGTTATGGAGTCTCACTAAACGGTGTCCCACCCTTTGTTTTTTTCCAGTTTCCGATATTTTATAGTTCTTCTCCCGTAACGTATCTTTTGATGTAAAAGTGTTTTAATACCCTTTAAAATCCCTTTTAAAAGCCATCAAAATATGTTTTAAACCCTCATTAATTAGATGAGCCTTGGTTTTCCAAAATGTGTGGCTTTTTCCTCGTTGTCACCCCTTTTCCCGTACATTCTAGTTCCGCCCCTATTACGTGTTTTCCTCCATTTAAAGGAAACCATTTAACTCAGAGCCAATATCACCACCTCTTTGAGGATAATTATTAAATAAAAATTAATTCAATCATGTGTAACCACCCTACCTCATGGAGAAAAAACAATCCTCCTTTAAATATGTTCAATATTTCATATCCCATTACTCTAGGATCTTTCCTTTTATCACATAGAATTTATTTCTTCTTCTAGGATGGTCTCTTTTCTTCTCCTTGGTGCTTTGGGATTCCCTCTTCCCAAGGATAGTTGTGCACCCATGCTGGAGCCTTTCCTAGTCACCCTTGGAGTCCTTGGAGTTCTCCCCCTGCAATTCATTCACCATGTAATTCATGCATCCCCAGTTCTTGGGGAGAGGAGAAAGCTTCGATCGTTGATCATCCAGGTAGGGTTATCCTTCATCTCTCTTTATTGTATAACATGTGTGGTGGGTAAGATAATGTCCGTTTAGGGATAGATGAAACCAAGCCTTAACGAATATATTATATGGTTTTTAAAGAATTAAGGGGTGTGTTTGATTATGTTGTTGTACTATTTTATCTTTGATTATATGTTGAGAATTATATGGGCATATGTTCATTGAAAATCATGGTTGTTGGTGGTCCTTCCTTACACACTAATGAACCTTTGTTTTCTAGATAATCATGTGATTGAATGGATATAACATAGAAACTGGTTAATCACATAAACTTGGTTGATTAAATGGATATCCACTGAATAAGAATCCTTGTGTGATCACTCTGGTTAACCAAACGGAAAGATGAAACTTAATGAATGGTGTGATTAAATTTGAGAACTCCCTTACTCTGTTCTGGTGATGTATATGGTTGTTCTGTTTGACCCCTTGTGGGGTGACATAGATGGGGATGGGATTCCCTATTGTTGATTTTTTGGTTGTGAACCTGAGTCCATGTGGGGTCATATGTTTGGGTTTGGTTTGGTTCCAGTATTTCAAGGGATCTCACAGATCCCTTTTGTTGTTGTAACTTTATAAGAGAACTGGGTCTGAATGTTTAATTTCTGCTTGGCTATTTTTCCTTCCTTGGCTTGTGACTATTCCTGTTAGTTTCCCAATAGTGAAGAATTATTTAAATAGAATCACTTGAATATGATAACAAAAATGGGTTCAATGGGGAATTGTTTCCATGAATGAATTGTGCTCTGGTTGTGGTTATTGTGCTTTTGTATGAATGAATAGTAATGATGTTGTTTATGTATGGGCTATTTTTGGAACCATTAGGTTGGGATGAGTTCCTGTTAACCTATAAATATAAATTTAGTTTTGTGTTTCTTATTCTCACCACACCCAAGTTGATCACTTTGTGCTGAAAACCATCATTTCATAGGGGAGGGTTTTTTTCCATCATCCTATTGGGTGGATGGTTATTAGCTCCTTTCTTCTTCTTCTCTCAAGTATCACAAGACTCTTAGGGTAGGCTATGATCTCCTGAGGTCCATTATAGCCCAAGATTCTTTGGGCAGGGTTGTTTTGGTGGTTGGCATAGGTGTGTGCGGGAGGATTTATTTCCCAAGTGTCTTCGAGATGAGGCCCAGGTGTCTTTAGGTGTGGAGGTTGTTGTTTTGGACCAGGTGTCTATGGGTGTGGTTACGTATGGTTGTGGTGGACTAGGTATCTTCGGGCAAGATACATGGTTGTGGTGGAACATAAGATTATTGTTGGATCGATAGTGGGATTATATTGAAAATGGAGGGGGAGGTCTGGCACGTAGGATGTCTTCAATAAACAGTGGGAAAGTAGTGCGGGGTACCCAAACATCGATGTGTTTTTACTATTATTTTAACTAAATTTCATTATTTGGGGAGTGTGAATTGGTGAGGTTGGGTGGATATTTTTCTTCCTAGGTGCTTTGGTTATCTCCTTTTTCTCACATGGAATTAGAATCCCTCCCCACTTGTGCACGAGAGATTTTGTTTTTTCCTACTAAGTATACCTATATACTCACACTATGTATATAAAACAACTTTCAGGTTTCTAGGAGGACTTTGGGGACCCTATGGGACCATACTTTCTCAGACTTCGGGACATTTTCCATTGCTTTTTTCTTTCTTTGGGTACTCTCTCTTTGGATTTTTCTTGTACTTTTATGGGTTTATCTTTGAACATGCATATGGGAATGGGTTTTGGATTTTCTTTTACCTTTAGTTTTTGGAGTTGTTTGGGTTTTCACCATCGTATCTCCTAATCCTACTAAATAAAAAGGGTAATTCCTTTCGTATCACGTGTGATTCTATACCCTTGGTGCTAGTCACCACTCTAAGGCCTATTAAAGGAGAGACTCAGGGGTCATTATCTCTCCTTCAACTTGAGGAAGGAAGGGTCTGGTGATCTTTTGTCCTTTCCCTCAACATGGTGAAGGTGGGTCGTGATATAATGGTATCAGAGGTGATGGTTGAGAGATTGGATGGAGCTCGGGGTTAGTCACATTAAATATTGCATGGGATGGTAGGGAAACAATGTTAGTAAATCTTGGTGTGTGAAATAGTCCAGGGAAGACTGGCTAGGACACAAGATTTTAGGGGCCCCCGTGATCCGATGCAAGGACTCTGGACCTACCGAATGACCAAGTGAGGTTACACAGATTGTAGTGTAGAGAACCTAGGAAAGGAACATGCATCATAATTACTTGTGTTCTTGTGTGTTTTGGGTTTTCTATGAATTTAAATAAATAAAAAATTTAAGAAATATTTAAAATAAATCTTCTACACTAATCGGGCTTAGGAATTAATTTTTTACATTGCAGTTATGTCACCCAGACGATGAACATGAGTAGTGCGGGTGATCGAGGCCCAAGAGGCTGATATGGCTAATCAATGGAGGTATGATCGAGAGGAGGAGGATGACCAGTGGTAGAAGATGATTCATGTCTTTCAGTGGAATACCATTTGGAAGTACGAGGGTAGCATCTCATAAATGGAGACCGAAAGCTGGTTTGAGGAGTTAGGAATAGCTTTCAGCTTGATCTGGGCTCTAGATGAGTACTGGGTTCTGTTGGCAGTCAGTCAGATGAGGGGAGTGGCACGTCAGTGGTGAACGCTATACCTCGGAGAGAGGATGGAGAGTTCGATTTTGTGGGCTGACTTCGAGAAGGATTTCCATGTGTAATTAATTTCTTCTACAATGAAGGCTGAGAGGAGGTAAGAGATACTCTACCATTAGTAGGGGAGTATGTAAGTAAGGGAGATAGGGATCAAGTTCAAGGATCTCCATAATTTTTATCCATACCTTTTTTCTGATGAGGATTCTCAGGTGAGATGTTAAGATGAGGAACTTCGACCATCTGTTCAGTATTTTATTACTCCCTTCATCCCACCAATGTACTTGGAGGTCCAGAAGAAGGCTGAAGTGGTGGAGAGGATAAAAACGCAAGGACATGTGCTACGAGAGGGCATCCAGTTGGGATCCTCAAAGGGTAAGTCTGTTAGCAGTATGCCTCCAGCATTAGGGCCTTCTAGGTTTTGGCAAATGGAGAGAAGGCCCCAGCAGTTCCAGTTTCGATCTACCAGTCCTCTCCCTTTCCTTGCGGGCCCAAGACCAAGATGCTTCATCCATGGAATTCGTGGGCACCTTCAGAATCAGTGATTGGACTAAGTGCAGTGTAGTGGGGGTGGGCAGGTTCAGCTCCCACCTTAGCAGAAATAGTTTCCAGCCAGGCCCTTTCAGTAGTAGCAGCAAGGACAGCGAGCTTCTGATCCATTGAGAGCATATGTTATAGCAAGAGGCTGAACTCAGGGTGCTCCTCAGGTACCTCAACCAAGACTTGGTTGGGGAGGAAACTGATAGTCGATGGGTAGAGTATTTGGGTGTGTGAATTTTCACACTGTAGAGGTAGATGTTACAAGAAGTCCAGAAGTCATTCGAGGTATGATTAGCTTGTTTAGCACTCTTGTATGTTCCTTGTTTGATTCAATATCTTCGCACTCTTTTGTTACACCCAGTCTAGCCCATGATCTTGGTCTATACACAGAAATACTTCCTACACCCCTGGTTTTGAGTACACCATTCGGAGGATAGACTAGCTTATCTTATGTTTTCCATGGATGTAGATTGATGTTGGGTCCACATCAGTCTAGTGGTAACCTTATTTTGCTACAGATGCAACCATATGATGTCATTTTAGGAATCGACTGGATGTTCTATGTGTGTTCCATAATCGACATCTCCCGAATAAGGGGTGTGTTTTCAGTTATGGGAGGACAATTTGTGACTTTGGTCGGTGAGCAGGGTTTCCCGGAGGGCGGCCAACAAGTGGAGCTACTCTTTTCCTTGTTAGTTGAGCTGTCAGTGGAGTCCATATATTCAAAAATGGTGTATGTCCCAAGGGTCATCAGTGAGTTCCTAGACATCTCCCCTGAAGAGGTGGTGACTCTACCCCCTAAACAAGATGTTGAGTTTGAGATAGAATTGCAACCCAGTGCCCATCCAATTTCAATGGATCCCTATCAGATGGAACCTTCTGAGTTGCGGGAGTTACTGATTTAGATTGTTCATATGATGAAGAAAGTTTTTATCTGACTGATTTCATCACCATGGGGTGCTCCAATCTTGTTCAAAAAGAAGGTATATGGTGGTCTTAGGTTGTGTATAGACTACTAGAGGCTGAACCAAGTGACATTCTCGAGGATTGATGACCTTTTTGAACAATTGAATGGGGCAGGATGGTTCTCCAAGATAAACCTGCAGTCATGATATCACTAGTTGAGGTTAAAGGAGGGTTAAATCCCAAAGACTTCCATCAGGTGCAGATATGGGAACTTTGAGTTTTTGGTCATGCCATTCAGCATTACAAACGCACTAGTTGTGTTCATGGGACTCATGAACTCCATCTTCTGGTAATATCTGGACCGGTTCGTAGTTGTGTTTGTTGAAGACATCCTGATCTACTCAAGATTAGATGAGGATCATGTCGATCATATGAGGATGGTTTTAGAGGCCCTCCGACAACACCAACTCTACAGGAAGTTTTCCAAGTGCAAGTTCTAGACACGAGAGGTGCACTTCCTTGGACGTATGGTTTCCAATCAGGGAATAGTAGTGGACACATTAAAGGTCGAAGCATTTGTTTCTTGGGTAGCACCTAAGAACGTGGTATAGGTTTGTTGTTTCTTTGGTCTAGTAGGTTATTACTGTAGATTTGTTACCAACTTATCTCGAGTTACAGCACCTTTGAACGCCCTAACCAAGAAAGACCAGGCTTTTGTTTTGAGTGAGCTATGCCAGGAAGCCTTCAGTTATCTGAATAGGAAGTTTGTTAGTGCCCCAATGCTGAGATTTCCCGAAGAAGGGTTGACATTTGAGTTGTTTTGTGATGCTCCGAGAATGGTCTTGGGTGTGTACTAATGTAACAGTAGGGGTGATCACTTATGGGTCTAGGAAGTTACGTCCCCATGAGTGTAACTATGCCATCCACGATATAAAGCTTCTAGTGGTCGTGTTCAAACTAAAGTTGTGTCGGAATTACCTCATTGGGGAATGCTTCATTGTCTTCACATATCACAAGATCTTGAGGTATATTTTCTCCCAGTGGGACCTGAACTTGAATTAGTATAGGTGGATGGAGTTTCTTTAGGACTATGACTTCAATATTTCCTATACCTCAAGAAAGGGGAATGTGGTGGCCAATGCCTTGATTAGGAATTCGTATAAGGATGTGGTTTGAGAATCAATAGATTCTTGGAAGGTGATGGAAGATTTGGATTCCCTACACCTGGACGCAAGGGTAGAGGATGGTACTGGCTATCTGTTTTAGATGATAGTGTAGTACTCTCTATTGTAGGAGGTGGAGGAGTCTTAGTGGGGGACCTAGAGGCTGAAGTGATGTGCGATTGTGTTATCCAGAGCTATGCTCTGGAAGGATGGTCAGAAGATAGACAAAATCAGATGCTATTTCATGGAAAGTTGTTCGTCTTGGTGGAAATTCATGATAGAGATCTTGGTGAGTTCCACAACTCACCCCTAGCGGCACACCTAGGAGTTTCTAAGATGTACCGGGTCTTGAGAGGTCAGTTTTGCTGGTTCCGGGTGAAGTGGATAGTGGTAGAGTTCATGGAAAAGTTCCTCATGTTTCAGCAGGTGAAGGCTGAGCACTGTGTTCCAGGCGGTCTATTGTAGCCTTTAGATTTCTATAAGTGGAAGTGGGATGACATCTCAATGGATTTCATCATGGGACTACCCAGGGTTCAAGGAAGTTGTGATGCTATCTGGCTAGTGGTGGACCAGCTGATGAAATCAGCTTATTTCTTGGTAATCAAGGAGTCATGTGTGGTGGATGCCTTAGCACAGAGGTATGTAGATGAGATGGTGCATTTTCATGGATTCTGACGTCCATAGTCTCATATCGGGATACACAGTTTGCCTCATGGATCTTGAATTAATTGTAACATGCTTTTGGCACCTATTTAGGCCTCAGTACTGATTTCCACCCCTAGACAGATGAGCAGACATAGTAAAACATCTAGAAATTGGAGGATATGATACGAGCATGTGTTTTTGGACTTCAGGGGATCATTGGTGTGACACTTGTCTCTGGTAGATTTTTCCTACAATAATAGCTATCACTCTACCATTGGAATGGCTTCATTTGAAGCCTTGTACAGGAGACCAGGTCGCTGACTTGTGTACTAGACAGAGGTCGAGGAAGTAGGTTTTCTTGGCCTAGAGGTAGTGCAAAGAATGACAAAGAAGGTTCATCTTATACGGGAGAGGATTAAGCCGGATCATGATCGGTAGAAGTCACATGTTGATCATAGGATGAGACCCTTGGAGTTTGAGGTCGGGGACCATGTGTTCTTGAAGGTCTCCCCTCAGTGTGGGCAACGAATGTTCAGGTAAGATTTCTCCCAGGTTTGTCGGACCCTTCAAGGTTTTGTAGTAGGTCGGCGAAGTGGCCTATCAGCTAGCGCTACCACCACTGTTACTAAGGGTGCACAACGTCTTCCATGTGTCTCAGCCCCATCAGTATATACACGATGATTCGCACGTCCTCGACTAGGGAATGCTGGATATTGAGGACAATGTGGAATTTGAATAGTGAACAATGAGGATCTAATATCATGAGAAGAAGGTACTTCATGGATGAACCATTCCCTTGGTTCATGTGTTATGGAGGCATGGTGGCCTCGAGGGGAGTACTTGGGAATGGGAGGCATAGATGTGCACCCAGTACCCAGAGTTTTTTTGAGTTTTTTCTGTGTTTTTTTGTTCTTGACTATAATGTAATGATTGACCTTGTTAACTATGAGATGGGTTGTTTCCCTTGTTCTCTAAATGTGTGTGAAGATTCCAGACTATGGGGTGGGGAGGACCTGATCCCTGATAGAGATTCATTAAGTTTCATGTGATTAAGCTCGTGAGGGTGAGTCAGCACCTCCCAAATTCGATAGTATCTTGACATGGAGGAAGGTACTCCCTAATCCATATGACTAGATTGTATGACCTTTACATGTTTGTGTGGTTTCTTAAGGGATGGGAGCGGTAGTGCCTCTACAGTTGATAGTTATGAGGGAGAGGTGTTCCTATATGTCAATGAGGTTTAATCTTGAAAGGTATCTTGTGAGGTGGTCATTTGTTCCCCCTCTCATTTCTTCAGGTTTACTCTTGGATTCTTGGGGACAAGAATAGTTTGAGGGGTATCTGATGTAATGGCCCGAACCCTCCTAATCTATTACTTTTTTCAAATTTCTAGTGTTTGGGGTATCATGGGGACCATCAGTGACTCATTAAGGAGTTTTCCAAAAATCAGTTCCACCAAATGGTTCCCTCAAAACAGTGGCACTGGTGATAGTGGCACCGTGATGGTGTCACTGTAGCGGTCGCACCGTCATGGTCGCACACCGAAACGGTGGCACCGTGAAGTTGGCACCATGATGGTGGCACCATGATGGTGGCACCATGATGGTGGAACCATAGCGGTCACACATAAAAACAGTCGAACTTCTTACAATGTTCCACTGACTAGGCACCATTATAATGTCTCACCAAATAGTGTCCCACCCTTTGTTTTTTTTTTCAGTATCCGACTTTTTCCAATTCCACTCCCATAATGTGTATTTTGATGTAAAAGTGTTTTAATACCCTTTCAATTCCCTTTTAAATCTAGTAAAATATTTTTTAAACCACAATTAATTGGGAGACCATTGGGTTACCAAAACATGTGGATTTTTCCATGGTGTCACCCCTTTTTCCCGTACATTCCAGTTCCACCCCTGTTACGCATTTTCCTTTGTTTAAAATAAATTATTTAACTTAGAACCATTATCACCACCTCTCTAAGGAGAATTATTAAACAACAATTAATTCCATCATGTGTAATCACCCTAATTCTTGGAGAAACCATGATCCACCTTTAAATACATTCAAGATTTCATATCTCGTAACTCCAGGATCTCACGTTTTATCGCATGAAGTTTCTTTCTTCTTCTGTACTGGTATCTTTTCCTCTCCTTGGTACGTTTGGAGTCCCTATTCTCAATGATAACTGTGTGCCCATACTAGAGCCTTTCCTACTCACTCTTGGAGTCCTTGGCGTTATTCCTCTACAATTCGTGCATCCACAGTTCTTGGTGCGAGGAGAAAACTTTGATCATTGATCATCTAGGTAGGGTTCTCCTTCATCTATCTTTACTATGTAACATGAAAGGTGGGTATAATAATGTCCCTTTGGGGATAGATGAAACCAAACTATAACAAATATAATAAATGGTTTTTAAATAATTAAGGGGTGAGTTTGATATTTTTGTTATACTCTTTTATCTTTGCTTATATGTTGTGAATTATATGGACTTATGTCCACTGAAAATCATGACCGTTGTTGGTCCTTCCTTATGTAATAATATAACTCTTTTTTCTAGATAATCTTATGATCGAATGGATATAACATGGAAACTAGTTAATAACATAAACTCGGTTGATTAAATGGATGCCCAATGAATAAGAATTCTTGTGTGATCACTCCAGTTAACCAAACAGAAAGACGAAACTTAATGAATGGTGTGATTAAATCTATGAAATCGTTTTCTATATTATGGTGATGTGTATGGTTGTTCTGTTTGACACCTTGTAGGGTGACATGTATGGGGATGGGATCCCCTATTATTGAGTTGTTTTTTGTGGACCTGAGGCCATGTGGGGTCGTATGTTGGGGATTGGTTTTTTTCCAATACTTTGAGGGATATCACTGATACCTTTTATTGTTTTAACGTTAGAAGAGAACTGGGTGTGAATTCTTAATTACTACTTGGATGCTTTTCCTTCATTGGCTTGTGGTTGTGCCTGTTAGTTTCCTAGTAGTGAAGAATTTTTTAAATTGAATCACTTGAATATGATAACAAAAATGGGTTCAATGGGGAATTATTTCCAGGAATGAATTGTGCTTTTGTTGTGGTTCTTGTGATTTTGTGTTAATGAATAGTAACGAGGGTGTTTATGTATGAGCTGGTTTTGGAACCCTTAGGTTGGGATGAGTTCTTGTTTACCTATACGTATAAATTTTGTTTTGTGTTTCTTATTCGCACTCTACCCAAGTTGAGCACTTCATGCCGAACACCCTTATTTCATGGGGGAGGGTGTTTTTTCCAACATTTTATTTGGTGGTTGGTTATTATCTTTTTTCTACTCCCTATCCCAAGTAGCCCAAGACACTTCGGGTAGGATGTGATAGTTTGAGGTCTATTATAGCCCAATATTATTTGGGCAGGGTGGTCATGGTGGTTGTCCCAGGTGTGTGTGTGAAGGATTGTTTCCCATGTGTCTTTGGGATGAGGCTTACGTGTCTTTGAGTGTGGTGGTGGTTGTTCTGGACCAGGTGTCTACAGGTGTGGTTATGTATGTTTGTGGTGGCCCCGGTGACTATAGACAGGATATGTGGTTGTGGTGGCCCATAAGGTTATTGTTGGGGAGGTAGTGGGATTGCAGAGGAAATGGAAGGGGAGGTTTGATGCGTAGTATGTCTTCAATAACCAGTGGGAAAGTGGTGTTGGGTACCCAAAAATCGATGTGCTGTTACTATTATTTTACCTTACATGTGTTATTTGGGGAGTATACCTTGGTGAGGTTGGGTGGATAGTTTCCTTTCTAAGTGTTTTGGTTATATCCTTTTAATCACGGGGCATTAGAATGCCTCCCCACTTGTGCACGAGAGCTTTTAGTTTTTCCTGCTGAGTATACCTATATACTCACCCTACATATATAAAACAACTTTCAAGTTTCCGGGAGGACTTTGGGGACCGTGTCGGACCATACTAGATCAAACATCGAGACAGTTTTTGTTTCTGTTTTCTTTCTTTTGGAACTTTCCCTTAGGAGTTTTCTTGTACTTTTATGGGTTTATCTTTGAACATGCATATGGGAATAGGTTTTTTATTTACATTTACCTTCAATTTTTGGAGTTTTTTGGGTTTTTACCATCGTATCTCCTGATCCTACTAAATAAACAGAGTGATGCCTTCCATATCACGTTTGATTCTATACCCTTGGTGATATTCGACACTCTAGGGCCTATTGAAGGTAGGACTCAGGGGTCATTATCTCTCCTTCAACTTGAGGAAGGAAGGGCCTGGCGGTTTTTTGTCCCTTCCCTCAACTTGGTGAATGTGGGTCTTGACATTATGCCATTTAGATTATATAATGCACCATTTTTATTCATGGATCTTATTAATAGGTTTTTACATGACTATTTGGATAAAAAAATTATGTATGTTGATGATATTTTTCAATATTCTAAATTTCATGAGGATCATTAAAGACGCATAAGGATTATTTTCAAACCCATTAAGAAAAAAGGTTATATGGAAAATTTATTAAATGTGAATTTTATTAGTATTATATTTCTTTCCCCAGACACATTATTTGTAAATATGGTATAATCATTAACAATATTAAAATTATAGTGGTTAAAGAATAGAAAATGCCTAAAAATTTCATGGAGATTCATAATTTTCTTGAATTAGTGGGTTACTACCAACAGTTTCTTAAAAAATGAACTTGATTATCTAACCCACTAATTATGTTAACTCAAAAAATGAGTTAAATTCTACTATATTAAAGAGTGTGGTGATTGTTTCTAGAAATTGAAAATATGATTGTTAAATTCTCTAGTTTTGTCTAATCCCTCTAGAAATGGTGAATTCTTCATCTAAAATAATGCTTCTTTAAAAAGACTTTGTAATGCCCTGACCCCAGAAGCATGGAACCGATGCATTATTTTAATACATTGGAATGATTATAAGGAATCAAGTCCTGAAGGACTGATAAGTTTATCAATCCTGGATAATATAGTACATACATGAACTTTACTTTATAATTTCTAACATAAAATACTGCATAGATAATCCTTTGATAATGTCATTATTCCCCTAGTTTAATCCTTCATATCAATCATAATACACATCATGGCATCCTCAAAAAGTAAAACATAAAAATTGGTGAGATTAGATATTCAGTAAGGGTAAATAATTCAGCGGAAGCAATAAACTTTTAAGGTAAGATGTATAATACAAATATCATCCTTTTAAACAAAAATATGAACATAATATGGTAAAAATAAATCAAGCATTACTATATAATCATACACATGGATATTTTACTAGAAGAATAATCCCATGTAATAACTAATTCCATAATGAGGTAATGCATAATTTCGGATATCATAACTACTATGTCAAGGCCTTGTGCCAAGACAATTCACAAATATTTTGTCAAGGCCTTATGCCAAGGCACTAGTTTGTCTCATGAGACCTACCGATGCACCGAGTGTCTATAGTGGGCCCTTCCCATAACATACCTAGTCTAATTCATTCCTCGTATGAAAACTCTGAAACATAAAATAAACATTCATATTAAAACTAGTATACTAAATGTTAATACTTTAACTGTAGACCATGAATGGTATAAAAATATCACATCCATAGTCAAGAATATCAAAAAACCTTCAATAAAATATTGAAATTTCTATCATAATAAATCAAGTTCAAACAAGCATAAAATACTACAAATGATTTTTACATAGAGGAAAATAATTTAATAAATTCATTAAAACACTTTGTGAAAAATATCTATTTTACTTTAAATCATTTAAAAGCCGTGCAATTTTAAAATAAAACAATTATTTTTAAAATAACCTCATAGGGTGGTATGGTAATCTTAAAAATTATAAAATGGCATAGTAGTAGAAAATATCTTCTCACTCAGTAAAATTTAAAAAAAAAATATTCTTTCCTTAATTTTTTGAAAAGGTCATAAAGTACCTCGTTCGGAAAACGACCAAAATATTTCTTTAAAAACATTTTATAAAAAGTCAATCATGGATGAAAATGACTTTAAACATACATAGGATTATAGAAAAAAAATTTATGAAAACTTTTTTAGAAACATGTACGTGGATGATAAATATGTCCCAATATATACTTTCACATCAACAACCTCGAATAATAATGAGATTGTGAAATTAACTCTTACCTTAGATCTGATACTCTTTCTACGTGTCTAGAACTCCTGTATAATGTTTTTAAACATATTATTAACTTATATCAGAATCATAATAATATTTATGATATCATATATGATTCTTTTATGACTTTATATTACCCAATTATTAACAATTCCAAGTTAATGCAATATTTCGGGTAATATCACTTTGTTTATCGTATGTGTTTTGACTTATTATTCTTGATCAGATTACATAGATCATGATTTACTTACTTAAATAATGTATAATATGATTTATATATAATATATATTCATAATATAAATATATATAATATATAGATATATAAAATGGAATACACCATTCTTAGAGATGGTAGGTCGTACGTACTCATTAACTTTGTTTCCATTTTCTTATCATTTTGAATGGAAGTAAGTGAATGACATATATGTACATACATATATATATATATATCATTAAAGTATACTTATTATTTCATATATTTAATAATTATGAATAATATATAGTTTTTTATAATCATTCTTGGATGGTTAAAGTGGAGAATGAATCTCATCGTGTTGTGGAGATGGTAGGTCATACATATGCACGAGTGACGATATCATTCCTTTAATGATTAAATGATATCTAAATGGATGGTATATTAATTTTAAATAACAATAATAATATAATATTAATTATTTATTTCTATTATACTCATCATTATACCTATTCAAATAAAGTAATGTGGAATAACAAATTACACCCCGGTGTGGAGACGGTAATTTGTACGTACGCACGCATGGTGATATTATTATTCGTAGGAGGGATAAAATGATGAATATAGTTGTAATGTGATTATATTAACATATAATTATATGGATTATATTGTATTTATTACTTTGGTATGGAATAAATGTAGAAAAAATAAGTAGAAGAATAAAAGAACATTGAAAGAAGAGATAAAATGATTACCTCTTCTTCTGGTGTTTCATTTTGATTTCAACAAAAGTGATCCTTAGGATGAATATCTACCCAAATTTAGGCCCATAGGATGAATTTTGGGAGGTTTGTAGTATAACTAGGTAGGTTTTGGCTGAACCAAAAGGCTTTAGAGGTATGAGTTAAAGAGGATGGGAGGTGCCCATTGATAATAGAGGTGAGGGTCACTTTAGGAAAAATCATGAAATATTAATTTTTTATAAAAGGAATTTCAATTTTTAATAGCTCAAAATTTATTTATTTAGAGGATAAGATTGGTATGGGTCGAAATAATCTCAACCAATAGGTTTTATACATCTTTAGGTAATAAAATTAACCTTATCTTTTTTATTTAACCATTTGTAAAATAAGTTAACTCTTACCATGTCCTCTTGAATTTTTATACTACATGGTTAATATATTTACTATAAGATTACAAGAGAACCTAAAGTGGATAATTTATGAAATTTTTATCACTATACAAGTTATTTGGATGTAGTTTAGATTTTTAGGATTTTTATATCTTTTAATAAAATAGTATTTATTTTAAAATCACATTTACGTCAATTTTGACACTATTTAGTAATTGGTTTTTTTTAAGTCATAAAATTTGATTACTTCGAATAAAATGCTTTAATTAATCCCTTATATGTCAATTTCATCCATAAAATTCGTGTATGGCATAAAAAATGTTCAAATTTTATTTATTTAAATATTTATAAATTCATTTATTTGAATCTTTCATTAATGAGGTAAACACTACATCATAATTATTTCATGAATTAATATATTTATCAAATGTATAAAAATTATAAATAAAATATCAAAATGTAGGAAATATTTTTAGATTTCTAATGAATATTTATAGACATAGATATCATTTATATAACCCTATATCAAAATTTATTTAGTAAAATATATATTTTTATGTTACAATTATCTTTACTTTAAATTAATTCTTATAGCATGTCATTATCTCACCTAAGTGGTCCCATGGGGTCCTAAATTCATATAAGGATACCCAAGGTCTAAAATATCTCATAAAATAGTATTAGTACATGTGTTATAGTTGTTTAATACTATTATAATATTATTTTTTACCCTTATTTAGCTAATTTACCCTTTAACTATAGTAAATAAAAATAATTATTGAAGTTACTATTCATAATGTCAAATAATAAAAGGTGCCTATTTGCACAATTTGGAACATATGATTCTAAATATAGAATCAATTTTTCCAAATTCAAAACACAGAGTTGGAATAAATTAATTTAAAATTAATTCTCTTTGTCAAAACTAAGAAGTGGGTTTTTAAGAAGTAAAAATTATCAAAAGATTGACATTTGTTTATGTTCTATTTAAATGTGAAATTACTTCCAATGACCTAATTTATATTAAATTATAAAAATATAATCTAATTATACTTTAAAAAAATAAAAATTATAATTTAACACTATAAATTATTTCGATTAAAAAAGTTGTTTTCAATTAAAATTTAGTATTTTTCACAATTCATCAAAACATGAATGTTATTAGAAAAGTAAAAAAAATTATCCAAAATAAATTTTTATGTCCTAATTCTAAATAAGATTTTAACTTCATCAAATTGAATATATAAAAGTTCCAAGTATTTTATTTAAAAAGGGTTCTCTATTAAAAGGTATAAAAACTGCATTTTTTGAAAAATACTTCTTTTATCTAAAAAATTGAATTTGTCCTTATATTATTTATAAGAAACACAAAAAATGAATATTAAAATTATATAGAATATATAAATTTTAAATTTTGGTTAATACTATTCATAACCTCTTTTTAAATGGCTAGTTTGATAGGTCGTGGTGCGCTTGAACTCATTGTTGCATACATCACACACTATTGGATTATTTAAAAAGGAAGTGTACCATAGAGGCTTGGGGTGTTATATTATCCCCACCTTAAATAAATTTTATACTCTCAATTTAATCATAGGATTGAAAACTAGGGGTTTGATATTTCAAAATATCTTATTTGAAATCCCACATCGAAAAATGGATTATTGATACCTCTATTTTAAAATAAAGAAAGGTAGTTATGAAGGTTACTAGAAATAACACATACTAGGGTTAAAAATAAGAAAACATGGATATGGAATATAAAACTAACCATAAAGTTCTGATGGAGAGTGATAGAGAATATTATTAGGAGAAATTTAACAATAGGAAAGCCATAAATCTATGATGATCAAATAGACCATTTGATTCATTGCAAAAAATAATGTACTGGGAAAACATTTATGATATTTTCACTATAGTTTAATAATTAATTCATAGACTAAAAACACAAGGAATCATACTTCATTTATATGTAATGTTTCATCTATTAACTAATTCCTACCACAAACTCATCTTTCTCTTCAAAAGATAATAAAACTCAAAAAAATATTCTATGTATCTTAATCATATAAGGTTAAAAATATAAACTTATATCATTTAAATAAAGAAAACTATGTTATACTAACTAGGTAATTATTTTAGGCCAATGTTAGGTGAAAAAGCCTTGTTGGACTTTGGTGGTGGGTTTGATTCCTGCAGCCTTGTCCAACACGACAAGTTGTCGCCCGACCTGCAGGTTTTCCTTTCTCTAAAACTATAGTTTTATAACAATACAAAAATAATATTAATAAATTTTTTAACCTTAAACAATACTATCCAAATTTTAACTTAATCCATTCTAGCTTTTAGAGTTATCCAAAATACTTATGCCCAAACTATCTCTAAAAGGTCTCTAAATTTCCAAAATCAATTGTAACATCAAATTCCCCAAAAAAAAATTATGCTGCTATTATTGTCACATAATGAATATATTATTACTTTAATTATATTAAAACATTAATGAAAACAAAAAAGTATTATAGTACAATCCTTATATATATCACATTCTGTAATAACCCGGTTCTTATTCTTGAGGTACGGGTTTCTTCATTTCCTTTTCCTTTAATGTTTTTTAGAAAATAAGGAAAATGGGGGGGAATAAAAAATTTATGGGTACATGCTATGTACTTTGGCCACATGGGATGATAATATAGGGTTTATATGCTAGTCGGCGATTAAGGGTGTGAAAACTAACTACACGTCGTGTACTTAGTAATACACGTCGTGTAATCAGTCAACAAGTGAACAGTAAGGCGGTGGGAAAATCCACTAGTGGAACAATAGTACATGCCATGTACTTAGTAATACATGTCATGTAACCAAGTCGGCAGATGAACTGTGAGGTGGTGGAAAGTGGCTTCCAAGGGAACAATTAAAAAATGAAAAGTACACACCATGTACTTGAGAGTACACGCCGTGTAGTTATGTTTTTTTGATAAAAATAGGCAGTAGCCACCTCATTCGGCATAGGAGGCAGAAAACTTGTTAGGAGCCTAGGAGAATAGGTCGAGGCTCAAAGGAGCTCCTGAATGCTCACCGAGATTCTAATTCTTCCACCGATGATCTCGTTTGAACCACACGGGTGAGATCTTCTCTCTTATTGAACATCTCTTACCAATTCCTTCCCTAAGGGAAGTTATTTAGGTTTGAATAGGTAAATTTTGATCCCATATCTACGTTTTTCTCAGTTTATTTGGGAGGGTCGTTCATATATATCAATCAGAGGAGATCGAGGTAGGTGGTATGCTGTTTATTTCGAACTGTAAAATTGATTTTGTGTACCATTGTGCTACGCGACCATGTTTAAGGTGTCATATGGATAAGGCATTTACTATTAAGATATCTAGAACTGAATAGGTAATTTAATGAACAAGTATAAACTGCTATTTGGGATCGTTGCCTTGATCTAGGGCCACCCCATGGGTGGGTTTCCCTTGTTTAGTCGTTTGGCCAGGATAAACATGGTTATTCTGTGATTATAGCATGTTTTGAGTTTTCTTGAGAGAAAATATATATAAATTGCTTGCTTATGTGTCGAGATCTGCCCGATTACTTGCTTATCCTGAGGGAAGTGTTTTTCTTAGCCTGAGGGTCATGTTTCGTTTAGCCTGAGGGGAACTTTTCTTATGCCTAAGGGCAGTAGCTTCCGTGCCTGAGGGCAATATATTGTATGCCTGAGGGAAATATTCGTTATGCCTGAGGGAAGTCACCCGAGGGTTTTGTTTCTGTTTTCCTGAGGGTAAGGATTTGCATGTCTGAGGAAAATTTTTACTTTGAATATTCACTATGGTGATTTCTTATGTTTTACATGTCAAGCTAAAGCACAGTGTTGGTGTTATTATTATCTATTACATGTTAGATAGCCTGTTGTGGTTTCTGTTGTGTCACTGTATAGGAGATTGTCGGCTGAGGCTGAGTCTCAGGAAAACTCATAATTCAATTATATTGAATTGTTAAATAATTATTAAAATGGAAATATAACTGGTAGGAATGGTTACTTTTGAGTACTTCCTAGTTTGTTGCATTTCATTATTGCACACTATTGTTGCCCGTTTTCACTGACAGTTGGTCATGGGCCTTTGGTGGTTGCCTATTGGGATTTATTTCCCACACCCCATTTGGGTCATGTCTTGGGCCCAAATAGATTATATTGTTGCAGGTGTTGATAAGGTAAAGAGTCCCTATACAGGTAATTTATTATTTCAGAGGAGTAGGAGAGCATGGGACCAATCTTAGGATTTCGATCCTGCTGAGTTCCTGCTACATTGTTTTGTTTTGCTTTGTTGTACTCGTACCTTGTGTTGTATTGTTTTAGATTGCAGTGTATCCAGTTTTGGCTACTTTCTTAGAATTAGGGACATATTGCATTATCATATATATGACTATTGGTCATCTTCTACTTCAGTACTATTGTCCATTTAAGCTTGGTATTGTTTACTGCTTCCGCTTTTGGTATGTTTGTATTTCTCCGTTGTGCTACACTTTGACAAATGAGGGCATAGTATCCCCACTATCAGACCTAGGCCCTCACTGCTAGTCGGCAGCCTCTGGCGTTTGGGGAAATGCGCTTGAGGTCATGTGACCCACCAGGTTTGGGGAACCCATTGTGTGGCACCCAGATTCGGGACATTATAAAGTGGTATCAGAGGGCTTTTTTTCTTCTTGACTTACTGTTTGGAGCCTATACCCAGGGATAGGATAGAATAGGTACTTGGTAATAAGATGTTCCTAGGATTAGTTAACCCGTGTACAGGGAAAAACCAATTTACCTAGTGTTTCAATTTTTCTGGTTTTTCAATATTACAGTTGATTTGATTTCCCCATTGGGTGACGCACTTGTGGTGTGCTGTTATATTAATATACTTGGGTTCTATTTAGTTGCAACCCGATGAGATGAGGTTATACCATCTTATGCATCATTTAGGCACAAGTTAGAATCACATGCCATGCATAGTCTCCATGCCATGTAGGTGCATTATAAATTGCATGTTTTGTGATAGATGTTGTGCTAGAAAATGCATGCTGTTGTGATAGGTACCTTGATAGATATGCATACTGTTGATAGGATATCAGTACAAGTTACGGTTGGGTTGATGGATGCTAAACTTTAGTTCCTAAGAAATATGGGCTCTCTTAGACTGGAATTTAGTGGATCATGATCCATCCTTTTGTTTCATTTCGTACTATAATGGGAAATATTGGGTGCTAAACTTTGGTTCGCAGAGAGTATGGGCCCCCATAGATCGGAACTTGGCATACCAATGCTTGAAATTTAAGAAAAAGGGGCTCTGGAGTAGTTTTTGAGGTCTACTTTCCAAAAACCCAGACAACACGGCATGTGGTTCTATGAACACACGCCATGTACTCTTCTGTTTGAGAAGAAATGAAAATTTTTTAAGTACACACCGTGTAGTTTCTAACTATGTCATTGGTCGTGTAGGCATAAACACGAGATTGGGAAAACTCTAGAGGGAACACGTCGTGTATCGGTTGTACACGCCGTGTCATGTTGCCCCTGTGTCCGCTGTGTGACTAACAACACAGACGGAGAAATATTCGCATAAACACACTGTGTCACTTTAGAACATGTTGTGTAGTGTAATCTGAGAATCCGGCTATGTAACTAACAACATGGGTCGGTGTTATCCTTCCTAGTACACACTGTGTCCATCTGGAACACACCATGTAGTGTGATCCATGTATCCGGCCGTGTCTCGAACAACACGGGTCGGTGAAGCTCGTCTAGTACATGTCGTGTACCTATGGGACACACCGTGTATTCTTGACCGGTAAGAGACCATGTAGACTTGGCCATGTGGCTGGGGAGACGGAGTGGTGTACACACCGTGTGCAGGTGTAACATATCGTGTACCTAGGGTTGAGACACACCCCGGCCAGCATCAGAACACGACCATGTAAGGGCCTAAGGGAACACACCGTGTAGTATCATTCAAAAGAGAGTTGTGTGGCTTAGCCATGTAGAAGGACTTGGGTAGGGGATAAAATTCAAGTACACGCCATGTGTTTGGGGTGTTACACGACCAGTTCTGGTAGAAGTACACGCCCATGTGAAATACTTAAGGGAACATGTCGTGTAGTTATTATACATGTCGTGTTATCTTGTTTTTTAAAAATTGAATGTATTCTTTCTCATGTTCCCTTCTTGTATTTCTAGTTCTTTGTCCTTGATGATCCTAACATAAGGCGTGTGTTTGACCTTGTAGAGTCATGTTTCCAAGAGGACCACGAGTTTTTCGCCAAGAGAGTGGAGACAATTATACTCTAGAGATTGTAGGTCATGGGATACCGATGGATCCTCTAGTAGTGCTAGATGCGGTTCCAGCTGTTACACCAGATGCAGGCACAGATGCGTAGTTCCATGAAGGCTTCATGCAGTTTATGCATACCTTCTAGGGAGCACCATCGGTTTCCACATCTATCGCAGAGCTGACACGTATTTTCCAGTAGCAGCATCCACCTACGTTTTTAGGGGATGGCGAACCACAGGCTGCAGAGTCATGGATGGATTCATTGCAAACTATCTTCAAGCATCTAGAGACGCCTCCAGGGAGGAAGGTCAAGCTTGCTACATACATGCTGCGTGATTTTTCCAAGATATGGTGGGATGTTACCACCCAAAATTAGCATCACCGAGACATGGTGTGGGAATATTTTCAGACAGTCTTCTGGGAATTTTTCTTTCTGGAGATGCTAAGGGCAGATCAATCTCAAGTGTTTATGAATCTACAGTAGGTCATGATGTCAGTGATGGATTATTCTTCCCACTTCACCAAGCTACAACGTTTTGCACATGTTCTATTGGTTGATGAGAAGTTGAGGGATAGATGCATTTAGGATGGTCTTAGATATGACATCCGAGCACTGGTGAATGTTTTCAGGTTGCCTACAGTGCATGCTATTGTGAACCAGGCATTGGTTACTGATCAGAACCTACATAAAGCTATTGGTGTAGGCCAGGGAGGTTCAGCACCAGTTTCTGGTACTATTTCTACTGGTAATAGGAATAGGTAGATGGATTTCTCTCACGATGGAAGTACTAGACAGAATAATTCATCAGGTGGCCTGGTAATGTGCTACCAGTGTGGTAAAGAGGTGCACAAGAGACTTTAGTGTCCATGTGACCCAGTGTAGTGCTGAGATTGCGGTAAGATGGGTCATCTACAGCGTTTTTGTAGGGAGTTTCCACTAGCACCTAGTGAGAGGGGCTCTGTGCAGACTCCGCATGCAGGAGTAGGGCCAACAGCTTCTTACCATTCTGGGAATTGGAATACATTGGGAAGTTACGGTCGAGGAAGTGGTTGTGGCCATGGTAGCCAGACACCAGGATCTCAGAGACAGTAGGGTGGGTTAGCTTCGGGTAGCCAGGCTGTGTCGTAGGGCCACGACACTGGGTAGACATATGCAGTGCAATAGACCCAAGAGGAGCAGAATCCCAGACCTTCCACTGTCATAGGTACTATTCTAGTTGCTTTTGTTTTTTTCTTCATTACTTTTTTATACTAGTACGATGCATAGCTTTTTATCTATGCCTGTTGTGGAGAGCCTTCGCCTCTATGTTTCTTCTTCTTCTGATATTATGATGGTAGACACTTTTTTGGGGATTAGAACAGCAAGTGTGTGTCAGTTCAAGGAGTGCCCCCTAGAGATTGGTGGGTGTAACTTTCTATGGGGCCTCTTTGTCTTAGATATGGTGAGATATGATGTCATTCTCGGTATATACTGGTTGGTACCCTTTCGAGCCTTTATAGATTTCTATAGTCACTGGGTGAGTTTCACATCACCAGAGGGCAAAGATTTTCTATAAAACGGTGAATGGGATGTCCAAGTGAGACGAGCTGGACCCAATCATCGTGGGAGAGGTGGAGTGATAGCCCATATTGCGATTTTATATCTAGATGACCAGGGAACTCTTCATAAGGATTTCCCTTCATTGGTTAATCATTTTAGGGATATCTTCCCAAATGCCTTTTCAGGTCTACCTTAGAAGCGAGAGGTGGATTTTTCTATTGATATTATGCCAGGAGTGGCACCAGTGTCCATTCCTCCTTACAGGATGGCTAAACCATAATTACATGAGCTCAAGAGTAAGTTGGAGGAGTTGCAGGCAAAGGGTTTCATCTGACCCAGTACTTCTATTTGGGGTTTGCCTATCCTGTTTGCGAAGAAGGTGGATGGTACCCTCAGACTCCGTGTGGATTATTAAAAACTGAACTAGTTGATAGTCAAGAATCAATATCCCTTGCCAAGGATTGATGATATTTTTGATCAACATCGAGGAGCATGAGTGTTCTTGAAGATTAACTTGAGATCTGGATATCATCAGTTGCGCGTGAGACCATCGGACATACCGCTTACAACCTTTTGGAGTAGATATAGTCTATACGAGTACCTAGTCATGATGTTCGAACTCACAAATGTGCCAGCAGTTGTCATGGATCTGATGAATCTTGTGTTCCACCCATATCTAGATTATTTTGTGGTAGTCTTCATGGACAATATCTTGGTGTACTCTCACACACAACATGACCATGCCACCCATCATGAGATCGTATTGAGTAGACTGAGAGAGAATCATCTATATGTTAAGATCTCAAAGTTCCACTTTTTGATGGACCAGATACACTTCCTTGGTCATATTATCTCAGAGGTAGGAGTTGCAGTGGACCCAGGGAAAGTGAGATCAATAGTTTCCTGGGAGCATCCTAAGAACATGTTTAAAATATGGAGTTTCATGGGGTTGTCTAGTTACTACAGGCACTTTATACAGGACTTCTCTGGCTTAGTAACGCCGTTGATGGGTTTGACTAAGAAGGGTGTAAAGTTCATTTGGTCAGAAGCTTGCGAGACAGCCTTTCAGGAGTTGAAGGGAAGGTTGACATCAACACCAGTCCTGATACTTCCAGATCAAGGGAAGATTTATATAGTTTACTATGATGCATCAGGTATTGGGTTGGGAGTAGTGTTGATGTAGGGTGATCGAGTAGTTGCATATGGGTCTCGGTAGTTGAGGCCACATGAGAGGAATTACCTGACGCATGATCTCGAGTTGGTTGTAGTTGTTTATGCATTACGCTTTTGGAGACATTATCTCTTGGGAGAACATTTTGTGGTGTTTACAGACCACAAAAGTCTGAAATGAATCTTTACCCAGCATGACTTGAATCTGATATGGTGAAGGTGGGTTGAATACTTTCAATCCTTCGACTTTGATATTGCCTATACACCTGGTAAGGGTAACGTAGTAGCTAATGCACTGAGTAGGAGGACATAGATACAGGCAGTGTAGGAGGCCAGTAGTGAGTGGTAGCTCATGTATTTGTTCTCTGAGATGCATTTGGAGGTGCATGATATTCAGGGGAGAGCCTATCTTTCTTCCTTAGTTGTGACTTATACCCTCCTGGATAGAGTGAGTATGAGATAGCTATCAGATTCAGATGGCCTGGTTCTACAGAAGTCAGTGGCAAGTGAGGACCCTCCTCCTGGTTGGACGATGGGTGATGATTAGGTACTATGTATCCATGGACGAGTGTAGGTTCGAAGGGATATATGTGAGGAGTTGATATAGGAGTTTCATGATTCGGCTTGGGCAGGGAATCCTGGAGTTACCAAAATGTACCATGACTTGAGACGTCAGTATTGGTGGTCGGGTATGAAGAGAGATGTAGTTGGTTTTGTTACAAGATGTTCCACATTTCAGTAGGTGAAGGCAGAGCATCAGAGGCCAACCAGACTGTTACAACAGTTACCCATTCCGGAGTAGAAATGGTATGATGTCGCGATGGACTTCGTGACCAGGTTGTTGAGGTCACCACATGGCAATGATGCCATGTGGGTTGTTGTGGATAGACTTACGAAGGTATCTCACTTTTTGCCGATCAAGGAGACCTTTGGTGTTGACGAGCTCAGGAATTTGTATATCTGATAGGTAGTACACCATTATGGGGCCCTTCATTCTATCATTTCAGATAGGGACGCCCGTTTTACGTCTCATTTCTGGCATAGTTTTTAGAGGACACTTGGTACACAGGTGCTTCTGAGTATAGCTTACCACCCACAGACCGATGGCCAGTCAGAGCGTATGATACAGGTGATGGAGGAGATGTTGTGTGCATGCATCCTGGACTTTGGGGACTCTTTGGAGAAGCACATACCCCTGGTCGGGTTTGCCTATAATAGTAGTTTTCAGGAAACTATTGAGATGACACCTCTCTAAATGGTAGGTCATGCTGATCACCCTTGTGATGGTTGGAGGTAGGTGTGGCAGCTTTAATAAGACCACGTCTCGTGCCAGAGACTTCAGAGAAGGTCCAGTTGATACAGAAGTGGATGGCTACTACACAGTCTCGTCAAAAATATTATGTTGATCGTCGCAGACAACCCTTGTAGTTCATGGTCGGGGATTATATTTTCTTGTGTGTTTCACAGAGGTTGGGACACAGGCGGATCAAGATATGGGGTAAACATTCAGCGAGGTATGTGGGGCCATTTGAGATTCTAGAGAGAGTTGGGCCAGTTAACTTTCGGTTATAGTTACCACAGAGGTATTGGGCCATGCACGATGTCTGTCACGACCCATCCTCGGGGCCTGTGCAATGACTACCCCATGCCCACCTTCCATAGGCCAGGGGCTCATGACTAGCACCCAAGGAGTAAATCTAGAAAAAAGGGAAGGCATTGTCTTTATAAAGTAAACAAACAACATATAGTACACAAGATGAAGTAAACACTAAGTAAACTAATTACAAAAGTAAGTGCTGGAAAGTAAATGGGCTAGAATACAAACCCAACTGAAAGTAAATTACAACTGAAAAGAGAGTACAGCAGTAGAAAAGTAAAGCAGTAACTCCGAGCCATCCTCTGGAAATCCCACCTGAAGGGTGGGTACATCTAGTCTCCTTCGCTCCTCGGCTCCAGCCGTCCACTCCATGTATGTCTCGTCCAGTGATCCACCTCCAGGTACCGTCCAGCTCCACGAGCTCATACCTCGATCAGTTTTTTCCATTGTCTGCATCCAACACAACGTAGTGTGGGCATAGCCCTTATAGGGGTGAGTATAGGATACTCAGTAGGGACCCCGAGACGCCCGAAGGTCTCCCAGAATCCATGAAGGATAATCCACAAAGGAAATATACAATCATGAAGTAACAACCAACTCTACTTAGGTATATGCCCATACATATACCTAAGTCATCAAATCCAGTTCGTCTCCAACATCTGAGCCCAAGTTTGATCTAGTCCACCAAGGATAGCACAACCCAATCCACACAGAAAAGTACAACCCAATCCACATATGAAATCAAGTCAATCATATCGAAGATATTGATTGAAAATCAAGACTCATCTCACACAGGTATACTTCTTCGTAAGATGATAGAGATGATCAGATGTATCCACTGATTCATCTAAGATGTCATACCCACGTAGGATACAAGACCATCTAAGATGTCGGACCCGCAAAGGATACAAGACCAGCTACTCTACCGGACCCACGTAGGATACAAGTACAGAGTCAAATACTACCGGACCCACATAGGATACAAGAACAGTAGTCACGTACTGCTGGACCCACATATGATACAAGAATAGTAGTCATCGCCATCGAACCCATGGAGGATTTCTGTATGGTCATCATCATTTCCAGACCCATGGAGGATCCCAGTACAGTCGTCATAACTATTGATCCCACAGAGGATTTCAGTACCGTTTTTTTCATCGCCACAGCCAACTCTAGGGTTCCCGCACACAACATGCTCGATTTTAGGAGGGTCCGCTCCACGATCCAAGGGGGTTTGATACATAAACTGACACGTAGTCCAGATTTGATGTATCCTAAAGTTCCGTCTCAACAAAAGGAACTCATCACGATAGACGGTGCGTCAATCCGACGCCCGGTCTGAGAGTTATTGGCTTTTTCGTCCCAGGGGCCCTGTTAATTTTTAAGTCAAAACCAGCCTGACCATACTCCAACTACGTCCAAACCTCAAACAGAGTAATCCAAAAGAATCTTCTTACTAAGAGGAATCCAACAAAGTCGACGGCACGTCAGTCGGACGTCTGGAGCTCAAGTTATAAGTGTTTCCACTCTGAAGGCCCTGTTGGTTTCGTTTTCGAACCAAACCGGCCATACCCAAAGTTCTCCTAAACCTTGAGTGTAATATACTTAAATGACCATCTCGATCCAAGGATCACTACGCAACTGATGGTGCATCGATCGGAGGTCCGTAGCCCAAGTTATGGGTGTTTGAACGGATCTGTCCGAAAACAGGGGGTTTGGGCCCGGTCCGACCCGGCCCAATACCCCCTAGGTCGACCCGAACCAGGTCGACCTGAAACGGGTCTGGTTCCGGCCCAGTTGGGCGCGGCCCGGCCTAGCTGGCGTGGCCTGGCCCGATGCGGTGGTCCGGCCCGGCGCAGGCGGTCCGGCCTGGGCGCCCGCGCGCTGAGCGGACGCAGGGGGGCACTGCCCCCTTGCTTCGAAACGGCGGACCTGAGGGTCCACCCTGCTGAGATGGTCGGGGGTTCGACCCCCAGTTTTTCTGGATCCGATCGGCCGGTTGTGTCGTGCGGGACCAGCCAGTCTCGCCTCCTGAGCGCCGGCAGTCGGCGGTTCTGGCCGCCCTCCCCTGCTCCGCCACAGCCAAAGGTTGCGGCCTTGGTATGACTGGCGCCGCGCGATGGCACCGCGCCCCTCCGTCGCGGCCCTCCGTGGTTCTCCAGCGCGGCACGACGGCGTCGCGCTCCTTCGAAGCATGTTATTCCTCATTCCCGTGTGGTGTCGTTGCATCGCGCCGCCTTCGTTTCGAACCACAACAATGAACATCAACAAAGGGGGAGGAGGATCGACTATGTTTGTGCGGTCCGACCTCCTCTCATTAATTTGATAACAAGCAGCTAAGAAAATTAACAATAAACACCAAATAATCCACGAACATAAAACAATCCCCTACCTCGAAGTAGTTGTCGAATGAAGATTGTCGCGGGAAACGGCGTCGCGAGGTAAAGCTTTATATGTGTTTCACGGAGAACGTTCGAGGTGGAGAGGCGTCTCACACCGGCTACGGAGAGGAGAAGAAAGGCACGACGATCACTCCTTCTAGTGACGGCATTCTTCGTCGAGGTCTTGACGTTATTCGCATTCTTCAAGACTTAGCGTAAACTCTCCCAAAATCTCCACACAAAGAAACCCCCCAAAATAAAATAAGGTAGGTCCTTATTTTATTAACTCAAGCCATGAATTCCAAAGAATTCAAAATTCAACTCTTAATTAAATTCATTGAATAACTTAATCAAATAATTTAATGAGAGAGTTGACTTGCAATTAAAGTGGTAGAGAGGATGAGTTACACATTAAAGCTAAAGGGGGTGTTTAATGGGGTTTTAGGAAATTTAAGGAGGTTCGGGCTCGTGTGGGCCCCACCCCAACTTCCTCACAACTTCCTTTTCCCTAACACTTAAACAACTAGTGGTAAAATTAAATTATAATTGTAAAAAAACTATAATTTTATTCTTCACATTTGTAACAACTCCTCCTAAGCAAACACACCTTCAGAAAAGGGGTTCCTAATCAATTACTGACGCTGTGGTTTCATCAGTTCCCTCAGATTTCGATTACGAGCACCAGTTCAAAAGTTAGGAAAACTCGCTCATTTGTTCACTGAACATACCCGAGCTAAACTTCAGAAATTGATTCTGGGCACACCGGGCCTTGGAATCAGGTGCCGTCAAAAACTGTATACTCGTAAAATCCCAAATAAAATAAGAAAAAAATCCTTGAAATTTATGGGTCTTTAAATTACTCCCACCTTAGGGATTTACGTCCCCATAAAGGTACATCACAAACTAGGGGAACAAATGAGGATACTGAGCAGGCATCTGAGCCTCCCGCTCCCAAGTGCTCTCCAGAAGGTTCCCGTGCTACCACCTGATGTGCACTATAAGAATAGACCTCCCACGCAGGACCTTCTCCTGTCAATCCTCGATCTCCACCATGACCTCCATAAAAGCCGCTCCGTCATCAATGTCCAGCTCCCCATGGTCGATGATATGCGTCAGGTCGTGCACGTATTTCCTTAGCTGAGATACGTGGAAGACACCGTGCACCCGGTGCAACTGAGGTGGTAGAGCTAGGTGATAAGCCACCTCTCCTATCCTGATGAGAACCTGGAATGGTCTGATGAAGCGTCGAGATAATTTGTCGCCCCGGCCAAATCTCTGTAATCCACGTCGAGGTGAGACCCGCAAGAAAACGTGGTCTCTATCCTCGAACTCTAGTGGTCTCCGCCTCCTATTAGCATAAGACTTATGTCATCTCTGAGCTATCCTCATCCGCTCCTGGATGACCTGGACCTTCTCTATCATGGCATGGACTATCTCTGGTCCCACAAGTGCTAACTCCCCAGGGTTTGTCCAGCACAGAGGTGATCTGCAAGGTCGGCCGTAAAATGCCTCGTATGGTGCCATCCTGATGGTGGAGTGGTAGCTGTTGTTGTACGCAAACTCTACAAAGGGTCGGTGATCCTATAAGATGTGAACAAAGTCGAGGACACATTCACAGAGCATGTCCTCGAGAGTCTTAATGGTCCTCTCCTTCTGACCATCCGTCTGAGGGTAAAAGGCGGTGCTCAGACGTATCTGCGTCCCGAATACCTCCAGCCACCCCTTCCAAAGCCGGGAAGTAAAGAGAGCATCTCGATCGGAGACGATATATGATGGAACACCATGAATCCGTATGATCTCTTGAATTTAGAGGTGTCCCAAGTTCTCCACTGAGCCCTGTTCTCTGATGGGTAAGAAGTGGGCCGACTTGGTGAGTCGGTCGACAATCACCCAAATGGAGTCATGACCTCTAGAAGTACATGGATTTCCAGTCACGAAATCCATAGATATCCTATCCCAATTCCACTCTGGGACCTCCAAGGGTTGTACCAAGCCTTCTGGTACCTGGTGCTCCGCCTTCACCTACTGGCAGGTGAGACATCGAGAAACAAACTCTACCACAACCTTCTTCATACCTGACCACCAGTGCTATTGCCTGAGATCCTGGTACATCTTTGCCACTCATAGATGTACCACTAAAGGGGAAGTGTGAAACTCTCTCATCACATCCTCCTGTAAATTATCTGGTACCATGGTACGTCCTCTGAAAAGGAAAACATGCTCTCCTCCTACAGAGAATCCATCAGGTGCTTGTCCTGTGGAAATCTGTACACTCCGCGACTCATAGTCAACATCCCCACGTTGTGCCTCTCTGACCCGCTGAAGAAGTGGAGGTGTGACTGTGAGTGACTGAAGAAAGGCTTCTCCATATATATCCACGAAGGATATCTTCAATGCGGCTAGTTTCTTTGTCGCCTCTCTAAGTAGCTGAATGCCCATCCTCCTGCTAATAGCATCAGCTACTACATTCCCCTTTCCAGAAGTATATACTATCTCAAAGTCATAGTCCTGGAGGAACTCAAGCCATTGATGCTATCTTAGGTTCAGGTCCTTCTGTGAGAAGATGTACCTGAGACTCTAGTGGTCAAAGTAGACTGTAAAGTGCTCTCCCATCAGATAGTGCTGCCACATCTTCAGATCAAAGACCACTACTGCAAACTCCAGGTCATGGGTAGCGCAGTTCTGCTCATGCTGCCTCAACTATCGTGATCCATAGGCAATCACTTCCCACTCCTGCATCAGGACACACCCAAGTCTGGTCCCTGATGTATCGTAGTAGACTACGTACCCTACTCCCTCTTCCGGCAGCCTCAAGATGGGTGTGATGCTCTATCTCTATCTCAGCTCCTGGAAGCTCTGCTGATATCTATCTGACCACATGAAGGGTTTCCCCTTCTTCATCAAAGCTGAAAGTGGTACTGCCACTCTGGAGAATTCTGGGACAAATCTCTGGTAGTACCCAACCAGACCTAAGAAACTCCGCACCTCCGTTACGCTCCTGGGTGGCTCCCAAGCTAGCAATTCCTCGATCTTCACAGGATCCACCGCAACTCCCGCCTTAGAGATGACATGTCCCAATAAGTGGACCTCACGTATCCAGAACTGACACTTTGAGAGCTTACCATAAAGCTGGTGCTCTCAGAGTGTGTCCATTACAACCCGCAAGTGGTAGACATGCTCCTCCGCAGTAGTCAACTATATCAATATGTCGTCGATGAAGACTAAGACAAATCAATAGAGGTATGGCTTAAATATCATGTTCATGAGACTCATGAACACTTATGGAGCATTGTTTATGCCAAAAGGCATAACCAGGAACTCATAGTGACTGTACCGACATCTGAAGGTCGTCTTCTGCACATCCTCGTCTCGAACTCCGAGCTGATGATAGCCTGACTTGGGGTGTATCTTTGAGAACCACCGTGCTCCCTTGAGCTGATCGAAGAGGTCATTAATCCTCGGTAGTGGATACTTGTTTTTCACGGTCACCTGGTTCAGGTGACGGTAATCAACACATAGTCGCAAGCTTCTATCCGCCTTCTTGGCGAACAAAATCGGGGAAGCCAAGGGTGAAACACTGGGTCGGATGAATCCCTTGCCCTGCAAGTCCTCCAACTGTACCTGTAGATTTCAAAGCTTAGTGGGAGCCATCCGATATGATGGATTATATATCGGGGTTTTCCTAGGGTATAGTTCAATATAGAAGTCTACCTCTCTGCGAGGAGGTAGTCCTGAAACATTATCAGGAAAAACGTCTGCATACTGATCCACCACTACAGGAAAACTCAGACTCCACACATCAACTGCTCCTAGGATGAGTCTAGCCAACTGATGAGTGATCAGCTGTCCTCTCCTCTGCGTGATTCCATCCTACTCTACAAAGGCTCCCTTCTCTCTGGTTAAGTTGAACCTTCTCCCATCGGTGCGAACACACCGCACCTTGTGCCTAATACAGTCGATCTGAGCATGGACTATAGATAACCAATCCATGCCTAAGATGAAATCATAAGGCCTCAACGTCGCTACAAGAAGATCCCAGCCGAAGATCTCACCTCCTAGAGTAAGCTCACACTACCAGCACCAGTGCGTAATCATCGAGTCTACTCCCGTAGGAGTCTTTAGCCATAAGGATCAAGCCAACGGCTCCGTCGGAATCTCTGAGCTCTGAACAAGGGCACCAGCAATGAAATAATGACTCGCTCCTATGTCTATAAGAACTACAATAAGGGTAGAGTAGACACAGATAGTACCTCGAATCATCTCTGGTGGGTCGTGGTCATAGGCCTCTGCTGCCTAAAGTTGAGCCTGCCTCTGCCCACCAGCTCCCTGTGGTTGGGGTTGGCCTCCTGGTGGTGGTGGTGGTAAAACCTCAAAGTGTCGCCCACCACCTACTGCTCGGCCATCTCCTCTGCCTCGTCCTCCTGATGGCCTGGTCCGCTTGGACCCCTGTGACATCTATTGACTGCCAGCTGCAGAAGAATCAACTCTATGCCGCCCTGCGGTAGGTCCCACTGCTGGTGTTGGCTCAGCAATAAAGCTCTCTACAAGAAGAGCCTGCTCCAGTACTCCTGCCAATGTCGGAATACTGAGGGAGATCATCGAGGCCCTGATCTCATGCCTCAATCTCTGCTCGAAGGTCTGGGCCTGGAAGAAGGGGTTCCGTACCATATCCATGGAATAGCGCGAGAGATCGGTAAATCTCTCCGAGTACTGGGCTACCGTCATGCTTCCATGCCGCAGCTGTAGTAGCTCTTGAATGCGGACCTCACGGAGGGTGGCTAGGAAGAACTCCGAGCGAAAGAGGATCTCGAAGTCCGACCGAAGGAGAGATGCCTCGTCGTACACTTGTAGCACCATGCTCTGCCATATTCCTGCTGCCGCATGCAGGAGACTCACTACAAGGATCACAATGAGGTCAGCCGGTGTCCCTACTAACCTGAAAACTCGTACAACAGCCTCCAGCCAATCCTTGGCTACTTGAGGGTCCATCTCCCCATGGAACCTGGGCGGTCTCTGATGCTGAAACCCATGCAGTGCACTAAGGTGACGTGCACTCTCAATGGCTGGAGCTGGTGGCATCGGTGGCTCGGTGGGTAGAGGTACCGCCGGAGCCTCCGCTGTAATAGGGCCCTGCACCAAGGCCTCGTCGCTCAGTGGGTTGTCGTCTCGCACAAAGCTCGGAACCCTAGCTGGCTGTCGTCGTGGGGCCATCCTGAAAAGAGACAGGTGCGCTATGGTCAAAACACTATATCTGGTGAGCTGACACAAATTAATCACAAAGAAAACTTTTGAAACACACATGCAATCAGTGTTTTCGTGCACTGAGTCAGAAATCAGAAGTCAGGGTCCTGGTGTATGGATACATCGGCCGCCGCACCAACACTGGACTCTCTCGACTGATAACCACACTCAATACCCTTAACACTATTACTTCACATAGAAGAAAGATCAAAGTCCTGAGTTCTGTGGTAGAACCTAACTCCTCTGATACTAATTTTTCATGACCCGTCCACAGGGCCTGTGCCGTGACTACCCCAAGACCGCCTTCCAAAGGCCAGGGGCTGGAGACTAGCACCCATGGCGTAAATCCAAAAAAAAGGGAAGGCATTGCCTTTATAAAGTAAACAAACAACATAGAGTACACAAGCTGAAGTAAACACTAAGTAAACTGAGTACAAAAGTAAGTGCTAGAATGTAAATGGGCCAGAATAAAAACCCAACTGAAAGTAAAGTACAACTGAAAAGAGAGTACAACATCAGAAAAGTAAAGCAAAAACACCGAGCTGTCCTCTGGAAATACCACCTGAAGGGTGGATACATCTAGTCTCATTCGCTCCTCGGCTCCAGTCGTCTGCTCCGTGTACGTCTCATCCAGTGATCCACCTCCAGGTACCGTCCAGCTCCACGAGCTCCTACCTCGATCAGCGTTGTCCGTCATCTGCATCCAGCACAACGTAGTGCGGGCATAGCCCGTGCAAGGGTGAGTATACACTACTCAGTAGGGACCCCGAGATTCCCAAAGGTCTCCCAGAATCCACGAAGGATAATCCACAAAGGAAATATACAATCACGAAGTAACAACCAACTCTACTTAGGTATATACCCATACATATACCTAAGTCATCAAATCCAGTTCGGCTCCAACATCCAATCCCAAGTTCGATCTAGTCCACCCAGGATAGCACAACCCAATCCACACAGGAAAGCACAACCCAATCCACATAGGAAATTAAGTCAATCATATCAAAGATATTGATTGAAAATCAAGACTCAGCTTACACAGGTATACTTCTTCATAAGATGATAGAGATGATCAGATGTAGCCAATGATTCATCTAAGATGTCGGAACCACGTAGGATACAAGACTAGATAAGTTGTCGGACCCCCAAAGGATATAAGACCATCTACTCTACCGGACCCACGTAGGATACAATTACATAGTCAAATACTGCCTGACCCACATAGGATACAAGAACAGTAGTCACGTACTGCCAGACCCACATAGGATACAAGAATAGTAGTCATCACCGTCGAACCCACAGAGGATTTCAGTACGGTCATTGTCACTTCCGGACCCACATAGGATCCCAGTACAGTCGTCATCGCTACCGAACCCAAGGAGGATTTCAGTACAGTCGTCGTTATCATCGCAGTCGTAGCCAGCTCTAGGGTTCCCGCACACAGCATGCTCGATTTCGGGAGGGTCCGCTCCACGATCCAAGGGGGTTAGATACATCAACTGACACATAGTCCAGAGTTGATGTATCCCAATGTTCTGTCTCGACAAAAGGAACTCATCGCGACAGACAGCGCGTCAATCAAACGCCTGGTCTGAGAGTTATTGGCTTTTTCGTCCTAGGGGCCCGGTTGGTTTTTAAGTCAAAACCAACCCGACCGTACTCCAAATGCATCCAAACCTCGAGTGGAGTAAGACAAAATAACCATCTCATGAAGAGGAATCCAAAAAAGTCTACGGCAAGTCAATTGGACATCCGGAGCTCAAGTTATAAGTGTTTCGGCTCCGAAGGCCCGGTTGGTTTTGTGTTCGAACCAACCCGGCCATACACAAAGTTCTCCAAAACCTTAAGTGTAATATACCTAAACGACCGTCTCGATCCAAGAATCGCTGAGCAACTGACGTTTCATTGATCGGAGGTCCGTAGCCCAAGTTATGGGAGTTTGAATGGATCTGTCTGAAACCAGGGGGTTTGGGCCTGGTTCAACCCGGCCCGGCACGGGGGTCCGGCCCGGCCCGGCGAGGGAGGTCCGGCCCGGCACGGGCGGTCCGGCCCGGTGCGGCCTGGGCGCCCCCACGCTGAGCGGACGCGGGGGGGGGGGGGGGGGGCGCTGCCCCCCTTGCTTCGAAACGGCGGACCCGAGGGTCCACCCTGCTGAGCTGGCTGGGGGTTCAACCCCCAGTTTTTCTGGATCCGGCCGGCCAGTTGTGCCGCACGAGACCAGCCGGTCCCGCATCCTGAGCGCCGACAGCCGGCGGTTCTGGCCCCCCTCCCCTGCTCTGCCGTGGCCTTGGTCCGACCGGCACGGCGCAACGGCTCTGCACCCCTCCACCGCGGCCCGACTCTGGTCGCGGCTTCCTTCAGCCTCAACGGTGTCGCGCTCCTTCGCTGCGTGTTAATCCTCGTTCCGGCGCGATGGCATTGCACTGCGCCGCCTTCGTTTCGAACCACAGTGGTGAACCTCATCAAAGGGGGAGGAGGATCGGCCTTGTTTGTGCGGTCCAACCTCCTCCCGTTAATTTGATAACAGGTGGCTAATATAATTAACAATAAACGCCAAATAATCCACGAACATAAAACAATCCCCTACCTCGAAGAAGTTGTTGAATGAAGATTGTCGCATGAAACTGCATCGTGAGGTAAAGCTTCATATGTGTTTGACGGAGAACGTCTGAGGTGGAGCGGCGTCTCACACCGGCTGCGGAGAAGAGAAGAAAGGCACGACGATCACTCCTTGCAGTGACGGCGTTCTTCGTTGAGGCCTTGACATTCTTCGCGTTCTTCAAGACTTAGCGTAAACTCTCCCAAAATCTCCACACAACGAAACCCCCAAAAATAAAATAAGGTAGTTCCTTATTTTATTAACTCAAGCCATGAATTCCAAAGAATTCAAAATTCAACTCTTAATTAAATTCATTGAATAACTTAATCAAATAATTTAATGAGAGAGTTGACTTGCAATTAAAGTAGGAGAGAGGATGAGTTACATAATAAAGCTAGAGGGGTGTTTAATGGGGTGTTAGAAAATTTAAGGAGGTGGGGGATCATGTGGGCCCCACCCCAACTTCCTCGCAACTTTCTTTTCCATAACACTTAAACCACTAGTTGTAAAATAAAATTCTAATTGTAAAACAACTATAATTTTATTCTTCACATTTATAACAACTCCTCCCGAGAAAAAGCAACTTCGAAAAAGGTGTTCCTAAGCAATTACAGGCACTGCGGTTTTATCAGTGCCCTCGGATTTCGATTTCGAGGACCAGTTCAAAAGTTAGGAAAACTTTCTCGTTTTTTCACTAAACATACCCAATCTAAACATCGGAAATTGATTCCGGGCACAATGGGCCTTAGAATCAGGTGCCGTCAGAAGCTGTATACTCGTAAAATCCCAAAGAAAATAAGAAAAAAAATTCCTTGAAATTTAAGGGTCTTTAAAATGTCTTCCACGTACCTCAGTTGTGTCGTTTTCACTTTGACTTGTCTCACATTTTTCAGCTCGAGGAGGTTGAACTTCAAGTCGATGCATCCATTGAGGAGCATCTGATTCGTATTGTAGATAGGAGCACGAAGGCTCTACAAGGTCGGTCAGTTCCTCTCATACTGGTTCTATGGTAGTATGGATGAGTGCAGGATGAAACTTGGGAGCGGGAGACCGACGTACGTGCTCAGTGGCTAGAGTTGTTCTCAGCTTTATCTTCACCACCCTTGGAATGGAAATTTGGGGACGAATTGCTTTAAGGGGGAAACTTTGTAAGAACCTAGTTCTTATTCTTGAGGTATGGGTTTCTTCTTTTCCTTTTCCTTTAATTTTTTTGATAAAATAAGGAAAATTGGGAAAGATACCAAATTTATGGGTACACATTGTGTATTTTTTCACGCGCCATGTACTTTGGCAGTGTGGGATGAGAATACAGAGCGTGTATGTTTGTTAGAAATTAAGGGTGTAAAAACTAACTACACATCGTGTCCTTAGTAATACACTCCGTGTAATCAGTTGGAAAGTGAACAGTAAGGCAGTGGGAGTAGCCACTAGTGGAACGATAGTACATGCTATGTACTTAGTAATGCACGCCATGTAACCAAGTCGGTAGATGAACAGTGAGGCGGTGGAAAGTGGCCGCCAGGGGAACAGTTAAAAAATCGAAAGTGCATGTCGTGTACTTGATAGTATATTCCATGTAGTTATGTTTTTTCATTAAAAATATGAAGTAGCCTCCTCATTCATCAGAGGAGGCAGAAAACTCATTAGGAGCCTGGGAGAGGAGGCTGAGGCTTGGAGGAGCTCCTGAATGCTCATCGAGATTCTGATTCTTCCGCCGACGATCTCATTTGAACCGTGCGGGTGAGATCTTATCTCTTCTTGAACCTATCCTTCCAATTCCTTCCCTAAGGGAAGTTATTTGTGTTTTAACGGTTAAAATTTTATCTAGATATACGTCGTTCTTGGTTGATTCGGGAGGCATCGTTCACCTATATCGATCAGAGGAGATCGAGGTAGGTGGTCTGGTGTTTATTTCCAATTGTCAAGTTGATTTTGTGTACTTTTGTTCTACGTGCCCATGTTTGGGGTGTCTTATGGCTGAGGACATTAATATTAAGATATCTATAATTGTATAGGTAATTTAATGAAAAAGTTTATACTGTTTTTTGGGATCGTTGCCTTGATCCAGGGCCACCCCAAGGGTGTGTTTCCCATGTTTATCCATTTGGCTTGGATACCCATGGGTTTCTTGTGATTATATAATGTTTTGAGTTTTCTTGAGAGAAAATATATATAAATTACTTGCTTATGTGTTGGGCTCGGCCCGGTTACTTGCTTAGCCCAAGGGAAGTGTTTTTCTTAGCCTGAGGGCAGTGTTTCGTTTAGCCTGAGGGTAACTTTTCTTATGCCTAAGGGCAGTAGCTTCCATGCTTGAGGGAAATATCTCGTATGCTTGAGGGAAATATTTTTTATGCCTGAGGGCAGTCACCTGAGGGTTTCATTTCTGTTTTCCTAAGGGTAAGTATTTTCATGTCTGAGGACAATGTTTACTTTGAATATTCACTGTGGTGATTTCTTATCTTGTACCTGCCAAGCTAAAGCACATGCTTGGTGTTATTATTATCTATTACCTGTTAGATATCCTATTGTGGTTTTTGTTGTGGCACTTTATAATAGATTTTCGGTTGAGGCTGAGTCTCGGGAAAACTCATAATTAAATTATATTGAATTGTTAAATAATTATTAAAATGGAAATATAACTGGTAGGAAAGTTTACTTTTGAGTACTTCCTAGTTTACTGCATTTCATATTGCACACTGCTATTGCACATTTTCACTGATAGTTGGGCACAAGCCTTTGGTGGTTGCCTACTGGGATTTATTTCTCACACCATGTTTGGGTCATGTCTTGGGCCCCAATAGATTATATTGTTGCAGGTGTTGATAAGGGAAAGAGTCCCTATACAAGTACTTGATTGTTGCAGAGGAGTAAGAGAGCATGGGACCGAGCTTAGGCTTGCGATGATGCTAAGTTCCTACTACACTGTTTTGTTTTTCTTTTCTATACTTGTACCTTGTGCTGTATTGTTTTAGATTGTAATGTATCCTATTTTGGATTCTTTCTTAGAATTAGGAACGTATTGCATCATCATATATATGATTGTTGGTCATCTTCTACTTCAGTATCATTGTCCATTTTATCTTGGTATTGTTTACTGCTTCCGCTTTTTGTATGTTTGTATTTCTCTGTTGCACTACACTTTGACAAATGAGGGCATAGTTTCCCCACTATCAGACCTAGGCCCTCGCTGCTAGTCGGCAGCCTCTGGTGTTTGTGGAAATGCACTTGAGGTCATGTGACCAACCAGGTTCAGGGCACCCATTGTGTGGCACCCAGATCTGGGACATTACACATTCTACTTATAACCAGAATATAATTCCTGAATCCAAAAAATATAAAAACATTAATTATTTATTTTCGACCATAGTAACAACATAATCTTGAAATTGATCCATTTGCTTATTTTGAGCTATATTTCCTTGATTCTTTGGACAATAGTTTACATAATGTCCCTTATCATTACAATTATAACATTGCATAGCTTCATTCATTCCCTTACAATCATGAGCCTCGTGACCTTTTTCTCCACATTTTTAAAAAACTCACATTCCTTTTAGGAAAGTACGAGAGTGTTTCTTCCCACAATTATCACATAAGTGAAAATCATTCTTACCCTTTCCCCCATTATCTTTATCTTTATCCATTGTTCTCTTCTTCTCTTGCTTTACTTTAATGTTATAAGACTTAGATAATTCCTTTGCTATCATGATAGCACACCAAACTATATCTTTGTATGATGAGAAATATTGTGAGACCAATTCCCGTCATAGGAAAGGGTTTAACAAATAAAATAATCAACCAATATTACTTCTTGGGTTACGTATGTAGTCTGTAGCATGCCTTTTTAACCTTATGAAGTTATCCTCATACTTGTCAATATTCTCATCCTCCTTTTGCCTTAGGCTCAGAAATTGCCTTTCTATATCTGTTCACTATTCCCAAGGAAATTATTTATCTAGGAAAAGTTTTTTAAACTCCCTCCAATCTATATTTGATACTTCTTCATACTCATTCATGTTTTGAATTAATGACCACCATTTATTACATCTCTTGAGAGACGATAAACTGCCATGACAACCTTTTCCCTTTTATTACATACCAAAGAAAGAAATATTTTCTCTAAGGAATTTATCCATTGCTCTGCCACAATGGATTTGTATCCCCGTTGAATGTTAGAGGCTATTTTCTCATGAAGTTTTCTAACATTGATCCTCTGCATTTTGGATCAGGCCGCTCCACATGGGTATGGTTATTATTCATTACCTGTGTCAGTTGTCTTAGTATGGTTATAAGTTGTTCAACAACATTTGTGTCACCATCTCCACTGTAATTATCTTTAATATGAGGTAAATCCTTACATGAATTGTCTGCATTGATACAAATTCCATTCCTTCCACTAGGCACCATTTCTAAATAATGGTATACACTAGATTAGGTTATGAATCATAATTCATAAATCCAAACTAGTAAAACACTTAACATAAATTAAAAAATTTATGCATATCTAATCCATAATCATAAATATAGTTTATTTGAGGAAATATTTAATCATAAATCCTTCATAATGGTTTGTAAGGAAAATATGAATTATCCTAAGCATAACCCCCCAGGAGTGTCAAACTAGGTGTGTAGTAAGGTCTGTTGTTGTGTACCAGGTTACCCTGAGTCAAGCCCGAAACACCTTGTCGGAGTTTTCACCCCAAGGTAAATCTGTTCCAGAACCACATCCACATGTATTATCTAGAAAAATATGTACTACTTAGAATATCCACATAATCCCTACATTACCAAAATTCTAGGGGGTACTTCTATATTTATCCTCAAAGTCTATATTAGGGTTATGATCCCTAATCGAAGTTTTTTAAATCTATTTCAAAGCTTGTTGTTTAACTTCCTCTGATACCAATTGAAACACCCTGACCCCAGAAGACCAGAGTCAGTGCATTATTTTAATGCATTGGTTTGATTATAAGGAATCATGTCTTGAAGGACTGATTAATTTAGAAGTCCTGGAAAATAAATTACATATATTAACATTACATTACAATTTCTAATATGAAATACAGTATAGATAATCCTTTGATAATTCCATTATTACCCTAGTTTCATCCTTCATATCAATAATAATATACTTCTTGGAATCCCTGGAAAATAAAACATTAAATGGGGTGAGCTCAGATACTCAGTAAGGGTAAATAATTCAGCATAATCTATAAACTTTTAAGGCAAGATGTATAATAAAAATAGCAGCCTTTTAAACATAAACATGAACATAATATGGAAAAAATAAATCAAAAATTACAATATAAACATGCACATGGATATTCTACTAGACGAATAATCACTTTTAATAACTAATTTCATAACTAAGGAATGCATAATGTCAGACATCATAACTACAATTCAAGGCCTTATGCTAATACCATTCAAAAATATCCTGTCAAGGCCTTGTGCCAAGACACTAGTTTGTCTCATGAGACCTACTGATGCACCGAGGGGCTATACCAAGCCTCGCTACTCACTTACTAATACTAATTCAGTATTTATATGAAACGGTTGAAACAAAAGATAAACATTCATATTAAAACTAGCATATAAAATGTTAATACTTTAACTGTAAACCATGAATGGTATAAAAATAGCACATCCATAGTCAAACATATAACAAAACCTTCAATAAAATATGGAAGATTGTATCATAATAAATCAACTTTGAACAAGCATAAAACCCTACAAAGGATGTTGACATAGATGAAAATAATTTAATAAATTCATTAAAACTCTTTGAAGAAAATATCCCTTTTACTTTAAAACATTTAAAAGCCATGAAATTTTAAAATAAAAAATTTCTTTTGAAAATAACCTTTTAAGATTGTATAGGAAGATTAAAAATTATAAGGTGACATAACAACATAAAATAGAGGCTCATGTCGTATAATTAAAAAAACATTCTTTCCATAATTTTTTGAAAAGGTCATAAAGTACCTTTTTTGGAAAAAGACCGAAAGATTCCTTTCAAAACATTTTATAAAAAGTCAAACATGGGTAAAAATGACTTTAAAAATCCATAGGATTATAGTAAAACATTTTATGATAACATTTTTATAAACATGTACATGGATGATAAAGATGTCCTAGTAGATACTTACACATCAACAACCTCAAATAATAATGAGATTGTGAAATTAACTCTTACCTTAGATCTGATACTCTTCGTACATGTCTGAAACTTCTGTTTAATATTTTTAAACATATTATTAACTTATATTTGATTCATAATAATATTTAAGATATCATATATGATTATTTTATGACTTTATATTACCCATTTATTAACAATTCCAAGTTAATGCAACATTTTGGGTAATATCGCTTTGTTTATCGTACTTGTTTTGCCTTTTTATTCTTGATCATATTACTTAGATCGTGATTTACTTACTTACATAATGTATAATATGTTTTATATATCATATATATTCATAATATAAATATATATAATATATAGATATATAAAATGGAATACACTGTTCATGGAGATGGTAGGTCATACGTACGCATGAACGTTGTTTCCATTTTCTTATCATATTGAATGGAAGTAAGTGAATAACATATATATACATATATATATATATAAACATATATATATCATTCCAGTAGACTTATTATGTCATATATTTCATAATTTTGAATAATATATTTTTTTTATAATCATTCTTGGGTGGTTAAAGTGGATAATGAATCTCCTCGTGTCATGGAGATGGTAGGCCGTACGTACACACGAGTGACGATATCATTACTTAAATAATTAAATTATATGGAATTGGATGTTATATTAATAATAAATAATCACAATCATTTCATATTCATTATTTATTTCTATTATACTCATCATTATACCCATTCAAATAATGTAATGAGGAATAACAAATTACACCACAGTGTGGAGATGGTAAGTTGTGCATACACATGAATGGTGATATTATTATTCATAGGATGGATAAAATGATGAATATATTTGTACCATGATTATATTAAAATCTCAATATATTTATCATACTGGATTTATTACTTTAGTATGGAAACAATATAGAAAGAAGTAGAAGAAGAAAAGAACTTTGAAATAAGGGATAAAACGATACCTCTTCTTCGGGTGTTTCCTTTTGATTTGAAAAAAAAGGGCTCCTTAGGATGACTCTCAGCCCAAATTTATCCCTCTAGGATGAATTTAGGGAGGTTGGGAGGAGAAATGGGTAGGGTTTTCATGATCCAAAAGGCTTTAGAGGTGTCAGTTAAAGAGAAAGGGATGTGCCCTTTTATAAGAGAGGCGAGGGGCACTTTAGAAAAAATCTTGAAGTATTAATTTATTATAAAATTATTTTAGGTTTATAATAGCTATAAATTGATTTATTTTGATTATAAGATAATGATTGGTCTAAATTCTCTAAAACAATAGCTTTAAGACATGTTTAGGTCATAAAAGTAACCTTATATTTTCGATATAACCCTTTGTAAAATAAGTTAACTCTTACCATGTCCTCTTGTATTTTTATACTACATTATTAATATATTTATTATAAAATGACAAGAGAACCTAAAGTGGATAATTAATGAAATTTATATCAATATACAAGTAATTTTATGAGCCTTATATTTTTATGATTTTTATATCATTTAATAAAATAGTATTTATTTCAAAATCTCATTTATGTCAATTTTTAAACTATTTAGTAATTGATTTTTGATAAAGTCATAACAACTTTATTCCTTCTAAAAAAGGAATTAATTCATCCCTAATATGTAAATGTAATTAATAAAATTCTTTTATGGCATCAAAATGTTCAAATTACATTTATTTTAATATTTATATATTCGTTTATTTGAATCTTTCATTAATGAGGTAATCACTACATCATAACTGTGTCATAAATAAATATATTTATCTTTTGTCTAAAAATTATAAATAAAATATCAAGATATATGAAATAATTTAATATTTTTAATGACTTTTTATAGACACAGATATCAGTTATACAAACCTATATTAAAATTGATTTAGTAAAAGATATATGTTTATGTTATAATTATCTTTACTTTAAATTAATTCTTATAACATGTCATTATCACACCCAAGTGGTCCCATGGGGTCATATAATCTTCTTAAGGATGAACATGGTCAGATATATGTCATCAAATATGATTAGGACATTTTTTAGGGTATTTTAATATTATTATAATATTATTTTTTACCCTTATTTACCTGATTTACCCTTTAACCATGGTAAATAAAAATAATTACTGAAGTTACTATTCATAATGTCAACATATAAAAGGTACCTATTTACACAATTTGGACCTTATAATTCCAAATATTCAATCTATTTTTCCAAATTCAAAACATATATTTGGCAGAAATTAATTTAAAATTAATTCTCCTTGTCAAAACTAGAAAGTGGGTTTTTAAGAAGTAAAAACTATCAAAAGATTGACATGTGTTTATGTTCAATTTAAATGTGAAATTACTTCCAATGGTCTAAATTATATTAATTTATAGAAATATAATATAATTATACATTAAAATCAATAAAATTTATAATTTAACACTATAAATTATTTCTATTAAAAAAGTTGTTTTCAATTAAAATTTAGTATTTTTTCACTATTCATCAAAATATGAAAGTTATCAGAAAAGTACCAAAAAATTATCCAAAATAAATTTTTATATAGTTATTCTAAATAAGAATTTAATTTCATGAAATTGAATATGTAAAAGTGTCAAATATTGGATTTAAAAAGGGTTCTCTATTAAAAGGCGGAAAAACTGCATTTTTTGAAAAATACAATTTTTGTACGAAAAATTAAATTTGTCCTTATATTATGTCTAATAAACACAAAATATGAATGTTAAAATTATATGGGATATATAGAATTAAAATTTTGGATAATACTATTCAAAATGCTTTTTAAATGGCTAGTTTGATAGGTCGTGCTGCGCTTGAACTCAGTGTTTTGTACATCACATGCTATTGAATTATTTAAAAAGGAAGTGTATCGTGGAAGCTTGGGGTGTTACAGACATGGTTATGTTCTAATACAGAATGAATAGGAAATTTATTATACTTCATTTCAATTGAAACCTCATGAGTTAAATTATCCTACACATGATTTAGAAGTAGATGCTATTGTTTTTTCATTAAAAACATAGATACATCATTTATATAGATTAAATTTTGAAATATACACTGATCATAAAATTTTGAAGAAAATATACACTCAGAAAGAGTTTATCATGAGGAATATAATATGGTTATAACTAATAAAGGGTTTGTATTACATGATTCATTACCATATAGAAAAATAGAACAATTTAATTGATCCTTTGATCTAAAAAGATATTTCATCATTAACTGTGAAATGTTTGGAATGTGATCCTTTGATAAATTATTTGATGAATGATAGCCTAGAAAAATTTCACACAAGAAATTCTTCTATTTTTCCTAGTTTTAGTGAAGTCATCCTTGTCAGATAGAATTATGAATCCTCAAAAGTAATGTTGTTATTTGAATGTAATGGTGTAAATGGTAAATAAAGTTAAGTTAACTGAATTTAACATTGATAAGGAAGGTGTTTTGAGAATTGGAAAAAGGATGTTTGTGCTAGTTATCTCCCAGTTAAAAAAATAACTGTTCAGTGAAGCTCACAAATCTCCCTTTTTTATTCATCTTGACAGTACTAATATTTATAAATACCATTGAGAGTATTACTGGTGGTATGGAATGAAACAAAATTAAAGTTTACCATGAAATTTTTGAATTGTCAGCAGAAAAAAGATAAATAAAAATTACTTAAAGTGATGCTTGAGCCTCTTCCAATGCTAGAGTGGAAATGGTAATATATAAACATGGATTATAAGATGGTATTAGAAAATACTTCTCGACATAATAATGCAATTTGGGTATTGTTGATCAATTCACTAAATATACACATTTCCTTCCAATTTGACATACAATGTATTTAGATCATCTTTCTTGTCTATATCTCAAAGAGATATTCAGGATACATGGAATTATTATCTCAATTGTATTTTATAATGATCTCTAGTTTACTTTTAATTTTTGTAAAGGCCTTTAAAAGACATTTGGTACTTAATTAAATTTTTGTACATCCTTTCATCCTCAATTTGATGGATAATAGAGTGAACAATTCAATATTTGGAAGACAAGCTTCAAGATTGTTTAAAGGATTACTAGGGAAGTTGGGATCAACATCTTTCATTGTGGAATTTTCTTATAATAACAGCTTTCATTCCAGTATACAAATGACACCTTTTGAGGCATTATTTGGAAAGTGGGGGTGGACTCTAGCTTGTTGGGATGAAGTAAGTGAAAGGATGTTGTTGGGACTAGAGTTATTATAGTAAATGGTTGAGAAGGTAATGATTATTCAACATCACATGAGATCATCTCAGGGTAGAAAAAAGAGTTATGGATAAAACCAAAGGAAATACATTTCATTCGAGTTAGGCGATCATGTTTTCTTTAAAGTATCTACATGGAAAAGTGTTATTTGTTTTGGTATAAATGGAAATTTAAGTTTGTGGTTCATTAGACCATGTGAAATTATGTTGAAAGGTGAACTATTTTCTTACTGATTGTTCATACCTATGATTATATCCTAGGAACATTATATGTCTCGTGTTTCATTATTAAGGAAATATGGGTAAGATGTAGCTCATGTTCTGAGCCATGAATTAGTTAGTTTGGAAGAGAACCTTTCATATGAGTGACATCCTAATCATATTCTTAACCTTATAGAATAGGTGTTGTGGAATAAGTTGATTCATCAAGTTATGGTTTTGTGGAAAACCATATGGTTGATGAAGTGACAGGGGAATTAGAAAATTCTATGAAATAAAAACATCCCCGCTTGTTTAAATAATGAATAAAATTGTGAGGATGCAGTTTTCAAAAGCGTTGAAGAATGTAACAACCCAATTAATATTAGATCAATTTCATTCCTTATAAACAATCATGAATTATATTTGTTATATTAATATTTATTATAAGAATATTCAGTAATTTTTTAATCAAAAAGGAAATAGTTTTATTTTTATTAAATTTATTTTCATAAATTATAAGGTTTTATTTAAAATATTAAATTCTAAATTTTAGAATTTGAATTTTGAAAAAATGGACTTCATTTTTGAAATTAGTTTATCAAATTTATCTTAGGATAAAATTTTATGTTTTTCTAAAAAGATTTATTTTTCAATGAATACTGAAAAATATTGATTCTTGTAAAATTCTCCTTTATTTTCATTCAAATTTATAATTTTTCTTTGAATTTTATATTAAATTAAAATAAGTATCCTTTAATTATAAATAATAAAATTAACTACATAGGAATATTCATTATACCTAATTTTGGTATAAGTTCATTTTTTGGAATTAAAACTGATTTCTCTAAAAACTATTATTTGTTGTGTTTTATACAATTATATTAAAATTAATTCTTTTTTCACTCCTAGAAATTGATTCTATAGAAATAGATTCTGTATTTAATCATCTAGTTCAAATTTTATAAATAGTCCCTTTTATTTTTGTTCAATATGAATAGTAACTATATTAAATATGTGTCATCTCGATAAGAGTAAATTGGGTAATTAAGGTTAAAATTAATGTGATGTTGCCTAAATTTCACCATAAAACTTTTATCTATTTTATTGGAAAATTTAATTTCTACCATGAAAATAAATGGTTCTAAAATTCAGTAATTTATTGCCACTCTACTTTGATAATTACCTTAATATGATTTTAAATAAAGAATAAAAATAAAATGTCACTCTCTTTCTTTTAATATATTTAATATTTTTTTCATAGGGATAAAAAGGTTATGTTGGATTATAAATATTTATATAAAATATTAATTAATTTTTCTTATCATGTATTTTTTTTAATATTTAGTTGTAGAATAATTATCTCAAATTCTTATGTAATTTCGACATTGTGTTTGTGCAGGAAGTTGAAAAATCAAGTAAATGATTTTAAAAACTATAAAAGTAATATTTTTTGGATGATTTATAGGGTCCCATGAATTTTACATATACATGTAACATATTTTGGGTGTGATATAAGATTATATTCAAATTACATTACTATCTTGAAGTCATTAATGTTAAACTATGTGAATAGTCCTGAAAATGACTATAATGGTATATTATGTTAAATAATATTTTATTTAATGATTTAAAATTCATAAAAATAGTATCTTCAGAAAATTGAATGGTATATGGTCAATAATATCAACCATGGTCCACTTATTGGTCACATATCATTTTATGGTGATTTTCTTGACCCCTAAAGAGTACAAAACTTTGATATCATGGTAATTGTCAAAATGGTTAACAAGTGGTTAAAACTAAGAGATTAGGGTGAAAACATCACCTAAACTTGTCCATATTTTATTTTATGGGAGGATTTATACTCAAAATAATATTAACCTTAAAATATATCAATTTGGTTCCATGTTTCTATGAAATATAATTTATATCAATTTAATACTTTATGTAATTCCAAGGGGGGCCCTCCCATCACTTATAAAAGGGAATCTATTATCCTCTCTTGTTCACACCTTCTGAGCACTCTAGTTCAGAAAATTCATACCCAAGTATCTCCCAAACATACCTTCCAATGTATTATAGATCATTTTCTCTCCAAAAGACCAAACATAGAATGCTTAAGGTGTAATCCAAAGAGGTTATCTAAGGAGAATGTATACGTCCCAACCAACCAATCTCATGCTTATTTCTTCTTATACCTCCTTAAAATATTTTTAAACCATTATAAAATAATAACATAAGTGTCTTAAATATACTAAAATTTTATTATTATTATGTTTTATACATTTTACATCTTATTTTTTATCATATGGAAAATGAAAATGGCGTGTGTGCATACATGTGGATTACTACCTCCATAAAGTGATGTGTTTCGTTTTTCATCACATCCTCACAAGGATGGTTATTATGATGTATTTAATTAATATATATTATATTCAGTAACTCATTAAAATTATTTAATGACAATATATCATATATTTTCTTACCTTTCCATCCATTGAAAAATGACAACATCGTTCATACGTACATGTTAACGGTCACCTCCATGAAGCGATGTGATTCATTTTTCATTTATGTATTTTATCGATTGTTATAAAATTGTATTTATTGTATAAAAATTATAATATTTTCAAGATTATTATTTTTTATATGATGGAATAATTTCCCCTTTGACCATGGTCATCCTAGCAAAGCTGTTTTGGGATTATGAATTGAACGTCCTCAAAACATCTAGTGTAAACATAACGAATTAAGTAAAAAAATAAAACAAGGTCATAAATCACATAAATGGAATAATGATAATGGAATTAAATAGGAAAATTTTATTACTAAATTAATTTAAAAATATATTATTCAAAAGTTAAATAATATATGATGTGAAATGGTTTTTGAGGAAATGGATTTTTCTTTAAAACCATATTTTAAAGTATTCATTTCAAATCCTTTTCTTCCATGTACATGTTCTTTTAAATGTATCAGGAATGTTATTATTTATACCTAAAAGGATTATAAATATAATTTTTAACTAAATTTGAATGTATTTATAAGTTTTAAAAAGGAATATTCTTTGCTGTTTTCCAAATGAGGTATTTTTACTAAAGGTGTGAAAGGAATCATTATTTTAACTTTTATGGCATGAACGAAATTTCCCATCATCATGAATTTTAATTTATTTGAAGAATCCTTTACAATTTTTCATGGTGGTTTTAAAATGAAATAGTTTCAACATTACTAATGGAAAATTTCATTTTAAAGTGTTTCCAAAAGAACAGGGCATTTCTCCATATTTTTATGCGAAAATAGAAAGTTCTTTTCTTATGGGCTCAAAAGAGTTATTTAAGGGATTTATGATGAAAAAGTATAAGCAAAATTTTATTTATAATTTTATAATTATTCATTATATATGATGATGGTTGAGTCTAATACAACTTATACGATGTGTGAGCTCGATACAGCTTAAACGATGGGTGAGCCCGATACAGCTTATATGACATGTGAGCCTGATATATCTTGTATAACATGTGAGCATGATATATCTCTCCAAGGCATTGGGTAATGTTCCTTATCTTCAATGGAAAGAATAAGGGTGTTAATTGGGTAGGTTTCTCCTATGGATTTGACTAGTCTCCAGTTATTGAGTGAACACGGGATACGAATATGATGCTCTAAGTTACCTACAAGGGTTTCTTTCTATTTGATATGGATTTTAAAGGTTTTCTTCGAGAAAGAAGGATGTTTTCCATGTGGATGTAATTTATTTTATACGATCAAAGAATAATTTGAAAAAGGTATGAATTTTATTGGTTTTCATGTTTTTCACAGGACTAATGGTTTTCTTTATTTTATATCATTCCCTGAGATTTTTGGGCTCATCCCACATTTTTTAATGTTTTTCACAGGGTTTAAGGATGAGTGGGGAAAAAGAAGAAGTCATGTTAAAATTCATGAAGATTTATTATTAAAAGAGAACATGTTTCATTTTTCATGTTTTATATTATAGAAAAAAATGGATACTTAGTGAAAGTGTCCACTTTATAATATATGGTTTTGTTAAGTAAGAGTTATGACCTAATTCTCTAAAATTCTAAACTTTAAAGATTCTCGAATGAAAATGAATTATTGTCTAAAATCTCAAGATTGTGTGATTTTTTAAGACTAGGTTCTTATAGATGGTCTTGATACCTTTGGACAATGACCCATATGTCATTTGTGACATGTAGAAATTAGTTGCATTTCAATCTAATACATAGTGTGACCGGTATGACTCAAAGTGTGTGTTTTTAGTTCTAATATGAAATTTTAGTTAAAAATGTTTCAACCATTGAAAATAAAGAAAATATAATCATATTGTCTTGTTATTTTAGGAAAATGGTCCATAAGTCATTTTGATGAGTAGGATCTAGCTGCACATCAATACGATACACGACGTGACCAGTGTGACTCAAAGTGTATGTTTTCAATTTAAAAATGGCATTTTAGTTGAAAACATGCATCGCTCACTAAAAAACCAAGTAAATGTATTTAGATTATCTTGATACTTTAGGCCAATAATCTATATATACTTTTTGATGTGTAGAAATCAGCTACATGTCAATCAGACACACGGTGTAACCAGTATGACTCCAAGTGTGTGTGTTTATTTAAAATTGACATTTTATTTTAAAAGACTCATGGCATACTCAAAACTAAGAAAACACATTTAGACTGTTTTCATACTTTTATAAAATCATCCATGATTCATTTTTGACATGTTGGAATTAACCACACCTAAATCTGATACACGGTGTGACCGGTATGTCTTGGAGTGCATGTTTTCAGTTTAAAAATGAAAATATTAGTTAAAAACGTGTCTCTCTCACTGAAAACCATGTAAACACACTTGGATGGTCTTGATACTTTATAAAAACAATCCAAAAGTCATTTTTGATGTGACAGAATTAGCCACATGTCAAACCGATCCTTGGTGTCACCGGTATGACTCAAAATGTTTGTTTTCAGTTTAGAAGTGGTATTTTTAGTTAAAAACATGCGTCACTAACTTAAAATCGGTAAAACACATTGAGATTGTCTTCATATTTTAGGTCAATAATCCATAAATCATTTGTGTTGTGTAGGAACCAGTTTCATGTCAATCTGACACATGGTGTAAACGATATGAGTCAAAGTGCATGTTTTTTTATTTAAATTTTTCATTTTAGTTTGAAACACATGTCACATACTCAAAACCGAGCAAATGCAATTGAATTTTCTTGATACATTAAGACAACGATCCATAAATCATTTTTGATATGTATGAATAAAACACATGTTAATCCAACAAACGGTGTGGCTTATATGACTTGTAGTGTGTGTTTTGGGTTTTAATGTGATATTTTATTAATGCATTGTATCATATTTGTGTTTAATTTATTTTTTATTGTATAACTAACATAAGCATTGTTCTTTTATATAGGTACACTCTTGTTTGAAGCAGGGTGGTTTGTTCGATAACTGATAGTATATGATTATGGTCTTTTAGAATGGGGTTCAACGACAATCGAAAAATGTTTTTAAATTTGTTGATATTTGTAATAAATTATGTGTACCAATTTAATTGTACATACCAATATTTGAAATGGTTGTAAACTTTGTAAAGTGTGATTTTTTGTTGTATTGTGATGTAAATTCAATTGAAATTAAATCCTATTTTTTTGTTGCAGTGTGTTGTAAATTGTCACAACACACTGGTGCAACTGGGATTTTGTGATCCCTAGAAATAGTGTTGACAAGAGTTTCCTTCACCATCACTAAAAAAAACATTGATAACTGACTACCTTCATCACCTCTTAAAAGGTAGGGATAAATGTCTCACTTTATCAGTGTTTTTTTAGCGATAATGGGTTTGTTTATGAATGCTATTTTTAGCACTGATAAAAGTCTCCGACTTTTAAATTGTGCTTACACTATCAATGCTTTTTAAGAGCCAATGAAAGTCATGTTCAACACTGATAAAACCCTTATTTTCAACACTAAAATCTCACATTAAATAATCTAGTTGGTTATAATAACTAGTTTTTTCTCGGTTTTTTAAAATGCCAACTTTTTATTTTAAATTTCGTTAAATTTATGTTATGAAATGATGAGTGCGGATTTCAAGAAATGATCCAATGAGATTATTTTTAGATTAATATATAAGTTATATATGGTGTAAACATATGTTTAATTTCTGAACTAAGTCCGTTTTTTTAATGCATAGTGGAGAGAGGTATGAAAATATTGTATTTAAAAAAAACATCAATTAGCGACTACCATATGTCAGTCACTATAGGTTACAATGATGAACCAACAATGACCGCAACGTTGAACCAAATGCAGTCGCTGCATCAACAATAAAGACCATTTAACGGGACCCTTTGGGTGTCGCTCAAGGTGATTTCTTTAGTAATGTTTAATGCTATTAAAGATCAAGAGATTGTGTGTGTGTTTTTAGTCATTATCAAGATTTTGAGATTATATTATATTGTTATACTTCCATACATTACAATTGAAAATCCATGTGTGGTTCCATCCGTTTATTATTTTTATTTACTAAATGTTCATGAAATATCTTTGATTTTTATTTATAATCCCGTAATTTATTGTATCTCATAAACTTAAAATTAATTTAAAATCTTACAAAATTTGAAATGATTAAAATATATAAATCTTTCTCACCTTCGATTCCTTCCTATGTTCCTTCGGAGGTCAGATATATTAAATAAAAAATGAAATCGAAAATATCATTTTTATACGATTTAAGTATTACTTAGTTGGTGGGGCGGCACCAGAGGTTCCTGTAATTAATTAAAAATTTGATTATGATTGAAGATGCATTAATTTTAAACAGCAGATGTAAATGGCCATGTTTTATAAGATTACACTGTGGACCGATCCAGCTCAAAATCTTTGACGGGTACGTCGTCCCTCTCGTAGGTTGTTTTTGTCAATTCCTGAGGGTCGCACGTCACAACTATATTCTAATTATTATAATCGTAAAATTTAAGATAATAATAATGAGCCGACCCTAATCCACGGCTAAGAAACTAAAACTTGTGGGAAGGAAGGCCCTTGGAAGGAACCGATTCCAGTTAACAGCTGTTGGGTTTGTGTATGCCTACACAAAGAGCACAAAATTCCACAGCACACCATGGATGTAATGGCCCAAGATATGGATTAGTGGTGGGAAAGGATCCTCACTGTGCACTTTGTCCTTCGCCCCTTTGGGAGAGACGAGAGAGAGCGTGAAAAAGGGAAATCCGATCTCCATTGATTAAAATATAGAGTTCCTCAAATTAGGTAAAAATAACCAAACGGCATCCATATCAATAAAAACAGAGAGCACTTAAAAGCAATAATGTACAACCATTAATAATAGAATGATGCGGAATCAACATACAATTATACAAATTCGATCTCCCATCGGGCTGATCACATGCATGAAAATAAAATCTGAATAAAAAAAGAGGCTATGTTACAATCCTCTCACCCCACCTCATCTCAATCACAATTCTCATCAGAGCTATCCTGGTCGATCATGTAATATCTAGTCTCAATCCAACCTCAACCTACAACGAGTGAGCGCTGCTCGGGTGCTTGAGTACATTGACCGTCCAAGCAATGTGCAAGTACATAACTCAGTAGAACATCATCAACGCAATATTGTACACCCAATAATGCAGTGCGTGTGTGTGCGTGCGCGATATGCTCAGAACTGTTGGACATAAATAAACACTGTTGGCCCTTGGCTTCTACAATGACACCTGAGGCCTTTTATACCTGATTCGACTAGCATCAAATTGCCTCTGAGCACGTCACAGAATCGTGCCAACTGGTATAAAAATTGGGGGGCCTTATCCACCCCGATATTCATGAGAGAAAGACCACCTACAGGGCGTATGTTTGTATCAGGCCCTCATTACATGGAGATACATGCCGCCCCAGCGCATGACCCTATATCATATCACAACTTATAAGGGTGTATGCACGTATCAGGGTCTCAATACCCTGGGATATATATCCCCTCGACCCTTGACCCTATATCATATCACAACCACATATTGGGGCATATGCCGATATCAACCCCTCATTACCCAGAGATACATGTTGCCCCAGCGCTTAACCCTATGTTGTATCACAACTGGCTACAAGGGCATATGCAGGCATTATGCCCTCAATACCTGGGGATACATATCGCCCAGACGCTTGACCCTATATTATATTATGACCACCTCTTAGGGCGTTATCTACTTCATTTAATATAAAAATTGCCTCATGGGTGTTTTCCATTTGATTTAATATAAATATCACCTTATGGGTGTTTTCAATCCATTATATCAAAACCACTCCAAGAGTGTCTGCCATACACAACAATAGGCCATATTATTAGGATCATAGGTTGGATAATAGGAAGCACATCTAAGGGCATCTACACAAGTGTTGTTTGAGGCCTATTGCGGCTAAAAACTCTTACCAACACTCACCTCTATTTGGAGGTGTCAAAGTCTCACGCACCTGACCACCAAATCTGTGGCGTCCTGGACCCGGATGTCACTCAACAGGTGCCTCGAGCTCGGTGGCCACATGGCCTCAAGCACATCTCCCCGAATGCTAGAAGCTACCAACTAGCAGTGTAACACCCCAAGATTTTGAAAATAAATATAGAATGAAATTTTATAATTTAACCATTAAACACAACTTTGCCTCTTCTATGTTTTGAATTTCCTAAAATGGTCATCTGGAGTTGTGTTCAGTAAGTCATTTGGAGTCTGATAGAACAAACTTGATTTGGTGAATAGTAACATACCATTATGAATAGTAATATGACCCTTATAAATAGTAAATAATAATATTATTTTATTTTCTTAAGGCAATAAGATAATGAGATCTTAATTATTTTTCAATGTCACATAAAACTAATTGCACTTCAAGATTGTTATTTTTCGAATTAACTATGACCTTATTTAAAAATTAAATTAATAATATTTAGAAAATTATTTTTGAAAAATGGATTTCACTTTTGAATTCTACGCGTCGAAAAATGGTAGGGGTGAATTTTTGGGATTTTTCTAAAATACATGAATTTTTTATGAATAGTAAAAATACAGTTTTGAGTTTTCGGTAGTTTAATGACATCATAATGATGTAATAATTAAATATAAAAGTATGGTAGACTTGTGTATAGTAACGTATGACATGAGGTGTCCCAAGTGGCTTAAGCCATGAGAAAATATCATGGGCAAGCCCATGGTTTGGCAAAAACCACTAATGTGGTGTCCTATTGAAATTATTAAAAAATTACCTCTCTTTTTCTATAAATACCCACTAATCCATTCGTTTTCTTTCATTCCAAATCCCTCATCCTCGAAGCTCTGGTGGTTTTACCTCTCTAGGAGTCCTCCCAAGGTGTCCCTAAGCCCCCAAGGTCCCATCCTTCATGATCTAGGAGTTATTCTACAAGGTAAGGAAATCCTTCATTCTCATCTTTAAGTCAACACTTCTTTTATGATAGCTATTTGAAATTATTTTCTCATATGTTGGGGTTTGATTTTATTCATTATTCTTACTGTCCTTTTGATTTCAATATGATGAGATACCCTTTTGTTCTCATCATTTAATTTTATGAAATTTTAAGTGACGTCGTTAGGTTGCTGAATTTTCATAAGGGATCTCTTAACTTTTCTTTTATTTTCAAGTTCATCTCTTTTGTTTTTCTCTCCTCACCTCCTCTGTCCAAATGACCATGATAACTCCAGTAACATGTATATACTGGATTTATATCATGTGAATGGAAGAACAATCATAAATATTCTTACTCCCTCACTTTTATTTTTATAAACGGAATCGACGTTCAAGAGGTTCCGATTTATAACCTTCGAGGACAACGAAGTTTCGTTCTTCAATTTTTTCTTCATTACTGGTCATGAAACCATATTCATGGTTGAAACAAACTATAATATATGTATTATAACATAGTTAATATTCAGAAACCATAATATGTACATATAATTAATTTATATGACAAAACTAGTTCATAATAATCCAAATACCACCAAATAATCGAAGTGGTTCTCATCTAATGATTCATCCTCATTCCATATAAACAAATGATATAAATTACCATTACAAAATTCTTTATTTTCATAAATAATATATAATTCCAATCCTTTAAATTTATAACCATTTCACATGAACTCCATTACTTAAAAACAAGTGAACCGATTATGAAAATAAAGAAAATGAACACCCCGGAACAACGAAATTCAATATAATAACTTAGAAATAAGGGTATAAATGAACTAAAAAAATTATGATAAAAAAATACATGTCTCATAAGTTTTTAAATAAGTTATTAATAATTATAATTTCATATTCCAGGAGCTTAAGTTCGAGATAAGAACACGTTTGGAGTTAAGGTAAGGGTTTTTCCACCCGAACTTCCATTTTCATTCGGGATACTTTCATTGTCTAAAATTACCTCAATGAAATTCTTATGTATTGTTATGTACTCATAATATATTCTATGTGAGTATCATATATATGTTTACAAACCATAACCCTTCTTTATTTTAAGTATATTTACACGTTTTGAAAGGAACTTTCAAAATTGTTTCCAAAATACAACCCCGATTCAAGGAAATTTCTCCAATTCATATCTATTTATAAGGGCACTCTATAATCCGTTTTTAGAAACCATCATCTTTCTAAAAATAATAATTTTATTAGGAAAATACTATCTTACTTCACTTCTGGTTTTATACAAATATTTTCTAAAAGAACTCTTCTTTTCAAAATAAAAGAGTATTTATCTCAAAATTGCTTAATGATTTTATAAGAGTATTTTCGTTTGATTCAATGATCTTGTTGATTCCATGGTATTATTGGGTTTAATCATTTATGAAGTCATATAACAAATTTTATTTAATGTTTTATGACTAACTCTATTGTGGATGATCTATCCTAAAACCATTCACCATATCACTTTGAATGGTTAGTGTTTTATGTTTAATGATTAGGGAAAGTTAGTTACATTACATATAATAGTTTCAATATGAGTGTATATGTTGTTTATGTTGATCCCCGCTCATATTATGAATGCATTGGACTTATTATGTGATGGGTGGGTCCCGCTATAGCCCCTCTATGCATCGGTAGGTCTCATGAGACAAACTATGGTCTTGACACGAGGCCTTGACAAAATGATTATTTTATGGTCCTAGAATGAGGCTTGGACGATATGGTTATGATGTCTGGCCTATGCACTTCCCTCATTATGAAGATAGTAATTGAAAGTTCATGTGGTTATTCGACTATTAGAATACTCATGATGATGTTTTATTATGGAATTATTTACTCAACTCATATTCCTTCCATAATGTGTTTCATGTTTATTATTAAAGGCATGTGTTTTCAATTATTCACCATGTATAATATTTATATTATCTTCTGTTGTATTTCTTATTCTTACTGAGCATTTGAGCTCACCCCTTTCTTATGTTTCATTTTCTCAGGACATGAATAAGTAATTTATGAATGACGTGCAAGCATAATCTAGGAAATGTGATGTTTCTAGTGAAATAAAATAGTGTTTTCTTTCCCTTCATGTTGTAATGATAAACTTATGTATGTAACTTTTTTCCAATAATACTAAACTACTCGGTCTTTCGGGATTCATATTCCTTGTATTTATGCCAACGTAATCAAATAAGGCACCGGCTCTGGGTAACTGGGGTCAAGTCCTTACAAGCAGCGAGAGCCTAAGGTGTGTCCAGGGGGAGACTATGCCCTCATTACCAAAGTGTAGCGCAGCGGGAGAAAGTAAACATGGGTAAAAAATAGAATAAATATAAGTAAATAGAAGGCATAATAAAAAATTGAGACAACAATAATAGTAACTGAAACAACTAGAATAACATTCAACAATTGATGATATGTCATGTCACTAGAAAACTAGAAAATATGGATACAAGATAGTAGACATAACATGTTCCACAAAAGTATAAAGAAATAAATAGACTATCCCAAGCATATGAAGATCTATCTCAGTCATCTGCTATCAAGCTCTATACTAAACAGCAAACAATCAAGTGTTTGAAGTCGTATACTTCCCTTTGTCAACACCTGCAATCATGTAATTTGCCCCAGGTACCAAACAACGTCTGGAGAGGGTGTGAGATAAATCTCAGTGGGATATCAAAAACAGTGTCTATAACATCCGGCCTGTTTAATGGAAATGTAACAGTGTACAAGAATGCATATATAAAGTAAAGTAGTATAATGTATCTAAATACCCAAGTACCTGCTTCAGCCCTTGGTTGGTGTCGAACATGTAACATGTTCATTTAATTATGTAATTACCAATTCATGTTGATAGGTTGTGTGAGGCATAACCAACAATGACATCACCTCATGATAGTATAAATAACAAAGGTTCCAAAATGTAACAAGGAAACCATGATTTACGATATTTAATAATGAATTCCCAAGGTAATAACCAAGGAGATGCAGACCTCAAGGGTCACCAACTAAGTAAGAACTGTAGCCTGGCTAAGGATAAGAGTGTAATCCAAGGAGCATGTTCCAAGGAATTCCACAATAAGGTGCTTATCGAATCCAAGGTGATCGTCCAAGGTAAAACAAGGCTAAGTAGAGGCAGGGCCCTGTGGGATGTAACCATGCAACCTACTTTTCAATGTTGGATTTGAGGAGTGCATCCAAGGCATTATGTGATAATATGAAGGGATCCTATAGTGTCATACTGGGCATCCAAGAACAGATAAGAATCGGGATATAGGTGGGTATCAACCTAAGCAAGCTGAATCCTTGAATTAGAATGGGGTTCCTGAGTTCTCATGGAATTCTCTGATCAGAATCCAAGGAAAGATCGAGTCAGGCCATTTCTATTTAATTATAATGTCATGTAATATTTCATTCAGTTCAATTCTTTCCTTTAATTAGTGTGACAAGGTCAAGTAGCATACTACCTTTTAAAGTCATTTGGTTCAAGCCTTGCCTTTCATTAGTGTGATAAGGTCAAGTAGCATGAAACCATTCATTTAATCCATTTAAAGCATCTTTCATATTCGAGTTTCATTCTGCTACCTTCCATTAATGTGGAAAGGAGTTCTACGGACATGCAACCAACTATTCATTTACATTTAAGGCCAAGTCATATACTCAGTATACTTGAAAATTCACATTTCACATTTAATTATCTATTGAAGCACTTACCATAGGTAGGTCAAGTGGTAAACATACATGGTACTTTCCATTATGTAATTCATAATATAAATCAATACAATTAATTTAGAAAATATTACCCTTAGAGTGGTCAAGAAAAGGCACACCCGAATGGCGGCTCAAACGTATCAAAACAATAAACATCAAATATATAATGACTCGGATTTTCCAGGTTCTTTTTTTAGAAACTTCTTGAGAAAATTACGAGACCAGACGATGAGATGATGTGTGATTCTGAGACCTACAGTTCCCAGAATGATCCTTCAATAAATGTTAAGTTTTTAAATATCACCCGTGAGCAATTTTCCTGAAAAAGTGGAATAACTCTCAAACGGGTTCCTATATCAGAAATCTGAGGGCACCGTTGTGTTCGAGATAACGGGTTTATTCTAGGTGAGACTTAACTTTAGTCATGACAGGTCTCTAGTGAGAAAACCCAAAATTGGAATAACCGTAAATAAAATAATTAAATTATTTTATTTTATTTTTCAAATCCTTATAACTCATAAATGGTAACTCAGATTGGAAATCCTAAAGTACCATTGATCTTGTGAGGATGTGCTTTCCTTAGGCGGAGCCTAACCTCAACTAGAATAGGTCGAAGGTAAAAGTTAATTTTTAGAATTTTTAAATGATAATAAAATAAACTTAAAGAAGTTTTATTTTACTTTCTTTCTACATTTCATATCATGGCGGTGCTATAACGCAGCGACAGAAAAACCTGTTCTCCTTTCATAAATGAAGCTGCACGATGACGCTATTTCAAAGCAAAATAGTATCGCTGAAATGCGTAAACATGTTAATGTGTGTCCTCTATTAATCAGGGGTAGGGTCTAACGTTAGAATTCATAATGCTGGAGAATTTCTTTGGAACCCCATAGTTTCCCTAAGGCAAGGAGGAAAAGGCTATCTCTCGATGACAATGGATCGGAGTTCGGGATTTGATCAAGCAATGATGAATCGATGAACACCAGCAGAACAAGGATCGATGTGACGACATGAATTCAATATATGTCTACAAGAAATCCAACTTGAGGTAGGGTTTTGTGTTTTGATTCTCCTATTTCCCATTCTTCATATTCCACGACGAATGTGAATCAATTAACAAATAAATTGGCTTGCAGATCGATCATTATTGCGGGATGAGATTACTCTTGCGGGGTTTTTAAGGGAGAAAAAACTTGTGATTTATGTTGGATTATGAATTTAAATCTAACTACGATGAGCCATGATTGACACTAACATTGATCGAGGCCGGCCCTTTTTTGTTGATTCGTGCTTTTCTCCCTCCGTTTATTGTTCATTGTGGGAAATCTTTGTTTATCCCACAACTCGATATATGGTGATCTATCGATCATTTCACACTCGATCCTTAGTGCAACAATTTGGTATCACATATCTGGGATGGACATGACACGATGGAGGTGCGATGACAATAGTGGCGAACAAATTGAGGTGGAACAAGAGATATATCCATTCAATCACTTTTAGGTGAATGGGGTCACAATAAGGACTTGAACCCCTATAAATGAATATCATGGACCTAGGGTTTCAAAACCTCTTTCGAATCAAAGAACAGACCACTAGAGCGCGTCTGGTGGCCTGTGAAAGACCCCGCTGGTGCGTCAGCGCCGACAGCGGCGGGTGGCGGCACGCGGTGGCAACTCAGACTTGGGTGGAATCGGAGGCCGTGACCAGGGTGGGATGTGGAAGAGTAGGCCAACTATGCGTCTACGTTGCGTCGAGTCGGTGGCACGTAATTAATGGACCGCATGAAGAAAACTAGTGGTCGGTTGAGCCAGCTACGTGGCACAGAGCTGACGTGGAAAACCACTGTATCCGGGGAAAATCAAACTGGCCCACATCAGTGATGGCCGGGCACAGCAGGTCGGGTTAGTACTAGGTTGGGTTGGCGGACCCCGGGCTAGGTCTGGTTGGGTAGGTTGGACAGGGTCAGACTGGACCCAGACCTAACGGGCCCCCTTTTCACTAAAATGTCTATATCTTTCAAATATTGAGTCCAATTGATGATCCATTTACGATTTTGGGACCCTTACAATGAGGTGGTCCTTTTGAGATGAATTGGTGGGGGGGGGGGGGTTTAGTTTGTCCAACATGGGCTGGTGAAATTATATTTGTCTTTCCTATGAGGGTTCGATGCAGAATCTCGTTCCTGTCATAGAGAATGACCCATGTTCTCAAGTGAGTTGACTCAGCTGGTCTAAGATCCCCTACTTGTTTAAGAGAATCAATAGATCTAAGTTCCCCAGTGGGTCTAAGAGACTCAGTGGCTCTAAGTTCCCCAACTGGTCTAAGTGGAGTATAAACCGTACTGAGAGGTCTGGTCAGTCCTCACTTATTTTTGTGGTACCTTAGATAGGGATTGCAGCTTGGGCGTGACCAATATTTACACGGGAACCCATCCCCTATCTAGGATGATAATTCCAGTAGGGTCGGGATGTCCCCCAGTGAGCCCTGGGTACAGGAACCCCTATATGTGAATCAAGATCTTTCCTTCCTTCACGAATTGACTTGATCAATCTAATTCAGGTAGTTCTTAGAGTGTTCTCTTTGGGTAGGTCCCAAAGAAGCGGGACCTCTTTGATAGGGTCTCTAATGAATTTATAGCTCAAGGTGAGAGTTCTACCAGATCAAGCATTCCTTGACCAGAATCTTATAACCAAGGATTGACTGCGATATCGAGACTCCTTCTCTCAGTGAGACCAGATATATCAAGGAAACTTCGTGACGTATCAAGACTAGATGTTCTCTTAGATAATTTTTGAAGAATTGTTCTAAATGATTTCCTTCAGATAGATCAAGGTGTGGGATCTCCAAAAATTGAGTATTCTACGAGAAAAACCATATGGATGGCAGTGGATGAGACGTTGTATCTTGGAAACCTTGATGAGTATACATAGATGTTCTTGTTATATGTTTTGTTGACATATACTTGTGTTGAGATGATTGTACCTTCTTGGTGGTGTTTCCTTTATGGTCTTTTACTTTGTGTTTTGAGGTGCCCTATTTAGTATTGTTTTACTCACCCCTGCACGGGATTTTCCTACACGTTTCTTGTCTTGTGTAGTTGACCAACGCTTTGGTAGAGTCATAGGCGGAGTAGGAGCAGGACTAGGACCGGCTGGTGGCTTGTGAGATAATATGACCCAAGGTGTTTCCAGAAGATTCCTACAACAGATTCAGTATGCATGTTTACAGGTCAAACTTTTTAGTTGCCTTTATTTTAGTGGGCTTATATTCTGTTCCAGTTGTACTTTACTACTTTACTTTCTGTCATACTTAGTTGTTGGGTTGTAGTGGTATGCATGAGTTTTTCTTACTTAGTGTTTTTACTCTCCATACCCTATGGTTTGGAGTTGGGTGCATGTGTATAGGTTCTTAGGAAAATGCCTCCCATTTTTGGGATATGTTTACTCAGTTCTAGTCACCAGCCCCTGACCTATCAGAGGTGGGTTTGGGGTTGTTATGGCACAGGCCCTGGGGGACAGTTCGTGAAAAAATATTGTATAACATTTAACATGGAAAGTATAGAGCTGTGGGTGTAACCACTAACAAAAAATCACATATTTGGAAATAGCATAACCATATAGTTCTAACGATTATAAACATGGCATATAAATTCCATAAACAACACCTAATGAAATCGATGGGCCCCACACGACAAATCTAAAATAAAATAAATTTAGGGATGATTTATGAAAAAACCACCTTAGGTTTTTATAACTCTCATACTATATTATTGGCCCTTGATTTGTCTTGGATTGGAGTAGATCTAAGAAAAATTGAAAAACTCTCATACCCCGATAACTCGGTTGTGAGAAAAAGAGAAGGAACAACTCAAGAGGACTCGATTACTTATGGTTGCACATCCAACATGACAAAAAGAAGATAGATAGGATCCCAGATGATGGAGATCTCTTGATCCCAAATTTACATCTTCAAAAAGATCCAAATTGAGATAAAAGTGGGTTAATCCCACTGGTTCTCGTATTAGGAAGAAGAAGGAGGATTAATAGATCATTAAGGAAAAACTATAAATTTACCCAGAAAATTAGATTGTGCATGGTTTTTCTTCATGGTGTGACAAAATGTATACTAACCGTGTGATGTTTTTAGGATAGAAGGGGTACATTTCACAGTTAGGCTGCATGGCCATGCGCAAACCATACAATGTGGTTCTGTCTAGAAATTTCAATATGCACGGTTAGCCAAACCGTGCACCAACTGTGTGCTAACCATGTGACCTTTCAAGTTTTCTAAAAAAGATGGGTTCCAGGCATCAAAAATTACCCCAAACACCCCTTAGACCTTTAATAACCCATTAGGAATCCATTTTAGGTCTAAAGTAAAGACTTAGACCAAAAGTTAAAGGATCCATACCTGAGTGAAAAACTAGGTTCTTACATTCTTCCCCCTTAAAAGAACTCATCCCTGATTTCACCTTCCAAATTTGGAGAAACATTGTCAGAGAACAACTCTATCCATTGGGAACATACATCGGCTTCCCTCTCCAAAGTCTCATCGTGTACTCAGCCGTATTTCCCTAGAACCCATACCAGAGGGACAAACTAGCCTCAGAGAGCCTTCATTCCCCAGTTGACAATGCGTACTGGATACTCCTCAAGGGTAGCATCAACATATAACTAAAATTCATTAGGATCAAAATCATGAAACAGGTCGGTATGATATTGGAAAAGCTGTGAAACATGAAAGACATCGTTCATGGCACAATACCTATGAAGTAGTAACAACCGATAGGCTACCGGCCTGACTCAATCTAGAATCTCAAATGACCCTACATAACGAGGCAAAAACTTACCTTACTTCCATAACTATATATGCCCTATCCAGGGTGATACCTAAATGAAATCATGATCCCTGACCTCGAACTCAAGTGGTCTTCAATTAAAATTGACATATGATTTTTGTCTGGACTGACCCATAGTCATACGCTTTCTGATCAGCTGAACCTCCTATAAAGTCTCCTGAACGAGATGAGGACCTAGTAGGGATGCCTCACCCACCTATAGTGAGAACAGGGGTGAGCAGCATGGTATCGCATAAGGCCGCAAAAGGATCCATATGAATTATCACTTGAAAGCTATTATTATAGGTGAACTAGATGAGAGGGATATTCTTCTCCTAAGAACCACTGAAATCAAGGGCCCATGCATGGATCATATCCTCTAGAAATTGTATTGTCCGTTATGATTTTCCATCGGTCTGCGGGTAAAAATATGTGCTTAGAAGCACCTATGTTCTCATAGACTTCTGTAATCCATGTCAGAATTGTGATGTGAAACGAGCATCCCTATCTAAAATGATAGTATCTGGAAGCCCATGTAGTCGTATGATCTCACAAGCATAATGTCTTCCCAACTATAAAACTGAGAAAGTCTCTCGAATTCAGATGAAGTGGAATGATTTAATTAGTCGTTCAATGACTACCCAAATAGAATATCTACCCCTTTTCAACCTAGGTAATATGACTATGAAATCCATAGAAACATCTTTCTAATTCCATTCCAGGACTAGAAGTGGCTTTAGGAAGTTTTCAAGTCTCTAGTGCTCCACCTTCACCTCCTGACAGGTGGAACACCTAGTGATAAATTCAGCTATCTGACATTTCATCCCAGGCCACCAATACTGGTGTCACATATCTTGATACATATTCGATATAGCTAGATGAAATTACCACTGAGAGGTGTGGGACTCTTTCATCAACTCTTATCTCATATCTATAGGAACCCAAATACTTCCACATAGATGCAGAATGTCATCACTATCCACAGACTAATCCAGAGGTGGGTTATCTCCTGATATACTATCATGGAGAACCAATCCTTCAGGATCTAAAAACTGTATACTCTTCAACTTCTCAAGGAGGGAAGAGGTAACTATCAAGGATGAGAGGTAAGGCTACTCGTGACTGTCATGAAACTCCATACCCATCTTAGAAAAAAGGGCCATTAACTTCTATTCATCACCGGCATCTCTTACGACCTGTGCTTGAGTTTTCTGTCTCACTACATCTGCAACCACATTACCTTTTCTAGGTGTATAGGTATGCACAAAATCAAAGTATTGTATATATTTTAACCATATCCACTATCTGAAGTTCAATTCACACTGAGAAAAGATATATTTGAGGCTCCTATGGTCCGTGAATACCATAAAGCACTCACCCAATAGATAATGTCTCTAACAATGTAAGGTACGGACAAATTCATCTAGATCAAGGTCTTGTGTCAGGTAGTTTCTCTCATGAGGCCTCAACTATTGAGATCCATATGCAATGAATTTTTCCTCCTACATCAGCACAACCCCTAGGACAATTCCTGATGCATCATAGAAGATGGTATAACCTATACTTAGTTCCAGAAGAGTCAGAATAGGTGTCGATACAAGCCTCCATTTCAGCTCTTAAAAGGATTTCTCACATGCTTTTGACCATATAAAATTGACACATTTCATTATAAGACTAGTAAGAGGTGAATAAAGATATGAGAATTATTTTATGAAACACCTGTAATATCCATCCAACCCTAAGAAACACGTTCTTGGGATGCTCCCAGGAAACCACAACACTAAATTTTTCAGGGTCAATAGATACTCCTGATTCTGAGATAATATGACCCAAAAATTAAAATTTGTCGATCCAGAAGTGACAATTAGAAATCTTGGCATAATTCCGATGCTCTCTCAATGCACTCAGAATGATATTAAGATGTTTTTCATAGTCGCTACGAGTGTGAGAATACACCAAGATGTCCTCTACAATGACTTTGACAATAGATTCCAAATAGGGGTGGAAAAACCCTATTCATTAGTGCCATAAAAATGGAGAGCACATTTTTAAGACCGAACAACATAATAAGGTACTCATTTAGACCATACATACTAAGAAAAGATGTATGAGGTATTTCTGATGTCCTGGTGCACACCTGATGAAAACCCAATCTCAGGTCAATCTTGGAGAATATCTTTGCTCCTCAGAGCTGGTTGAAGAGATCATCTATTCGAGGAAGTGGATATGAGTTCTCGATTGTAAGTTGGTTCAAACATCTACAATCCATGCATATAAATAAGGTTACATATGACTTCTTGGAAAAAAGAACGGTCAAACCCCAAGAGGATGTACTTGGATGTATAAAACCTTTAGCCTCTAAATCCTCTAACTATTACTTGAGCTCCTAAAGCTCTATAGGTGGCATCCTATAAGGAGTAATGTACACTAGATATACTCCTAGAACAATATTGATTGTAAACTCTACATCTTTCTCAGAAGGTACTCCAGAAAAAACATCAGAAAATACATCCTTGAAATAATCCACTATTGGAGGGAAATTTTCTTGACATAAACCCTAACCCTATATGAAGAGATTTGAAATCTGGACAGTCACTCCACCTAGCCCATGATAACCTAGTCCCACTCTACCAACATAGACATCCCAATCACTCTTATATAGATAATTTTCCCCCTCTGGTGATGTAAATGATATCCTATGATGATAGTAGTCTACAAAATTTGGATGATGAACCAACTGGTACATATTGAGTATTATGTCAAAGCCCATCATATCTAGAACAAAGAGGTTCCATAAGAAAGGGTAACTACCTACATTCAGGGGAAAATCATTACACTGGAGTATACCCTCAGTTCATACCCCTAATGACATATCTAGGGTCATTAAACCATAGTAATAATGTATCTCTAGTTTGACATTATCCACGATAGATATAGAGATAAAAGAGTTCGAAGCACCTATATCAAATAAATCATACACTATAGTAGAGGCTACTAGAATAGTACCTTGTATTGTAGATGTTCCTACAACCTGATCCTTAGGTATCGACTGTAGTGCATTCAACTGGAATGATCCATGGACCTATGAAACAAATGGACTACCACGATCATAACTGCTCTGCTGGAACTACTGGTGATCAGGGGTCTGGCTACTATAGCCACAAACTCCTCCTCGTCCAGACCTAATAGTGCTATTCCAACTCCCCTCATGATACGATGTAAAATAAATCTCTCCTAAAGGCAGAGCTAGAACAAATCCTTTTCCACTCGAAGCTGGTGAAAAGGTCCTGCAAAAATGCTAAAGATGCCCCATATGACCACAAGATTGACACTCCAAAGGGTATCTATCATAACAAGGATTTTTTCCCCTATCATCCACACTGATGACACTATATAGATCTATCAGAATGGGTACTTTGGTTGTCATTTCCCTAGTGAGAGACATCATGGGAATGTTTCCTGCCACCAAAAGAACTACTGGCCAGGCACGACACCGGTCCTCTATTCCCTGTACTATATATGTCCCTCATGTTACGCTTAGTGATACGAGCCTGATTGACTATTGCAGAAAAATTAGGTAGGTGAAAGACATTGAAATATGTATGAATGGCATACTAGATCCCATTTGCGAAACGTCTAGCACATGAAAGCTCATCATTGGCTAGAAGTAGTGCAAAGCACTGTAACTCTATGAAATGCACTGAATACTCCATAAATAAAAAAGAACCCTATTCCAGATGCATGAACTCTTTGGATTTATCAGCTCTTAGCATCTGAGGAAATAACTGACCATAGAAGTAAATATAGAAATCAACCCATAACATGCCCTGATGGAGACTTTCCTCGGTAATTACATCCCACCAATGCTTGGCCGAATCCCAAAGCATGTATGTTGCAAGAATGACTCTCTGCATTGGATGAATTTATAAATACCCAAAGATGGATAGTGTGGCTTCAAGACAAGAATCAGCAGCCAATGGACTGTCATCCCCTAAAAAGGTAGGTGGATGCTGCTGTTGGAACTCACAAGTCAGATCGGCCACCGTAGGAGCAAGTCATAGAGCACCATTAATGGACTACATCAGACGTAGGAAAAGATCAAAAACTTGAGCGTAAGTGCCAAAATCAGGCACAACAATAGGTGCCTTAAGTGGAACTCCTGGAGTTAAGAACGGTGTCTCAAGGCCCACCCTATCTGGAGCATGGTTTTCACCACCCTCTTGGCATGCGACACAGGGACATCATAGCGGCATTGATCTACAATTTACAAAAACACGCCTCAGAACAAGATTAAGAAGAAATAAAGCATCATTAGAGGAAGATGAATATAAGAAAACTCAATACCCTAGTAATACTACCCCAACTACCCTCTTAGATGTCTAGGTATCAATAAGTGATCAATTATAAGTTTCATTTCATTTTTTAACATTTAATTTCCTGGTTTACTCATTTTCCTTTCATTAAAAAGACAAGGTGGGACAAGGATGTGAAACCACTTCATTTTAGATGTCATTATTCACTTTATAATGGATAATCATTTCCAGTGAATCAGTTCCCATAAACCTATCACTAGAAATGACACCCATTTATTTATAACAGAATGGATAAACTCAGTAAATTACTCATGAAAACCCTTGAGGGTCCATACACCTCATGAGTTGAGACAGAAAATCACTCAATCAAAACCAAGAGTAATACAAGCATAAGATAACTATCACATCATCACTCATCAATCACAGGCATATCAAGCAATGAAAATTAGTGAAATTCACCTATATGGCATGGAAATATGCATGACATGTGAATTCTAGGTGCCTATAATGACACATGTAACAATTCTCCTTACCCTCATATAATTGGTCCAAGGATGAAAGAAAATCCTCAAATAGAGTAATAATAAACAACACCACATATCATGCGTGTCACCCAATAGTGAAATAATATCAACTATAATAGGAAAAATAAGAACAATAATTATAATTCAGACAAATTGGTTTTTACCCAGAACATGGGTTCATGACACCCAAACATGGATTACAACCAAGTCCCAAGCATTCCTAATATCCAATATATTGTCTCTAAATAGTAAAGTTAGAATGAAAACCACCTTTGATACCAATTTGTGATGTCCCATACCCATATTCCACTCAATGGATGCCCCAAGCCCAGTGGGCCATAGGGCCTCAAATGCATCTCCCCGAACTCTAGGGGCTACCAACTAGCAGCAAGGGCCTAGGGTGTATCTGTGGGGAGACTATTCCATCATTACTAAAGTGTAGCATGGTGGGTGAAAGTAAACATGGGTAAACAACGAAATCAGTATAATAATCAGACAACACAATAAAAAAATAGAGACAAAATTAATAATAACTAAAACAACTGGAATAACAATCAACAACTAATGATATGTCATGCCACTAGAAAACTGGAAAACATGGATACAAGACAACAGTCATAACATGTTCCACAAAATTATAAAGAAATCAAAACACTATCCCAAGAATCCCAAGATCTAACTAGTTCATCTGCAATCATGCTCCATAATAAATATCAAACAATCAAGTGTTTGAAGCCGTATGCTTCCCTTTGTCAATACCTACAACCATGTAATCTACCCCGAGTACCAAATGGTGCCCAGAGAGGGTGTGAGATAATTCTTAGTCGGACACCACCAACGATGTCTATAACATTCATCCCATGTAATAGAAGTGTAATAGTGTGCAAGAATTCATATATAAAGTAAAGTAGTACAATGTAACTGAATACCGAAGTACCTACTTCAGCCCTTGGCTAGTGTTTGAACATGTAACCAATTCATTTTATTAAGTAATTACCAATTCATGTTGATAGGTCATGTGTGGAATATCCAACACTAACATCACCCCATGATTGTATAAATAGAGAAGGTTCCAAGATGTAACAAGGCAACCATGATTTATGATATTTAATAATGAAGTCCCAAGGTAATAACCAACGTGACATAGACATCAAGGATCACCAAATCAGTAATAATTTTAGACTGACTAAGGATAAGAGTGTAATCCAAGGAGAATGTTCCAAGGCATTCCACAATAAGGTTCCTACCAAATCTAAGTTGATCATCCAAGGTAAAACGAGGCTAAGCAGAGACACGGTCCTATGGGATGTAACCATGGAACCTACTTGTCAATAATAGATCTGAGGAGTGTATCCAAGGAATCCTATAACAATTTAAAGGGATCCTATAGGGTCATACTAGGCATTAAATAATAGACAAGGATCAGTATCTAGGTGGTTATCAACCAAAGCAAGCCAAATCCTTGAATCAGAATGGGGCTTCTGAGTGCCCATGGAATTATTCGATCAGAATCCAAGGCGATCTTGAGTCAGGAAATTTCTGTTTAATTATGAAGTCATGTAATATTTCATTCAGTTCAAGACTTTCCTTTTATTAGTTTGATAAGGTTATGTAGCATGAAAACTTTTAATCAAGTCATCTGGTTCAAGCCTTTACTTTAATTAGTGTGATAAGGTCAAGTAGCATGAAACCATTCATTTAATCCATTTAAAGAATCTTCCATATTTTAGGTTCATTTTTATACCTTCAATTAATGTTGTAAGGGGTGCTACAGAAATGCAACCTATTATTCATTTACATTTAAGTCCAAGTCATATACTTAGTATACCTAACAAATCAAATTTCACAATTAATTATCAATTGGATCACTTACCTTAGGTGGGTCAAGGGGTACACATACATGGTACTTTCAATTAGGAAATTCACAATATAAATCAGTCCAATTAATGTAGAAATTCTTACCCTTAGAGTGGTAAATCCAAGGCACACTCGAATGGTGGATCAAACATGTAAAAACACTAAACATAAAATATGACATAACCTTTGACATGGAATGTATGGAGTTGTAGGTGTAACCACTAACAAATAATCAAATATTTTGATAGAGCATAACCATATGGTTCTAATGATTATAAACATTCAATATAAATTCCATAAACAACACCCGATGAAATCGGTGGTCCCTACATGACAAATCCAAAATCAACATACTTTAGGGATGAGTTATAAACCAACCATCTTATGGTTGTAAGACTCTCCTACTCTAGCATTGGCCCTTGATTTGGCTCGATTAGGAGTATATATAAGAAAAAGAGAAAAAATACTCATACCCTGATAACTCGATTGTGAGAAAAAGAGATGTAGAATGACCCAAGAGGACTCGAGTAATTACCATTTCACATCTAATGTGATGAAAAAAAGCTCGATTAGATCCATAATGATATATATCTCTTGATCCCAAGTTTAAATATTCAAAAAGATCCAATTTGAGAGAAAAAGGTGTTAATAGTGCTGATTTTCTTATTAGGAAAAAGGAGTATTAATAGATCATGATGGGAAAAATTATAAATTTACCCATAAAATTAGCATGTGCATGGTTTTCCTGCACAATTTGAAAAACTATGTGTAAACTGTGTGATGTTTTCTGGATAGAAGGGGAGCATTGTATGGTTACACTGCACGAATTTCTGCAAATCGTGTGAAGTGGTTCTGTCAAGAAATTTCAATCTACACAATTAGCCAAACCGTACGCCAACCATGCACTGACCATGTGTCCTTTCCAATTTTCCCAAAAAGATGGGTTATTGGCTTTGAACTTGTCCTAGAAACCCCTGAGACCTTTACTAACCCATTAGTAATCAATATTAGGTCTAAAGTAAAGACTTAGACATAAATTTAAAGGATCCGTACATGAGTGAAAAACTGGGTTCTTACAAAATCATAATAATTTCATTTTATATTAATTACACTCCAAGATATGGGTTCAAGTATAATGGAATACCGCTTTAATTAAGGCCTCAACCATCAGCGGTCAAGGAAGTTAAGCTAGTTCATGAAGGGTTATTGCAGACCTCATCACCTTATTCACTTCAATAATTCATTCCCTCTTAATTAATCAAATAATAATAATAATTAGTGGTTTAACTAAATGATTCCTTTAATTTGAAAAGGTCAAGCACTGTAGTGGCATGACCACACACCATATGACACACATAATATGAATAAACTGCAAGTTCATGTATGAAGGACCACCTACCTCATACAATTATCTTCCCCCTTTTTAAAAGTAGACTAAAAATTATTAAAGAGAATCATCCAAGGACCATCCATGATATTACCATTATCGCAATCACACCTAAGCTTCTAACTCATGCAAATTATCCTTAATTAATTAATTAAGAAATTAAATTCAAAGAGGATTAAACCTTGAAAATCTCACCGAGTACTTCCACCACACTAAAAACATCACTAAAGAAAACCTAAAAGGTCCATCACATACTCTTATCCCTAACCCAAGAAGAATACCTATCATGTGATGTTAATAAAATCACCAATTTAATATAATTTAAGGAAAAAATCTCATAAAATCCCCTATGGTGAAATACCTCAACGAAATGATACACGAGTGCATTAAGATATTATATTGGGGCATCCTTTACCTAGGATACATGAAAGATCCATTATATTAGGATGATTACACCATGATATAATAGAATCATCCATGAGACCTAATACATAGATAATTAAAATTAGAGGAGAATAGGGTAGGAGGAGAAATGTAGCTAAGAGCGAGAATAAAGAAGATGCACTTACATCTGATCGCTGTTAAAAATCTATATAAATACCCCCTTCAATGGGGAGACAAGGGAGACAAAGAGGGAAGGAGGGTAGACCATTTCATGTGTTTAAATGAGTGGAATAAGGGATTCCCCTCTAAAAACCTGAAATGGAAAATGGATATTTTCCATCTTTAAAGTCATCCATCTTTCTCATACTGGGCCATCAGTTTTCCAGTGGCAGCAGCAGTTGGCCTACTCCAACCCCTAACACCTCAAGAAACCTTCATAGATTACCCAAACCTCCTTGACATCAATTTTCCCTCATTACCCATGCATAATAAATCTTTTAAGACATTCAAACTCTCAAAATATTGTTCCAAATCCTGATTCTCAAAATAAACCACCCACTAATTTAGAAATTCAAAAACTCTCTAAATTTCACACCCTAAAACGAGTATGTGGTTTTACAACCTCCCCACCATAACACTTCTAATCCTAGAGAATTATCAACAATCATCAAACCAAAAATCATATCTTAGGTCCACCATCAATTCATGATCATCTTACCACATCCTACTTTGGAATGCCGAATGAGTTGGCATTGTTCTAATTCAAACATAAGAAACCTAATTTTCCATACACTAGCTACCATAAGAAGTCACTAACAAATCACCAAGATGACTCTATAAAACTACCACCTAACCCAAGACACTAAAAATTTGTCTTCCAATTAACCATCAAGCTCATGAAACACCCTATATACTTGAAATGATGTCCCCGATGTAGTTTCCATCACGTCACATCCAAATCCATCCAAAAACTCTGATTGGAATTACACTAGAAAACAATTCTTAAAAACACTTAGTTAGACCCACCAACATGTCACATCCAACTCCCACTTGGTCATGATGAGTTAATCTTAGAGGAATCTTGTAATCATTCAAACATGCTCACTGAAGTTTGAACCTGATCCTTGATGTAACTCAACAATTGAAACATCAACCAATAAACTCTATCATCATGTTGTACTGCAATCAATGACACATAACCAACTTGAAACACCCTCAAATTTTATAAAATTTATTCTTAGAATGATTTCCTCATCTTTACTCGATCTAAAACTATGTTCAAAACTCCATATATGGTATTCATCAAGGAATCCAGATCAAATCGAATTTACACGCACATCAGCAACTGGCTCCATCATGACCATCCACTGGTCGGTATCAAACATCCATGTTCCTTAAAGAACAAAGGTAATTACTCCATGAAATAAAATCCTTCAATTACTACATGTAAATATCAGATGCATAGATCCTTCTCATACTTGAGAAATGATGCCAAATATCACTTTCGGCATGTTCCCTACTCAGGGGAACACCATCCTTGGTATTACCTAAATTCATCTGAAATATGGATCACAACCATTAATTGCCTATGGTGGAATCGCCACTATATCGATTTACTCATATTGATCCTCAAGAACAATGCCCGATGGATCCTAAAACAACACACATGTCACTCCTATTGAGACACACTCACCATACATTAAATACTTGACCATGACCAATTTCTTGGATCAATCGTTTCACCACACGCCAATCAAATTCAAATGTCTTCTAAAAAACTAAGGGAAATTAAAATCATCATTCAAAACCCTTGGTCTCTATATCCTTAATCATCACATTAGATCCCCCTATCCTCATATCACACATGACTTCTCAATGATTAACACTTCATAGACGCCACACGTACCCAACATGTGATTCTTGATCCCATTCAATAGAGACAAGTATACCTTACTGTACTACTCAGTAGAAATTATTGAATCATGCTCCCCTGAGTCACATCATGTCAAAAATAGGACCATATGCCCAAACCATTGTCCATGATACTTAGTATGTTAGTCTCATCGGTTCCAAAGCACCCATGGTGCTTTTTTTCAAAATCAAGAACCTCACCCATGCCGAGGTCTAACACAAAAATTCCCACCAACTAGTATTTCTATAAAACCATAATAGCATACCCATGCTCAAACATGATTCTATAAGTGTATCCAAACATAAATGGGCTATGCACTAGACTGGTCCTACCCCTGGTTTCCTACCTCAATTATGAGCACTAAAACTCAATATTCTTTCATGTTCAAGATTATCTAAGGAATCACCATGATTATGAAATATACATGGTCTCACCTCACATGTACAAATATCATGCTTAAAGCACCAAATTTTTCTGTTCATATATAAAGAAATCACAAACCTGAGCTAACCCCTCACTTAATTTACCCTCATATAACACAACTTATCTCATCCTAACACCCATCTCACTAACATCATGAGATATCTTTAAAAAACTAAGTTCTCCTACCTAACCTATATGTCATAACTCATATACGTGAATTCTCAAGGAAAACTTTGATGTTTCCATCCTAATATCACATGATTACTGACACACCAAAAATATCTACTGTAGGGTTATCATCTACACATATCTATATATAGTATCACATGAAAAATCACCTACCAATTAGGGAACTCATTCTCAATGAACATAATCATAAGAGACTATTCCCATGAGAATAAAAATCTCAGGTTGATCCTCACCAGAGATAAACATATGGGGTCACCCCCTTAAGGATAAAATTATCATATTCTAGTATTAACATGTATAAAAACATTATCCTACCATGATTCATGTCATGTATCCTTATAACTATAGGGTTTAGCAAAGCTGAATTCCATTCTAAGATATACTAGTAAACACCATATAAGTTGTTACTAAAACATTAAATAACCAAAACTATTTTCTAAGTCACCCTAAAGGATTTTATCATATGGAATCTAATTACTATATTGAAATTGTGAATTTTATTTTTATATAAAATTTCGTTTTTTTCTCATGCTTATATATTGCATTTCTCTCTCCTTATTTTAACCATCCACGTGGGTGGTCCTTTTTTCTTATTATATTACATTGGACCAATTATTTTATGATTTTGTAGGTGCTTTAATTATTTTTTAGATCATTAATGTAGGAATCATACACATCCCTTGACACACCTCTCAGCTTCATTCTAAAATGGAGAAACACTAGTGATAGAGTGTTTTTCTGAGGAAACCTCAGGTGTATTCCCAAGCAGCGGTCCAAGATCTATTCCCAACGGCCAAGCACACTAGTTACCCATGCCAAAAATGAGTTATGGATTGTTTTCTTAATGTATCAAAACAATCCAAATGATTTTTCTTGGTTTTCACTACGTCACTTATTTTTTTACTAAAATTAATGCCAATTTTAAATAAAGACATTCTTGGAGTTATACTGATCTCACCATGTGTTAGATTGAGGTGCGTCTGATTCCTATACATCAAAATTTACTTATGTATCATTTATCTAAAGTATCAAAACAATATAAATACATTTTATTGGTTTTTAGTATGTCACTTCAGATTTTTACTATAATGTCATTTCAAACCGAAAACACATATTTTGAGTCATACCAATCACATCATTTATCAGTTTGACATGAGACTACTTTTTACACATCACACATGAAATATGAATCATTTTCCTAAATTATCATGGAAATTGGAGTGTGTTTTATTTGGGTTTAGTGAGTGACACATGTTTTGAACTAAAATGTCAATTTAAAACCAATAACATACACTTTGAGTCATACCAGTCACACCGTGTGTCATATTGAGGCTAGGTTGATTCTTAAATGTCACAAATGACACATGGGTTATTTTCCTAAAGGATAAAAACAATTTGAATGCGTTTTCTTGGTTTTCATTATGTCAGTTGTTTTTAATAAAATTAATGTCAATTTTAAATAAAAAGACACACATGGTGTCATACCAGTCACACCGTGCATCAGATTGAGGTATGACTGATTTATACACAAAAATAAATAAATTATGGTATGTTTTAATAAAGTATCAAAAAAATATGAATTCATTTTCTTAGTTTTTAGTATGTAACTTGTTCTTTTTACTAAAATTAATGCTAATTTTAATTAAAAAGTAACACTTTGAGTTATGTCGGTCAAACTGTGCATCATATTGAGGTTTGATTGATTCCTAAATGTAAGAAATCAATCATGAATCGTTTTCCTAAAGTATAAACACAATTATAATTCATTTTCTCATATTTCAGCATGCCACTTTTCTTTTTACTAAAATTAATGTCAGTTTTTAATAAATAAACACACTTCGAATTATAATAGTCAAATCATGCATCAGATTGAGGTGCATCTAATTCCTACACATCAAAAATGACATATGTATTGTTTTCCTAAGTATCAAAATAAATCAAATTCATTTTCTTAGTTTTCAATATGTCACATGTTCTTTTCAGTAATATAAACATCAATTTTAAATAAAAAGACACATTTTGAGTTACAACTATCACATTGTTCATTGGATTGAGGTGAAGTTGATTCCTAAACATACAAAATGACTCATGGTTCATTTTAATAAAGAATCAAAACAATATGAATGTGTTTTCTTATTTTTAGTATGCCACTTATTTCTTTTAGTAAATTAATGTCAATTTTAAATAAATAGAAACACTTGTAATTATACTAGTCACACAATGTTTTGGATTGAGGTACAAATGATTTTTACACATCAAAAATTACTTATGGATCATTTTACAAAAGTATAAAAATAATCCAAATGTGCTTGCTTGATTTTCAATATGTCACTAGTTCTTTTTACTAAAATTACTATTAATTTTATATAAAAAAGACACACTTCGAGTTATACCAGTCACACCATGAATCAGATTGAGGTGTGGTTAATTCATACACATAAAAAAAATAAGGGATCATTTTCATAAAGTATCAAAGAAATAAAAAATTGTTTTCTTGGTTTTTAGTATGTCACTTTTTTCTTTTACTAAAATTAATGTCAATTTTAAATAAATTGACACACTTGGAATTATACCAGTCATACTGTATATAAGATTGAGGTGTGGTTGATTCCAACACATCCAAAATGACTTATGGATAGTTTTCTTAAAGTATCAAAACAATAAAAATGTGTTTGCTAAATTTTCATTATATCACTTGTTATTTTTGCTAAAATTAATGTCAATTTAAAATAAAAAGACACACTTCGAGTTATACCAGTCACACCATGTATTATATTTTGGTGAGATTAATTTATACACATAAAAAATTACTCATGGGTATTTTTACTAAAGTATCAAAATAATAAGAATTAATTTTCTCAGTTTTCAGGATGTCACATGTTTTTTTTACTAAAATTAATGTCAATTTAAAATAAATAGACACACTTGGAATTATACCGGTCACACCGTTTGATGATTGAGGTGATTCTGATTAATACATGTCAAAAATGACTTATGGTCCATTTTACTAAAGTATAAAAACAATATGAATGCATTTTCTTAGTTTTGAGTATGTCACTTATATTTTTTTTATTAAAATGTTATTTAAAACTAGAAACATTCACTTTGAGTCATAAAAATCACATCGTGTGTTGGTTTTATGTGAGACTGCTTACTATACATCAAAAATTAATTATGAATAATTTTACTAAATTATCATGAAAAACAGAGTGAATTTACTTGGTTTTAAGTGAGTGATATGTTTTGAACTAAAATGTCAATTTTAAACTAATAATAGACAATTTGAGTCACACTGATCACACCATGTGTCAGATTGAGATCAAGTTTATTCCTACACATCAAAAATTACTTATAGATCATTTTACTAAAGTATAAAAACAATAAAAACAAGTTTTATTGGTTTTCAATATGTCACTCGTTCATTTTACTAAAATTAATGTCAATTTTAATTAAAAATACATACTTAGAATCATAAAAATCACACCATACATTGGATTAAGGTAAGGTTGATTCATATATGTAATAAATGATTTATTAATCATTTTCCTAAGGTATCAAAATAATCTGAATGCATTTTATTGGTTTTCATTATGTCACTTGTTCTTATTACTAAAATTAATGTCAATTTTAAATAAAAAGACACATTTGGAGTCATACTATTGACATCATGCATCATATTGAGGCGTGATTGATTCATACATTTCAAAAATGACTTATAGATTATTTTACTAATGTATAAAAACAATATGAATGTATTTACATAGTTTTTAATATGTCACATTTTCTTTTTCTTAAAATTAATGTAAATTTTAAATAAGTATACACACTTGGAATTTTACCAATCACATTGTGCAACAGATTGAGGCGAGGGAGATTCCTGCACATCAAAAATGACTTATGGGTCGTTGTATTAAAGTATCAAAACAACATGATTATGTTTTCTTGGTTTTGAGAATATTAGTTGTCTTTTATACTAAATTAATGTCAATTTTAAGTAAAAATAAGAACTTGGAGTCATACCGGTCACACTATGTGTTAGATTTATGCGTGGATTATTCCAGCATGTCCCAAAGTTTCAAAATTAATCCTACTTACAAATATTACCATGCTTTCAATTGTATTTATTTTTCCAACTTCAAACACTGGATATTGACTCAATGTTCTTAGCTAAAAAAACTTTTTTAGCTGAGAACATTGAATCGTTATGTAGTTTTGGTAGTTCTACAAATAAAGGCAATGGAAATCATGGTAAAATTGAAAAAAAGGACAATTTTATCTTTATTTTGGCTTATTGTAGATATTTGAAAAAAAATTCCTTCCCAAAATATCTGTGAAAAAAATACGTATTAGATAAAATGATAAAGAATTTAACATAAAAATAGTAGATAAAATGATATAAAAAATAATTAAATAAATAGTAGGAATTCAACTTTTCATGATGGTTATATTCATTCTTGATTCATTTCCCAGTTTTCATTATCTTAATTTCTACCTTGAAGTCCAATCTCTCACGAGTATGAGGAACTTTGAACAAACCACCCCAACTCGAACAATATAATCTATGTGTAAAAAAGAAAACAATTCTTATATGAGTAATACTAAAAATAAATAAATTAAAAATAAATATGCAATAATAAATTAATTCTATGGAAAATGATTTTACTGTGTAAACAAAAAGATTACCTCTGTGATTGAGTTGTAAAGGGAACATGACGGAAAATGATAAATGTCAACATTGTAGGGGTGAAAAGTATTTGAGGAATAATAAGTATGTGTATGTTTTTGTGCAGAAAGTCATGAAATATGGTCATAAATATTCTATAGTAAATGAACTCTACCAGGAATAATGAAAATTAAATTAATGTTTCATTATATAAATTTTCAATAATATTGAGAAAGTATATCGTAACATTAACTTTACATCTTCCCAAAGGGTTTCCACCATTATAGTATGCTCTTCCACAATATTGGTAACATCATAATGTGCAGAATACATTGTCTACATGAGAATTTAGATTATGTTAATGTAATATGGAATATATAATATTACGAGTAAAACATCGTATATTAAAAAACACTTTAACCTTTTTAATGCTATTTGTGTACATTTTCCATCAGGTATGCTACCCATTCGTTTCTAAGAACATCTATATCATCTTGTGAATATTATTTTTTTCATCAGTCGTAGTAGCAATGGAAAAATATAAATACACAAAGGATTAATAAATATTTTAAATGAAATAATAATTATCTTCAAAAATATCTCTTCTGGGATGTTAGTTTTTTGATGGAATATGATATCTATTATAAATTTACAAACACAACAACTATAATATTTTCCATTTTTGTTTCAGACACTACAGAAACAATGAGAAAAATAATTAATTGGTTTTAATATGAGTTTCGATAGTAAAATATTATTATATATACCCTAATACTTATCCAATTTTCAAAATTTCCAGGATCCTTGTGTACATTGGTTGTCCTCATACCATGATTTTCATGATATTTATACATTTCCATATCATAATAGAATTCTTATTAAAAAATAATATAAAAAATATAACTTGATTTTTAGTACTAAATTTTTTTATGTAGTGTATTAAAAATTTAAAAACATCATCATGTGTGGTTGGTTTGTTGGGTATCCATGCAGTGAATCTTGGAAAAAATCTTTAGAGTATCCAAATTTACCATAATGAGCATCCAATGTTTAGAAAATAAATAAATAATTAATGTAATAAATTAAAATATATTTTATGTGATTAATTTTATTTTTTAACCCCTTCGTCAATGGTATTAAAAAGAGTATTTCATATGCAAGTTTTCTTTCAAATGATTTTTCCAGTTTTGTTACTATTTCATTCATTTTTTGAATCAAATTTTGTTTGTTTGGTTTAAGTTATGTGAGGACAAATGAGTCCAAATTTATGTTCATGGTGTAATACCTTCAGTTGGTATTGATATATATGCCTATTAAAAATAGGAAATGTATTTAGTCATAATTAACATAGTATATTAGCTTTTGAAAAAACAAATCATGAAAAAATAATTCATATATACATTTATAACTGAAACTCCTAGACATTAAAAGTTAAGGATTTAATTTTCATTCTCAATATAAATGTAGTCTTTAACTTCCTCTCCATACATTTTTCTTCAAAATCAACTATGTGACTACTATAATTTTGTAACTTTTTATATGTATGAAACATTAATGTTAGTAAATACGGATATTGAATGGGCGGGGTAAAGGTAATTTCAGAATATCTTTTTGATCGGTTAGTTTATAATTTAGATGGTTTTAAGTATACCATTCATTTCAACCCTTCTATTTTTCTATATATAATAACATTCATTGGTTCAAACCTTTTTTCATTAATTATTAAAGGTTTAGCATGAAAATAAATTTTAGATGAATACCTCCTTATCGAAATGTGTTTTAGAATTTCTGAAGGCAATGAAATGAATGTCCCAATAGCTTGTCAGACATATTAATATCTTCATCATCAAGTGGAATAGGTAGCTCAGTGCTCGACTCATGAGCTACGCTAATCACCACTCTCACATGACCTATTGGTAGTGGTATGTTGTGTAGAGTGTATTCTTTGATATTGAACACAGTATCCCTCACTATAAGGAGATGGGTGGGTGTTGATAGGTATAAATCATATTCATGTTAACCCTATATAATAATAGTACAAGAAAGATATATGTGTGTGATTGATTCACATTTCACAGAAACAATTTCTAGTGTCCAAAATTTTCTTGTATATTATATTTAAATATTATATGGAATTAATTCAAGACTAGGCCTTGTGACTGTAGGTTCTGGGTATAGTGGAAGTGCATGATGGGCATGTACCCAACATTAAAAATTGTTATAATTGATGATTAATCTGATATCAATAGGAAAACAAACTCTAGTGTCAACAAAACTGAATCAATGATAAAAGATATAGGAGCGAACCCAGAACCAAGAAGAGAAGATTGACATGTTTTGTTTATAATTAATTTAATTAAATTATATAATTACCTCCAAGGTGAATCTTTCTTCATTAATGCATTTGACCTTAGGTCCAAGGTGTGGCTTTGTTGTGATGTAGAATACAAGGATAATAATCCTCTAGCGATGATCCACATGTGATCCACGTATCTCTAGACGTCGCTGAAGGAGTATCCGGGTGATGGAATGGAAAATACTTAAGCTAGAAATGTCCACCTTCGATCACCTTGAGAATCACTTCCAAAGCGTTCTCCTTGATCCGGTGGAGGATGATATCTATCATTATTGAGAGCGTTATTGGATAGGAAATATTTACCTAGGCTCGAGATATTTTCTCCAAGGATTTTGTGCACATAATTATTGGTTTGCTGGTCGAATGACCCCTTGGATAATATAGTGAATAATAACATAACAGGGAATTTAATTCACTAGGTAATAATAAATAATTATCATAGGTTTTGTTACTTAATTTATTATTCCATGTGAAACCCCATGTAAAATAATAATAGAAATGCTATGATTTCCATGACATGTTCTTAACGTGTACGTTATATTTAAATATTATTTAACCAAATAATATTTAATATTATTTCTCATCAGACCCATAACTTGGTACTCCAATCCTCCTCAATATTTACCGGTCATGGAATAATGACTATTTATTATTAAATAAATATAATTTCATTATTCGCTAATAAATAAATATCCCGTCCACTATATATTCTCTAGAATAACTAGCGACCAAAAAATGCTATGTGGAATACTTGAATAATTATTAAACCACAATTGAAAATAATATTTATTCATCTTGGTAAATAAATAAATTATTTAACTATGATACTGGAAACACTTAGTGTGTGGCCCTCTAGGCCTATTTCTCATTGGAATTTGGCGAGCTTTCCTAAAGTCCAAGATTACTATCTAGAAATGGGTCAAGACACCAAAGAGAAAGAAGTTGATACTGCAATGACATGTCACCTCATACGAACTCTTACCATGTAATATAATCCCTTTTTCCCGATATCTCCAATCAAGCAGGTTGAACACAAGTTCCATCAACCCATGTGCTTGATTTCACATTCTTTGACTTATCAGAATTGAAATTTCCTTGAGAACACCATGGCCATGGATTTAGTTAGGCTATATCATTTCCATCAAAGGGTCTGAGATATCCACTTCTGTATAAGTGATAAATAATTTATCTCATTATTAATTAAATCAGTATTACTCGTGACAGACCCAACATATCCTAACTCTCCACAAACATTTTTAGTCACGTTTTTTATCAATAAATATAAGTGCATGAGTCATAATACCCATTAATAATATAATTAATGTCTAAGAACCAATACACACGTCTATAGATAAGAAAATTCAATGACACTTAATAATCTGTATTTTCAATTGGTGTGTCTTGTTCTCAAAATATCCTCTTGGATATTACTAAGGGAACACACCATGAGAAGGTGCCTCAAAGTTTCATGAGTTTCCACCCCTAATATCCTGTATCATTTGTGTCCCTTAAAATGATATCATCCAACCGTAGAAAATATATTCAAGAATAGTGTAATGGAAATTATGGTTTCTCATCATAGCAAGGATCTACTATGACCTTTTAATGTGATAGATATTATTAGGACATTATCACATACTATGTCACATAGAAGAACAATCATGATGTGATAATTAGTTTATTAATATTCATCCAATGAATACAAGTTTATCATAAAGTACAAAGAAGTTGGTTTCTAGGGAACCAAATCCAACAAACTCCCACTTTCACTAGAGCCAATTACTAACAGCATCCAGTCCGCTAGCTCTCACATGATATTTATGCTTTTGTTGAGATAAGACTTTAGTTAAGGGGTTCCCCATGTTCTCTTCTATGGACACTATACTCACTGAAACTTCACCCCTTTAAGATAAATATCTGAAGCGGTGATACTTTCATATTATGTTCTTCTATCATTGATGTGACCTTGGATATTTTTCAAGAGCCACCACTACAGTATTATTACAATACAATATAATGAGATCTTTACTTTTAGGCACTATATCAAGCTCCTGGAAAAAGTTTTGAATATAGACAGCTTCCTTGGCTGCATCAGAAGCCACTATATATTTGGACTCCTCTATAGAATCAGTGAAAACTGGCATCTTTGAACTCTTCTATCTCACTCCTCTTCCTTTGAGATAGAAAACATATCCTGATTGTGACTTAGATCATTTTGATCTTTCTGAAAACCAGCATCAACATACCCTCTAATGAGAAGTTCCTCGTCTCCTCCATTCACTAGGAACATATCCTTATTTCTTCTCAATACTTAAGGATAGTCTTGACATCAATCCAACACTATTATCTGGGATCTACTTCATATCTTCCTTCCATGATCAATACATAGGCAACATTAAGTCTAGTACGTAACATGGAATACATGATTGATCCTATCACTGAAGCGTATGGAATATTACTCATCATATCTTTCTCATGTTGTTTATGGGTAAAAAATTTCTTGGAAAGATGATTACCAAGTGACATTAGAACCAATCCCCTCTTAGATTGTTCCATACTAAATCTATTTAATATCTGGTCAATTTATGTACTTTTAATTAGTCCAAGTAGACTCTTATATCTATCACGAATGATCTTGATCCCTGGAATGTAGGATGATTTTCACATGTTCTTCATGGAGAAGCACTATTTCAACTAGTCCTTGAATGGATGCAAGACTATTATGTTGTTTCCAATAAGCATTATTTCATAAACATACACCACTAGGATAATGAACACATTCCCATTAAACCGCTTGTAAACACATAGATCACATTCATTCTTAATGAAACCAAATTCTCTTATGGCTTCATTAAATCGAATGTTCCATGATCTGGATAACTTCTTTAATCAATAAATGGAACTTTGCAACTTTCATACCATTTTAGAATCACCTGGTGTCACAAACCCTTTTGGTTGTGTCATATAGACATCATCATTAAGGTTCCCTTTAAGTAATGCAGTTTTGACATCCATCTTCCAAATCTCATAGTCATGGAAAGATACTATGGAAAGTATGATTCTTATGGATTTAAACATAGAAACTAGTGAAAAGGTTTCATCATAGTAAATTCCTTAATGATATTTAAAACCTTTATCCAATAGTTTTTATTTATAGGTACTAACTTGACCTTCCATGTATAGTTTCTTTTTGAATACCCATTTACACCCAACATTATTTACATCAACTAGTACATCAACTAGAACCCAGACTTGGTTTTGATACATGGAATCCTTCCCATAATTTATAGTTTCTATAAATCTTGTAGCTTATGAGCTCTCTACTACTTCCATATAGGATATAGGTTCATCATTTTCCAATAATAATGAGTCATCTTCTTCGGTGACAAGGAACTCGTATTTATCTGGTTCCCTTACCTCTCTTGTGCTCCTATAAAGTAATTGTGTTTTAGGAACTACCACTTTCATGGGGACCTTTGGAACTTTTTCCTATACCAACTCCTATGTATCTTGAGTATCAACTTCATTGAATTCAATCTTTCTACCACTATCCTTTTTGAGGATATGTTCCCTCTTAATAAAGACTACTTATCTAGAAACAACCACATTCTTTTATGAGGGGGATGTATAGGTTGTATCCCTTTGTTTCCTTGGGATACCCTATAAAGATACACTTCTTTCCCTAGGGTGCTAGTTTGTTTGTTGAGAAAGCCTTAACAAACTCCTCACATCCCCATACATGTGTATGCGACAAGGTGGGTTACTTTACACTCCATAGATTGAATGGAATCAAATTTTCCACCTTAGTTGGTACTTGGTTTAATGTGTATGCTGCAGTTTTCAGTGAATATCCCCAAAAAGATAATGTGAGATATGCATGACTCATCATTAACCTTACCATTTCTAACAAGGTATGGTTCCCCCATTCACTAACATCAATCCACTGTGGTATATAAGGTGGAGTGATTTGAGATAGAATCCTAGACTCTTGTAAAATGTTGAGGAACTCTTGGTTAAGATATTCTCCAACTTGATCCGGTCAAAGCTTCTTTATCTTCTTACCATGATGATTATCTACTTCATTATTTAACTCTTTTAATTTCTTAAATGGATTAGACTTATACCTCATTAAGTAAACATAACCATATCTAATCAATTTATCAATAAAAGTAATGAAGTAAGAATATCCACCTCAATATTATATTAGAAATGGTCCACACACATAAGTGTGTACCAATCATAGAAGCTCTCAGACCCTTTCAACTTATCCACCAAATGGTGGTTTGTTCATTTTCCCTAGTAAACAAGCATGACATTTGTCAAGTGGTTTTATCTTGGAAGAGTCTAAATAACCATCTTGATAGAGATTTTTCAGGTGATTCTCGTTTACATAACCAAGGTGGTGATGCCACAACTAGGTGTTGTACAAGTCATGTGTACTTGGTTAATTATCTACTGACAACACATGGTTCTCATAATTTAATACATACAGACCATTATTTAAATGTTCCATACTATAACATATGTTTTCCTTATAAAAGTAACAACATTTATTTCCAAACATGAAAATAAATTCAAATATATCTAAACTCAATATAGAAATTATGTTCTTGGTAACAATAGGTACATAATAAAAACCATGTAAAAAAATCATTCCCATCGGTAATGTGAGGTGGTAGTCACCAATGGAAAGAGAAGCCAACCTCACACCATTGGAAGCTCGCAAATCCACCTCTCCTCTAGTAATATTCTGAAATCTACTTGGTTCCTAAATTTAATATATATGTGAGCCCCAAAAGCTGTATCTAATACCCAATGTGTAGAAATGGAAAGATTTTAATCAATAATGAACAAACCTTTGGATTCCCTTTTCCTATGAGTGCAGTTCCTATTCCAGTGGCCAGACTAGCCACATACAAAGAATACTGCCTCCTTTTCCTTTCCATTCCTATAGATCTTCTTCTTCTTGGTTGAACAATGCTCAAAGGGTTTAGATTTTTTATAAATATTAGGCCCCTTTTCATTGTTCTTCCTCTTCCTATTCTGCATAAGGAATATTGGTTTTTCATGCCCCATGTCCTTATTAACTTAGAGAATCAGGGTAAGAAGCTCTGATTGACTCTTCTCATTATTGATCATATTATAATTCACAATAAAAATATAGAAGGTCTTAGATAGTGATGATAGCATGAGATCTATACACAAATCATCTTGGAATTTAATCCCTAAGATTTCCAGATGCTCAATGTAGATAATAAGATTGACTACACATGCTCCAATTGGCGCAAACTCTCTAAACATAGTAGTGAACATAGTGTTGGAGATCTCATACCTCTCATATCTCTCCTTCTCTCGATAGAGATCCCAAAGGTGAGACATCATTCTATAAGCATCCATTTCACCATGTTAATTTAGGAGATCATTGGTCATGAATGATAGCATGAGACATTGAACATCTGTAGCATCATTCAGATATTTCTCATACACCGATATTTCCTCATCACTCTCCTCATTTCCAGGTGAAACTGGTAAATGATCTTCCAGTACATAAAGTTTCCTATCATGGTGAAGGATAACCCGAAGGCGCCGTTTCCACTCTTGGAAATTAGTGTTGGTGAGAAGGTGTTCCTTCTCGAGTATGGATCACAATGATATATTTGATATCATTTTGATTGTTATTCCTAAAAATTAAGATGAATAGAATTTTAGTACATTATCTTGATAAATATAGACAAATAAATAAATTAATATCTATTAGTCTCCCACTATTTTTTTGAAACACAATAACCCTCACCATTTGATTCAAAATATCTTGTTTCTTGAACATTCTAGTGTAAAGGACCCATATTTCCCTTCATATTACCCCAAATAGGTTTGTTTAAGAAACTTGAAAGGTTTTAGGTAGGTATTCCAAATTCCAACTGCATTAACTCACTACTCTTTGATCTTTTGAGTATACTCCCCAATCTTGAAATCCTTAATTTTGGATTTCCTCAACCTTTGCCTCTTAGTTACACCAAGTACTTCTAGGGAAGTCAAACCTTGATTAAAACTAAGTTATGTTAACCCAAAACCTTAAATTAGAATTCCCAGATAATTGAAATCACCCTAACTAGGGTTGGTCAAGTACTTTGAACTTTTTTTCGATTCTAACTGAAGTAGTGGAAGGCTATACCGACTTAATATTTAATTGATGGATTTTATATTTTATGAATAAATTTCCACTTATTATATTTTCACATGATTGTTAATGTTAAGTGGGATATACTTAAGTGATTAACCATGTATACATAATCTTTACGCATAATCCATTTTTTTATTTTAGTTCCATATTTTATGCTTGTTAGTTCATTAATTATGTAATTTCATAAAACATCCATAATGAAAAACCATAAAATTGACAAAAATAAAATAAATGGTATGATCATGAGCTTTAATAATGGTTAGTCTATCTAGCGGTTGATAAACTAACCCTGACCAAGGGTAGAAACACCTTGAACAGTTTAATGTTCATGTTTATAGCTTTCCACCTGTCCAACTTTGAATCTCCTTGGATTAGTTTCACATCATCTCATAACTTGAACCACCTCCACTAGCTTGTGAGCTCCATCCTTTAAATATTCTTTTTACTCACACACAGGTGAGGGGTAAAAGGGAATCTATATAAAAGAAACCATGAGCATGCATGCCCTATATATTAATGAGGAGGAGGCACACACACCAACAATTTTAATTTAATAAATAAATTAAAAGGGAACCAATCACACGCAAAGGTCTTGTCTAGCTCATGATCATCCAAATACGTGCAATTAATTAATCATTTAATAAAACTAACATTCAATTATTTAATCGTTCTTATTAAGATAAATTGTGCTTTAATCGATAAATCATTATATTTAATTAATCAATAGTTTTATCCTAATAATTTTCTGAATTTCCTTGAGATTCTCATCCATAACCTTGTACATAACTTGGACCTTGGAATAAAATTAGTGAATACCCATCCAAAACTACCCAACATGTATTTATTCTTGTATACACTTTATTCTTTGTGACATGTAGCATGCAAAAAGAATTATAATTGTAATACAAATCATACATGATGTGTAGATATTTGAACATTAACCAGATGTCAATTAAACAAACAAACACACACAAATATATATCAAACACCTATCACATGTTGTGTCCTGGATTTACACCCCCATAAAGGTACATGTATCAAAGGTTACATAATATATTAATAAATTTTTAAATTTTCATAATCTAGAAATAGTACACAGTGTGTACTCTCCTCACCATCTATTAGAAGTACACACCTGGGGAAATGACATATGAGTTGTACTTCAGAAATATTCAGAGTGCACAATGTGTCCAGTAGGCCACATGCTGTGTAGACTCTGCGTTACACAGTCACCATCCGGGCAGGCCATGTATGGGATACACAACTTGACCCGGACTTGAAGGGACTACAAGCCATGTCCAGTGGGCCACATAGTTTGTAGTCTAGCTGACCATGCACTAGTATGTCCTAGTCAATACACGGTGTAAGAATTAACTACACTACATGTCATTAATGCACACAGATTGAGTAATTGCTGAATTACTCCTGATGCATCGAACACAAAAACACAATGTTTAAATCCGACTACACGGCATGTATTATTGTGTTATCTGGACAGAAATGTCGGTGCCTCTTGATGAGATCCTAAATTTAACTTTAATAACAAAATTATTCATTTCTGTTAGATCTGAGAGAAATGATAAGGGATGAACAGATCTCAAAATTCAGATTACAAGAATGATTAAACATTAATTGAAAAAATAAATTATTAAAACATAAATCATCAAAAGATTATTTAAATAATTATAAATGAAAATATGAACCCTCTGATACCACCTTTAGGTTCTGGGCATATCGGAAGCACAAGATGGCCATGTACCCAACTCTTTCAATTTTCATAATTAATGATTTATCCGGGATCAATACAATGATGAATGATAGTATCCAAAGAATTTAATCAAAGATAAAAGACAAAAGGGAGAACTTGTAACCAAGAAGAGAGGATCAACAAATTTTGTTTATAATTAATTTAATTAAATTATATAATTACCACCAAGTTGATTCTTTCTTTGTTGATGTATCTGACCATGAGTTCGAGGTGCATCTTCATTACGATGTAGAATCCAAGTTTAAGAATCCTCTAGAAGTGATCCACACATGCTCCATGTATCTCCGAATATCACCGAAGGATTCACTGAGTGCTAGTGTGTATCACCTTGATAATCACATCCAAAGTATCCTCATTGATCCGGTGGAGGAGGATCTCTCTTATTCTTGAGAGTCTTCTTGGAGAGGGAAGGGTTATCTAAGTTCAATAGCTTTTCTACTAGGATGTTGTGAACCCAACAATTGATTTTCCAATCGAATGACCCCTTGGCTAATATAGATAATAATAACATAATAGGGAATTCAATTCACTAGGTAATAGTAAATAATTAGCACAGGTGTCATTACTTAATTTATTATTAAATGTGAAATCCCATGTCAAATAACAATAACAATGCAATTTTTTATATGACATGTACTTAACAGGCAAGTTATATTTAAATATTATTTAACCAAATAATATTTAATATTATTTCTCACCAGACCCATAACTTGGTCATCCAATCCTCATCAATATTTACCAGGCCTTAAATAATGAATATTTATTTATTAAATAAATATAACTTCATTATTCATTGATAAATAAATATTCCATCCGTAATATATTCCCTTAAATAACTAGAAACAAAATAAATGTGATCAGGTATACTTGAATAATTATTAAACCATAATCAGGAATAATATTTATTCAAATTTTTAAATAAACAAATTATTTAACTGAGATACTGATTACACTTAGTGTGTGACCCTCTAGGACTCTTTCTCATTTTCATTAGACAGGCTTGGATAAATTCCACGATTACTATCTAGAAACAGGTTAAGGAACCCAAGAAAAAGAAGATGACGTCGCAATGAAATTTTACCTCATATGAACACTTAACATGTAATATAATCCCTTTGTCCTGATATATCCAATCAAGCGGGTTGTATGAAAGTTCCCTCAACCCATGTGCTTGATTTCTCATTCTTTGACTTTCCAGAATTGAACTTTCCTTGAGAACACCATGGTCATAGATTTAGTTAGGCTATATCATTTCCATCAAAGGGTCTGAGATATCTACTTCTGTAGAAGAGAAAAATCCTTTCTCGTATTATTCATTAATGCAGTAGTACTCATGACACACCCAATATATCCTACCTCTTTGTGAACATATGTCATCATTGTTTTCATTAATACACCTAAGTGTGAAAGTCATAATACCCATTAATAATAATCTTAAAGTCAAAGGACCAATACAAATGTACATAGATAAGAAAATCTAATGAAACTTATGAATATGTATTTCCTACTTGTAGGTCTTTTTCTAATAATATCCACCTGGATATTACAAAGGGTAAAAGCCATGAGATGGTTCCTCAAAGTTTCATGAGTCCCCACCCTCGATATCCTGTATCATTTGTGTCCCTTTAAATGATATCATCCAGCCTTAGAACATATATTCAAGAATAGTGTCATGTCACTTTTGGGTTCTCATCACAACAGAGATCTGTTGTGACCTTTTAATGTGATAGCTATTCTTAGTACATTATCACATACTATGTCACGCAGAAGAACAATCACTATGTGATAATCAATTTATTAATATTAATCAAATGAATACAGGTTTATCATAAATTAAAAAGAATTTGGTTTCTATATAACCAACTCCAATAGTGACGACATGTGATTCTGAGGGCCGGAGTGCCCATAATAAATGTTTGAAATAAATTAAACTTTTAAATAGTGTAAATATGAATTTTTCACAAAAAAGTGGAATAAATTTTAAATGGGTACCCAGATCATAAATCCAATGGCACTGTTGTGTTTAGGGAATTGAATTTACCTTAGGTTAGGCTAAATATATACTAGAGTAGGTCGACTGCAGAAGTTAATTTTTTGGACATTTTAAAGGAAATAAAATAAATTAAAAATTTATTTAATTTTAAAAATTTTAATTACATAGTGATTCATTTTATGGTTTTAAATTAGTAAGAACCTGGGGCTAGGCTCATAATGTTGAAAACCTCCCTTGGATGCTCTGGAGATTTAGAGAGGAGCCACCCTTGAAGAACTCTCAATGAACGACAACGAATGAAAATGCATGGATCATTGCATAACAAGATCAGATCTCACTGATGACGACAAAAAATCCACCCTTATTTGATGATTTAGGTAGGGTTTGTTATTTTAGTTTCCTTATTTTCCCCGTTCTTTTATCTAACAAAGAATGTGGATCAACCCACGAATAGATTGACCCGTGGATCGCTTGTTCTTCCAGGAGGAATTCTATTCCTGGTTTTTATTTGGGGGATTTGATTATGTTTGATTTTTTATACTTGATACTTCTAACAGGACTGGTCCAAAGTCATAAAAAACACCAACTTAGGATCGTTCCTCTATTTGTTATATGATCTTTTCCTCCCCCTTTAACCTCTCATGTTCTTTGCATTATTTATGGGGTTATGAAAAAGAGATGGTTTCGCATCCATATCACAACAAAAAGATCCCAAATTAGAGATCTAAAATCATGATGACCCAATGGAGGTGCGACAAAGATGGTGGTAGACTAATCAACATGACTCAGGAGAATTTTTTTTCAACCATTCTTTGCAAGGATGATTGAAACGAGTTTTCGGTGCTGATTGGACTTCCAAAACATACCGAATCGACATTCATATGATGGGAAAACATTAAATATTTGGTTTAATGGATAAAAATGGATGGATCAAGAATCAAAGGACCAAAAAAGGCACGTTGGTGAGGAAATGAAATTCTAGGGAATTGCGTAGAACACTGCGTGTTCTCCTATGAACATGGCGTGTGGGCCATATTAGTAGCGGCTAGGGTTCCACGTTATATAATGTCATAAAATGGAATGTAACCCCTATCACATGGCATGTGGGTCCTTACGCGGGACTCGACGTTTATCTTAGATCATACATGGACATGGGGTGGAGTACATGACATGTACTCCACCACATGACCAGACCGGGCCTGTTTCATGGGTTACCCCCTGTAACGGTACAGGGGTTGGTATAAATGGGTTGAATCTTTGTATGGGAACATGGATAACATACACAGAGTGACCCCTGGATAGTAGTACATGTCTTGTTACTCTTCTACATGATGTGTATATCTTTATCTACATGACATGATCTTTTCAATAGGGGACGTTGTACACAGGCAATACTCGGGGTCAAAGGACATGGTGTGTGACCCTTCTACACACTATGTACCTTCTTGTACATGGATTTATCTCATTGTCAACCATATCTTGGATAGGTTTCATTTGGGTTAGTTCCCCTTTCTCGTTCCCCTGAAGTTTAGGTATCATTTCGTATATGAAGGAGTATGATCCCTTCAGCAGGACTTTCTGGTTAGAGTCAGAGTCCCTCCTAGAGGCCCAAAGAGAGATCCTATATCCATTCTTGACCCTAGGAAGAGTCAGGTATCGATGTGAAAAATCCTACCAGACATCAATTCTTTACTTATAAGGTGAATCTGAATGATTTTTGGTATACGCCAAGGCCATGGAATTGATCCTCATCCATGTATCATGATCTTCCCACTTAGGAGTGAGTTCTCCTGAAATGAGTATATCTGTTTTCTCTTTAGATCTATCAGTGCATCTATCTCTCTCATGAAACTTCCCTATGAATAGTATTTCTCATACAGACATCATCATATCTATCGCACTCGTGGAGTGAGTTCTCCTAGACGAGTGCATCATGGAATATTTAAACTAAATCCCTAGCATGGGTATGTGGGTTGTTGTGACTTACCACTAGACTATGGGTCAAGGTTTTGAGTAATATCTGGATGTTTATCTTGATATATGTTTTGTAGAAATATACTATGTATAAATTACTATACCATTACTTTGTGTATTTATTTTTTATTTTTGGGGTCTCTTACTGAGTGTTGATATACTCACCCCTATATGGTCTATTCCCGCATATGTCGTGTCTTGTGGAGACGAGCAGACTTTTGATGGATTCCAGGGTGGACTAGGACTAGATTGAGGTTTGTGAGCTTCCCTATAGGTTGAGATTTTCCTTAGTTGTCGAGTAGTAGCCCCAATACCATTCTTGTTTACAGGTTGTAATTTTTAGTTGGAGACTCCTTCTTTTGGTGGTCTTGTATTCTGGACCAGTTACTTTTCCACACTTTACTTACTGTTATACTCTGTTGGTTGGGTTTAGTTGTATGCATGCATGTTGTTCCTTAGTGGCTTTTACATTTTTAGTATTTATGGTCTTAGAGATGTGTGCGTGTGTATAGGTATATATGCAATGCCTCCCATGTTAGTGATATGAAAACTTGATGCTAGTCAAAAACCCATGGCCTATTGGAGGCGTGCTTGGGGAGTCACGGTGCGGGCCTCATTGGTATGGGCTGTGAAATTGTGGTATCAAAGGTGGTCAGTTCTACCTTATGGACTAAGAGTCTGTGAGTTTTGGTTTGGGGCAATAGTGTTAAGTGTTTCAAGTTCGGATTTCATGCCAGAGACTCTAGTGTTGGTATAGGAAACTAACATATCCATATGCCAAGGCTCTAATAACCTGTTTTTTGAATTGATACATGAGAACACTAGTTGAAGGGAAACAAAAATATTGGTACATGCATCATATAGGAATGAGTTGTAGTTCCCATTTCCTTTTGTTTCAACTATCTAGATATACTCATTAACCACAGTACATCTTATTTTCTAACAGGATACCTTCACGATACATACTAGCTTGGATTCAACAGCTCTATCATGAAGTTGAACCCCTCAGTGATGAGGCTTCAATTCAGGGGATAGTTCCCTAGGCATTACCTCCAGGTGGTGCACCTGCTATACCACCACTAGTGGAGAAACACGTGGAACCTACAATACTAGAAAATGAGGAGAAAAGGTTGAGCATGCTCTATGATTTTTAGAGATAGATACCCCTCATGTCAACATAATAGATGGTGATCATAGGAGAGAGCATTATTTAGGGTTCAATAGGGTGATGGTGGATTTTGACCACACAAACTCACAACGAGGAGACTCTTTCATGGACAGAGTTCGAGCAACACTTTATAGAGGATTTATCTCTGGTTACACTGAGAGCAGTGCGTATCCAGGAGCTTCTTCAGTTCTAGTAAGGAAATTTAATGGTGGATGACTATTCATTGAGGTTTACCAACCTCACTAGGTACTTGATTGATATGGTCAGGGATTTGTACTTCAGGCCTCAGACCTTTGAGAAAGGTTTTTGATGGGACATCTAAGATAGCATCGTGACTCTATGCATTCTAACTTATATTTGAGTGATCGAGTGTGATTTGGTGATCAAGATATTCTTGGCTGAGCATAGATAGCCGGTGGTAGTCAGCATCAGGAAAACAGAAGCACAATTATTGATAGTAGGCAGCTAACATCAGACATAGGGATCAGGATGTGGGAGACGTTTCAAGAGGTCCTAGGACAGGGGATCTACAGTCCAGGTCTCTCAGGATAGATACAATCAGACTAGGGATAGGAGATGCTACTCATGAGACAATAGGGGACATCTCTCTAGAGATTTTCCATCCCAATGAGCTGCTGACAGGGAAACAATGGATGGACCATCGAGGTAGAGGAAAAGAGTGGAGCAGGCAGACCCACCAGGCGACAGATGTGGTAGAGGAGCAGGGAGGGTTGCAGGACATTGAAAACAATTTTACATACTTCCACCACCACCCAGGAGGTATGAAAAGGCTTAGGGAACTAGGGGACAGGGGTGGGGGATACTACATGTGGTCAAGGCATATGACCCAGGGAATATAGGGATTATCTGAGGTATGATCTATGTCTTATCTACCTTATATTCTATACTTATGGACATAGGTTATAGTCATTCTTTCCTCACCACATGTCTTGTGTGAAACCTTGAGATTCCAATAGAGATGTTGAATCGAACCTTACACTTGGAGACACCTATGAGAGGAGAATCAATGATCACACAACTTTTCCTACAGCGTGATCTTACCATTGGAGGTAAGAGTTTTAGTTGGAACCTCTTGGTGGTAGTGTTGAGGCCTTACAGTTCCATTCTCAGTATGGATTGGTTATCTCTAGTCCATGCCCAAATTGAATGGTTTAGGCGAAGGGTGAAGTGTGTTTGTAACGATGGAATGGTTTTTTCCTTTGTTTAGTGAAAAGAAGACCTAGGTAGGATAAGAGGGGATAATGAATAGGATGGTGTAGTCGATAACTCATGCATTGGATATCCTTACCCTTATAGAAGCATATGTTATGAGATTTTAGTTTCCATAAGTTGTGGTGGAGTATGAGGACATCTTCCCATATGTTGTTCCAGGGTTACCTCCACACCGGGAGATCGAATTCCACATTGAATTACACAAAATATGGAACCCATATCCTCACTAGTATATCAGATGGCTCCTGTGGAGCCACCTGAGCTGAGTGTGCAGCTAGAAGTTTGTAACGCCCCGACCCCAGCTACCCAGAGTCGGTGCATTACTTCGTAACATTGGCATGATCACAAGAAAGATCAAATCTCGAAAGACCAATTGGTTTAGTAGCCTTGGAAACACTAGATATATTCATAAGTTTTTCATTACATCATAAAATGAAAAACTAATACAACAACATAATGTTTCCACAGTCCACACTATAATCCCCTCATAATATCCCTGCAGGTCATTCATAACTTACATCTTCACTTCCTGGGAAAAATAAAACATAGAAAAGGGGTGAGCTCAAATGCCCAGTAAGGATAACAATATAGCGGAAACTTTCATCAATAAGAATAAACATTTAAGGCAATGTATAACTAAAACAAAAGCCTTTTAAAATTGAACTTCAACATAGTATGGCAAAAGTAAAATGAAATAATGCCATTTACTTGTTCACATGGATATTCTACTAATCGAATAATCACATGCAATATCAATAACCACTTTCATAATGTCGGAATGCATAATGCCAGACTATCATAGCCACATAGCCAAGGCCTCGTGCCAAGACTACAAATAAGATTTTGTCAAGGCCTTGTGCCAAGACACTAGTTTGTCTCATGAGACCTACCGATGCATCGAGGAGCTATAGCGGGCTCCACCCGTCACTTAATAAGTCCAATGCATTCCCATATGAAAAGGTTTAAACATAACATAAACATTCGTATTAAAACTAGCATACGAAATGTCAATAATTTCACCATAAACTATGAATGGTATAAAAATAGCACATCCACAGTCAAACATATCACAAAACCTTCAATACAATATAGAAGTTTTGTATCATAATAAATCAACTTCAAATAATCTTAAAATCCATCAAAGGATGTTGACATAGATGAAATCAAAATTCTTTTTAAAGAAGTATCTCCTTTTATTTTGAAATCATTTAAGATCCATATAAAATAAAACATTTTCTTTGAAAATATTCTTATAAGCTTGTATGTAAAGTTTCAATGATTTATAACGGCGGAAAATAACCGCACCCGCCGTATAAGTTAAAAAAAACATTCTTACCTCAATTTTGTCGAAAAGGTTAAAAAGGACCTTGTTTTGAAAACGACGGAAAGATTCCTTTATAAACCTCTTATAAAAGTCAAAAAGGGTATAAATGACTTTAACCCATATTCTTGTAAATAGTAAAAATGTTTTGAAATACATTTTTAAGAAACATGGATGTGGATGATAAAGAGATCCCAGTAGATTATTACATATAAACAACCTCGGATAATGAAGAGATTGTGAAATAACCCTTACCTTGTACTTTTCCTTGGTTGTGGTAGGTTAACCTCCTGTATAATGGTGAAATAATTGTTATTAAATTATACAAGAATCATATATATTAATATGATATCATATATGATCTTTTAACATTGATTTGTTAATAATATCTTAGAATTATCGTCGTTTCGGGAGTTAACTTACTCATTTTCTTTTATATGTTTTGTTACATAAGCCATGGTTGTTGTATCTTATTCATATCCAGAATGATATACAGTCCTTAAACATCATTTTTAAATCATCAAATGATAATTATACTTGAATGGATACGATGGAGAATGAATCTCATCGCGTTCGTGGAGACGGTAGTCCGTACGTACGCACGAGCGACAATATCATTCTTTTGATATTAAAATAATATATAAATGGATGGTATATAATATATACAGAATCATTAACATGTTATATTTATTATTTACATGAGTTACACATCATTATTATACCCATCCAAATAATATTATATTGAATAACAATTACACCACGACGTGGAGACGGTAAGCCGTACGTACGCACGTATGGTGACATGTTATTCAAAGGGTGGATAGAATACTGAATATGGTTGTACCATACTTATAATAACATCACAGTATATGTGAGATACTGGAGTTATTATTTTAGAATGGTAAGAACAAAGGAAGAAGAAGTGGAAGAAGAAATGAACTTAGAAAAGGGTGGTGAAATCATTACCTCTTCTTCGGGTTCTTCCTTTTGATTTGATCAAAAGGGCTCCTTAGGTTGGCTTTCTGATCAAACTAAGGCCTCTAGGTTGTATTGAGGGATGTTGGGAGAGTATTTGGGCAGATTTTGGCCGAACCAAAAGGCTTTGAAGGTGTGAAGAAATGAGAAGGAGGAGTGCCCTTTTATAAGAGGGGTGAGGGGCACCTTTGGAAAAGCTAGAAATATTAATTTATAATAAATTCATATTCGGTTTCTAAAGGCTCCAAAGTTGACTATTCAAATGATGAGGTGTGGATAGGTCGAAAACAACTCATCCAATAGAATTTAGACAGGTTTGGGTACTTATATTAACCTTATCTTTAAGTATTAACTCTAAGTTAATTAGTTTCACTTTTACAATGTCTCTTTGTATTTTTATATAATATGATTAATAAACTTACTATATACATCCAAGCGACCCCCAAGTGGTCCATTAATGAGGAACCTATCATAATATAAGTCTCTTGGCCGAACCTTAGATTTTTAGGAATTTAATATCAATTAATAATATAATATTTGTTTTAAGAACTCTTTTATGTCAATTTTGACACTATTCAATAGTTGATTTTTGTGAAACTCCTAACAGATTGATTACTTCGAAAAAAGTCAATTAAATAAATCCTAATATATCATATTATCATAGAAAATTCGTTTAATTCATTAAAAGTTTCATATTATAATTATTTGGGTATTTATAAGATCAATTATTTTTATTTTTCACTATTTTAGTAATTACTGCATCATCATTGTGTCATAAATAAAATAAATTATATAATGTCTAAAAATTATAAATAAAATATCATTATGTAGGAAATCTTTTTAGCTTTCTAATGAATATTTATAATCGAAAATCCAACATGTATAACCCTATGTAAAAATTGTTCTTATAAAAGCTGTAAGCTTATGCCATTTTTATTTTTATTTTAACTTTATTAATATAAAGTGTCCCTACCACATACAAGTGGCTCCAAGGGGTCCCCAAATTGACCAAAGGATGCCCATGGTCGGGTATGTGTCCACCAATAAGGTTAGGACACGTTTTAGGGTAATTTTTTATTATTATAATATTATTTTTTTAACCCTTATTTACCGGATTTACCCTTTAACCATGGTAAATAAAATATTTACCACAGTAACTATTCAAAATGTCTAAAAATAAAAGTTACCTATTTACACAATTTGAACATCCTGATTCCAAATATGGAATCCATTTTCCTAAATTCAAAACACAGAAGTGGCAGAAATTAATTTAAAATTAATTCCCGCTGTCAAAACAAAAAGCGTGTTTTTAAGAGATAATAACTATCAAAAGATTGACACTTGTTTATGTTCGGTTTAATTGTAAAATTATGTCCAATGACCAACATTATATTAAATGGTAAAAATATATTCTAAATATACTTTAAAACTACTAAAATTCATAATTTATCACTATTAATTATTTTGATTAAAAAAGTTGTTTTTAATTAAAATTTAGTAATTTTCACTATTCATCAAAATATGAAAGTTATCCGAAAAGTACCAAAATTTCACCTTAGGCTAAATTCGATATTCCGAGTCCAAAAATGAAGTCCATTTTCAAATATAAAATATATATAATTTCAAAAAGTAGGTATTACTATTCATAACGGCTAGTTTGATTAGTTATGGTGTGTTAGAACTCGGTGTTGCGTACAACACACGCTATCACATTATTCAAAGAGTAGCGTACCATAGAAGCTTGGGGTGTTACATTCTCCCCTCCTTCAAATAATTGCGTCCTCGCAATTTCTAGGGTATTACTGCATAAAAAGACTCAGGTGGTTCTTCATCATAAGTTCCTCGGGTTCCCACGTTTCCTCTTCCATCTTATGATTTCTCCACAAAACTTTTACCAGACGCGTCGTCCGGTTTCTCAGTACTTGTTCTCTTGTATCAAGAATCCTGACGGGCTCTTCACAATAAGACAGATCCGGTTCCAGTTCTAATTCCTCATAGGTGAGTACATGCGTTGGGTCAGGCATGTATTTTCTCAACAGAGATACGTGGAACACATCGTGAACTTTGGAGAGACTTGGCGGTATTGCCAATCGGTAAGCTACAACCCCAATTCGTTCTAGAATTTCGAAAGGTCCGATGTACCTGGGACTCAATTTTCCTTTCTTACCAAAACGTATGACTCCCTTCCACGGAGATACCTTCAGGAAAACATGATCACCGACTTGAAATTCCAAATCCTTCCTTTGATTATCGGCATAGCTCTTCTGCCTACTTTGAGCTGCTTTGATGTGATTTTGGATTACCTTCACCTTTTCCACCGTTTCCTCCACCAGTTCTGGGCCTACAAGTTTTCTTTCACCAATGTCATCCCAACAGGTTGGTGTACGACATCTCTTTCCGTATAACGCTTCATATGGTGCCATCTGAATACTCGAATGGAAGCTATTGTTATAGGAAAATTCTACTAGTGGTAAATATTGATCCCACATACCCTGAAAATCAAGTGAGCAAGATCTCAACATGTCTTCTAAGGTTTGAATAGTCCGTTCTGATTGTCCGTCTGTCTGAGGGTGGTAAGCAGTGCTCAAATGAAGTTCAGTATCCAGGGATTTCTGAAGACTTTTCCAAAATCTTGAAGTAAAACGGGGATCATGATCAGAAACAATCGATAGGGGTACTCCATGAAGTCTCACAACTTCATTAATGTATAGTCTTGCTAGACGTTCCAGGGGTAGATCTTCTCTTATAGCAAGAAAATGTGCTGACTTGGTAAGACGATCAACAATAACCCATATTGCATCGTTCCTTCTAGGAGTCTTTGGTAGCCCCATGACAAAGTCCATCGTAATATTGTCCCATTTCCACTCCGGTATGGGAAGAGGTTGCATGACTCCTCCAGGCTGTTGCCTTCCAGCTTTCACTTGTTGACAAACCATACATCTTGATACAAAATCAGCAATCTCCCTCTTCATGTTGTCCCACCAAAAATGTTCCTTCAAATCTCTATACATTTTGGTGCTCCCAGGGTGTATAGAGAAATTGGAACTATGAGCATCATCCAGCAATTCCCTTTTTAGATCAGGTATATTGGGAACACAAAGTCTCTTCCTGAATTTCAAAATTCCACCTTCATACGCAAAGTCTCTCAATCTCCCATCATTCACAGCTTTAATCTTCTTTTGGAATTCTTCATCATCAGTCTGAGAACTCTTAATCCTTTCTAGTAAAGATGGTTTGGCAACCATTTGAAAAAGCATTGATGTTTCACCTTCCCTGGTTATTCCCATGTCCATTTTCACTAGATCCATGAAAATTGGATCCCTTTCAATTCTCATATTGTTCAAAACTCCATGGTCTTTTCTACTCAAAGCATCTGCCACCTTGTTTGCCTTCCCCGGGTGGTAGTGTATCGTACAATCATAATCCTTGAGTAATTCAAGCCATCTCCTTTGCCTCATGTTGAGTTCTTTTTGTGAGAAAATATACTTCAAACTCTTGTGATCAGTATAAATCTCACATTTTTCACCATAGAGGTAGTGCCTCCATATCTTCAAAGCAAAGATCACAGCTGCTAACTCAAGATCATGAGTAGGATAGTTTTGTTCATGAATTTTCAACTGTCGTGATGCATAGGCAATAACTCTATCATTCTGCATAAGGACACAGCCAAGTCCTTTCTTTGATGCATCACTATAAATAACGAACCCATCATTCCCCGATGGTAGAGTCAATATAGGAGCATTGACTAATCTTCTCTTCAGTTCTTCGAAACATTCTTCACACTCTTTTGTCCAAACAAATTTAACCCCTTTACGTGTGAGCTTCGTTAATGGGTTAGCCAATCGGGAAAAATTCTGGACGAAACGTCGATAATAACCTGCCAAGCCAATAAAACTACGTACCTCAGTTATACTCGTAGGTGCTGGCCATTCTTGGATTGCCTTGGTCTTAGAAGGATCAACAGAGATTCCATCTTTAGAGACAATATGGCCAAGAAAATAAATCTCCTGAAGCCAGAATTCACACTTGCTAAACATTCCATATAATTCATGCCTCCTCAGAGTCTTCAAGATAATGCGCAAGTGATTCTCATGATCTTCGTAGGTTTTGGAGTATACCAATATATCATCAATAAATACTACCACAAATTCATCGAGATAATCCTTGAAAACTCTATTCATCAGATCCATGAATACAGATGGTGCATTAGTCAATCCAAACGGCATTACAGTAAACTCGTAATGCCCATACCTGGTTCGAAATGCTGTTTTCGGAATGTCTTCCTTCTTCACACACAACTGATGGTATCCAGATCGAAGGTCAATCTTTGAAAAGTATTGAGCTCCATGCAGTTGGTCAAATAAATCATCAATACGAGGTAGGGGATACTTGTTCTTTATTGTTATAGCATTGATCTCCCTGTAATCGATACATAACCTCATAGATCCATCTTTCTTTTTAACAAAAAGAACAGGGGCTCCCCATGGAGAAACACTAGGGAGAATAAATCCCTTATTACTCAATTCCTCTAGTTGTTTCTTTAGTTCGACTAACTCTACAGTGGCCATTCTATAAGGGGTCTTCGATATAGGCCTTGATCCAGGAATCAAATCAATAGAAAACTCAACTTCTCGTTCTGGAGGATGTCCAGGTAAATCTTCCGGAAATACATCTACAAATTCTTTCACAACAGGTACATCCTCTATTTGAACATTCCTTTCCTCACCGACAGTTATTTCATTCTCTTCCTCCCCAATAATTGAATTAAGTTGAGCTACTGGGGGTGGATCTAAATAAGAATTAGGTGGTGACGATTCTGCTCTAAAAATAAGGTGCTCCTTATCATTATCATCAAGAAGCGTAACCTCTTTCTTCTTACAATAAATCTTCGCATCATAGTCCGAAAGCCAGTCCATACCGAGGATTATATCAAACTCAATCATAGGTATGACGATGAAATCAGCAGATAAAGAAAATTTATGTGCTCTAATGGGGACTGATTCACAAAACTTTGTTGCAACGATACTTCCCTTAGGAGTTTTAACTGACAACTCCCTTATTAAATCAAATTGGAAATATCTAATTTTCTTAGCAAACTGGGAAGATATGAAACAATGCGATGATCCAGAATCAAATAATGCATTTGCTAAACTTGAGGAAACCATTAAATTACCTGCCACCACGTCTTTCGGAGTTTCTACCTCAGCAGTAGTGATAGCATAAGCCTGGCCTTGATCCCTTGGCCTTTTCTGAGGTAAGTTCTCCTGACGCTTAGGACATGCATTTGCATAATGCCCCATCTCCCTGCAATTGTAGCACTGAACGTTGGTAGCTTCCTTCTTCCCCTTGCAATCATGAGCTTGGTGGCCTTTTTCACCACACTTGTAACAGACTCCCATTCCCTTCAGGCAAGCACCGGGGTGTTTCTTCCCGCACTTACCACAAGATGGATATTCAACCTTTCCCTTCTTCCCCTTATTTCCATTCCCAGATTGATCAGCAGGTCTCTTCTTCTGTTGCTTTGCTTTAAAGTCATAAGACTTAGAGAATTCCTTTTCGGTCTTGATAGCACATGAGACAATGTCTTCGTACGATGAAAAGGATTGTGAGACTAATGCTCGACGGAGAAATGGTTTTAACCCATCAAAGAAACGATCAATCTTACTTCTTGGGTTGCGAATATAATCTCCAGCATACCTTGCTAACCTTGTAAAGTTAGCCTCATACTTTGTGACATTCTCATCCTCCTTTTGTCTCAGACTCAGAAATTGTCTTTCCATATCTGCTCGATGGTCGCGAGGAAAGTATTTTTCTAAAAACAGATCTTTGAACTCCATACATTCCATGTTTGATACTTCATCATCTTCCTTCATGTTTTGAATCAATGACCACCATTGATCAGCATCTCCAGTGAGGCGGTAAACTGCCATGATAACTTTTTCCCTTTCACTGCTCCCCAAAGCCTGAAATATTTTCTCTAGGGAAAATATCCATTGCTCAGCTACTAAGGGATTTGTATTCCCATTGAACATTGGTGGTTGTTGCCTCATGAATCGATCTAACATTGATCCTCCACGCTGCGGATCAGGGTGCTCCATACGGGTAAGGTTATTATTCATAACCTGAGTAAGTTGTCCCAGTACGGTGATTAGCTGATCAGCACCAGTTGCATCACCAGCCCCACTATAATTATCTTGAGCAGGAGGGCAATCCCTACATGGAGTGCGTGCATTGATACGGTTTCCATTTCTTCCACTAGGCGCCATTTCTAAACAATGGCGTAAACTAGATCAGTTTATGAATCAAAATACATAATCCCATACTTATAAAACACTTAACATAAATTGAACTATTTATGGATATAATCCATAATCATAAAAATGTTTTCTTTGAGGAAGTATATACTCATAAACCCTTCATAATGATTTGTAAATAAAATGAGAGTTATCCTAAGCATATCCCCCGGGAGTGTCGTAACCAAGAGTGCAGCAAGGCCCGTTGTCGTGCACCAGTTCCCGTTCGAGTCTAGCTCAAAGCGGTGTTTTCGGGTTTTACCCCTAGGTACATCTGTGCCAGAGCCGCCTCTACCTGCTCGTATCCAGACAGGGATGTATTGCTTGGAAAACTCACAAAATCTCTACAATACCAAAATTCTAGGAAGTTCTTCTATACTAATCCTCAAAGTTCATCTTAGGTCTACGTGCTCTAATCAGAGTTTATCTAAATCTAGCTTCCAAGGTTTGTACTAAACCTCCTCTGATACCAACTGTAACGCCCCGACCCCAGCTGCCCAGAGTCGGTGCATTACTTCGTAACATTGGCATGATCACAAGAAAGATCAAATCTCGAAAGACCGATTGGTTTAGTAGCCTTGGAAACACTAGATATATTCATAAGTTTTTCATTACATCATAAAATGAAAAACTAATACAACAACATAATGTTTCCACAGTCCACACTATAATCCCCTCATAATATCCCTGCAGGTCATTCATAACTTACATCTTCACTTCCTGGGAAAAATAAAACATAGAAAAGGGGTGAGCTCAAATGCCCAGTAAGGATAACAATATAGCGGAAACTTTCATCAATAAGAATAAACATTTAAGGCAATGTATAACTAAAACAAAAGCCTTTTAAAATTGAACTTCAACATAGTATGGCAAAAGTAAAATGAAATAATGCCATTTACTTGTTCACATGGATATTCTACTAATCGAATAATCACATGCAATATCAATAATCACTTTCATAATGTTGGAATGCATAATGCCAGACTATCATAGCCACATAGCCAAGGCCTCGTGCCAAGACTACAAATAAGATTTTGTCAAGGCCTTGTGCCAAGACACTAGTTTGTCTCATGAGACCTACCGATGCATCGAGGAGCTATAGCGGGCTCCACCCGTCACTTAATAAGTCCAATGCATTCCCATATGAAAAGGTTTAAACATAACATAAACATTCGTATTAAAACTAGCATACGAAATGTCAATAATTTCACCATAAACTATGAATGGTATAAAAATAGCACATCCACAGTCAAACATATCACAAAACCTTCAATACAATATCGAAGTTCTGTATCATAATAAATCAATTTCAAATAATCTTAAAATCCATCAAAGGATGTTGACATAGATGAAATCAAAATTATTTTTAAAGAAGTATCTCCTTTTATTTTGAAATCATTTAAGATCCATATAAAATAAAACATTTTCTTTGAAAATATTCTTATAAGCTTGTATGTAAAGCTTCAATGATTTATAACGGCGGAAAATAACCGCACCCGCCGTATAAGTTAAAAAAAACATTCTTACCTCAATTTTGTCGAAAAGGTTAAAAAGGACCTTGTTTTGAAAACGACGGAAAGATTCCTTTATAAACCTCTTATAAAAGTCAAAAAGGGTATAAATGACTTTAACCCATATTCTTGTAAATAGTAAAAATGTTTTGAAATACATTTTTAAGAAACATGGATGTGGATGATAAAGAGATCCCAGTAGATTATTACATATAAACAACCTCGGATAATGAAGAGATTGTGAAATAACCCTTACCTTGTACTTTTCCTTGGTTGTGGTAGGTTAACCTCCTGTATAATGGTGAAATAATTGTTATTAAATTATACAAGAATCATATATATTAATATGATATCATATATGATCTTTTAACATTGATTTGTTAATAATATCTTAGAATTATCGTCGTTTCGGGAGTTAACTTACTCATTTTCTTTTATATGTTTTGTTACATAAGCCATGGTTGTTGTATCTTATTCATATCCAGAATGATATACAGTCCTTAAACATCATTTTTAAATCATCAAATGATAATTATACTTGAATGGATACGATGGAGAATGAATCTCATCGCGTTCGTGGAGACGGTAGTCCGTACGTACGCACGAGCGACAATATCATTCTTTTGATATTAAAATAATATATAAATGGATGGTATATAATATATAAAGAATCATTAACAAGTTATATTTATTATTTACATGAGTTACACATCATTATTATACCCATCCAAATAATATTATATTGAATAACAATTACACCACGACGTGGAGACGGTAAGCCGTACGTACGCACGTATGGTGACATGTTATTCAAAGGGTGGATAGAATACTGAATATGGTTGTACCATACTTATAATAACATCACAGTATATGTGAGATACTGGAGTTATTATTTTAGAATGGTAAGAACAAAGGAAGAAGAAGTGGAAGAAGAAATGAACTTAGAAAAGGGTGGTGAAATCATTACCTCTTCTTCGGGTTCTTCCTTTTGATTTGATCAAAAGGGCTCCTTAGGTTGGCTTTCTGATCAAACTAAGGCCTCTAGGTTGTATTGAGGGATGTTGGGAGAGTATTTGGGCAGAGTTTGGCCGAACCAAAAGGCTTTGAAGGTGTGAAGAAATGAGAAGGAGGAGTGCCCTTTTATAAGAGGGGTGAGGGGCACCTTTGGAAAAGCTAGAAATATTAATTTATAATAAATTCATATTCGGTTTCTAAAGGCTCCAAAGTTGACTATTCAAATGATGAGGTGTGGATAGGTCGAAAACAACTCATCCAATAGAATTTAGACAGGTTTGGGTACTTATATTAACCTTATCTTTAAGTATTAACTCTAAGTTAATTAGTTTCACTTTTACAATGTCTCTTTGTATTTTTATATAATATGATTAATAAACTTACTATATACATCCAAGCGACCCCCAAGTGGTCCATTAATGAGGAACCTATCATAATATAAGTCTCTTGGCCGAACCTTAGATTTTTAGGAATTTAATATCAATTAATAATATAATATTTGTTTTAAGAACTCTTTTATGTCAATTTTGACACTATTCAATAGTTGATTTTTGTGAAACTCCTAACAGATTGATTACTTCGAACAAAGTCAATTAAATCAATCCTAATATATCATATTATCATAGAAAATTAGTTTAATTCATTAAAAGTTTCATATTATAATTATTTGGGTATTTATAAGATCAATTATTTTTATTTTTCACTATTTTAGTAATTACTGCATCATCATTGTGTCATAAATAAAATAAATTATATAATGTCTAAAAATTATAAATAAAATATCATTATGTAGGAAATCGTTTTAGCTTTCTAATGAATATTTATAATCGAAAATCCAACATGTATAACCCTATGTAAAAATTGTTCTTCTAAAAGATGTAAGCTTATGCCATTTTTATTTTTATTTTAACTTTATTAATATAAAGTGTCCCTACCACATACAAGTGGCTCCAAGGGGTCCCCAAATTGACCAAAGGATGCCCATGGTCGGGTATGTGTCCACCAATAAGGTTAGGACACGTTTTAGGGTAATTTGTTATTATTATAATATTATTTTTTTAACCCTTATTTACCGGATTTACCCTTTAACCATGGTAAATAAAATATTTACCACAGTAACTATTCAAAATGTCTAAAAATAAAAGTTACCTATTTACACAATTTGAACATCCTGATTCCAAATATGGAATCCATTTTCCTAAATTCAAAACACAGAAGTGGCAGAAATTAATTTAAAATTAATTCCCGCTGTCAAAACAAAAAGCGTGTTTTTAAGAGATAATAACTATCAAAAGATTGACACTTGTTTATGTTCGGTTTAATTGTAAAATTATGTCCAATGACCAACATTATATTAAATGGTAAAAATATATTCTAAATATACTTTAAAACTACTAAAATTCATAATTTATCACTATTAATTATTTTGATTAAAAAAGTTGTTTTTAATTAAAATTTAGTAATTTTCACTATTCATCAAAATATGAAAGTTATCCGAAAAGTACCAAAATTTCACCTTAGGCTAAATTCGATATTCCGAGTCCAAAAATGAAGTCCATTTTCAAATATAAAATATATATAATTTCAAAAAGTAGGTATTACTATTCATAACGGCTAGTTTGATTAGTTATGGTGTGTTAGAACTCGGTGTTGCGTACAACACACGCTATCACATTATTCAAAGAGAAGCGTACCATAGAAGCTTGGGGTGTTACAAAGTTTTTTAGAGGAAGTGCTTAATGAGACCCATTTTTTCACCCTGGGAGGCCTCAGTGTTTTTTAACAAGAAGGAAAATGGGAGTCTTAGGATATGCATGAATTACTGGTACCTGAATCAGGTAATGGTGAAGAAAAAGTTTCCACTGCTAAGGATCAACGACCTCGTTGACTAGCTGAGAGGGGTACAATGGTTCTAAAAAGTTAACCTTCGATTGGGTTATCGTCAAATTCAAGTACAATACGGGGATTTTCCGAAGATGGATTTCATATACTGCTATATCCACTAAGAGTACTTGGTGATTCCCTCAGGCATACTGAATGCCCCCACAATATTCATGGGACTCATGAAACAGATCATCCATCCATAGTTAGACTGGTTCATAGTAGTCTTCATAGATGACATCCTTGTGTACTCAGCATCATAAGAGTATCACACAAGATGCCTAAAGATGGTTCTGGATTTACTCTAATAGAACCAGCTCTATGGGAATCTCTCAAAGTGCTAGTTATGGATACAAGCGGTCCACTTTATGGGAAATTTTATCTTTGTAGATAGAGTAGTGGTGGACCCAGCCAAGGTCAAGGAGGTGTTAGCATGAGATCCACTAAGGAGTGTGATGGAGGTGCAGATATTCCTTGGGATGGCATGGCATTACCATAGATTCATTCTTGATTTCTCCAAGATATCAGCACTGATGAAAAATTTGACCTGAAAGGGGAAACCTTTTGTATGGATAGAGAAGTTCCATCAGGCTTTCCGGGAGTTGAGGTAGAGTTTGGTGAGCGCACCAATCTTGAGATTTCTAGAAGAGGGTGTCACATATTTAGTTTTCTATGATGCACCTGGTACTGGTCTTGGCTATGTTTTAATGTAGAGATAGGCGGTGATTGCTTATGGTTCACACTAGTTGAGGCCATATGAGAAGAACTACACAACCCATGATCTTGAGTTGGTAGTGTTAGTATTTACATTGAATATGTGGCTACACTACCTATTGGGTGAGTGTTTTACCATCTACTCTGATCACAATAGCCTCAAGTACATCTTCTCACAGAAGGATCTAAATCTGAGGTAGAAGCGATGGATAGAGTTCCTTCAAGATTATATCTTCAAGATCATAAATAATTCTAGGAAGGGGAACAAAATGGATGATGATCTTAGTTGAAGTTTGAGTTCCCAGCTATTGGGTGAGGTTTCAGAGCAGTTGGACTCACTACAATTATCCTTCATGGATGTAGATGATGTGTCTTACCAGCTGTCGATGGTTGTTATACCTCTACTCTTTCAACAAGTCAAGGAGGCACAACTTGGAGATGTCAACTATGAGGCTTTATGTGCTCAGTTATCCATAGGAAATGCTTCAGATGGATATTCTCACGGTGGGACGCACATCGTCCATTTCATAGGATGCACCATTATAACAGTGGAATTGCGGGAGGAGTTTATGAGGGAGTTTCATACATCCCCTTTGGTGGTACATCCTAGAGTGGAGAAAATGTACCAGGACCTCTGAAGTTAGTTTTAGTAGACCAAAATGAAGAAGGAAGTGGCCAAGTTCATTTCTCGATGCCTTATGTTCTAGTAGGTGAAAGTGGATCACTAAGTTACAGCGGGTCTAGCTCACCTTATAGAAGTGTTGGACTGGAAGTGGGATAGAGTATCGATGGAATTTAGGATAGTATTTCCACAAACATTCAGAGGACACAATTCCATATGGGTGATCATTTAATGACTCATCAAGTTGGCCCACTTCCTAACTATTAGGGATTAGAGATCAATCGAGAGCTTGGGATGCTTCTCCCTGTAGGAGATATTTCAGCTTCATGGATTCCCCTTGACGATAGTCTGAGATCATGATTCTCGTTTCACATCCTGGTTGCGGAAGGGATTACAAGTGGCATTTGGAACTTATCTATGATTGAGAATATAGTTCCATCCCTAGAAATATGGTTCGAATGAGAGGACCATTTAGTTCCTATAGGATATTTTGTGGGCCATTATCATGGACTTTGATCATTGTTGGGAGGACCACCTACCACTGGTGGAGTTTAATACAACAACAGCTACCACTCCAGCTTTAGTATGGCACCATTTGAGGATTTATATGAGTGACCCTGCTAGTCACTTATTTTCTAGACTAACTTGGGAGAGTCAGCATTCATGGGTCCGGAGATGGTGCGATCCCCCATCGAGAAGGTGCAAATCATCAAGGAGCTGATGAATACTGCACAAATCCAGTAAAAATCTTATGCTTATAGATGGCATAGACCTATGGAGTTTGAGGAAGGAGACCAAGTCTCCCTTCAGGTATCACCTCAATGAAGGTTATAGAGATTTGGTTGGAGTGGAAAATTTTCTTCAAGGTTCATTGACCCTTTTCAGATACTGCGTATAGATTTCGAGGTGGCGCACTGCCTAGATCTATAGTCGCAGTTGCACTGGGTGCATGATGTCTTCTACATGTCACAACTGAGGAGGTACATGCATGATCCATCACACACCATCAGCTGGGTTGATCTGGACATCGAGGATGGAGCGAACTTTGTGGAGTACCCCATGAAGATTTAGGATTGGCAGGATAAGATCCTTAATAGAGAGAGATTACCCTGGTGCATGTTCGGTGGCATCAAGAGAATCTTCAGGAGAGCACGTGGGAGCGAGAGGCTCAGATTCATGCAAAATACCCACATATGTTTGAGTAGCCTTTTGTTTTGTCTTTTCGAGTATGTAAATCCCAAAGGTGGGGACAATATAATGTCCAAGATTTTTCATGTATTATTTTTAAACATTATATGAAATTAATTCAATACCATGCCTTACGACGACATGCGATTATGAGGCCCGAAGTTCCCAAAATATATATTTGAAATAAATTAAACTTTTAAACAGCACGCACGAGTGGTTTTCCTAAAAAAGTGGAATAAATTTAAAACGGCTACAAATATCAGAAATCTGAGGGCACTATTTCGTTTAGAGCATCAAATTTTCCTTAGAAGAGGCCTAACATCAACCAGTTTAGGTCGGCTTCAGGAAGTTATTTTTTTTGGACAATTTAAAGCAAATAAAATAAATTAATATTTTTTTATTTTAAAATTTTTAATAAAGCAGTGACATGTTTTATGGTTTTATATGATTAAGAGCCTAAGGGTAGGGTCATAACCCTAGAAACCTCCCTTGGATGATCTGGAGCTTTGGAGAGGAGCCACCCTTGTAGTACTCTCAATGAACTATGATGAACGACAACATGTGAATCATTATGCAGCAAGATCAGATCTCACTAATGATAGAATCAAATCCACCCTTCATTGATGATCGAGGTAGGTGTTGTTATTTTAATTTCATTCTTTTCCTCATTCTTTGATTTAACGACGAATGCAGATCAACCCATGAATAGGTTGACCCATGGTTAGATCGTTCTTATGGGAGGAATTCTATTGCGGGTTTTAATTTTGGGGATTTGATTATGTTTAATTCATTTTTCTTTATCCTTTTAATGGGAGCAGGTTAAGGCCGTAACAAAAAATTCCTAAGGATCATTCCTATATTTGTTATATAATATTTTCCTCCCCCCTTAACCCCACAAGTTCTTCATTTTTTTTCACAGGGCTATGAACAACAGATTGTTGCACATTCATCTCAAAACACAACGATCCCAAATCAGAGATCCGATATCGTGATGCCCCAGTGGAGGTGCAATGACGATGGAGGTAGACAAATCGACACAGCTTGGGAGAAATCATTCTCAAATCATTATTTGTGTGGATGATCGAAACACATTTCCAGAGCCGATCAAATGCCCAAAACTCACTGAATCAATGTTTCTATGATGGGAAAACCTTGGATCTTTGATTTCAAGGAAAAAAATGGTTGAATAAAGAATCAGAGGACCACCCAAGGAATGTCGGTGAAGAATTATGATTATGGAAAATCGCACAGAACACAACATGTTCTCCAAAGAACACGATATGTGGGGCTGAATCAACGGTGAATAGGGTTCCATGTTATAGAAAATGATGACATGAAATGTGACCCCTTTCACATGGATTGTGGGTCTTTAAGCAAGAATCGGAGTGTATCTTGGATGATACATAGACACGGGGTGGAGTACATGACATGTACTCCACCCACATGGCATGACCAGGCTGGTTACATGGGTTACCCCATATATCAGTGCACAGGTTGATAGACATGGGTTGAAGCCATGTATGGGCACATGGCCGATATACACAGAGCGATCCCCACATAGTAGGAAATGATGTGTTACTCTTATAAAATCCATGTATATCTTTTTCTACACAACATGATCTTTTCAACACGGGCCGATATACACGATTAGTACCCAGGGTTAGAGGACATGACATGTGACCCTTCTACACGACATCTAATTTCTTGTACATGGATTGATCTTCTTGTAAAACATATCTTGGAAATGTTTTTTTGGGTTAGTGCCCCTTTTTCATTACCCTAAAGGCCATGTATCATTTCATATCTGAAGAAGTATGATCCCTTTAGTAGTAAATTCTAGTTAGATTCAGAGTCCCTCTGAGAGGCCCAAAGCGAGATCCTCTATCCATTCTTGACCCTAGGTAGAGTCAGGTATCAGCATGACCAATCCTAATGAAAGTCAATACTCTACTTAGTAGGTGAATTTTTATGATTTTTGGTATATTCCAAGTCCCTGGAAGTGATCCACATCCCTGTATCGTGATCTTCCCACTCAGGAGTGAGTTCTCCCGGAATGAGTGTATCTATTCTTTCTTCAGATCTATTAGTGCATCCATCTCTCTCGTGACACTTCCCGATGAACAATACTTCTCAGATGGACATCATTAGAGATATTTCACTTGTGGAGTGAGTTATCAAAAATGATTTATTCATGTAATCTTCAACCTAAATCCCTATCATGGGTGTGTGGGTCGTTGTGACTAACCTCTAGACTACGGGTATGGGTTTCAAGTATATCTGGATGTTTCTCTTGATATATGTTTTGTAGAAATATACTGTGTAGAGATGATTGTACCATTAATTTTTGTATTTCTTTGTGGTTTTTAGGGTCTCCTACTGAGTATTGTTATACTCACCTCTACATGGGATTTTCCCACACCTTCCATGTCTTGTAAAGAAGATAAAAATTTTGATAGACTCCAGAGCGGACCAGGATGGGACTGAGATTTTTGAGCTTCCTTAAAGGCTAAGGTTTTCTTTCGACATCGAGTAGTAGTCCCAGTACCATTCTTATTTACATGTTATACTTTGTAGTTGTAGACTCTTTATTTTGGTGGGATTGCATTCTAGACTAGTTACTTTTCCGCACTTTACATAATATTGTACTCTGTTGGTTGGGTTTAGTTATATGGATGCATTTTTTACTTAGTGGTTTTTACATTTCAGCATTTTTGGTTTGGATATGTGTTCATGTGTACATGTACTTAGGAAATTCCACCCATGTTAGTGATATGACTACTCGGTGCTAGTTACCATCCCCTGGCCTATTAGAGGTGGGATTGGAGAGTCACAGCATGGGCCCCATTGGAATGGGTCATGAAACAATTATTAGAATATTGATTACCTCGACTAAGATAGCTCTTTCCGGGGAATGAATCACCTCAATGTTGGTGGGGGTGGTGAGAGATCTTCACACATTGGTTATTCATGAGGTTTTTATTCTCTATGCTTCCCTCATTACATTTACTAGCAATCAAGTCTTCCAATGAAATTTTTCTTCAAGTAAAGATAATATTAATTTCATATATACAATTTATTTATCAATATTCTCATGTTGTTTTTTCTAAAAAATATGTTTGGGGTGTCACCCCAAAATCTACACCTCTGATGCGACTATATTGTTATGTATGATTTAAGGCCAGTAATAGTATGTGTTCATCCGGTACAAGTGTTGATGATTCCTGTGACTAAATCAGATAGAAAATATAGGAAAATAAGTAATCATTATAATGTAAGAAGGATTTAAATAATTTTTTTATTATGTCATACTTACACATGTTTACCACAATTTTTATGTGTTTTAATCTATTAGTATCCCATTTTTATTGACATGTTCCTACTTCCATAGCACATGAGGTGGGATAGAAGTGTATTTGGATTTGGATTCATTAATCTAAATATAAATAAAGGACCATAATTATGTTTTTGTTTCATGACACATAAAAGTATTATGGTAGATTTAAAATATGTACCAATTTTTTTTCATGTGAAGCATACTCCATCCTTGATTTATGGTAGGGATATGTTTGTTTTGATACCCATTCCATATTTTTAGAACTCAGTTGATGTTTCAAAAATAAATAATTATTAATCAAAGTGTTGACTACATGTATTTTTAAACAATGTATTATCATCCACAATGCACCTAAAAATACATATCTACATGATGTCTAGTAAATGCATACCATGCTTCTTCACTAATCAAGTGTGGATACATAAGTAGTGGGTGAAGGTTTATTTTACCTTTAGCATCTTTAAGGTGAAATCTCATTAGAATTTTTTAAAAGCCTCTATGAATACTTCTAGAAAGAATTAATACATATTTCTTATGGAAGACATATACTATAAATCAACTCTATAAGAGATGATAAATAGAAATTCAATGTTTCAATATTTTATTTTTCAGTAAAATAAATAAATAATATCATAATGTTACCATAATAACTTCCCAAATCAGTATCTTAATCATGAGCACAACATGGTTCCATGAATATACATCAACCGTCATGCATTTCAGAGTGATGATACCAATGTAACTATTGAACATTTCCACATTGGGGTTAACATGATGGATGAACTCATTCTACCCAACCTCAAATTAGATTCCTTTACTTTTCTTTTTAATAATTTTTTCTAACACTGTCACGCTATGGAGCTTATTTTTTTCTGTAGCGTCATATTTTTGTCTTCTACCATTTCCTCAGATTCAACATGATCAATATATTGTTCCTTTGGATTGGTAAAATTGGTATCTGCAAAAGGTCATTATTCTTTAGCACTAGGAGCAGAATCGGGTTGATAAAACTATTTTTCCTTAGGATTGGGAGCACCAACACATGAAGAAGGTCATTGTTCCTATGCACTAGGAGCAGTAGAAGGTTGAGAAACCTGTTGTTCATTAGGATTGGGAGCACCGACATGTAAAAAATTCATTATATGCATAAATAGTTTAATATTTAATTTTGATTACATAAATCCAGTAATGAACAGATAATAACATGAGGTAACACAATGTATGTTACAACAAAATATAACCTGATTATTGAACTTATCTTTTTCTAGAGGATGAAGGGATTTTACCCCTATATCGAGTATTCAAATAAATTTATTGTGGTCTCCTCAAATATACAAAACCCTGTCTAAATTGGGACCACTTTGAAATGATTGCGAGTCCCAATGAAAGGGTCATCCTAAATTGATTTTTTATAAGATGGTTTAATGGTTTTGATCAATAATAGAACTATTGAACAATTTTGGATGATGGGATCTAGAATATAAAATACTTATACTTACTGTGACTCCATTATAAATTCTTCTTCTTTGTATCCATCCTTACTGAAATCCACCTTCATGAATCCAAATTATTCTATTTTAATAGAACTTCTGTTATCAACCCACTTGAATTGAAAAACCAGCACTTGGAATGTTGTATAATTCGACTGCCATATGTGTTTTATGATTCCAAAGAATGAAATATTACCATAAATTATATTTCTATCCTTAGTACCAAAAACATGCATCATTTCATCCATAAGTGTATCTCCACTATTGGTACTCCCTTCATCATGTTTACTTTTAAATAACATATAACCATTAATTAAATAACCATTATAAGATAATATATACACACTTGGTCCAATGACAAGCCATCAAAGTCGTTCTGAAATTGAATCCATATTTTCATCTCACTCCATATAAATATAGTTTAAAAAAGATCCTATAAACTATTGATTATGTGTATTTGATATCCAACTTTCATCCTTTGATGTATTCAAATACCTAAGAACTTATTTGTGGGATTTAACTTATGGTGCAGAATCTAAACTATTATGAAAAACATAAATATGTGTTTGATCCCTATAAGTAATATTGTTTGTGAAAACATATCTTCCAAAAATTCCTTCACCCACAAGCCACCCAGTGTAATGAGATTTTGATAGACCAATGATTTCCAAATTGGATAGGTAGTCGATATAGAATCCAACAACTTCCACAAAAACATATCACTCTACAATATAACCCTCTATCTGAATTCAATTTTTGACATACCATTTCAAAATATTAATATACCATTCAATGGGATACATTTATCTATAATTTAAATGACCACATAGTTGAATCTCTCACATCAATTGAACCATCAAGTGGACCATCATATCAAATAATTATTACAAGAAGTACATTTCCAATTCACGTAATATGATGAAAATTTCATTTTCCATTGTTTGAGAATTTTATAATTCTGTAGATTTGCTGTATATAGATTTGAAAAATAAATAGAGATTGGTGAACATATGATAGACATTCATGGGTAAAATGAAACATAAAGCTATATGAATTATATATTTCTTCCAAACATGTCAGTCACGTGATTTCAGACTCTTTAAATTTAAATCATTCATTGGAAAAACATTCTTTATATTTTATAAATACCCCTATCTAAACATTACATAATTAAATAATTTTTAAAATAGATATATCTCTTTCCTAGAAAGAGTGTATGTAACTGGAGGAAAAAGGTTCATTTTTCACCCTTCACTAGCACCAAATCTTCCTGTATTTCCATGTCAACAATGTCCAACCTAGCCTTAACTTTATCCTTTGTTTTTATGATTTCATTTAGTAATGTTCCAATTACACTATCACATACATTTTTTCAATATTCATAAAATAAAAAAATATCCAACATATAGAAAATTACATTATGGTAATTTAAAAATCTGATATCCTTTTCCAACCAATTTTCATAAGGTTTTTAAAAAATGGTTTACCAAAAGAAGTGTCCACATATTTTACTCTCTCAAAAATTTGATCACCTATTAATAGAGACAGTGATATACATTCTTATAAACATCCATCAAATGATGTCATACATGATCGGTACTTATGTCATCAAGGTAGAAATATGTGATGTCTTAGAAACACAATCTTTGATGAATGTTTTAACCTAATTTATTGTTTAAATTTTTTGAAAATGGGACACCCTTGAGTTAACTTAATGCTATAACTTGAAAAATTTACATAAGAAGGAAAGTCATTTATCATCCCATACAACATGAATGTCAATGTGTAGTCTTACTTTATGTAAGAATCATACAACATTACACCTAAATCCTACAAAAAGTTCGAATCTTTGATCAATGGAGATGATTAAAAATCGATATCATTACCTATTTTTTTTATCCTGATAAAAGCATAGATAACATAAATTTCGTTTCATTTCATGCATAACCATAGTGGAAATATATTATTTTACAACATAACTGGCCATGTACTATGAGTACTTCTTTGAAAACCAAAAGGATTCACTCCATCTATAGATAATGTAAGACAATGTATTCTCAAATTGTTTCCAAATTCAAGATACTCATGATAAATTCTCTTCAATTGAGGAGAGTCTTCCAGGTGATGAAGTTTACCATATTTATTTCTTGTATCTACGTCCCATGTCAATTTCCTTGCAGTCTCGTCACTTAGATATTGGCACCTAAACCTTGGAATGATTGTAATGTAACATACAAGTTTCATAGGACCCAATTCATCTTTCTTATATCAAGAAACACAAAAATTTAGGAATTATTTATGTGCTTTTTAGTCCATGTGAAACAATATAAAATCATTTGGATAATCATGAATTCTTTCAGAGATCATACCCATCAAACTTATAATTCATCTAGCACCATATGTTCTCATATGGAGATCATTATCTTCTCAGAGCATATCATTAAAGAGAGAAAGTAGTTTAGTAAAAATGGTGTCACTCCATCCGTTGCTAGCTTTGAAATTAAATAGCTTCAGTATGGCTGACAATGCTGTATATTTAGGGAAACTAGCAAAGAATGACATCTTTTCACAACTCTTAACTTTTCAAATAATTTTGGAAAATCATAAAGGTCATCATAATGAATCATTATCATTTAATCAATACAATCTTCATCATCATTGAAACATGTAATCACATCCTCTTTATGGTCTAATTCATTTCCTACACTTATAATTATATAATATGATCCATAAAACATAGTTATATCACAGTCACTGGCTACATTCACTTTTTCCCCATGTCTATTGCAACATTTATAACTTCAACCAATTCTATGACAGATCAAGTGTTCATTCAATTCCTCTAGACCAATTATTCTTTAATAACAACAAAATAATCATGGAAAAAGGATTTGATAAGGATCATATGAATTATATTTTTCAAACACGATGAAGTCTTTCGCCCCATATTCATACTCTTTTGTCATATGATTGGAACCCATCCATTACTTATTCATATCCATAATTTTTTCATTTATAAATATTAATATTTAACAAAATAAATACAAAAAATATGTCTAATTGAAGATTGATCTCATGAATTACTTGAAATAAAATGGAATGATTGAAAAATGGTTTATCATCCCACATGATCAAATAAAAACTCATTGAAGGAAATATATAATTATAATGGAGGATATTTAACTTTTAAAAAATATTCTCACTTTATATTATTATTGATCAAAACCTTTTTTGTATGAGTATAAATGAAGTACACAATCACATTTACATTATAAAAAATTGATGAAATACATATATTGAATGTAATAATGGAAATATAAAAAAATAAAAGCTATATTATTTGAAAACCCTTTTCTTAATAGAAAACATAGCTATTGAATATAATTATGGATTATCAAATAAAAAATGAAATTATTATATTTTTTAAAATATTTTCAACACTAACATTGAATATATGAAAGTATAAAAGTATTAAACTATTGATAAATTAAAAAAACATTACAGGAATAAAAGTATAAATTAAAATTGTACATATATTTATATTATTATATAAAATTATAGTCTTATATGGAAGTATAAAATTATATATAATTTATAAAACAATATATATTTTAAACAAATATAAATAATTAATATATGTATATAAATTTATAAAACTATATAAAGTAAATATATGTTATAAAATTATACAAAATTTATAGAAGTGTTTAGTTTTAGAAATTTTTAAATTTTTAAAATTATAAAATTAAAATATATAAAAGTAAATTTTATAAAAGTATAAAAGTATAAAATTATTCAATTTTATTCCATTGATGAAATGAACAATCTTGATTTTATGGTTAATAGAAAAACTATAGGTTTACCCTGTGATTCTCATGAGGTTTCATTTAGAGGCACCAATGGATTCAACCTAATTTATTTTTTAAAAAATATATATATTTTTTTTGTGAGTAGTTCATATAAAATATATGGGGAAGATTATTTCCTTAAACACCTCCTATTCCATAATATAATCTTCTTCATTTATCTAATATTATAATCGACACCCAATCTCTATATACTTTACCGTAAAAATTCTTAATTGCTGTCCAATTCTTCAAAAACTATTTGATGAGAGGAGGTTCCAACACACCAAGGACCATTGTAACCAGGTCGTCTGCCAAAAATGGAAAGCTAAAAGAATCGGAGCAAAAGAAGGGACGACAGAGCAAGGAGCCCATGTCCCCAGCGAAACTATGACTGAGGGAGAAATATATACAAATGCTAAGTCAATATGCTCCACAATCTGAATGGGAGTCGGCGGACCCAGATGAGTTCTCAGAAGGTGGCGGTGATGATGTGTTTGATGTGCTCTAGTTCATGAGGCTGTGAGGCTTTGAGGTTTGCTGTTTTATTTCTTTCTCTCCCTGCATTTGTACTATCTTTTTTTTATTAATAATTTTCTACGGGGCTGGGCATTCGGCCTAGTCCTGCACCTTCCTGGTATTTGATGAGAGGAACCGAAATAGTTAGACAGAATTGTTGCATGAAGGAATCCATGGTGAATTGTTTAATCCTTAGCAAGTTTGGGAGTTCAAAATGGTTCATATTATTATTCATTTCTTGATAATTTTGAGTAAGTATTATCTTGATATTTTTCACTCCAACTCTCTTCCCATTTGGTTTCTTATTAGGACAGTCACCTCATTGTCTATCACACCCATTGTTATATTGGTTTCTCTTGGAGCCAGCCCTTACTAAAACCAATAGTGTTAACCATATGTAATAAACAATGATATCTCCAAAATATGTTTTTAGATAAGTATTCCTTCTAAAAATAATCTTGTATATAATTCCCTATAGAAAGAAGAAAAAAAGGGGGGGATATAAAATTATTAGCAAGGTAGGACACATAAATGGATCATAAAGTGGTTAGATCAAAATAAAATAAGAAAAAAGAGAAGGGAAGAAATATCATATTAAAACTTAAATGCAATCAAAATATATTTATATAAATCATTAATTAAGGACATATAACCTAAAGATATAAAAAATATACCATGTAATAAGAATTTAAAGACATATGAAAATAATCATGATTCCTGGAGAATTAAATAAACATGTGGCATAACTTAGAAATGTGGCATTGAAAATTTGGCACGTACATAATTATATAAAATCAAAAAATATGTCATGTTTATTTAGGAATACCATTATAACATAGTTGATCAATAACTAAAAACAATTTATCATAGTTTTTTGATCACCACAACTCATTTCCTATAGTGGATCAAGAATCAAAACTCCTTTCCCATAGTTGACCAAGCATCAAAACTCATTTCCCATTGCAGATCAAGCATTAAAACTTGTTTATCATATTAATATCATGAAATATTATACTTTACACAATACATTATAGGGATATTTAGGTCCCAATAATCATATAATGATAATCCACACATATGTGTTCCATATGAAATAAATTATATATCACATTATAAAAACAACCCACAAAAAAGGGATACCTAATATTTTCCAATGAAATAAAAAATGAGTCCATTTGATACCAGAATGATGATTTTATAGAAGAATTGTATCATATTATAATTTATATGGATAAATCATGAATCAAAAATCTTTAAGATATTTATCCTTTAGATGTATATGTGAAAAATTAATTTATATCATAAAAAAAGTTTTCATAAAACATTTTGAACATTTTCATAAAAAGAAAATGTTATGAGTAACTTTCAAAAATATTTTTTGAGATCAAGATGAGAAGAATTTTTGAAAAATTATTATTTAATAATAATAAATAAGGGATATTTTAGAGGTTATAAATTTAATGTTTTGAAATGTGTATTAGAAGATATAGAATTTATGAATGTGAAATGAAATTCCCTTTTAAATCTTTTTAGGTTGTTTTTGAAAAGAACTTGAATCGATGAAATTGTTATAAAACAATAATTTGAAAGGAAACGAAGTGAAATATTAATATTATAAAAGATGATACATCTTTATAATTTTGAAATATAAGATGACATAATTTTTTGGAGGAAATAAAATATAAATGGAGAAAAAAGAGTCATTATATTCGATGGGAATTATTCTCAATTATTTCAAATTTATGATGAAATTAATTCATGAATGAAAAATAATATTACATAAAAATGTAATATAACTTGAAAATAATCAAGGAATGACATTAAAAAATCATTGGTTAGAATAATACAAACATAAAAAGATGTATTTAAAGAGGAAATAATAAGAAAGTATAAAAGCATTAAACTATTGATAAATTGAAAAACGTATACAGGTATAATAGTATAAATTAAAAATATACATATTTATATTGGTATTTAAAATAATTTATGTATATAGAATTATAAAATGATATATAATTTATAAAAGAATATATATTTTAAATAAATATACATAATTTATAAAAAATGTGTAAATAATTGATTTCTTGGACTCATATATGCATTATTAGTAATTTTACTATATCTCTATTTGAGATATTTAATTTTATATCTTACAAAGAAAAAAATCATTTCCAAATAAAAATTTATCATCATTGGAAGTTTAGTTACCAATTTAAACATTATATGAGCCTTTTTTACTTTTATAGAGAACTTACTCAAACCTAAAAAAAGATTTAGGATCAAGAAAATGTGAATAGAGGATGAATTTTGAAATACATAGTTTACAAAACCATAAAAAAATCATTCACTAGAAATTAAATCTATTTTTTCAAAATTTATGACTTATAAACCATATATTGAATCATAAATTAACTTCCATTATATTGTTTTCTCAAAAGTATGGTTTACAATATTTAATTAAATAATTGATAAATAGAGTAACTAATAAAATTTATTGGATGAACAAAAAAACACTTAAATGAATTCGATGAGATCTATAATGGAGAACTCAAGTGGTGGAAAATCATGCTCTGATCATAAGATGAGAAAGGGGGTGACATAAACATTATTTTTTGAAAAGAACAAAAAAAAGTGAACCATGAAGAGAATAAGTTAAGAAATACATAAAAATAAGATTCAAATAGAATAATTTTAGTTTTTAGAGACTTTATTTGTTTAAAATGTTCATTAAAGTCACAATAGAGACTATATTCCAAGATAATATTTAACGGTGAATGGGTTAAGTGTAAAGATAGTGGGGTATGGTGAAGCAGCACAGAAGCAATGGGTATCAATGATAGCAATGATGATGGCATGAATAGGGTTGGTTGAGAGTGGTGGAATGGTGGAATCATGTTTCTATATAAAACCTAGCCTTTTACGTAAGTCACTACATGATTTTAAGCATAATTATACATTAGAGTATAAGCCAAGGACCATGAAGCTTAGCATCTTTGAAGATAAGGTCATAAAACTAAAAACATGAGACTAAAAAAACACTTGTTTATTTAATCTTCAAATTGAGCTCCTAACTTCCATTGTGCTCATACATATTCATAGGATAACCTAGAGATAACACGAATAAAGGGATGAGATAAAAATCCTAGTAAGGTAATTAACATCAGAATAATGCTTTAGCACATGCATTAGAAGGAAAAACATAATGACATAAAAAAGGAATTTAACATATGGAATAATAAAATATAAACTTGTAATAATATAAAAATGGAGTCATGGTAATGTGAAAGCAATATAAAACATGACTTTAGCATGATTCAAGTCTAACCACCAAGACTATTGCATATGGTAGTACAAGCCAAGGCTAACCGCCAAGACTGTCACACATGGTAGAACAAGCCAAGGCTAACCGCCAAGACCGTCACATATATCATCTCATGAGACTAAACATTACCCAATTAATTGGAGAGATATTTGGGTGCACCCATATTACCTTTTCATGAATATGTTTTCCACATTAATAATCATACATAATCAATCATACATAAACATAAGGGTACCCATGGAAAGAAATGGGTATCATAATCATGTCATTAAGCATACTAAATGGGTGTATCATACAAGTGTCCATGAAAGAAATGAATTAAAACATACATGGACATTAATAATATAAAATAATAATATATCATGTAAAGTGATTTCAAATATAATTGACATAATGAAAGAATATTATTTAATAATTTTTAGCAATAAAACATTTTTTTTGCGGTTTTAAGGAAAATACAATAGAGCTTTTAAAATAGAAAATGGAAATTTATTTTATATAAAAACTTAAGTGAAAAAAGAAGGTTTTAATAATAAAAGACTTATTTTATAAAGATAATGGTGTCTTAAAACATAATATAGAGTGCACTTGAAATTGGGTAAGAATTTGGGAAGTTCCCTTAAAACAAGTTATCTTATCGAGAAGTATTGAGAAGGGAATCCCTTAAAAACATATATATACCAAAAAGAGAATGATGAAGGGTATTGATAAATGAATTTGGTAAATTTATACATTATTTATATGATGAAAATAGAATTATAAGATAACTTAATTTTGGTAAAAGGAATATAAGGAGTCCCGAAGGAACAAAGGAGGTTTGGGTAGAATCCCATACGGATTATTGTCATTTTATCAGGTGTACATAAGAGGGATTAATGAGAGAGAAAGGGGTTTATCATCACTTAAAAATCATGAGGGAATTTTGGGGGAGGTGAGAAATCAAACCCCATCATTAGGTATTATACATAAAATGGCATAACATAGAGGTCATTCTTGAATAAAAGTGAAATAGAGAGGATCCCTTTCCTTAAGTCTAGTGGTGATCTGCTCTTGATATTAATGACATGAATAGTAAAATTAGGTTAATTAATTAATAATTATAGAACCAATTAAATATTTATAATATTTATTATAATATTTTTATGTTCATTTACAACCATTTTTATTGGTTATGTGGTTCAATTTCATTGTTCTGGTCCGTTTTATTAATTAGTTTTAATGATCGGTTCACTTATACTCATGTTTGGATAAACATGTATGATGAAGGTGGTTGTATAGAATTAGAGTTATATTTTATTATTGAACATCCATAAAGTTACATGGTTGAAAATTTAATTTGGTTTCTTTGAGTGAAGTTGAATTATTATATAAAACATTAATGATAAACGCTTGAATTAATTTAGAGATTTTGATCATAATTAAATTGTTTTGCATTATAATTTTAAATAAAGTGTGAAAGAGGATTACAGAAAAAACATAAGATAAAATACATATTTATAATTTTTCTTCAACCATAAAAATGGTTTCATTAATAGAATAGAATATGGTAATAGAAATTGATAAACCATTGTCCTTGAATGTGATAAATTAACACATCTAGGGCGGTGTTTTCGTTTGTTTCATATAAAAGAAGGGGAAAATAGAGATGATAATGAATTATCCCATTAGAAAAAAAATTACAATACATTTATGTTACTGGAGTTAGCATACCATTTTGGGAAAGGGAGTTAAGGAAAGAAAAAAAGAAAAAAAAGAACTTGAAAGTAAATAAAAGAATTGAAAAGAGGAATTTACCTCTTGAGTTTATCTCCTTTAAGAACCTCTTAAGGGGAGAGGATTTGGTATTTTGGGGAGACCAAAGCCTTATAGATGATTTATTATTCATATTACTATTCATAGTTGAGGTTACTATTCTTTTGGATGATTTATTATTCACATTACTATTCATAAGGGTAGGTTACTATTTACCAAAAATTAAGTTTGCTCTATTAGACTTCAAATATCTTACTGATCATAACTGTGTAAGTCATAATTGTTAAATTAAAATTATTTTAGTGACAATATTATGTTTAAAGGTCACATAGTACTTATTATTTCAATGTGTTGTGATTTCATGTAATTATATGACATATTTATAAGAAAGGAATTTCTATTAAGAAACATTATGTAATTACATTCTTCCCCCTTTATGAAATTTAACCCTCGATCTTTTTTTACATTCTAAGACATAAACAGGTGCATGTACTTTTCCTTCAATGCCTCCTCCAATTCCCATGTTGCCTCTTCGTACTTATGGTTCCACCACTATACTTTCACCAGGTGAGTAGTCTTGTTACGTAGAACTTTATCTGTATGATCCAAGATCTTCATTAGTTACTCTTCATAAGAAATATCATCCTAAAACTATACCACCTATAAAGAGATTACATGTGAAGGATTTTGTATGTACTTCCATAAGAGAGATATATGTAAGACATTGTGTACTTTGGACATGGTAGGTCGAAGTGCTAGTTGATAGACCATAGATCTGACTCAATCAAGAATCTCGAAGGGGCCAATGTACATGGGACATAACTTGAATTTCTTCCTAAACCTCATGAAATTCTTATATAGAGATATGTGTAGAAATACCATGTCTCCAACTTTGAAATCAAGGTCTCGTTGATGATTGTCTGCATAAAACTAATTTGAACTTTGGGCTGCCTTGATATGATGATGAATGGTTTTCACTTTCTCCACTATTTATTCTACCATTTTAGGTCCTAGCAGCTTATTCTCACCAAATTCAAACAAACACGCTAGTGTTATACACCTTTTACTATGAAGGGCTTTGTATGGTGTCATTCAGATGCTCGAGTGGAAACTATTGTTTTAGGATAATTCAACCAGTGGAAAATGTTGGTCCCATCCACCTTTAAAGTCCATAGAACATGATCTCAACATATCTTATAGTTTTTGAATAGTTTTCTCAGATTAGCCATTAGTTTCTGGATGATTGGCCGTACTGAAGTTCAGTTCAGTTATTAGAGCATGTTGGAGACATTTCTAGAACTTCGAGGTGAATCTCAAATCACGATCAGATACAATAGATAGTGGTACTCCATGCATTCTCACTACTGGAAAACTAACCTTTACCAACGGTTTGGAACCGTTGGTATAGGCCTCCAAACCGTTGGTATAGCCTATACCAACGATTTGGAGAACCGTAGCCAAGTAAGCCGTTGGGATAGGTCTATACCAACGGTTTTCCAAAAACTGTTGGTATAGGTAATATGAAATCTATACCAACGGTAATGGAACCGTTGGTATATAAATTCCAAAAATAAAACATCCGCTGGGATTTGATCCCAGGACCCCTCATTTATAATCGAACGACTTAACCACTAAGATAACATCACTTTTGTAAACATAATTTCATAAATATATATATGTATTATCATAATTATTTAAAATTTTGATTTATAGAATGTTCTCGGTTGGTAGAGCTGGAAAAAAATTAAAGAACCTATCCCAACGGTTTTCAAAACCGTTGGGATAGGTTAGGGGTGGGTTGAGTATTTTAGGCCAAAGGTTGGTTTTTTGGGTGTTTTTTCCCAACGGTTTTGGTGAGCCGTTGGGAAAGAGGCTCAAAACACACCCTTTCCCAACGGTTTAGCATGAACCGTTGGGAAAGGTCACTCTTTCCCAACGGTTTTGGTGAACCGTTGGGAAAGAGTCTCAAAACACACCCTTTCCCAACGATTTTCCAAACCGTTGGGAAAGGTGGGGAAATCTATGGATTTCCCAACGGTTTTGGTGAACCGTTGGGAAATGGTAGCTATACCAATGGTTTTTACAAACCGTTGGTATAGAAGTGTTGGGAAAGATCATCTTTCCAGTAGTGTCTTACCACTTCTTTGATGTAAATATATGTAATTTGATCCAAAGAGAAGTCCTCTCAAATTGCGATAAAGTGAGATTTATTTTTAAGATGATCCAAAATGACCCATATAGCATTGTATTCTCTGGATGTTCTTAGAAGTCCAGTGAAAAATTCCATGCTGATGTTCTCTCACTTCCATGTTGGTATGGGTAGTGGTTGCATCATCCCCTTAGACTTCTGTCTTTCATCCTTCACTTGTTGACATACCTGACACTTTGATGTATACTCAGAAATTTCCTTCTTTTTATTGTCCCACCAAAAGTTCTCTCAGAGATCTCGATACATATTTGTGCTCCCTGGGTGGATAGATAAGGTTGAGAAATATACGTTATTCAGATGCTCATTCTTTATCCATGGATCAGATGGTACAAAAAATCATGACCCAAATCTTGAAACTCCCTTCTCATCAATCAATAACTCAGAGGATTTTTTATTTTTAATGGATTCATACCTTTTCAGAATTTCCACATCTTTTCTTTAAGAATCCTTTATTTTCTCCATGAGGGATGGTTGAGTGATCATTTGAGGAAGTATTGGTGATGTTCCTCCCTAAATTATCCCCATGTCAATCCTATGAAAATATAAGGTGATCATATACTTTTCAATTCTCATCATCGATAAAGATACATGATCCTTTCTACTTAGAGAATCCTCCTCCTTATTTTCCTTACTGGGATAGTAGTGGATTGTGCTGTCATAATCCTTGAAGATATCTATCCAAAATTTCTAGCACATTTTTATCTTTTTTTTGTGTGAATATATATTTGAGACTCTTGTGGTCAGTATATATCTCACACTTCTCCCCATAGAGATAATGCCATCAGATTTTTAACGCAAATATCATTTCCTCTAACTCCAGATCATGTGTAGGATAGTTTTTCTCATGTATTTTCAGTTTATTTAAGGTGTAGGATATCAATTTATCATTTTGAATCAAAAATCAACCTAAGACCTTCTTTGATACATCAATGTACACCACAAAGAGTTCTCTACTTGTTGGGAGTGTGAGTACTGGTGCAGTGATTAACCTCTTTTTTAAATCCTTAAAACAGTCTTCACATTCTCGAGTCCAGACAAATTTACTCCCTTCCACGTCAGCTTGGTCATTAGGTTCGAAAATCATGAGAAGTTCTTCAAAAATCATCGATAATAACCATCTAGACCCAGAAAGCTGTAGATTTCCATTAGAGATATTGTTTTGGGCCAGTATTCAATTTCCTTTGTCTTGTAAGGGTCCACAAATATCCGTTTTTTGGTGATAACATGCCCGAATAATAATACCTCCTCTACCCCAAACTCACATTTATTATACTTTTCATACAAGTTATCCATTCACAAAGTCTTCATCACAGTATTCAAATGCTCTGCATATTCCTTCTTACTATTGGAGTATATCTGAATATCATTAATAAATACTTCCACAATTTTTTTCAAGGTAATCTCTAAAGACTCTATTCATTAAATACATGAAAATTACTTGAGAATTAGTGAGTCCGAAGGGCATTACTATGAAATCACAGTGTCTATACATCGTTCAAAAGGTAGTCTTGGGAATATATTCCACACCATTAATTGGTGATATCCCAACCAAAGGTCCACCTTAGAGAAATAAATGGCCCCATGAAGCTAATAGAACAAGTCATATATCTGAGGTAGGTGATACTTGTTCTTTATCATGATTTTATTGAGCTTAGTATAATCAAAGAAGAGTCACATTGATCCATCCTTGTTCTTGACGAAGAGGACTGTAACTCCCCACGGTGAAGCACTCGGGCATATAAAACCCTTCTCCAGATTCTTCTATAGCTGCTTCTTCAGCACTTACTGCTCTACGGTGGCCATTCTATAAGGTTTCTTTGATATAGGTAGAGATCTAGGAATAAGTTCAATTGAGAACTCAACCTCTCAATTATGAGGAAGACCAAACAACTCTTCAAGGAATACATCAGTGTAATCACTCACGATGGGAATGTATTAAAGCATGATTCTATCCTTTGTCTTGATCGTTTGAGTTAGATATGCTTGCTCATAAGGTAGAAATATCTACTCTATAGATGATGATTCTAATGGAGATTCAACTTCCTCCTCACACTTTTAAATAATTGGAGGAAGCTTTGGGATGTGAAGGGTGATCTCCCTTTCTTGACAGTTGATGTTGGCTTTGTAAAACAATAGCTAATACATGCTCATGATAACATCGAAATCCACTAAAGGAAGTATGAAAATATTTTCTGGGAGGTTCAATCCACAAAAATTTACCAGGGAGGAGTTATAAACCATGGATGAAATAATTGACTCATTCACTATTCTCACAGATAACTTTTCCTCCGAATTTTGAGGTGCTGTTTGAATAGTTATACTAAACTTGGAAGATATGAAAGAATGTGTTGAACCAAAATCAAATAGTATGTTCTATATTATTTAATGAATAAATAGCGTACCCATCACCACACCATTTTCCGAATCCACCTCAATAATAGCGATGGAATAATCCCTTCCTTGTTTCTTTGGAGGTTGTTGTTGATTGCCTACGACAACCCTCAACTTAGGGAAATTGTTCGCATAATGCCCATTATCCTTATAGTTGTAAAACTATACTACATGATGAGTGTTAATATGAACCTACATTTCTTTTTCAACATTTACAAGATTCTTTATATCCTATTAGTATTTTTTTAGTTAGATGTCCCAACTGTCCACATTTTAAGAATTTCTTGGTTCCCTTCAGCCAGTTCCCAGGACACTTATTCCCATAATATTTACATGTGGTAGGGTTAGGCATCTTTCCATAATGAAATTTTCTTGTTGAACCACCCATGTTTTTCTATATTTTCCTCTTCTTGTCAATGGGGCTATTAGACCACTGAAATTCTCCAATCTTCATTTCAACCTTAAGGGCATAATAGAATATCTCCTCATAACTATTGAAGTCTCAAATCACCAATGATTTTCTTAGACTTGTATTTAGTCTGCTAAAGAAGCAATCCAACTTACTTCCAATGTTCATGACAAATCCAGAGGTATACCTTGCAAGCCTCGTAAAATTTTCTTCATAATCCCTAATGGACTCATCTTCCTTCTACTTGAGCCGAACGAACTATCTTTCCATCTTGAGATAGAGGGTTTGAGGAAAATATTTATTTAAAAAAATCACCTTGAATTACTCCCAATCCATGCAATCAATTTCTTCTTGGGAAATTTTATTGTAAATCAATGTTCACCACTAATTATCTTTCCCATAAAAATGATAGCCTCCTATAAAACTTTCTCTTATTCTGAGCACTATAGGATGAAGAATAAATTTTCAATGGAGTTAATCCATGGTTCAATGAGGAAGGAATCATAAGATCCACTAAAAATGGGAGGCCTTTTCCGCATAATGGTTTATATGGAAACTTGATATTTACTTGGAGGAGGATGGAATTCCACATGATTCAATTTATTATTCATAACTTGAACCAACTGATCAAGTATTGTCATGAATTTTTGAGCACCTATTCCCATTATATGAGGCATATCATTAGGGAAATCATCACATTCCCTATCACATTGATTGTTGTCACATGCTATTATATTTCCTTATCTTAACTAAAAAAAATAATGCACAATTAGAGGAATATAATACTTATCTATTGATCATAAAAAGGAAACTCTAAACATAAAAGGATAAACTTGTAAATGTGAAGTATATCCTAACTTCTGATTCCTTAGTTTTAAATGAATTTTATCCTTGATCTATTTCTTAACATATATTCTTATGGGATTTTATATTCCCTTAATAATGGTTTGTACTAACCTCATGAATTTACAAAAGCATATCCCCCAGGAGTGTCAAACCAGGAGTACAGCAATGCCTGTTGTCATGTACCGGGATACCCTGGGTCAGACCCAAAACTGCTTGTTAGAGTTTTCACACATAGGTACATCTGTTCTAGATCCACCTCTACTAATTTATATTAAGACAAGATTGTATTTTATTGATAAACCGCTTATTATATACTTACCAAAATTTAGGGATGTTTTCTTATACTTCAAATTATCCTTATGGTTCTTACTAAAGTGATCTATTAATAATCTACAAAAATAACTAATCCATACTCTGATACCAACTATTGAGACCCTAACCATTCAAAAAAGACATTACATGATTTTAAACATAATTATACATCAGAGTACAATCCAAGGATCGTGATGTCTAGTGTCTTTGAATACTAGGTACATAAAACTAAAAACATGATACTAAAAAACAATTATTTATTTCATATTCAAATTGAGATCGTAATTTCCATTGTCCTCATACATATTCATAGGATAACCTGGGGATAAAACAAATAAATGGATGAGCTAAAGATTTCAGCAAGGGAATAAACATAAGAATAAAGCTTTAGCACTTGGGTTAGAAGACATTACATGGTGACATAAAAAACACATGTAACATATGGAATCATAACATATAAACTTGGAATCATAGAAAAATGGAGTCATATTAATGTGGAAGAAACATAAAACATGAATTTATCATGATTCAAGGATAACCTCCAAGACTGTTTCACATGGTTGCAGAAACTAAGGCTAACCGCCAAGACCGTCGCACATGGAAACACAAGCCAAGGCTAACCACCATGACCGTCGCACATAATGTCTCATGAGACTTAAATTTAACCAATGAACTGGAGATCTATCTAAGAACACTCATATTAACTTTTTATGAATATGTTTTACACATTAATAATCATATATAATCAATCACACATAAAAATAAGGGTACCCATGGAATGAAATGGGTATCATAATCATGGAATTAAACATAATGAATGGGTGTATCATACAAGTGTCCATGAAAGAAAGGAATTAAAACATAAATGGAAAATAATAAGGTAAAATAATCATATATCATGGTAAGTGATGTCAAATAGAATTTAAAACATGAAATAAGAGTATTTAAGAAATTTTAGAAATAAAACATTTTTGAGTGGTTTTAAGGAAAAATCAATAGAGCCTTTAAAATAGAAAGGTGAACCATTTTTAAATAAAAACAGAAGTGAAAAAAGATGGTTTTCTTAATAAAAATAATAATTTTATAAATAAAATGGTATGTTAATACAGAATATAGAGTGCACTTAAAATTGGGTATGAATTTGGGAAGTTCCCTTCAAACAAGTTTGCTTATCGAGAAGTATTGAAGAGAGAATCACTTAAAAACATGTATATACACAAAAGGTAATGATTAAGGGTCTTGATAAATGAATTTGGTACATGTAAAAAGAATTTATAAGATTAAAATAAAAAATTAAGATAACATCATTTTGATAAGAGGAAGATAAGGTAACCTGAAGGAACAAAGGAGGTTCAGATAGAATCTCGTACGGATTATAGCATTTTATCAGGTGTACATAAGAGGGATTAATGAGAGAGAAAAAGGATTTCTCATAATTTAAAAATCATGTTGGTAGTATGGGGGAGGTTAGAAATCATACTCTATCACAAGGTATTACTCATAAAATGGTATAACATAGAGGGCATTCTTGAATAAAAGTGAAATAGAGAGGATCCCTTACCTAAATTCCAGTGGTGATCTTATCTTTTTCTTAATGACCTGAATAGTAAAATTAGATTCATTAATTAACAATTAAAGAACCCATTATATATGTATAATATTTAGTATAATCTTTTTTATGTTTATTTATAACCATTTTTATTGGTTATGTGGTTCAATTTCATTGTCTGGGTTCGTTTTCTTACTTGGTTTTAATGATCAGTTCACTTATATTCATTTTTGGATAAATATGTATGATGAAGGTGGTTTTCCAAAATTGGAGTTATATTTTATTATTTAACATACATAAATTTACATGATTGAAAATTTAATTTTGTTACATGGAGTGATGTTGAATAATTATATAAAACTTTAATGATAAAAACCTAAATTAATTTAGAATTGTTTCTCATAATTAACTTGTTTTGTATTATTATTTTACATCAAGTGTTCAAGAGTATTATAGAAAAAAACATAAGATAAAATAAATATTTAATATTCTAGTTCAACAATAAAAATTGTTTGATGACCAGAATAGAATATGGTATTAGAAATTGATAAACTGTCATCCTTGAAATTGATAACTTAACACATCTCGGAAGGAATTTTTTTTATTTTGTATAAAAGAAGGGGAAATGAGAATTGATAATGAATTATCCCATTATCGTAACAAAATTATAGTACATGTATGTTACTGGAGTTATAAAACCATTTGGTTTAATAGAGGTATGGAAAGAAAAAAGAAAATAAAAGAACTTGAAAGTAAATAAAAGAATTGGAAAGAGGAATTCACCACTTGAGTTTATCTTTTTTGAGAACCTCTTAAGGGAAGTGGTTTTGGTCTTTTGAGGAGACCAAAGGCTGCTAGATGTGAAGAAAGATATTGGGGAGAGATTAAGTCAAAATTTAGGGAAGGAACACCTCTTGAGAGGAGTGAAGAGAAGAGGGGAGTGTGGGTGGTTTTTATAGTGGAGGGGAGACATGTTTTCTTAATAATTTAATAATTAGTTTATTATTAATTTTCAAATGAAAAGAATTAGTAATGATTACATGACCAATACTAGAGATATGTTTATGTGAGTTAGAGATTTGGGTTCTTACATCACTTATGATTACATAAATAGTGTATTTAAATTAAAATTTATTTATACGGAAAATTAATGTATTTTACTATTCACAAAAATTCAAGTATTTCAGAAAAATTGAAAAATTTCACCCAAAACATTTTTCGACGTGTAGATTCTAAAAATGAAGTACATTTTTCGCAAAAATAATTTTCTAAATATGATTAATTTAATTTTTAATTAAAATAATAATTTACTTGTAAATACATATTTTTATAACTAATTTTATAACACTTTCAAAAATTTCATAAGGTCTTATAAAATTATCTTAAAACTAGAAGACATAATTTTTTTTATTTATGAACAAATTATAGGAAAATAAATTTTATTTTAAATTAATTAATTAATTGTAACTAATTATTTATGACTTACAAAAATACCCATACTTTTACTATGGTCATATTATTACTTATAATATACCTAAATTTTATTTATACATTAATGGGGTGAGGTTAATATTATTTTGGATGATTTATCATTCATATTACTATTCATAAGGGTATGTTACTATTCACAAAAAATTATGTTTGATCTATCAGACTCCAAACATCTTACTGATCGCAACCATATAAGTCAGACTTGAGAAATTCAAATCATTGAAGTGACAATAATATGTTTAAAGTTCACATAGTAATTACTAGTTATTTGTGTTGTGATTTCATATGATTATATGAAATATTTATAAGAAATGAATTTCCATTGAAAAACATTGGGTCGTTACACATTTGATAAGAGTGTTGATGCGACAAGATTCAGGTTCTGTGAGAGCTTGAAAGTATGTGAGAGAAGACATCCGGTTATGGTTCTTTTAAAAGAATGGATAAGACTTTTATCAGTGATAAAATAGAATGTGATGATAAAACTACTATTTATCACTGTTTTCTATCACTGATAAAGATACCCTGTAATTAGGGATAAAAAAGCGCTGATAAAATGCATCTTTATCAGTGCTAAAAAAGTGATGATAAATATCTAATGTTAATTTTTTTTAAATTACTTTATATATTTATAAAATAATATATATATATATATATATATATATTTGGTTCTTGGGGGTACAATTACATTCAAAAAAACACATACACATCGCACACACTCAAGCCGGCAAGGCAGGTTATATCCCCCCAAGGGATAAACCACCAAACACGCTGCTTTATTACATTGTAAATTTTGTCCCAAATACCCAGTAGGCATGAATCCCATTACATGGCCCAAAGGCCTAAAGTACATGGCCCATAGGACTACTAATGGATGGCCTGAATGCCCTTCTTGCATCATGCTTACATCACTGCCTATCCATCATGCCTGCGTTACCACCCATTTGATGGCCCGAAGGCCCAGTAGCCTAAAGGCCCATTCAGGATGAATAGTACTACTACTATAGTATCCGCTACAGTACCCATAGTGTTACAGTCCCACTAGAGTACCTACTACAATACTTGAAAAAATTCTCTCCCACCTAGATTTGTACTCGGGTCTGATGCATAATTACGAGGAGCCTTTACCACTCAAGTAAGCCCCCAACTGCATTTATTTGTTTATAATTATAAATATAAATAACTATATCTTAATTTAAAATTATAACTATATATAAATATTTTTTATTTATAATTATAACTATAAATAAATACATGTTAATTTATAATTATAACTATACATAAATATATATTTATTTATAATTATATATATAATAAATATATTTATAAATATTTGTATATATTTATATAATTATATATATTTATAAATTTGTAAAATTATAAATAAATATATATTTAATAATTATTATAAAATTATAGTAAATATATTTATTATATTTATAATGTTTTTCCTCCTGGGGCATGGTGGAGTGGTTACGGCTGTGGCGTCCTGACCCCAAGGTTCCAGGTTCGAGTCCTCGAAAAGGCAACACCCAAGATGCCTTTAATAATTACTCTTGGACCCTCTACCCCACTAAGAACTAGCCTAAGCCCAAGGTTGGCCACCTTAGCCCTCGCTAGAAACGTGTGGCGCGCAGGTGGTGAGGCCACACCTATACCTCATTACATGAATACACGTTTTTTCTGTAATTGGGGTTTGTCTTAGTGGTAAGCACCCCGTAATCCTATATAAAAAATGGGGGATCAAAACCCATTGGGTTTAGGTTACTATAGCAGTACTGTAGTAGTTTTGTAGCAACGTCGACACTATAGCGATGAAAAACACTATAGTAGAAGTAGTGGAAGACATTGTAGGAGCGGTGGGAATATAGAAGGTGGGTACTATAGATGTACTATTCACAGAAATGGGCCTTAGGCCAAATATTTTGGGCCTACGTGCCATATAATGGGCTACATGCCCACTGGGCCTTCAGGCCAAATATATATGATGTAATAAAAGTGTGTAGTTGGGTGGGTTATCCCTTGGGGGGGGCTATGACTGGCCTTTCAGGCCTGTGTGTGTGCGGTATGTGTGTATTTGATGTAATTGTACCCCCAATCACCTAATATAATATTTATAAAATTATAATTATTTATAATAAATACATTAATTATATATACATATAAAATTATAAATGCAATAAATATATTTATTATAATTTTTTAATTATTTAAATAAATAAAATATATATTTATAATTATATTTACAAAATAATATATTATAAAATTACAAATATAAAAAATATATTTATTATAAATTTATAATTATTTAAATAAATAAATAATTATTTATAATTATTACTATAAATAAATAAATATGTATTTATAATTATAAAATTATAATAAATATATTTATTATATTGATAATTTTATAATTATATATAATAAATATATTAATTATATATAGTTATAAGATTATCAATATAATAAATATATTTCTTATAATTTTATAATTATAAATAAATAAATATTTATTTATAATTATAAGTATAAATAAATATATATTCATTTAAATAATTATAAAATTATAATAAATATATTTATTATATTTCTAATTTTATAAATATAGATAATAAATATATTTATTATATTTTTATAATTATTTATATATATATTTAATTATAATTACAATTATAAATATTTCTATATATTTATAAATATTTCTATGTATTTATAAATATTTGTATATATTTATAAATGAATTTATATAATTATATATATATAAAATTATAAATATAATAAATATAATAAATATATTTATTATATTTTTATAATTATTTGAATATATATATATATATATTTACAATTATAATTATAAATAAATTTATTTATAAATATTTTTATATAATAAATAAATAAATAAATAAATAAATAAATAAATAAATAAATACATGTTTATTAATATATAAAAATCTATGTTTATAAAATTACAATAAGTGTCTTTATTATAATTTTATAATTATTTAAATATATATATAATTATAAATAAATATATTTAAAAAGTATTTATTTATAATTAAAAATTAAAATTATAAATATAATACATATATTTATTATTTAAATATATGTATTGTAATTTTATAAGTATTTATGAGAACATAATAAGTTTATGAGTATAACATGAAAGAATCATATACCTAGAAAAGTATAGATCCTAAAAAATGTGTCATCACATAAAAAGAACCCATGAAAAATAAGAGTGTCAATGTATAAATGAACATTCATGATGAATACATATCATATTCATGCGTCATCATAATATAGGTAATCTTAACATTTGAAAGATAGAATCCTATAATCATGTCCACAAATAAACTTATGATCATATAGTGTCAATTATATTCACACATCAATATATGAACACAAATAACAAAAATCATATCCATGAATATAATCCTTATCCAATGAGATACATTTATATTTATTGACCAAATTCATTGGAGACATATATTTATTTGAATATATATATTTAAATATATATATTTTAATAGTATTTATATTTAATTATAAATATATAATTATAAATAAATAAATATAATTGTAATAAATATATTTATTATTTAAAATAATTTATTATCATTTTTTAATTTTTAATATATATATATATATTTATTTATAATCGTATAAATATTTTTTTTAAAACATTATACATATATTTTAATTACTAAAAAATATATATTAATATATCATATTCATATTAATTATAAACAAGTATTTTTGTAATTAATGTACATAAATAAACATTATTTTTGAATATAAATATAATAATTATATATATATATATATATATTAATAATATTTTTTATAATTTTTTTTATCATCGCTAAGAATAGAGTTGATAAAGCTATCCTTTATCATCACTAAAAAAACACTGATGAAGGATACACCATTATCAACGGTTTCTTTAGCACTGATAAACATTACCTTTATTAGTACTTTAATGTAGTATTGATAAAGGTGAGTCTTTTATCATCATTTTTTGCTAAGCACTGTTAAAAGCAGTCACTTCCCTTGCCCCGATCTGTGGTAGTGGTTGTATCACAACTACCTACAAGGTAATATACTGGAATTAAGCCCTCATTACCTAGGGATACATATAGTCCAGATGCCTGACCCTATACTATATCATGACTACTTCTTAGGGTGTTTTTTAGTTCATTTGATAAAACAATTCCTCATGGGTGTTTCCTATTTTATTTAATATAAATACCACATCATAACCATTTCCAATATATCAAAACCCCTCCGTGAGTGTATGTCATAAAACACATTAGGTCATATGATTAGGCTCATAGGTTGGATCCTAGGAATCACATCTAAATATACCTAAAAATCATCATTGGGATCCATTATAACAACCCTAGCCTTTTACACATATTATTATATGATTTTATGCATAATTAACCATTAAATACAAAGCAAGGATCATAAATTCCAGTGTCTTTGGAATATTAGGTACATAATTTGAAAGCATGAAACCAAAAAAAAAACAAATTTTATTTAATCTTCATAAGGATATTTTAAATTCCTTTTAGCTCTTACATCTGTATAGAATATCCTAGGGAATACATGAATGAAAGGGATGAGCTAAAATGCCTAGTAAAGGAATACACATATAAATAAAGAAAAAAAATATGGGTTAGAAGGAATAACATGATGAAATAAAAAGTCATGGAACATGAATAAACCTATGTAAGCATAACCTATAGAACATGAGATCATGTAATCATGGAAACATAGCAATTTGGAAACAACATACAACATGACATAAGCATGAGTCAAGGCTAACTGCCAAGACTATTCCACATGGTGGAAAATCCCCATAAAGGAATTAGGTTTAGTCTCTATCCCAAAATGAATTCTCATGAGACTAAAACATTACCCAATGAATTAGAGTTTTATCTGATCACACCCATTATAAAATGTTCATGCATATGTGTTCCACATGAATAATGAAACATACGGGTTACATATAGAAAGAATTGGGTATCATAATCATATCATAAGGCATAAACAATGAACATATCATAATGAATTTCATGAAAGAATGTATTATAAACATTCCTAGAAATTTATAATAGAAATTAGGCATATATCATGATAAATGATTCCCAACTGAAGTGAAAACCTATAAAAATAGTGTTTATGAAACTTTAGAAATGAGCCACATTGGTGGAGTTTAAGAGAAAATATAAAAGAGTATTTAAAGATGAAAAAGGCATAATTGTTTGCATAAAACCATAAATGAATAGAAATTTTATTACATGATAAAATTAGTTATTTTAGAAAAATAATGGTGTCCTAAAATAGATTATGTAGTGTGTTTTAAAGTGGGTAAGAAATTAAGAAATTCTCTTTTAACTATTCTTGCTTATCAGGAGGAATTGGAAATAGAACCTTATAAAATATGTATTTCCCCATAAAATAAAGAATAATTGATCTGGGTAAATATTTTTGGAACATAAACACATAATTTTGTAGTATTACATAAGAATAATTAATAATTACACTGGGGTAAAGGGAGAGAAAGCGCAACCTGAAGAAAAATGGAGGTTTTGAGAGAATATATTACCTTATGTTTGAAAGTGTTCTACACTTGTACTTAATGTATTAGATAATAAAAATAAATAAAATAAAATAATAAATTAATAACCTCTTATACATATATTTGATTTAATATTAGTTTTTATAGTCGTTTAAGGCCATTATGAAGAGTTATAGAGTTCAATTCCGTTGTCTCAGAAGTGTTCATTTTATTGGTTTTCATGATTAGTTCTCCTGTATACAAGTATGGAAGTTCATGTTAAATTAGAATAATTATCCAGAATTGAAACTATATTATACTAATGAACTTAAATAAATCTAAATGTTATTATATATCATTATTTATATGGTATTATGATTATTTATTTGATAAAATGTTAATGAAAGTTATTTAATTTATTTTATTGGTTTTTATGGCCATCACAAACTTATATCATATCATTTAATATCATGTATATATATTGGTTATAGAATATTATATGAATTATAATATGTATAATAAAATCTCATTTAACTATAATTATGGTCAAATGACCATCCTTAAAGAAGGTAATGGAAAATGAAAACTCATCTTCTACAATGATGGTGAATCGACACAACACGGGTGATGTTTTGATTTTTTGAGTAAAATGGAGAGGATAAGAGATTTGATGAATGATCATACATTAACATAATAAAATTCCAGTATATATAAGTAACTAAATTTATCACGTCACTTGGATAAGGGTAGGTGAGGAGTGTATAATAAAATAATATAAACTGAAAAGAAATTAAAATAAAAAAGAAGAGGAGTTTACCTCTTGAATTTCTTGTCCTTGAGAATTTCCTTGAGGCACTTGGGTTTGGTATTTTATTGATACCATAGGATCTTAGACATGGGTAAGAGTATTTTTAATAGCATTGGGAATAATTTAGACAACATTAAAGGGTTATAATGTGTGAGGAGAAGAGGTGGTATTTATAGTGGTAGAAGAGGGGTATTTTTGATTATTATATTCGTTATTTTATTATTTTGGAACTAGAATATCAATAATATTTAAAATTATAACTAAATATAATAAATAAAAAATTATAGTTAAATATTATGTCGCTTACATAATCTATACTTCAACAATGACCCAAAAATTCATGTATTTAGCTTATATTGTAAATTATTGTATTTCAGTATTCCACAAAAAATTCAACTATTTTAGGAAAACCCAAAAAAACCAAACTAACCATTATTCAACATGTAGAATTAAAAAATGGAATCCTTTTTTAGAAAAATAATTTTCTAAATATGGAAAATTTGATTTCTAATTGAAATAATCATTTATTAAAAAAATATCAATTTTAATATTATAACAGATTTTATGAATCTTTGAAAAATTCATTAAGGTGTCATAAAATTATCCTATAATCATAAGAAAAAAAATATCACATTATGAATCTATTTATGAAAATATATTTTCTTTTAAATCATTATATTAATTATAAAATTTTAAATAAAAATTTATGTTTTATAAAAATACCAAATCTTAATTTATCATTTTTGAAAAATTTATTTACATATGACAAGATATAAATATATCATAGATTCATTTATAAGATACTAAAATTTATTTATACGTTCATAGGTGAGGTTACTATTCTATTTTCTAGATTACCATTCCTAATGTTTATATTACTATTCCAATGATCAAGTTACTATTCCATCGATATAGGTTCTTTAATTTATAAAATACCTCTTATTTCATTCATTGTTCATTTATAAAGTTTGTATTATGTTCTCTTTGTGATTTTATGTTATTTATTCTATATGAAATAATTATAATAAGGTAAATTCCATTGATAAAATTTTGGGTGATTACATCCATGAACCATTTGTTTGGTTTGAGATCAAGTGTGATACCCACAACAATCTATACTCACCATAACACAAAACTTCACAGGGCCATTCTATCATCTGAGAACCTACTCAGGTCTCTCAGGAAACTACATGGCCAAGCTACCTTACTTGGGGTCCTTGATCAAGATCATTATCCTTGGCCTAGTTATAATCATAGCACGAATGGGCCTTATAAGGTATGTTACACTAATATCAATGAAAAAATATAGTGAAATGATAATCTCACACCCCATGTCACCCAACTAAGAAAATTCTATAATGTTTCACATAATACATAAGTCCTATAAGGGGAAACTATACAAAATTCACCAGCTTACCTCATGAGGGAGGTCTAAGGGAATCTAAACATGGGTTATTTGAGACCTACTAGGGATAGAAACTATAACCAACACTAACCTCTACTTGGAGGTGTCAAAGGCTCTTGAACTAGACCAATAAGTCATACCAATTTCATTTTATATTAATCACAATCTTAGAGAGGGGTTCAAGTACAATGGAATACCACTTTAATTTGGGCCTTGACCATCAATAGTTGAGGAATTCAAGCCATTACATGAGGGTATTTTGTACCCATAACACCTTTTTCACTTCAATTATGAATCCCCACTTACTTAATTTATACAATTAAATTAGTGGTTTAAATCATAAGGGTAGGTACAAAGGACCACCTACATCAAAAAAATTCCCCCATTTTAAAAGTAGCATGATAACTCTCACTGATACTCATCTAAGGACCATCCATGATCAGAAAAATTTCACAATCACACCTGAGATCCTAATTGATTCTAAAGATCCTTAATTAATTAATTAATTATAACATTTATAATTAATTAAACAAGTAACTTTGAATATAAATAAATGTTTAAAAGATCATTGAGTACATCCAATGCACCAAAACATCACCCACCAAAACTTAGACGGTCTGCTGCATACTCTCAGCCATATCCTGAGAAAAATCCCCAACAAGCCATGCTAATCCAATTTCCAATTTAAAATAATTTAATGAAAAACTATCATAAAATTCACTTTGGTGAAAAAACTCAATGAAAAGATGCATGATGGCATGGAGACATTCTCTTGGAGAATCCTTTATCTAAGATGCAAGAAATATCCATTATATTAGGATGATTCCACCATTATCCAATGGAATCATCCATGGGACCTAATCTAGAGACAACTAAAATTATAGGAGAAGTGAGGAAGAGGAGAAAGGGGGCATAATGAGAATAAAGTATATCAACTTAAATCATATCGCTGAAACAAATCCATATAAATTATCCCTTTCGATGGGGAACCAAGGAATCCAAAGAAGGGAGGAGGTCTAGCCGTTGTGTGTGCACAAATGAGTGGAAGAAGGGATTCTCCTCTAAAAACCTAAAGAGGAAAAATGGTCATTTTCCATCTTTAAAGGTGATAGGATTTCCCATACTAGGAAAATAGTTTGTCATTATAAGAAATATCTATCCTGGTACATCCCCAAGAACCTTGATCTACCTCTATATCTTCCCAAAAAATCCTCAACATAAAATTTCCCTCATTAACCTTCCAAAAATCATCTTTTAAGACACCCAAACTCTCAAAATATCATTCCTAATCATGATTCCTAACATGAAGCACCCACAAATTCAAAAATTCAAAAACTCTCTGAATTTTAAACCCTAAAATGTGTATGGGGTTTTACAACCTCTCCATAAAAACACATAACTTCCTAGAGGAGTCTCGACAGTCATAAATCCAAACATCCCCACTTAAATCCATTTTCAATTCATAATAATCTCATCACATCATACTTTGGAACACTGAATGAGTTTTCATTATTATATTTAAATCATAAGGAACCCAATTTTCCAAACACTAGACACCAGTAAAAGTCATTACCAAACCCCCAAGATGACACTCCATGACTCCTGTCTACCCTAGGACACTAACATGTTGTCATCCAATTAACCATTAGGCTCATGGTGTATCCATCGTACTCGTCATGATGTACCTCATGCAGTTTCCAACATGCCACATCCAATTCCTTACAAAAAATAGAGTGAGATTCCATTGAAAAACAATTATAAAAAAAACTTAGTCACACCCACCAACGTTTCACATTCAATTCCCACTCGTTCATCATGAATTAATCTCAGAGTAATATTGTAATCATTCAAACATGCTCACTGATGTACAAACTCATCTATCGGTGTAACTCAATGGTTATAACACCAACCAACCAAATCAATCATCATATTTTACTATAATAAATGACACAAACCCAATCTAAAACACCCTCAAATTTTCTAAAATTTATTCCAAGACTAATTTCCATGTACAGACTCAATCCAAAACAGCATCCAAAACTCCACATTTGGTATTCATTGAGGAATCCATACTAAATAAAATTTACAACACACATCAACGTTCAGTTTCATCATGAATATCCACTGACTGGTCTCACACTTCCATGATCCTTCAAGAGTAAGGTTCATTCCTTAATGAAACATTCTCCTTCCATTACTTCATGTAAATAGTGGATGAAACCATCCTTCTCATAACTAATAAATAACACCAAATATCACTCACCGTCTATTACCTACTTAGGGGAACACCATCCTTGGTATTTCAAAAATTTATCTAAAATGCGGATCACACCCTTCAATATCCCATGCTGGACTCCCCAATATATGGTTTTCCTCATATCGATCCTCAAGAAAAAATTTCAACAGATCCTAAAATAACACACATGTTTCTCTTACTGATACACACTCACCATCTTATAAATACCTATCAAGGATAAATTTCTTGGATCAACCATTTCTACACACCCTGATCCAATTATAATTTTTCCTTAATATCCAAGGGAAATTTCAAATACTCATCCAAAGACTTGGGTCACCATTCTCATAAGAATCATATCAGACCCCTCTGAGATCACACATGGTTCTCACCGGTTAACAATTTAATGACACCATACATACCCAACATGTTCATCTCAATACCATCCAAGAGAAATGGGTATAGGATATTGTAATACTCTGATACAAACCCAAATCAAACTCCCATGTGTTATATTGTGTCAAAACTAGGACCATGTATATATAATATTTTCCATTCTACTTGGAATACTAGTCCTATTAGGTCTGGATCACCTTTTGTGCTCCTTTTAAAATTCAGGAACACTATCAAATCCAAGGTCTAACACATGATTTCACTCCAACTAGAATTGTTAAAAAACCTTAAGCATCAACCCATTCTCAAACATGATGCTAGAAGTGTATCCAAACTCAAAAGATCTAGGGACTAGACTAGTCATACCGTTGATTTCCAACCTTGATACCGAGCACTAAAACTCAATGTTCTTTAATATTGAATATCCTATAAGGCTTCACCATTATTATGAATTATACCTAATCACACCTCATGTGTACTGATCTCATACCCAAAACACTAAATCATGCTCTTTGTCTCTAAATAAATAATAAAATTAAGTTAAACCATCACCCTGTTTACCCTTGATTAGAACAACTCATCTCATCCAAACTACCAGATCACTAACATCTCGAGTCATCTTTCAAACACTAGGCTCTCTTATATAATCCATAGGTCATAACTCATATTATTCACTTATTAAGGGAAACCTCTATGTTCCCATAGTAATTTCACATGATGACTTACACACAATAAATACCCACTATAGTGTTCTCATCTACATATATCCATATCTAGTATCACATACCAAATAAACTCCTTATTAGGTAACTGATTCTCACTGATCTTACACATAAGGGATTGTTCCCCCTAAGAATCAAAATCTAAGGTAAATAGTCACTTGACTTACACATATGGGGGTCACCCCCTTGTGGATCAAATTATCATCTTACAATATTAACATATATAAAAACATTATCCTACCATAATTAATGTCATGTATTATTATAACTAGAGGGTTCAACTAAGTATAATTCTATTGGAATCCATACAGGTAAACACCATATAAGTTGTAACTGAACCATTAAATAACTGAACCAATTTTATAAATCACCCTTAAGGGGTTTTCCACAAGGCATCCAATTCCTATATTGATAAACTAGGGTCCCTATACATCCCATACTATAAGGACTGTATATCCACCATCATCGAGTATCTTATCATAGATACATATGAACTCTCATAAAAATAAAATATGCATAAATCATAGCCATTTGAGTATAATTACACCAATAACTTATACATGTAAACACTATAAGTTATTTTATTCATACTTTAAACAATTGAACCCTCATCAACCCCAATATCGCACATATAAATGAATATATTTTATGTGAATCCTACATACCAAGAGTGATGAGTTCACACACCACTTTCCACGATGGGCCAAGAGACAGATTTAGTAACTGACCTCTTGCCAATGAGCCAAGAGGAAAAATATATGAAATGTAAATAAAATATACAAAAAATAAATGTGCATAATTCTTGGAGAAAGGAAATAAAATGTAACCACAAAAACCAAGAACATAAATCCAAATCCCCCAATAACATATAATTATTTCCGAGAAAGGTGTTCCTGATGCAATAGTTTGATATCCATCAAAAGTTTCAACACATTTCTATGTATCAAGTCTAAAAACTACCTAAATAGTAAAGAAGAATAAAAATAGGATGAAAATATATTATATAAGTCCTATAAATCTAATTCCACTTTGTCACATCTCAGCCCAGCTCACTATGAATAGTTTCAGGATTACTGGTACTATGTGACCTCAGGCACCTCACCATACACTAGAGACTGCCGTCTAGTAGTGGGGGTTCAGGGTAGTACCTTGGGGAGACTATACCCCCATATTTGAATAAAAATAATTAGATAAAAATAACCAAAATTCATTAATAATAATAAAAATAAACATAGAACATGTAAGTAATAAAGTATAATAATCAATAATAGAATAATGAAGACGCATAACGTAGATTCGTACAAACTCAATCACCAATTGGGATGATCACCTGTACAAAATAAATTTTAAATAAAATACAGGAGGCTCTTCTAAAATCTATGAGCCTATTCACATTATATTTACCAATCCCATATGATCTATCCATATTGAATATGAAATATCAAGCCTCAAGCCAACCTGAAACAACAACAAGGGAGGGTTTCTCAGGTACCCAAGTGCAATGGATGCCCAAGCAGGGTGTGAGTACATAACTTAGTACGGAACCACCAACATAGTCCCATAAACATATTTTAATGAAGTTTCTATGAATGTAACCTGATCAGAATAAAAATTTAATTGTTTTATGTATATAAATAAACACTATCGTCCCTTGAGTTGCACGGTGACATCTGAGGATGGTTATACTTGCCTCAACCAATGCGATACTTTCACTACTCATATCATGGAATCATGTGAAAAAGTATAAAAAACCTGGGGGCTAATCCAACCCATTATAAATGAGATAAAGATCACCTATAAATGAATTTGTAGGTATTTCCAATTCATTACTTGGAGAAACATGTCACACCAATGCCTAAAACTATATCATATCATAATCACTTATAAGGAAATATATAGGTATCTGGCCCTCATGACCCTGGTATACATATCAAAACATAAACCGAAACTATATCATTTCACAATAACCTATAATTTCATATACATGTATCATTCCCTCATTACCTATGGATACATATAACCTCGTTTCATGACCCTATATGCTATAACAACTGGATATAGGGGCGTATATAGGTATCAAACCCTCATTACTGGGTGATAAATATCTCCCCAATGCTTGAACTCCTATCATATCATAACCACATCTTAGGTTGCTTTCAATTTCATTTAAAATAATATCCACCTCATGGTAATTTTCCATTTCATTTAATATAAATATCACCACATTGTAATTTTCCATTCATTATATCAAAACCACACCAAGAGTGTATTCCAAAAACCACATTCAGTTACATCATTAATCTAATAGGTAATATCCTACTAAATAGATCAAATAAAACTTATAAAATCATTATTAGGATCCATGACCCACACATTTGGTTTGGGATGTAGGGTGATAACCACAACCATATATACTAACCACAACATATACCCTCACGAGGTCATTATATCAATAGGGAACCAATTAGGGTATCCCAAGTCACTCATGGGTAAGGTACCTTAATTGGGTCTTTGATCATGATAACTATCCTTAGTCTAGTTATAATCATAACATAGGATCATGGGTCTCATAAGGTAAGTCACACTTGTTTCAGTCCAAAGTGATGGAGAAAGTCCCATCTTACATCATAGTTCATCCCACTAAAAAGGGCTATAAGGCATCCCATAATCACATAAGTCATGTAGGGGCTAACTATACATAATTCACCACCTTCCCTCATGATGGAGGTTTACAGGCATATACACAAGGGCCGTCTAGGGCCTACTAAGTCCAGAAACACTAACCAACACACACCTCTACATGTATGTGTTAAAGTATCCTACATTGCCCACTAAGACAAACATATTTCATTTCATATTAATTACACCCCTGGATAGGGGTTTAAGAATGAAGAAATACAACTTTAATTAGGGCCTCGTCCATTGGTGGTTGAGGAAATCAATCTAGAACACGAGGGTATGCTATGTCCCTTGACACCTTGTTCACTTCAATTATGCATTCCATCTTATTGAATTAAAACTATTTAATTAATGATTTAGATAAATGATTACTTCAATATGAATAGGTCAATAACCACAGTGGTGTGAATACTCACCATATGACACACATAACATGCATAAACCATAAGGGTATGTATCAAGGACCACTTACCTCATACAATGATTTTATTCATTTTTTAAAGTAGCTTGGTAGCTCTCATCAAGACACATTCAAGGAACAACCATTATTATATGAATATGGAAATCAAATAAGAGCTCCTAAATCAGGATAAGAATGATTAATTAATTAATGATAAAATTTATAATTAATTCAATAATTAAATTTGAAGAGGTATAAATGAAAAAAGAACACTGAGTATTTCTGCCTCATTAATGAATCATCCAACGACACCCAAAAGGCACATCACATACTCCCAACACTAAACCAGAAAAAATCCCCGTCACACAAGGTCAATGAAATAAATAATTTAATATAATTTATGGAAAAAGTCTCCTAAATTTCAGTATAAATGCATACCTTAATGAAACAATGCATGCCAGTGTGCATACACTACATTGAGACATCCTTTAGCTAGTTTGCACTAAATCCCCATCATAATGAGATGATTATACAATGATCTAATTGAATAATAATTGAAATTAAAATTAAAGGGATGATGTGAAGAAAGGGGGATAGTAATGAGAATAATGAAAAGGAACTTACCTTAAATCTCTAAAAAAATCAATAGAAATAATTCCCTTCAAAGGGGAATAAATGGATCCAAAGAGGGGAGGAGGGTCATCCCCTTCTTATGCACAAATAAGAGGAAGGAAAGTTTCCCCCTCTAAAACCCTAAGGGATAAAATGAATTACCAACCCCCTTTAATGGACATAGACTAACTGGTGTGCCTAGGAACAATAAGGTACTGGCCATTGACTAGCCTACTACAACTTTAAGCACCCTAATTCCACTCCCTCACTTCCATGAACCATATTATCATTAATTTTTCCTCATTACCCACCAAATATAGATCTTTTAATGTGATCAAAATCAATGAATTTAGTTTTGAATTACATTTATCAAAATGAACTTCCCACCAATTAATAAATTTAAATACACTTTAAATTTTAAACCCCAAAATTGGTATGGGGTATTATAGTCTACATTCAATGGTCATTATCCATTAGGTATAAGTTCAGTTTTTAAAATTCAAACAAATGAAATATAAAACTATAATTTTGGAACAAAACACAATAATAGTTAAAGAAAAACTATAATAGTGGAAACTAAACAACAATTAAAGATGACACTATTCTATTAAAAAAACAATAATTCTATACAAAATCATTCGATTAAAAATAGAATCAATGATATGAAAATTCAATTAAAAATCAATCATATAAAATTGTATAATTGATAAATAATTTATTTTATAAAAATAATCAATACACCACGTAATAAATATTATGGTAACAAAACCGATGATGAAACCAAGTAAAAAAAGTTCTTAAATCTATTCAATATAACAAATAATTTCTAAATATATTTATATTAATAATAAAGAATGATATAAAAAAATAATGCTTACTGAATTATAGTTCAAAGAAAACGAAAATTAATTTAGTAAAGAGACATGATTAATTACATACTTTGGGAAATTACCTATGTTTATGGGTTAAGATCATCACTGCCTTTAATTATGTTAGAAAAAGGATAACAAGACAATGGGAAAAATGAGAAAACAAGGACTGTAAAAGCTATTCAGGAATGTGGATATTTTAATCCTAGAGACTCATAGTCAAGACAAGCCTAAGGAGATAACATATTTCATTAATATGAATGGACATACATGACACACAATACACACAATCAATGAAATAATATATACAAGAATCATAAAAAACTAAAAAGGATAAGAAAATCATACCGAATCTCCCCAACCCCTTTTCAACCTCACATTATAGAGACCATCTATGATGGATGATATTCAAAGTCACCCTAATCATCAGTTCTGCCTCATTCTCAAGGTTTACTATCTAGTTCCAATATCATTAGGTTCTATTGTCTTCCATTAAAATAAATCAGAATAGCTTCATGTCCAACATTTTTTTATGATCTCTTTGAATCCATAGGATCCATGTCTACATATATTCTCACCCCTAATAAATAAGAATCTATAAAAAAACTCAATTATTTGGGTTTTTCTTCAATGTTCTAAAAACTACTTCACCACTCTCCCTCTCTCATGCCTTCTTTTAGTGAACCAAGGATTTCACTGACACTAACCCCATTTCATAGACAAGGAATGGCAAGATTTGATCACCAAGTGAATTTACTCCTAGGATATTAAAAACAATTGAATATTGAGCCAAGGAGGAAATTTCTGTGATGATAGTGGAGTAGTTATGTGCAGGATGTGAGGAACACATGGATAAACATAGATCAAGTAGAATGAAATTATTTCAAAGTTGTAATGGGAATAAAACATACTAGTATTGGCTAGAAAGGAAATATATATATCTAAGAATTTTATCTGAGTAAGAAAGAACACTAAAATAAAACATATAGGGGAAAATGAAATCATAAGATCTAAACTAATAAATAAATCACATCAATTAAAAAAGAAATTAAACATGTAGGATACAAAAAATTACTAGATTATAATACCCACTAACACAGGTAGCACAATATATATATTAAAATTAAAAAATAAATATGAAGATAATCACAAAAAATAAAATCATATTAATTAGGCATTTAATTGAAAATAAAAGTAAATACTAAATTCAAAATTATATAGCTTTGAAATCAAATGAATGAACACAATTTAATAAGTAACAAACATTCACACACACACACACAAAGATATATATGGTGATAATTAAATCCCTAAACCATATGATGATATAACACCACTTAAGGTCATCAATCTAGGAATAACCTAAACAAGAAACACCTAACAAGAATCAATAATGAAACACAACCAGTTTGAGGTATGTTACCATTTTATACTATATATTTTAATTTATATAATGTTGGGTTGGATCAATATATGTGTTTAGAATATGAAGGATAGTGGATGATGGAATTTTGGTACTAGAGTTTTTTCATGACATGAATGGTTATTCATAGTGTGCATCATTTCCAGTCGAAATTTGATGGAAAATAAAATAAAATTCATGGATGGAAAGTTATATTCATGACCTGAATGATATTCATTGAAAAAATGGGTTTCAAGAATTTTAATTCATATTTGATGTGTTTTTTGATGTATTAGCTCTCTTAAAATTTCACAGTGTGAAAACCTATTTCACATCATAAATTAATTCAATCCTAGATGATTTATTAATTTTAGTGATAATTTATTATTATTTTTATCCTCCACATTTTCCTTAAATCCCAAGATATCTCTAGGTGATTTTGGAGATCCAATTCTATCTAGAGATCATTTTCAATGGACCCTCTTGTTCTGGGACCTAGGGAATTAATGGTAACAATTATGGTTTATAGGCTAACTTATTTTTTTTGTTTTATTTTGGGATAAAGCCTAGATTGGGACTATCAAACCTCAATCTATGGTCTTTAATTTTTTTGATAGAACTTATTTGGGGATTATTAGATGTAATTGAAAGGGGAACCTGAAGCTGATAGGTTGGAATGTTATTCTTTAGAAAAAACATGTTGTGGTATGTGGATTCTTTTCCTTTTTCGTCATATCTAAAAATTGATGCAATTTTTTGTAAAATTAATTATTTATATTCTTTAATGAATGTATTTTATAAAAATACTTTATATAAACCCTAATGTTTTATTAGTTCTTAACTGAGGGCTTGTGGAAATCACCCAAAATTTTTTGGTAAATTTATTAAATAGAGTTTTTTATTTAAAAATACATTAGAATGTGAGAAACCATTATGATCATGTTTGGTGTTAATTCATGTTGCATTAGAGGGTGGTCTTATTAGTTAAGAATAGATTAATGTAACAACTAGGGAATACTGAATCACACTACCAAGTGATGACTTTTGTCTAGAGGGACTAGTGCCACTCATGAGTAGGATAGTTCGAAGGGCCCACTTTGATGGATGATGCATTGGGTTTCATGTTTTATGGGTTCATGTGTTCATTACATGGGTGTGCTTTTTGTGTGTGTTTATTCACTATTTTATTTTATCTCACCTAGTAACTGGGTTTATACAGTCTTCTTGTTTTATATTAATTGTTCCAACTTGTTGTGCTCTTAATGGAATATGTGGTAAGCTTCAAGTGTATTTCCAACTGTGTCGATATAATCACCAATGAATATGCAAATTAGTGCATATGTAGATGTATTTTATCATTATATAGGTAAATGGAATATTTTATACTTCTATATTGGATAATCTTGATGCTTTTTTCATTAGTTTATATATCTTGGAGGTGTTATAATATCATAATATGGTGTAGAACCACCTCGAGTACATGAGTCTTATAATATTTGGGATTTTTATAATTATGATTTCTATTTTTTACTGTTAGGAATCTAATTTTGTTTCTAGTCTTTTATGTAATTGGGATTTTGTTGGATTATTTCATGCATCATGTTTATTTTGGTATCAATATTGGTTTTCTATTATATGTTACTAATATATTAGAAAATATTCCTCCATGATTTTTTAATCCCTTGGAATTTATTTCTAGCCTTTGGTATCTAGGGGATATTGCTTAAGGTTAGTGGAATTTTAGTGCATTCGAATTCAATGAGTTGAATTGGGATATTACAAATGATATTAGTTTATTAGAATCCATAAATTGGGGTAGTAGGAATGTATATATAAAATTAAAACAAATGAAATTTTGATGACAAAAGACATCTCTATCCACTTTATGCTGAATATCAAGTTACTATGGTAGTCTAGGTACAAAAAGGGTTTCCCAACACTTCTAGGTTTATTTTCATCTCATCACCATGGGTTTAGCTGATGAAAATATAGTATCATGCATTATTAAATAGACTTCCTTCTAGGATTTCATAATTTAAGTGAAATTTGTTTGGTTATGATTTTGTGTATGGAACCATCATCACTCTTTTTTCTGAAATTAGTTGTTTATTCTCATAGATAAAAATGACAGTTTTAAATAAATTCATTTCTAAATATGGTCAAGTATGGTATGACTATGAGTTGTTTGTTTCTTTTTTCTAGTATTGATTTGTTGATTCATACTGGTATTGATTTATATTTACAACTCCCTTGTTATTTGATTTCCCAGAGTAACATGAAAATTATGTTGAACATAAACATGAATTGTTAATGATGTTAATTTTAAATAATTTATAAAATGGTAATTATTAGCTATGTTTTTTAACAAAATGTCAAAAATTGTAGAATGAGTACTCAAAATAAAAAATACACTTTTACCAAACAACCTAATTAATAATTATAGGAACACATATACTATAGATAACATTTACACATGTTTAAGTTCTTTTGATAGTATGTCATTTTAATATTTTTACGAAATTCTATTTATTGATTTAAATTTAATTATTTGAAATTTTTATGCATATTTCATATGAATATAAAAAGAGAATGAAATAAATTTTAATTATTTTCTTCTTGGTTTATTTATCGATACTGTAAAAATATTATCACATGTTATTCCCTATTATGTACATAGTTATGAATCTAGTTTTGTATAATGAGAAAAATAACATGAAAGATTGTGAATATGATAAATTCATCCTATACAATAATTTTTAGCATATATTATAATTCTAATAATATTTTGTTTATAGATCATGTTAGAATTATTAAAATCTATAAATTATTGACTTTGGTTGTTAGTATTTATTTAAATTAATTGATAATGATTTATTAGTAATATTTTTTTTGAAATGATTAACCATGAAGAATAATGAAATGATTAATATAAGTAAAGTAGGTATCACATAAATCTATTTTTTTTCTTGGTTCAAAATAATTTAACATCATTATGATTTTTTTCACATGTAGTATCTAGTATTTTTATTAAAATAATTTATTTATATTATGTTGATAAGTAATTTAGTAACCTTCTCACGAATATTGAGTGATTGGTGTATATTTTTCATGTGTTTCCTCTTTTTGGTTGCAAGATTTTTTTGATAGTGTTATGTGATATATTTTGCTGATATATTCTATGATGATAAAAAGGATTTAAAATTTCATAATGTCATTCGAATTTCTTTTTGGAAAATTATTTATAAATTTAAAATATATTTTAAAAGAGGATTTTCTAGAATGTTTTGTGAAAATTTTAATATATTTTGAAATTGAAAAACATTAAAAAGACACTTATTTTAAAAACCTTATTTTAATATAACATAAGTGAAAATAATTATTGAAATTATTTTTTTGGGGGGTTAAAATAAAAAGTTTTCTAGATTTTATAAATTTTTATTTAGAAATGTGGCATTAGTTAATGATAGTTTTTAAATAACTTCCATGAAAAGATTTCAAAATTTTAATAGGTGTTCAAACTCTAGGAAAGATTTAATAAGTTTATTTAACTATGGTTTTGTTAAGGGAAAATGTTTCTTAGGAACCATTCCTTTTTTTAGACTTGACAATTTTATATATGTTTTTTTAACAATGATAAAATAGTGAACTTATTTATGGAAAACTTAATATGGATTGTTTTAATGTGTAGTATGTATGTACAATTCCTGGAAGAGGAATTTATGGATACCCATTGGTAAAATTATGGTAGTTACCATGGTTAATATGTTAGTTATTCTTGTTTCACATTTTATATCGATATTATTTTTGTACTAATGTACTAGTTGTGCTTTTTATCCTAGTTATGCTTGCGTATTACTATTTTTTTGGTGGTAATAATAGTAGTTTTTGTTCAGTGATATACATAATATGTGGGTTGTTAAATGATATATCATGGTATGAGAATAAAGTAACCTCATCGGTAGTGGTTTATTCTAGGATCTAGATTGGTCACCATGCTCAATTAACATTGGAATGGTGTTTCTTGGTAGGAAATAGATGTATTAGAAGTATCTTTACTGCAATCTGGGGAAATACATTAGTTCCCAGAATTAAATATAATATTTATTTATATTATTATAGAATAACGCTCACATATTATGATGAATATATTCATCTTTCCAATGGGGTTGGGACATGAATCAGGAAGGAATAACTGATACTAGTTGGGAACCATCTATTAGGTATTTCCAATTGAATTGGGTCAAATGTCTTAGTTAGGTATGATTCATCAAGAGTAGTTTAGAATGGGTAACCTTATTTTATGTTTTCCAAGGTAGGGGTATATTCATGGTATTTTTACTTATATTTATAAATGTGTGATATATTTTCTTAGATAATTCGAGAACATATACCCTATATGATTAGTGGGTTATTTCTAATTCCTTGCATGTGTCTTATCATGTATAATCTCACTGATGAATACTATTCCTAGGTATCAAAATTTATGATAGAAGGGGTATAATATTTATCAAATCATAATTATCTGGGTGTTAGGTTAGAGAAATGATAGAGCATGAATGATTCACATGATCAATCATTGATATGAACTTGGGTTGTATGGACCAAGATAATGTCATGGTTTTCCATCAGATGGCTTCATTCATAACTTGGGGTACTGAGACTAAAGAATTTTAGTAGTAAAATTTTCATTCCCTTACATTTAATTTAATCCCTAATATAGGGGAGCTACTAAGTTTTGAAAAAATGATCAAAATTGTCTCTTATAAATAAAGACCCAATTCGGGTTTCACCTTATGTTAGGACGGTCTACCCTAGATTGTCCATTCAGATATTATAAAGATACATAAGGCAGTAAATGTTTAAAACCAATTGGTGGGAATGTTATAATTGTGAATATACCTTTCTTGTAGGGAAAGTGAAATATTTTGTCTTTTTCATCACACAATGAAAGTTATTCAAAATAATGATTTCAAATGTGTAGGTGTTGATCAACTCATTGAGTCTATTTTTTTCTTCCATGTATGGTTGATAATTTTTGTAATTTGGCATTAGGGAATGTTTAAGAATTCTTGTTATTACTTTTTGTAATAATAATCCTCATAATTATATGAGATCTAGTTTCCATTGTGATTAAATGTTTAATACTTTTATCTTGGGATCCATATTTGCTTTCGTTATATGATACCACTTCTTATCAAAAGGGGAAGACAAAGTAATCTTTAGTCTAGGATGAATTGTGAAATGAACCTTAGTAGTTTAGAGAAGACTATATTGACTTTTAAAGATCCTTTATAGGTTTATAATATCTTTATATACTCCATATGAATATATTTATAACACCATATCATCATTTGTGTGGACTTAATGTTTTTAGAGTTTGTTTCTCATCGTTTCCCATTATTTTTTTAATAGATCATGTGTTCATAATGTATTATAGAGGGTTAATGAGTTGTCAAATGGGTAAGTGATGAAATTTAGTTATATGGTGGGTGAGGCTATTTATGTTTTTTGATTATATCAGGGTTTTTTGTTGAGTAGTGTTTCATTCCAGATTCAATATAGTGTGTAATTATTTTATCTCATTATGGTCGAAGCATGAGTTGGGTTTTGGTTATATATCATTTGTGATCATGTTGCTTTTGAGATAAATATTCCCATTAGTTTTCACTATATTTTTTATCCCAAAATGGGAATAATAGTATCATTATAGGTTAACATATATCATTGGTATGCAATTTACAGTAAAATACTTTTCAAATAGGGTATTAAAAAAGTGGGAGAAGTTTTAGATGATGAAATGGATAGAACTCTTATGAGACACCATGAATCTATAGATTTCTGAGGATGGAAAGACCAATGGTGAGGAGAATGTTACAACCCTAGTTTGAGTAATTTTATCATTATATATATTTTTTAAGTTATTGAATGTTGGGTTAGATCGTTGGGTGTGTTCTAAGGAGGAAGGAGGTTGGAATCTAGAATTTGGCTATTTGATTCGGTTCATGATGTGAATGGTTATTCATGAAATGAATCATTTCTGGGTAGAATTAGACAAGAAACCCAGTTGATAACATTCACATCCTAAAAGTCTTAATTACAACTATAATGGGATTCATGGCCTAAATGGGGTTTAGGACTTGTAAGTTGGAGGTGAAGTGTTTTTCAGTGTATTGGCTATCTCAATGTTTCATGGTGTGAACACATATTTCACACCACAAATAATGTCAGGTCAATCCTATTTATTAATTTTAGAACCCTTTTATTTTTATTAGTATCCTTACATTTTCCATAAAACACCATACTATCTCTATGAGATTTTATAGATCCTATTCCTTCCATAGATCATTATCAATGGTCTTTCGAGTTAAGGGAACAAGTGAATCAAAGGTGATAATTTCGAATCATCACCTCCCGTATCTTCTCTTGTTTTAATTTTGGGGAAACCCTTGTTTGAGAATATCACAAATCATTCTATATTGTAGGTATCATTATAATATAACTTATTTAGTGATTAATTGAAATAATATAAAGGTGAATCTAGAGATGATTTTTGTGGTTTTATTCATCAAAACAAACAAATTGAGGTAGGTCGATTCTTTCCCATTCAAATATCATCTAAAACTCAGTGGATTGTTTTATTAATTTTTTTATTTGTGTTATTTAATTAAATTATTTGAGGGAAATTATTTGGAAACCCCCATGTTTTATCAACTATTAACTTATGGGTTTTTAGTGATTCCTATAATGTTTTTAAATTGCTTAAATATGTATTTTGACTTAAGAATAAATTTGGGTGTGAGAAATTGGCATGATCACATTTGGAGACTATTTATATTATATTATAAGGTAGAATTATTGGTTTAGAATTTGTTACCATGCCATACAGGGTATACTGGATTGTACTTCTAGGTGATGACTTTGGTCTGTAAGGATGAGTTTCACTAATGAGTTAGACTATTTGGATGTCCTTCTCTGACGAGAGATGAATTGAGTTTTATGTTGAATGGGTTCATGGGTTAATTACATGATCATTATTTTAGTGTGTATTTATTCACTAATTTTATTTTATTTTACTTCGTAATGAGTTTTATAAACTCTTCCAATTTTATATAAATTGTGATAACTCATTCTGGTCTTAGTGGTGTTTGTGGGAATATTCTTATCTATTTCCCACTTAGTTCATATAATCACCCCTAACATATTAATCTTGGATTTTATGTATTTTTTATCATGATATAGGTAATGAGGATATTTCATACCTTTCTAGTGGAGAATATTAATAGTTTCATTGTTAGTGGATGGATCTTGGAGGTGGTCCAGTGTCAAAATCTTATGTAGTACCACCTTGGGAACTCTGGTCTTATCATATTTGGGGTTTTTAGACTTTTTCTTTCTATAGATCACTTATTTGAGTCTTATTATGTTTATTTTATTTTATTCCATTATGATTTCATCAAATTATAACTTTCATCCTTTTTATTTTGGTATCATAATGGTTTGTCTATTAAATTTTATTTATATAATGGAAAATCATCCCCCACAATTTTGTAAACCCTTGGAATTTATTTCCATCCATTGGTGTATAAGGAAAATAACCTAAGGTTAGTGTCATTTTTATCCTTCCAATATAATGGTCTAGTTTATATTGTTTCCAATACCGGTTTTCCCATAACATGGACCAGTGTGATATATTCCTCCCAAAATTGAACGAAATTTTAGACTACTACTATCATGATTTGAATTCAAATAACTCTAAATATAAATAAAAAACATACCTACACTTACTTGAGTCACCACAATAGATTAAACTAATGATGAATTCATAGACTTATAACTAGTACCTATAAAACACCAAATAAGAACATAATTTTAATGACTTGACCCCAAAATCCTAGAGCCGATGTATTATTTTATAACATTGGAATGATCACAAGAAATAAAATCCTGAAATACCGATCAGTTTAGTAGCCTCGCAAAAAATAGATACAAATATATGTTTTACATTACATCATGAAATGAAAAACAACATAGAATATCCAATAAAATACTAATATTTCTTTGTCTATCGCTACTGGTCTATCATAATATACCTCTTTATATCTTGGGGAAAAATGAAACATAATAAATGGTTGAGATCAGATGCTCAGTAAGGATAAATAATATATCATAAGCTATCATAAATAAGAAAAAACTTTTAAGAAAAGGTATAAAATTGAAACACAAACCTTTAAAAACATAATATTTAGCATAAAATGGAAAGAATATATCAAATAATTCCATTTAAACATTCACATGGATATTCTACTAGTCAAATAATCACATGTAATATCAATAACTAATCTCATCAATAGGGAATGCATAATGCTGAACATCATAACTATACCATCAAGGCCTCATGCCAAGACCATGCATAAATGGGTAAAAACCCAAACTATTTTCTCTCATGAGACCTACTGTTACATCGAGGGGCTATAGCGGGTCCCACCCATTACTTAATAAGTCCAATTAATTCCTCATAAGAAAATTGTGAAACATAACATAAACATTGATATTAAAACTAGTATACACAGTGTTAATACTCTAACCATAAACCATGAATGGTATAGAAGTAGAACCTCCATTGTCAAACATATCATAAAACCTTCAATAAAATATGGAAGTTTGTAACATAATAAATAAACCTCAATCAATCATAAAACCCGATAAAGGATATTGACAGAGATTAAAATAATCTAATAAATTCCTTGAAACTATTTTAGAGAAATATCCCCTTTTTTAATTTGAAATCATTTAAAAGCCACACAATTATTAATGAAAACATTTATTTTGAAAATATCCTTGGAATATTTTAAGGGAAGCTTCAAAATGTTAAGGCTTCATAATGGTAGAAAATATCTACTCACATTGTATAAGTCAAAAAGCATTCTTTCCATAATTTGTCGAAAAGGTCATAAATTACCTCATTTGGAAAATGACAAAAATATTCCTTTAAAAATGTTTTAAAAAGAGTAAAACATGGGTGAAAATGACTTTAAAAATATATATATAATATTTTTAAATACATTTTAATGAAAAAGTATGATAAAGATATCCCAACAGATACTTACATATATACAACCTCAGATAATAATGAGATTGTGAAAAATTTACCCTTACCATGTACTTTCATTTAGTCGAGGGTGAATTAACCTCCTTTATAATGGTTAAATAATGTTATTTAATTATACCAAGACTATATCCATATTTATTATATCATATATGATCCTTTTATATCTTTTTGTTAATAAAATCTCAGTAATACCATTGTTTAGGTTGTTAAATGCTTCATTTTCCTATGCATGTTTTGTTATATAAGTCATGTTTCTTATGAATAGGATATATTTTATTCATATATTGATTGATATTAAGTTCATAAATATTATATTAAATCATATTATAAATTTTATGATCATTCTTTAATGGTTAATGTGGAGAATGAATCTCACAACATTTTGGAGACGGTAGGCCGTACGTACGCACGAGCGACAATATCATTCCCTTTATGGTTAAATGGTTTGAAATTAGATAGTATATTAATTATACAGAATAATTATCATGTCATATGTATTATTTATATCTATTATACTCATCATTATACCCATCCAAATAAATTAGTGTTGAATAAAAAATTACGCAACAGCATGGAGACGGTAAGCCGTACGAACGCACCCATAGTGATATTGGTATTCATAGGATTGATAAAAGAAGGAATATAGTTGTAACATAATCATAATAGAATATCAGTATTTATATTATAATGGATTATATACTTTAGTATGGAATCAATGTAGGAATATAGAGTATAAGAAGAAAAAAAATTGAATTGAAATGGTAAAACAATTACCTTTTCTTTGAGCATCTCCTTTTGATTTTCACAAAAGGACTTATTAGGTTGGATTTATTCCAATTTTTTTTCCTCTAGGATGAATTTAGGTAAGTTTTTAGGATAATTGGGAAGGGTTTGGATGATCCAAAGTGCTTCATAGGTGTGAATAAAAGATAATGAGATGTGCCCTTTTATAAGAGAGAGGAGGAGCACTTTTGGAAACTCCAAAACTATTAATTTAATATAAATTTATTTTAGATTTAAAATAGATAAAAATTTATTTATTTATAGTATAATATTATTATTTATATAAATCCTCTCAACCAATGATTTTTATACAGGTTTAGGTCACAAAATTAACCTTATCTTTTGAATTTAACCCTTAGTTAAACAGTTTAACTCTTACCATGTGTACATGTATTTTTTATACTATAGGGTTAATATAGTTACTATAAAATTAAAAAATAACACCAATTAGATCATTGATGAAATATTTAACATTATCCACATTAATTTTTCAAAACTTATATTTTTTTAACTTTTATATCATTTACGAAAATAGTATTTATTTTAAAATCTCATTTATGTCAATTTTGACACTATTTAATACATGATTTTTGTTAAAGTAATAAAAACTTTATTAATTAAAAACAATTCATTAAATAATACATAACATGTTAATTTAATCAAAAAAATTCATGTATGGCGTCAAATATTTCAAATTATATTTATTTTAATATAATTTGTTTCATTTAATTGATTCTTCCTTTAATAAATAAATTAATGCATCATCATTGTGTCACCATTTAGTTTAATTATTTATTTCATAAAATTATAAATAAATTAACATTATGTTGATAAATATATTATATTTCTAAATAATGTTTATAGTCAACCATATCAATTGTATAACCCCATATTAAAAATGATATAGTTATTAAAATTTGAACATGACATTTCAAACTCTTCTTTAAAAAATATATAATAAATGTTCAAATCAAACACAAGTGGATTAAAAAGGAACATATTGTAAAAATAAGGTTGTTTTTATTTGAAAAACTTATCCAATCAAATTAGTTCAATTGTTAGGGTAATTTTATATTATTATAATACTATTTTTACCTTTAATTGCCCAATTTACCTTTAACTGTGGTAAATAAAATCTAAAAGTTACTTTTTACCAACAATTATTTTTATCCTATTAGACAAAATTTTTCATACTGATTATAAACATAAATATAAATACATTTTAAAATTAAATTCATATAAGTGGTAAAATTATGTTTAATGTTAATCACACAAATGTGCCTAAAAGGGGGTAAAAGAGACGTTCAAATTTTTTTCAATATTTTTATATCTAATTATATTATAAAATGATTTTAATGAAATATATTAGATGCATATTTGTATTTTTAATCTATAATTATTTAAATATAAAATTACAATAAAATAATTCTTTAAATAAAAAATCCTATTTTTAACAGCAATTGAGTATTTTTCAATATTCATAAAAAATTGAAACTTTTCAAAAAAATTACAAAAATTAACCATAAGATAATTTTGATATTAAGAATTCAAAAATTAAGACTATTTTTAAAAATAATGTTAATAAATTTCATAATATGGTTAATACAATACATAAATACTTTTTAGATGACTAGTTTGATAAGTCATGGTGCACTCAAACTCGGTATTGCGTGCAACACAAGCTATTGAATTATTTAAAAAGAAGCATATTGTGGAAGATTGGGGTGTTAAATTATTCCCATAATTCAAATAATTTCTTCCTAGAAAATTCTAGAATATCAATTCATAAAGATATTCGGGTAGTTCTTCATCATATGTTCCTCATGTCCCCATATCGCCTTTTCCTTTTTATGGTTTCTCCAAAGAACCTTTAACAGACGAGTTTTCCAATTTCTCAAAACTTGTTCTCTAGTATCAGGAATCTTGATAGGATATTCATAATAAGACCGATTGGGTTCCAGTTCTATTTCTTCACAGGTGAGTACATGTGTTGGGTCTGACATGTATTTTCTTAACATTGATATGTGGAAGTCATCATGAAATTTGAAGAGACCTAGGAGCATTGCTAAACAGTAATCTACAACTCTAATTCATTATAAAATTTCAAAAGGTTTGATGTACCTAGGAATTAATTTGACCTTATTACCAAATCTCATAACACCCTTCCATGAAGATACTTTCATGAAAACATGATCTCCCTTGAATTCAAAATGCTTCCTTCAGTTATCTGCATATATACTTTTCCTACTTTGAGCTATTTTGATATGGGTTTGAATATTCTTTACCTTTTCTATCATTTCCTCAACATGTTCAGGGCCTAAAAATTTTCATTCACCAAAATCATCCCAACAAGTCGGTGTACGAAATCTCTTTCCATATAACTCTTTATATGGTGCCATCTGAATACTTAATTGGAAGCTATTGTTATAAGAAAATTATACTATAGGTAAATACTGATCCAACATACCTTTAAAGTCAAGTGACTATTATCCCAACATGTATTATAATGTTTGAATAGTCCGTTCTGATTGTCCATCCATTTGAGGATGGTAGGTAGTGTTCAAACGAAGCATAGTATCGAGGGCCTTTTGAATAATTTTCTAGAATCTTGATGTAAAATGGGGATCACAGTCAGAAATAATCGATAGGGGTACAACATGAAGTATTAAAACCTCATTAATGAAAAGTCTTTATAAACATTCAAGTGTTAAATATTCTCTTATAGCAATAAAAAGTGATGATTTGGAAAGAAAATAAATAATAACCCTTAACACATCATTTCTTCTAAGAGTCTTTGGTAGCCCCATGATAAAGTCCATAGTAAAATCATCTCATTTCTACCCAAGTATTGGAAGAGGTTGCATGAATCCTCTAGGATGTTTTCATCCAACATTAACCCATTGAAACACCAATCATCTTGACACATAATCATTAATTTCCCTGTTAATATTATCCCACCAGAGATGTTATTTCAAATATCTATACATTTTATTGATACTGTGGTGTATAGAGAAATTAGATATATGATCATCATCCAATAATTCCCTTCTTATCTTAGGTATAGTGAGAATACAAACCTCTTCCCAAATTTCAAAATTCCATATTCAAATATGAAGTTAATCAATATCCCATCATTTGAAAGTTTATTTTTCTTTTGAAATTCCTTATCATCAGTATGAGAACGTTTTATCCTTTCTGGTAAAGATGGTTTGGAAACCATTAGAAAATGTAGTTATGTTTCACCTTACATGATAATTTCCATATCCATCTTTACTAGATCCATGAACACATGATCCTTTTCAACTCTCATATTGTTTAGAACTCCATGGAACTTTCTTCTCAAAGAATATGCCACCTTATTTTCCATACCTAGGAGGTAGTCTATTATTCAATCATAATCCTTGAGTATCTCAATCCACATCATTTATCTCATGTTGAGTTCTTTTTGTGAGAAAATATATTTCAAACTATTGTGACCAGTATATATCTCACATCTTTCAATGTTGAGATAATGTCTTTATATCTTCAGAGAAAATATTCCTACAACTAACTCAAGATCATGAGTTAGATAATTTTGTTCATGAGTTTTTAATTACCTTGACGCATATGCAATAACCACAATATTCTGCATAAGGACATAACCAATTAATTTCCTTGATGCATCACTATAAATCACAAACCCATCATTTCTAGATGGTAAAGTCAATATAGACTCATTTTATAATCTTCTATTCAATTCTTCAAATTATTGTTCACACTATTTTGTCCAAACTATTTTAACCTATTTATGTGTGATCTTGGTTAATGGGTTTTCCAATTGGGAAAAATTATGGACGAAACACCGATAGTAACCTACTAAACTAATAAAACTACATACCTTGGTTATTCTTGTTGGTGATGGCCATTCATGTATTGCCTTTATCTTTGCAGGATCAATAGAGATTCCATACAAGGAGACAATATGGTCAAGAAAAGAAATTTTTTGAAGCTAGAATTCACCCTTGCTAATTTTACCATATAATTCTTCCACAATAAGAGTTGTAAGAATGATTCACATGTGATTATCATGGTCTTCATATATTTAAAAATATATCAAAATATCATCAATTAATACCACAAAAAAATCTTCAATATAATATTTGAACAATATATTCATGAGATCCATAATAACTGAGGAAACATTAGTCAATCAAAATGGAATTACAATAAATTCTTAATGACCAAACTTCATCCAAAAATCTATCTACAGAATTTATTCCTTCTTCACTCATAATTGATGATATCCATAATTAAGTTCAATATTTTAAATGAATTTAGATCCACAAATTTGTTAAAAAAATCATCCATGTGAGGCAGGGGATACTTGTTCTTTATTGTAATAACATTGATTTATCTATAGTAAATGCAAAACCTCATTGATCCATATTTCTTCTTAACAAAAAGAACTTGGGTTCCCCATGGATAAATACTAGGGAAAATAAATCCCTTTATCACTAAACTCCTCTAGATAATACTTTATATATACTAATTCCACAAGGGATATTCAGAAAGTAGTCTTTGATATTAGTCTTGCATCACAGATTAAGTTAATAGAAAACTAATATTCTCTCTCTAGAGGATGTACGGGTAAGTCCTATAAAAATACATCAATTTATTATTATACAATAGGTAAATCCTAAATTGGAATATTAGTAGGTTTTATCTTCTCTTATTCCCCAAAAAATTCATTTAGAAGAGCTATAAGAGGTGGATCTAGATAAGAATCAGATGATGATGTTTATACTCTAAAGATTATGGATTATACACCCCATAACAAATCGTAAATTACTTTTTCTTATAATAAATTTTAAGATCATATTTTTATAGCCATTATACACTAAGGATTATATAAAAGTAAACCATCAGTATAATGATAAAGTTAGTAGATAAATCACATTTATATACCATAATGGGAACTTCCTGACACATATTTTTTGCAATAAGACTTACCTTAGGGATTTTCACTAACAACACCCCTATTAATGTGAATTGAAAATATATAATTTTTAAGGAAAATTGGGAAGATATAATGGAATTTGAGGATATAGAATCAAATAAATATTTGGATAAATTTGAGGAAATTATTAACGTACAAACCACTACATCTTTAGGAACTTAAACCTCAGCAGTTGTGATCGCAAAATATTTTCATCTCTCCTTTGGAATTTTTTGGGGAAAGTTTCTTTGATTCCTAGGATAATCATTTGCATAATATACCATATACTTAAAATCTTAGCATTTAACATTGGTATATTCTCTATTTCCTTTGAAATTGCGAGATTGGTGTCCTTTTTCTATACACTTGTAACAAACTCCCACTCCCTTTAGCCAAGTACCAGGGCATTTCTTCCCACAATTATCATAGGGTAGAAATTTAATTTTTTTGTTCTTCCCATTATTTCCTTTTATAGAGTGATAAACTAACCTCTTATTTTCTTAATTTAATTTCAAATCACAAGACTTAGAGAATTCCTCTTCTATCTTGATATCACATGAGACTATGTCTTTATATGATGAGAAAGGTTGTGAGACCAATGCTCATCAGAGGAATGGTTTAAACCAATTAAATAATCAGTAAATCTTACTTCTTGGGTTATGTTTGTAGTCTGAAACATGAAATTATATCCATGTAAATTTAGCCTCATACTTCTCAAAATTCTCATCCTCAATTTTCCTTAAACTCAGAAATTGCCTTTCCATATCAGCTTGTTGTTCACGTGGAAAGTATTTTTCTATGAAAAGTTTTTTAAACTCCCTATATTCTATATTTTATACTTCTTTATCATCTTTATTGTTTTGAATTAATGAAAACCATTGATCCTCATATCCTAAGAGATGATAAACTACCAAGAAATTTTTTCCCATAAACTACTCCCCAATGTAATAAAAGTTTTCTATAAGGAACTTATCCATTTCTCAGCTACAAACTGATTTCTAGTCCCATTAAATGTTGGGGGATGTTTCCTCATGAAGTGGTCTGAAATTGATTTTCCACATTGTGGATCAACCTGATCTATATAGGTAAGGTTATTATTCATAACATGAGTCCGCTGCCCCAGTATAGTTATAAGTTGTTCAGAACTAGTTATATCACCAAATCCACTATCATTATCTTTTATAGGATGGAGATACCTATATAGATTACATGTGTTGATATGGATTAAATTACTTCAACTATGGACCATTTATTAAAAATAACATACACTAGATTAAGCTATGAATCATAATTAATAATTCTAAACTAGTAAAATACATTCCATAAATTGAAAATTTTTTGTATCTCTAATTCATAATCATAAAAATAGTTTCTTTGGGGAAATATTAACTCACAAATCCTTCATAATGATTTATAATGAAAATGTGAATTTTCCTAAGCATATCCCCTAGGAGTGTTAAACATGGTGCACAGTAAGGCCCATTGTCACGTACCAAGTTACCCTGAGTGAGGCCTAAAACACATTGTTGGAGTTGTTACTCTTAGGTACATCTGTGCCAGAACCAAATCCACTCGTAGTATCCAGATAGTGATGTATTTATTAAAATACCCACATAATCTCTATATTACCTAATTTTTTGGATGTTCTTATATACTTATCCTAAAATTACATCTTAGGGTAATTTCCCCCAATCAATGTTTTTCTAAATCTATTTTCCAAGGTTTTTACTAAACTTCCTCTGATTCCAAATGTAATGACTGACCCCAAAAGCCCATATCTATTGCATTCATTTATTGCATTGGAATGATCACAAGAAGCCAAATACTAAAGGACCAATCAATTTCATATACCTGGAAAAATATATAAAAACATAATTTTTACATTACTTTATGAAATGGAAAACAATATAGCATCTCTATTAAAATATTCACATCCCTTAGACTATCCCTGCTGGTCAGTCATAGTATACCACTTTGTATCTTGGGGAAAAATGAAACCTAAGAAAGGGGCGAGCTCACATGATCAGATTAACTATCCAGATACAACATCTTCATGTTTTTATGTATTATAATATAATAAATTTCAATATCTTTAGGCCTTTCTCGATTGATAAGATTTTTTAAAATCAAGAGCATTTCTTCCTTGATGAACACTCACCCTTGGACAAAAATAACCACATTCAACACTCCATCTCTTTGGTTTTCTTTGATGATACATAAACCATGTCACAACTATATTTCTCCATTGTCTTCTCTCGAAAAAATTATAAGATGGTTACTCATATTGGTTTTCTCGTATGAAAAAGAAATGATCAAACCTTATCGCTAAGTGGAAGTTCTTGATGGAGAGTCAAACTAATGGAATACCATGATAAGGAAACCCTGTGTATACAATGAAAGAGGAGTAGATATGGTTTGGTAATGAGGAACTCATAGAAAAAAACTAATAAAATAAAATAAAATAATTTTATAGCTTGAATAGACACATGAAACACTAGTATAATCCAAATAGAAAAGGAACAGATACAATTATTTTTCCTTAGTGATAAATCACACAGAAATAACACATAAAGGGAAAAATAAAACCATCATAAATCAACTAATCAATGGTTCAAAACAATCCACAATGAAAATAACCAAATATAGTTAATAAAATTAGCATAAAATGCATATTAAATTATAATAAAACACTAAAATTAATCACAAAAATAGAAACATATTAAATATGAATTTACTTAAAATAAAGTGAATACAAAATTCACATATTTCATTAAATATATTTATTATGTGTATAACTCTTGTAAGTGATCATTTTATAAATTATTCTATCAATCTTCATATTTCTGAAACAGTAAGACAATTCAATATTAGATGCATATGTTTATAGTGGATTATGTTTTTAATTCCATAATATATATTTCTTGTAATTTATATGATAATTATCATCTTTATGAGATATTTTATTTTTATTAGAAATATTAATGTTAGTAGGATTAATTTTGTAATTAATGAATAAAAAATAATTAATATCAAATAATTAATTTCTCTCTCCCTCAGGTATAGAGTAATTAATAATTTTTTGGGAAATATTTTAACGATGTGATTTTAAAAATTGTTGTGCATTGAGAGTTTAAAAATGATGTTTATTTTATTCATTTTAAAATTTTCAATTTATATTTACTATAAATTTGTTCATCACCATAAATAGATTTTTCAAAATTCTCTCTCATTTATTTATTATTTAATTTTTTCAATTCCACTTCCACTAATATAATTTATAAAATCTATAATTTTTAGCAATAATTCACCAAATTGTTTGATTATAGATATTATTTTTTATTCTATATAATATTATACTTATATAAAATTTTGAAATTTACAGATATATACATATAAATATTCTTTATATATATATACAATCTTTTATATATTTTAAGAATTAGATCCAAATTCAACCTATATATTTTTATATTTTTAAAATTTTAAAATATATTATATATTCAATCGAAAATTTATATTAGAAATATATCATATTGTGCATATTATTAAACCTCTAAATATTTAAATTCCCAGATTTTCATATTTATATGTGAAATTATTACATATTATGAGTGAAATTCTAGCCTAATATATTGTAGAATTAAAAATTTTCCTTATTATATTACTAGGTGAAGTGGTTTTAAATTTATTAAGAAGTATGTAATATTATATAAACTTGAAAAATATTAGTGTTCCTATAATAAAATGACATTAAAAAAATTTGTTTTTTGAAATTATTTCATCCATTTAATGGATTTATTATTTTAATGACATAAAATTTTAAAATCATTAATATGATATTACAATGAAATGATTATGTTGTTTTAACACATGGATAAAAGAGTAGTTATTTCAAATATTTTTAATGTGCTCTCCCCCATTAGTGATAATGAATCGTTTTATGAAGAAAGTAAATATGAATAACATATAACTTCAAACATGATAAAAAATCTATCACAACTATCAAGCACATAACAAAATCACTTAAAAAATATTTATATAATGATTGGACAAATTATTACTTCACTCATGCATTAGATTCCTAATGCCATTTTTTTAAAATTAGTATAATGAAAAATTATTATGAGAAATGTAAAAAATCATTTATCTGGTAAAACATCTTCCATGTTGCTTATAACATAAATTGAAAGAAAATATAATAATTTTTTATAAAACATTTATAATTGACTTTTGACACCAGTTATTATAATAATTGACATGAATACTAAACCAACATATTATTTATTTAAATAACTATAACTCCCTTGTCTATATATAAAATTTGAAATTTTAAAAAGGAACTTGAGTTTGGTTTGGTGGAGGGGATGTATTTTGAACATGGCTTTGGGGTAACAATTAGAGAGTTTGGAAACCTTTGGGAGGTACTTTTAAATTGGTTATAGAGTAGAAATGCCGGTTGGAGGGCTTGTTGGATAATTCAAAGGAGACTTTGGGGGAGATTGAAAGATGTTACTGTAGTATCACTAGCTACTTGGAGAAATCCCATATGATATCTAGTGAGCTAAAAGGTCAATTTTTTAAATAGGAAACAATAAAATTTCCCTCTTTTCCTTAAGAAAACCCCACCAAATTTTCACCTCATTTCACATAGTATTATTTTCCTAACCCCCTCTTCATCTCTTCTCCTCCCATAGTGGGAGATCATTTTTTTTCTAAATCATGTTATTTTAGATGCGTTAGAGAGATTGAGGTATGTTTATGACTCCAATTTCCACTATTTTAGACTTTTTTCAAGTGGTATGTTGATTGATTTAGTTGTTATATCCTATTTTAAGGGATTTTGGTTGGTACCTTATTTTCTCTCAATTTAGACTGAACCTATAGTTAATACTAAATGAATGGGATTATTTAGAAATAAGGTAGGTGGTATATAATCTTAATATACAGTATTTATATTTTTCTCAAGTGATATAGTTACATGTACAGGGGTCAAACCGATTTTTTAGCATAATCATTTAAAATTGAGTGTTGTTGGGGTTTTATTTAGTTCAATTCCTCAATTGATATTACTTGAACTATAAAAAATGATAGTTCCATGAGGGATAACCTTAACTAGGTTTTAATCATGAATATTTTTGGGGTGAGAAATAGTTATCTAAATTTAATGGTGAAATGAGAAGCTAAAATTGGAATCAATGGTTGTGAAAAGGAATTTCACAACCATCTATATTTTGAGAATGGGTTGATCCTTTGAATTGAAACTATTATATTTTTAGAGTTAGTATTTGAATTTTTTTGGACATTTAATAATTTTAAGGAAATGGAAATAGAAGTTTGTAAAATGATGAATTATTTTTGAAAAGTCTAGTTGAGGAAGGAGTATAAGATTGTGGGATGAACCTGTTATAGAGTAAAATGGTAATACATGGTTATGAGTTGTGGGTTGAATGTTCCCAAGTATGTTGTTGACTTGTGAATTGAAATGAACTGATAAATATTGGAGTTAGTTAAATACAGTTCAATTAAATAGACTATATATCATTTTCCTTGTAGATTGTGAATTATGACATATTAGACCTGGGTGCCACTCAGAGGTCCCCCGAGCCTAGTTGACCACATGGTCATAAGAATGTCTCACCATATGCCAAAGGATACCATTATAAGTGAGCGACTAGGGTGTGTCTGTGGGGAGACTATTCCCTCATTACCATAGTGGAGCACACCAAAATAAGTAATAAAAGAAAAATAGTGGAAGCATATGAACAATGGTAAGACAATAGAAGTAGGAAAAAAATATCCAAGTACTGAATAATAATCAACAGTAGTAAACTAAATCATAAATAATGGATGATGATGTCATTTCTCTAAAAAATGGGAAAAACATGTACACATGGAAACATGTAGTCAACACAACAAATGGTATAAAAAGGCACACAAGACCAAAAAGGACTATCTGAGCATCGCAAGCTCCAACCTGGTCACCTGATACCAAGATATGGTAAAGGCCCCATTTAACTATTCTAAAAAATCACTAATAAAGGGGAATTTATCAATTATTTGTATCATTGATAAATGGGGAATTTATTAACACTTTTTAGCACTATTAAATGACACATTTATCAGTGATTTTTTAGTGCTGTTAAAGGCCCCCTTTATCATCATTAAAATATATGTTGATAAAGGCCCTGCTGATAAAGGGGGATAAATTGGTTTTTTTGAAATTTCCCCACCTTTTATCAGTACTCCTTACCCCCTTTATCAGTGCTTTACCCACTCTCCTAGGTTCCCCCCATTTATCAACACTTCATATAATTCCAACCTCCGGTACATGCCCTTGCTTCCAGCAAGTTTCAAACCTAATACCTCCAGCTTATATTCACAAACCTTTTGCCACTCCCCTATATTGTTTTGTTTTCCATTTTATTATATATATATATATATATTTATATATATATCCTTACATTTTTTATCCATATATTTATATATATATATATATATATATTTAAATACATATATAAAATATGATTTTGTGTGTGTGTGTATGTGTGTGTTTATAAATACATACACATATACACACATATATATATATATATATATATTCATCTATAAATATAATTATACAAATTTATTTTTATTCACATATATTATATATTAATAGTTATATACATATATTAGAATATATATATATATATATATAACTATTTTTCAATACACACACCAATATATATATATATATAAACATTATATATACATTAATTATATAATTATATAAATATTCATAAATTTTAATTTTAAATAAAATGGATATTATTTTGTATCCAGATAAGGTTTATTTACTGGGAAGTATATTTTATATGTAAATATGTTTAAATATTAATATATAAAATTATTTTTCATGTACGAATATAAAAAATATATGTATATATGTATATATGTATAGGATTATAAATACAAATAAAATATGAAAAATGGAAAAAATTCAAAACCATAATATCAGTATGAATGTAAGTCCTGTGAATAAATTTATTCTCCATCAAAAAAGAAAATAAGACCCCCTTAAACAATGATGAAAATGCATCAAATGTTAAAAATTTAGGGTACATCGACTAAAAACTTAGTTTTGGAGGCCTTTTTGATTTTTTTTGGCCTCGAAAAACATGACAGGAATTTCAATGGTCATTAATGAATAACGCTCATCACAATATTTTATTTGATATGTGATAGAGCCCAAATGAACATTCAGATCAAAATTTATGGTCATTTGAATTTTGTTTTATGTTTTCAAATTATTTTAGATATTTTATTAATTTCTTGATTTTTAATATTTAAATTGTTATTAAATGACTATTATTAATAATAATTAAGAAATTTATTAATTAAAAATATATTTTTATAATTTTTTTATAATCCATTTTCACTAAATATCTTATATATTAAGTGTAAATGCCTATTTAGACTTATCTAAAACATATTTAAAAAATATATATTAAATTTATGTCAAAATAAATATATTTATATATTAATATATTATTTGCAATGAAATATACTTCCTTTATGAAATATACCCTTCATTGTTTCTAGAGAAAAGGTACAGATAAAGGGTGTCCTTTATTAGTTCTTTTTTCTAGCGATGAAAAAGGCCCACCCATTATCATCACTTTTTTCTTGTCTCGATAAAGGGAGGCATTTATCATCACTTTTTACAAGTGCTGATAAAGGGTCCCCTTTAGTAGATATTTTTCTAGTGCTGAAAAATGGGGTCTTTAATAGTGCTTTTAGATTTTTATGTTAAATCCCTAATGCTAGATAAACCCAATTTTGTAGTAGTGACACCTTCAAGCATGTAGTCTATTCGAGTACCATCGGCAACCTAGATAGGGAATAAGATAAGCTCAGAAGGCCTACACCAATGACATATATAAATATACAGTCCATGTTTATAACATGGTAGTTTGAAGATACAATAATGAAAAGCAGTAATAATAACGATAAACAGGTCGACTCTAGTTCTTGAAGGAAAACTAGGCTGACATTACCTACTTCAGCCCATGCTGAAATATCTATAAATATGTATCAAGGGACGCAATGCCCAATATCATAGAAATAGGGGACTCTATGAACAATATCACAGTATAGGGTCACCATGCCCATTATCACAGAAAAGGGACTCCATTCCCAGTATCACAGAATAGGGACGCCATGCCTAGTATTACAAAATAGGGATTCCATGACCAGTATCACAGTAAGGGACACCATGCCCTATATCACAGAATACGGACTCCATTCCTTATAAAACATAATAGGGAAACTGTTCCTAATATCATAGTAAGGGAAATCATGGCTGTATCATAGTAATGGATTCCATTCCTATATATAACAACAAGGGTCTCCATGCCCATATCACATGTATTGTAAAGACCCGAAAATTTCATGGAAATTTTTTTCCTAAATAATTTGGAATTTTATGAGTCTGCGGTTTCTAACGACACTTGATTCCGAGGCCCGATGTGTCCGGAATAAATTTATGAAGTTTTGTTCAGGTACGTTCAGTAAACGTATGTGCGAGTTTTCCTATCTTTTGAACTGGTACTCAGAATTGAAATCCGAGGGCACAAATGAACTCACATCACCGGTATTCGTCTAAGGGGACCTTTACTGCAGTTGCGTTTTATGCGGGTTGAGAGTTAATATTTGGGTATTTAGAATAAAAATAAATAAAATTTGTTGTGTACAAATTTTATTTAGGGAGGTTTGTTATTTCTTCCCAAGGGGAGTTAGAGGTGGGTCCCACACCCACATAACCTCCCATGAGGGGACATTTGTGAGGTGGGACCCACATGAGCCTAATACCTTAACCTCCCCTTAAACCTCCCCATTAACTCCTATTCATTTAAATCGAACAACCCCTCACTTTGGAATTTTAAAATTACCCTTCACCTTCTTCTCTCTCTATTTAATTTTGCCAACCCATGGGAAATTAATTAGGTGATTCACCTAATTAATTAAAGTGGTTTGAATTTTGAATTAAACGTGTTAATAAAATAATAGCATTAACTATTATTTTATTTTGGGGCACTTGTTGTGTTGAGGGATTTTTGGGAGAGCTCTTGAGAAAAGTGTTAATCTCTTCAATGAAGAATGCCTCCGACAAAGAATGAATTTCTTCCTCGATGAAGAAAGCACTACGATTCGATGAACACGAAGTCACCAACAACACTTCTTATTTGGGTGCACTCCGAGGTCGATGGAATCGACACCGTTCTTCCGTGACTCCCGATTACTGCGATGCTTGTCTTCCGTGACTCGATGACATGCGACGTCTTTTCGAGGTAGGGGTGTGTTTTGATTGGATCAATTTTGAATCTTCTTTCCTTCTTGTTTTGTTTCTCTTTAACCACCTTCTACTAAACTAATTCGGCGAGACCGAGCCAAACTAACATGGTCCAAATCCTCTGCCATTATTGTGATTGTTGGTGGTTCTTCGTGTTATTCATGGGGATGAACAACGGATCGTTACAGGTTTGTTATGCGACACAACGATCCCAAAATTGAAGACTCAACATCACGACGACCTAGCGGAGGTGCAACGACGATAGTAGGCAACGATCGGAAGCCCGAAAACACCATAATTGACTTTGGGACATCGAGGTGACCTAGAATCTGAAGTTTCATGAATAAAGAACCGTCAGAATGAAGAACAGGCATCAAGGAAGGTGCACTGGCTAGAGGCGTTGTTTTTGGAAAATTCCAGACTACACGGCGTGTACTCCTAAAAAACACACCGTGTAGTATGGGCATTCTGTAGCTAGGGTTTCAGACATCAGACGTCTCAAATACGGCATGTGACCTCTGTCACACTATGTGTACTTTCCACACAACAAGGATGAGGTGGCTACGTGAGACTCATCGTGTATTTTGGGAAATACACAGACACAGACAGAAATACACGGCCAAGAGGCACAACATGTACTCTCTACACAGAATGACAGAAACAGCTTCGTGAGACTTAGCGTGTATCCCAGGGATACACAGACACGGTGTGGATTACACGGGCATGTACTCTACCACACGGCTAGACATGGACAGTGGTACAGGCTAACCCGTGTACCAATTACACGGGTTGGAGAACACGAGTTGAGGCTGTGTACATGCACAAGGCCAGCATACATGGAGCCGACCCTAGATGTTTGGAAATGGCGTGTAACCATACCACATGGCGTGTACTCACTTTTCTACATGGACTGCCCTTCGACATGGGCTGTTGCACTTGGGCAGTACCCGAGGTCTGACTACACGACGTGTACCGTATACCAACACGCTGTGTACTTTTTGTTAAAAGGCTTGGTCATCTTGTACATAGTATCTTAGATACGTTTTGTTTGGTTTATCCCCCTATGACATGGAAAACCTCCGGAATACATCAAATTGATACTTCTTGGTAGTTGATGTATCTACCCCTTGGCTCGAGGAGCGGACCCTCACGGAATCGTGCATGTTGTGTACAAGAACCCTAGAGCTGGCTGCGACTGTAATGACTACCATACTAGAATCCTCTGTGGCTTCGACGATGAAGATTACCGTACTAGAATACTCCATGGGTTTGAAAACGATGATTACTTTTCTTGTATCCTACGTGGGTTTGACAGTTTGACTTCTTTTCTTGTATCCTATGTGGGTCTGACAAAGTAGCTGGTCTAGTATGCTATGTGGGTCTGACAGCTTTGCTGGACTAGTATCCTATGTGGGTCCACCATCTTAGATGAATCAGTGACTGCATCTGATGGTATTTATCACTTTACGAAAGATGTATACCTATGTGAGCTGAGTCTTGACTTTCAATCATTACCATCGGTGTGATTGACTTATTTCCTGTGTGGACTGGGATATGCTTGGGCTCGAGAGTTGGAGCCGAACTAGAATTGATGACTTATGTATATGTATGGGCATATACCTAAGTAGAGTTGGATGATACTTCATGATTTTATCTTTTCTTTGTGTGTTATCCTTCGTGGATTCTGGGAGACCTTCGGGGGTCTCAGGGTCCCTATTTAGTATTGTTATAATCACCCCTACATGGGCTATGCCCGCACGATGTTGTGTGGGATGCAAACGACAGACAACACTAATCTTGGTAGAGACTTGTGGAGCTGGACGGTACCTGGAGGTGGACCACTTGACGGGACGTACACGGAGTAGATGGACGGACCCGAGGTACCGAGGAGACCATCTATACCCACCCTTCAGGTGGGATTCCTGGAGGATGACTCAGTGGTTTCTACTTTAATTTACTATGGCTGTATTAGACTTTCAGTTGTACTGTACTTACTTTTGGGCTTGTATTTCCGGCCCCTTTCTTTTCATCACTTACTTTTGTATACAGTTTTACTTTGTGCTTACTTCAATTGCATACTATGTTGAGTTTTTTTTACTTCTATAAAGGCAATGCCTTCCCTTTTTATCAGGATTCACGCCTTTGGTGGTAGTTGCCAGCCCCTGGCCTATAGAAAGTGGGCTTAAGGTAGTCACGACACGGGCCCCGAGGACGGGTCGTGACAAATTAGTATCAGAGGAGTCAGTTCTACCGCTTAAATAATGACTGACTATTCTTATCTCTGAAGCAATAGTGTTAAGAGCATTGAGTGTGGTTTTCAGTCCAGGGTGTCCAGTGTTGGTGCAGTGGCTGACGTATCCATACACCAGGACCCTAACCCCTGATTTCCGACTCAGTGCATGAAAACATTGATTTCATGTGTGTTTCAAAAGATTCCTTTTTGATTACCTTATGTCAGCTCACTAGGTATACTGTTTGACCATGGAACACCTGTTTCTTTTCAGGATGGCCCCATGAAGGCAACCAACTAGGGTTTCGAGTCATGTGCGAGATGGTAGCCCACTGAGCGACGAGGCGTCAGTGCAGGGCCCCATCACATCGGAGGCACAAGTTGTACCACTACCTGCTGAGCCACCGATACTATTAGCCCCAGCAGTAGAGAATGCATGCTTCCTGAGTGTGTTTCACGAGTTTCAGTGACAGAGGCTACCCAGGTTCCATGGAGAGATGGACCCTCAGGCAGCCGAGGATTGGCTGGAGGCTGTCACCAGAGTCTTCAAATTGATAGGGACACCAGCCGACCTTATGGTGATCCTTTCCGCGAGTCTACTACACACCGCAGTAGGTAGATGGTGTAGCTTGATGCTACAGGTGCTCAAAAAGGAATCTCTACTTCGGACAGACTTCGAGAGTCTTTTCCGCTCAGAGTTTGTTCCCACCACCCTCCGTGCGGTGCAGATTCAGGAGTTACTTCACTTGCGGCAGAGGAACATGACAGTAGCTCAATACTTAGATAGGTTTACTAATCTCTCTTGCTAGTCCACAGATATAATACATGACCCATTATTTAGGGTCTGGACCTTTGATCAGGGAATAAGGCATGAGATCAGGGCTTTGATGATCTCCCTCAGCACTCTGATGTAGTCGGGAGTGCTGGAGTGAGCCCTTCTTGTTGAGAGATTTCTTGCTGAGCCGACACCATCAACGAGACCCACTGCAGGGCAACACATAACAGATTCTTCTACAACTGGAAGTAGACCGTTGACGCAGAGGTCTAAGCGGACCAGACCATTAGGCAAGTGACCACAGGATATAGGCTCGATTGTGCGGGGCACACAGAATAAAGCCAGCTATATGAGGAGTAGAAAGTGCTATGCATGCAGCGGGTAGGGTCACTGGGCTCAAGATTTCCTAACCCACCGTGTAGATGATTAGAAGACAGTGGAGGAACCTCCTAAGAAGAGGCAGAGGTTTGACCGTGGAGGTCCACTGAGATCAGGCAGACGGGGCAGAGGAGCAGGACAAGCAGCGGGTGGTGGACAACGCTTTGAGGCTCTACCACCACCACCACCACTAGGAGGACTACCTCGAACACATGGAACTGGTAGACAGGGGAAGGCTCAGCTCCTGGCAGTCGAGGCGTATGTCCACGGTGCACCTGAGATGATTCGAGGTACTATTTGTGTCTACTCCACCCTTGCTGCATTACTTATAGACACAGGTGCGAGTCATTCTTTTATTGTTGCTTCCCTTGTTCGGAGCTCGAAGATTCCGATAGAGCCGCTCGCTCGATCCATACAGCTAGAGACTCATATGGGAGCAGACTTGATGATTACGCACTGGTACCGGTAGTGTGAGATTACTTTAGGAGGCGAGAGCTTCGGCTGGAATCTTCCTGTAGTGGCATCGAGGCCTTACGATGTCATCTTGGGTATGGACTGGCTATCTACAGTCCATGATCAGATCAACTGCATTAGGTGAAAAGTGCGATGTGTCCACATGGAATAGAGCAGGTTCACCTTCACTGGCGAGAAGGTAGCCTTTGCAATGCAGGATGGACTTACGTAGAGGAGAGGGTAGGCAATCACAAATCAGTTGGCTGGTCTCATCCTCAGAGAAGTTGATGTGCAGAGTTTGAGTTTTCCTGTTGTGGTGGATCATTATGTAGACGTTTTTCCTGACAACATTCCAGGACTAACTCCTCTCAGATAGGTAGAATTCTACATTGACCTATACCCCGGGACAACACCGATATCTACTCCAGCATATCGGATGGCTCCCACCGAGCTTCGTGAGCTGTGGGTACAGCTGGAGGACTTGCAGGGGAAAGGATTTATCCGAACCAGTGTTTCACCCTGGGCTTCTCCGATTTTGTTCTCCAATAAGGTGGATGGGATCTTATGACTGTGTGTTGACTAACGTCGCCTAAAATCAGGTAACCATGAAGAACAAGTACCCACTCCTAAGGATTGACGACCTCTTTGATCAGCTCAAGGGAGCACGATGGTTCTGGAAGATAGACCTCAGGCCAGGCTATCATCATCTCAGAGTTCGAGATGAGGATGTGCAGAAGACGGCCTTTAGGTGTCGGTATGGCCACTACGAGTTCTTGGTTATTCCCTTCGGCGTAACCAATACACCAGCGGTGTTCATGAGTCTCATGAACATGATCTTTCAGCCTTACCTCGATCTCTTTGTCGTAGTCTTCATCGATGACATACTGTTTTCCTCGACTATTGAGGAGGAGAATGGATACCACTTGCGGGTTGTACTGGACACACTCCGAGAGCACCCAATTTATGTTAATCTCTCAATGTACCAGTTTTGGATTCGAGAGGTTCACTTTCTGGGACACGTCATCTCAAATGTGGGAGTAGTAGTGGATCTAGTGAAGATCGATGAAATACTTTCTTGGGAGCCACCCCAGAGCATGACGGAGGTGCGGAGTTTCCTAGGTCTGGTTGGATACCATCAATGATTTTTTCCAGACTTCTCAAAAGTTACAGCACCACTTTCAGCCTTGACGAAGAAGGGAAAACTATTCATGTGGCCAGATAGATTTCATCAGAGCTTTCAAGAGCTGAGGCAGCGGTTGACTAGTGCGCCCATCTTGAGGTTGCCAGAGGAGGGCTTTGGGTACATAGTTTACTGAGATGCATCGGGAATCAGACTCAGGTGTGTCCTGATGCAGGAGAGAGTAGTGATCGCGTATGGTTCATGTAATTTGAGACAACACGAGTAGAACTATGCTACCCATGACATGGAGTTAGCAGTATTGGTCTTCGCCTTGAAGATGTGGCGACACTATCTGATGGCTGAGCACTTTACAGTCTACTCTAACCACCAGAGTCTCAGGTACATCTTCTCGCAAAAGGACCTGAACCTGAGATAGTGACGTTGGCTCAAGTTCCTCCAGGACTATGACTTTGAGATATTCTATAATCTTGGGAAGGAGAACTTTGTAGCTGATGCTCTAAGCAGAAGATCGGGAATTCTTCTACTAGGAGAGGTGATGGAGCAACTAGCCACGTTGCATATATCCTTTGTGGATAGAGATAGAGCAGCCTTTCTATAGTCACTCGCATTCACTCCTCTACTCCTTCAGCAGGTCAGAGAGGCACAACATGGGGATGCTGACTGCGAGACACGACGTGCTCAGATATCCTCAGGGCTGGCACCCGAAGGATTTTCTGAAGGTGGGGAGCATTTCATCCTCTTCAGGGGACGTACTATGCTTCCAGTTGCACTACAGGAGGAATTACTGAGGGAGTTTCATACTTCCCCTCTAGCAGTACATCTAGGAGTGGCGAAGATGTACCAGGACCTCAGACGACAACACTGGTGGCCGGGTATGAAGAAGGCTGTAGCAGAGTTTGTATCACGATGCCTCACTTTTCAGCAAGTGAAGGCAGAGAACCAGGTACCAGTAGGCTTGGTTCAACCCTTAGAGGTTCTAGAGTAGCAGTGGAAAGAGATATCAATGGATTTCGTGATGGGGCTTCCACGTACATCTAGAGGACACGACTCTATCTGGGTTATCGTAGACTGACTCACCTAGTCGGCCCACTTCTTACCGATCAGAGAGCAGGGCTCAGTAGAGAGCATGGGACGCCCCTACGTTCTGGAGATCGTACGGCTTCTTGGTGTGCCATCATCAATCGTTTTTGATCGAGATGCCCATTTCACTTCCTAGCTATGGAAGGGGTTACAGGAGGCTTTTAGGACGTAGCTACATCTGAGCATTGTCTTCCATCCTCATATGGATGGCCAGACAGAGAAGACCATTCAGACTCTCGAGGACTTGCTCCGTGCATGTGTCCTTGACTTTGGTTATATCTAGGAGGATCACATACCCTTGGTGGAGTTTGCGTACAACAACAGATACCACTCCACCATCATGATGGCACCATACGAGGCACTGTACGACTGACCATGCAGATCAAATCTATGCTGAACTAACCCTGGGGAGTCATCACTCGTAGGACTAGAGTTGGTTCAGGCCATGACAGAGAAGGTGCAGATCATCCAGGAGCGGATGAAGACTGCACAGAGCAGACAGAAGTCCTATGCAGATAGGAGGTGGAAACCACTGGAGTTCGAGAATGGCGATCACATCTTCTTACGGGTCTCACCTCGACGGGGTCTATGGGGATTTGGATGGGGCGGCAAGTTATCTCCGCGTTTCATCGGACCTTTCCTGGTCCTCAACAGAGTAGGCGAGGTGACTTACCACCCAACCCTTGCACCTTAGTTGCACTGGGTGCATGACGTCTTCCATGTATCACACCTGAGGAGATATGTGCATGACCCGACCCACATCATCGATCACGGGGTGATGGACATCGATGACGGGGAAACATTTACAGAGGTCCCGGTGGAGATCAAGGATTGACAGAAGTAGGTCCTACGTGGACGGTCAATTCCTCTGGTGTCCATTAGTTGGCAGCATGAGAACCTCCGGGAGAGAACTTGGGAGCGAGAGGCTCAGATGTGAGCTCAGTGCCCCCATTTGTTTTACTAGTGTGTGTTGTAGATTTATGAGGACGTAAATCCTTGAGGTGGGAGTAATTTAAAGACCCGATAATTTCAAGGAATTTTTTTCTTAAATACGTTGGAATTTTATGAGTCTTTGGTTTCTGACGGCACTTGATTCCGAGGCCCGGTGTGTCCAGAATCAATTTCTGAAGTTTTTTTCTGGTACGTTCAGTAAACGTACATGTAGGTTTTTCTATCTTTTGAACTGGTGCTCGAAATTGAAATCCTAGGGCACCAATGAACTCACAGCGCCAGTATTCACCTAAGGGGACCTTTACCGCAGTTACATTTTATGTGGGATGAGAGTTAATATTTGGGGATTTAGAATAAAAATAAATAAATTTTTTTGTGAACAAATTTTATTTAGGGAGGTTGGTTATTTCCTCCCAAGGGGAGTTAAAGGTGGGGCCCACACCCACATAACGTCCCATGATGGGATATTTGTGAGGTGTGGCCCAAATGAGCCCAATCCCTTCACCTCCCCTTAAACATCCCCATTAACTACTCTTCATTTAAATTGAACAACCCCTCACTTTTGAATTTGAAAATAACCCTTCACCTTCTTCTCTCTCTATTTATTTTTTCCCACACATGGTAAATTAACTAGGTGATTCACTTAATTAATTAAAGTGGTTTAAATTTTTAATTACATGTTTTGATAAAATAATAGCCTTTTCTATTATTTTATTTTGGGGCACTTGTTGTGTTGAGGGATTTTTGGGAGAGCTCTTGAGAAAAGTGTTCCTCCCTTCCATGAAGAATGCCTCCAATGAAGAATTTATTTCTTCCTCGATGAAGAATTCTCTACGATTTGAAGAATACAAAGTATCCAATGACACTTATTCTTCGGGTGCACTCCGACGTTGATGAAATCAACACCGTTCTTCCGCGATGCCCGACTACCGCGATGGTTGTATTCCGCGACTCGATGACGTGTGAAGTCTTTTCGAGGTAGGGGTGTGTTTTGATTGGTTCAACATTGAATCTTATTTCCTTCTTTTTTTGTTTCTCTTAAATTTCCTGCTACCGAACTAATGCGGAGATACCGGGCCAAACTAACACGGTCCGAATCCTCCACCATTATTGTGATTTTTGGTGGTTCTTCGTGTTCTTCATGGGGACGAACAACGGATTGTTACAGGTTTGTTATGCGACACAACAATCCCAAAATTGAAGACTCAACATCACGGAGACCTATCAGAGGTGAAACGATGATTGCGGATGACGATTCAGACCAATACGGGATGGACTGTTCCTCGACCGTTCTTCGAGCGGGAATTCAAAACTTGTTTTCGGAGCCGATCGGAAGCCCGAAAACACCGGAATCGACTTCGGGACATCGGGGAAACCTTGAATCTAAAGTTTCATGATTAATGAACTGTCAGAATAAAGAACAAGCATAAAGGGAAGCGCATTGGCCAGAGGCATCATTTCTAGAAAATTCCAGACTACATGGCATGTACTCCTGGAGAACACGCCGTGTAGTACGAGCATTCTGCATCTAGGATTTCAGACATCAGACGGATAACATAAGGTGTGTGACCTCTGTCACACGGCATGTACTTGCCACACAACAAAGAGGTTGCAGCTATGCAAGACTCGACGTGTATTTTTGGAAATACACGGATACAGACAGAAATACACGTCCAGGAGGCACGACGTGTACTCTCTACACAGAATGGAAGAAACAGGTTCACGAGACTCAGTGTGTATCCTGGGGATACACAGACACGGTGTAGAGTACACGGGAATGTACTCTACCACACAGCCAGACATGGCTAGTGGTATGGGCTAACCCGTGTACCAATTACACGGGTTGGAGAACACGGGTTGAGTCCATATACAGGCACATGGCCAGCATACACGGAGCCAACCCCAGATGTTTGGAAATGACGTGTAACCATACCACACGCTACTCACTTACTTTTCTACATGACCAACCCTTAGACATGGTCCGTTGCACATGGGAAGTACTTGAGGTCTGACTACACGGCGTGTACCATATACCAACATGCCGTGTACTTTTTGGTAAAAGGCTTGGTCATCTTGTACACAGTATCTTAGATACGTTTTGTTTGGTTTATCCCCCTATGACATGGAGGACCTTCGGAATACATCAAATTTAGACTTCATGGTAGTTGATGTATCGACCCCTTGTCTCAAGGAGAATACCCTCTTGGAATTGTGCGTGCTGTGTGCGGGAACCCTAGAGCTGGCTGCGACTGCAACGACTACCGTAGTGGAATCCTCTGTGGGTTCGGCGACAACGACTACCGTACTGGAATCCTCCATGGGTTCAACGACGATGATTAATGTTCTTGTATCCTATGTGGGTCTGACAGTTTGACTTCTGTTCTAGTATCCTACGTGGTTCTGACAGAGTAGCTGGCCTAGTATCCTACATGGGTCCGACAGCTTAGATGGACTAGTATCCTACGTGGGTCTGCCAGCTTAGATGAATCAGTGACTGCATCTGATCATCTTTATCACTTTACGAAAGATGTATACCTGTGTGAGCTGAGTCATGACTTTCAATCATTACCATCGGTGTGATTTCCTACTTTCCTGTGTGGACTGGGATGTTCTTGGCCTCGAGAGTGGGAGCCGAACTAGAATTGATGACTTAGGTATATGTATGGGCATATACCTAAGTAGAGTTGGATGATACTTCGTGATTGTATCTTTTCTTTGTGGTTTATCCTTTTTGGATTCTGGGGGACCTTCGAGGGTCTCGGGGTCCCTACTGAGTATTGTTATACTCACCCCTTCATGGGCTATGCCTGCACTTCTTTGTGTTGGATGCAGATGACAGACAACACTGATCGTGGTAGAGACTTGTGGAGCTGGACAGTACCCAGAGGTAGACCACTTGACGAGACGTACACGGAGCGGACGGACAGACCCGAGGTACCTAGGAGACCATTTTTACCCACCCTTCAGGTTGGATTCCCAAATAATGACTCAGTGGTTGCTGATTTACTTTACTACCGTTGTACTAGACTTTCAGTTGTACTGTACTTACTGTTGGGCTTGTATTTCTGGCCCCTTTCTTTTTATCACTTACTTTTGTATAATGTTTTACTTTGTGCTTACTTCAGTTGCGTACTCTGTTGAGTTTGTTTACTTCTATAAAGGCAATTCCTTCCCTTTTTATCGGGATTCACGACTTTGGTGCTGGTCGCCAACCCCTGGCCTATGGAAGGCGGGCTTGGGGTAGTCACAACATGAGCTCCGAGGACGGGTCGTGACATGTATAAAGGTAAACCATGCCCATACATAAATATATAACATTATGGGTTTCCATTACAATTTAGAATTAAGAAAAAGGGATATCATTCCCATTTATATAAATCATTTAAAAGGGTCACCATGAAAATTTACCATGTTTATCATGGGTATCTATGCCCACATTCATAATTTATAAGAAGCATTCAATTATTTATAATGGTCTTGCATTTAATTTAAAACTCATTAATATTTAATACTAGTGTAGGAGTAACCATCGATCCATTTTAACAAGTGATGTGGGGTCACCATTCACAACTAATTAGTTCATTATAATTCTATCAATTAAGGGCCTTTCCAAAACCATTTAGATTATGGTTTGGCTATTTAATAATTTAACACTTTCAAGGAAGAAACATGAGCACACCTAGAATGGTGGCAATGGATGAAGGGACCTAACCCAACCTGAATAAGGTACAATTAGAACAATTATATCAAAGGCATTGAATTAAATATTCTTTAAGTGTGATTTTAGAGCAACACGTGGATAATACAGTGTGTGGCATAATGTATCATATTATAGAACATAAATACATGAGGGATAAATTATAGAACACCCACCCCATGCTCATAGTACTCTCCTCATCCAGTATCGAACTTTGGTTTGTCCTATATTGAAATAAATTTAATTAATGAATCAATTCCCCTAAAATATGGCATATGATTCTAAACCAAAATAACTTCTCCGAGGAGAAGATAAATGAATAGTTTCACAAGAGGAATATATATCTTACTAACACACATCCAAATAGATAGATGGATCTAAAATCCAAGATCATAGTGTGAAATGGGCACACATCCTAGATGTGGGATTCCTTGGGTGCTTCAGTGTGAGAGGGAGGGGAGGGGTGAGGCTCTTTCTGAAAAAGGGATCCCCTACCTTTATTTTTAAGAAAATTTCTGAGCAATTTTCATAACTTGTAAATGACTTACATTTCATGTAAAGACTGGGGTATTTACCATAGGAAAACCTTGTACATGAAGTGAAAAAGTTCTTCCTAACCAATTACATGTCATGTAATTGGTTGACATTGTTTATTCCAATTACAAGACATGTAATTGTCCTACACAAAACTATATCCCCCTATTTACTTCTTCTCAGAAACAAACAATCTGACCTAAATTCATGGTTTCATTTTTAATCCAAAAGAGTACTTTTCAAGATCTTGAAGAGGAAATTAAAAAGGATCCATGCCTAAAGGAAATACAGAATTCTTACAGTCTTCCTCCTTAAAGGAACTCATTGCTGAGTTTACCTTCAAATGATGGAAAAGTACTTCCTGAGAATAGCTATAGCCACTGAGCACATATGTCGACCTACTAATCCCAAGTCTCATCCTATACCCGACCGTGCTACTATAGAAACCGTAATGAAGGGATATACCATCCTTGAAGAGCCTTCATGCTTCAGTCAACAATGCATATATGATACTCCCCAAATAAAGAATCAACATCTTTCTCAACATCATTAAGATAAAAAATATGAGAAGGCTTGACATGATAAAATTGAAGAATTGAAATGTGGAAGATGTTGTTCATGGAACAATACCTTTGAGGTTATTTCAATCTATAGGCTACTAGACTAACTCTATCTAAAATCCCAAACAACTTCACAAAGAGAGATGAAAACTTCCCATTCCTTTGTATCTGTCTCTACCCATGTCTAGGTGATTACCATATGAAAAACGATCCCCAAACTTGAAAATAAAAGGTCATTGATGATGATTGATATAATATTTATTTCTAGAACAAGTAGTAGACATCCTCTTCCTAATCAGCTGGACCTTTTATGAAGTATCTTGAATAAGATGAGAACCTGGAAGCATTGCCTCTCCTTCCTCTGACCAGCACAGGGGTGACCCAAATGACCTACTGTATATGGAATCATAAAGAGCCATATGAATCAATTATTAAAATATATTAGTATAGGTGAAATAAAATATATGGATATAACTCTCCCAAGAACCGCTAAAATCTTGGACACAAGCTTGGAGCATGTCCTTTAACACCTATATTGTCTATTCTGGCTGAACATCAGTCTGAGGGTGAAAGGCTGTGCTCAGAAGAACCTGTTTACCCATTGATATCTATAACCCCTAGAAGAAACTCGATATTAAGTAAGAGAACATATCTAAAATGATATTACTATGGAACTCCTGTATTTATATAATATCACAGACATACAATATTCCAAACTCATCAAATGATAATGTCTCCTAGATAGAATGAAAATGATATAATTTAGTCAACCGATCCACGACCATTAAAACTGCATATCTTCCTGATGTAAACCTTGTTAATCCAACTAAAAAATTCATCACAACATGCTTCCATTTCATTTTATTGACTGGAAGCAATTTTAACAAGCTTGGTGGTCTCTGGTTCCCTCCTTCACCTGTTGATAAGTGGAACACCTAGTGATAAAACTTTGTATCAGAAGCTTCATCCATAGACACCAATACTATTAGTTCATATCATGATACATATTTGAGATGCATAGGTTAACATCCCACTATGAAGCATGTGACTCACACATCAGATCCTATCTCATATCTGTGGGAACCTGAATATGCACATGTATACACAAGATGTCTCCATCAGTGATAGTCTAATCTAGAGGTGGGCCCTGACCCTCAATAGTCTCTCGTAGGACCAAGCCCTTAGGATATGAAAATTTTCTCATCCTTAACTTCTCTAAATGTGAAAAGGTCACAAATATCAATGCAAGTATAGACTCCCCATGACGGTCTTGCACCTCTATGTGCATCTCATAAAAAATATCCACAGGCATCTACTCATACTAGAAACCATAACTATTTGTGTATAAGTCCTACTATTCAATAAATTTGTAAAAAAAATGAATTTCTCAGGCGTATAGGCAAGATCGAAGTCAAAGGAATGTATATATTCAATGCATCTTTGACACCAAAGACTCATGTCATGTTGAGTTAAGATATACCTGAGGATTTTTTGGTATGTAAACAACAACAAACACTACATTAGAAGGTAATGACTCTAAAAACAAATGTCTTGTACAATAGGTTCTGAGTCGAGATCATGTGTTACATAATTTCGCTCATGAGGCCTCAGTTTTTGTGACCCATATGCAACAACCTGATCTTCCTACATCAGAACTAATCCTAGAATGATACATGATGAACCCCAAAAGAATATGTATCTCCTACCTGAATTTGGAAGAATCAGGATCAATGTTGAAGTCAATATCCCTTTCATTTCCTGAAAGTCTACCTCATATGATTCATACCATATAAACATCACAACCTTCATAGTCAATCCCATAAGATGTGCCATTAAGCATAATAAGTATTGTATAAAATGCTTGTTGTAACAATCTATCCCCAAGAAACTCTGTATATGAAACACATTCTTGGGGTCCTCCTGGGTAATGACAAATTTGACATACTCTGGACCTACTAAAACTCCTTCCTCTAAGATAATATAACCTATAAAGTGTACCTTTTCAATCTAGAAGTGACATTTACTAAGCTTATAAAACAACTGGTGATCTATCAACGTATTAAAAATGAACTCAAGATGAGTGGCATGATTGATTCGATTATGAGAATACACTAAGACATCATCTATGAAGACTATGATAAAGGAATATAAATAGGGTTGGAAAACCCTATTCATCAAATCCGTGGATATGGTAGGAGTAATTATAAGATCTAATGACATAACAAGATACTCATATAAGCCATACCGACTATAGAAATCTGTATTTGGAATATCTGATGGATTGACTCATTGATCTCAGATGGTTGAAAAGATCATCTATGCTTGCAAAGGGATATCAATTTTTCATTGTAGGATAATTCAGTATTTAGTAATCCACTTAAATCCTGAGATTTTCGTCCACCTTATTTTATAAAAATACTAGTGAACCGAAGGGGGAAGTACTAGGCTATATAAAACCAGTGGCCTAAAAATCCTCTAGCTACCTCTTGAGTTCCTGAAACATAGTACTATCCATCCTATAAGGAGTAATTTATATTGGTGCAGCTGTAGGAACTTTCTTGATACTAAACTCTAACTCTCCCTTAGGATGCAGTCTAGAAAATTCATCGGGGAAGAAATCCCTGAATCGGTAGACTATAAGAAATTAGTTTGACAGATCCCCTCAGGATGTATGTAGCGATTTTCACTATCTTATTAGGAGGTATATATTGTAACACCCCGAGATTTTATGAAAAATATTCTTTTTAATTTGATTAATATCTTGTGTTGTATGCAACACCAAAAGGAGCTTGCACAACATGCATCCCTGACATGTCTTGCATTACACGCAATCGCGACCTTCCACAATAGCGTGTGCTGTACGCAATACCGAGTTTCGCTAAACAACGATATGTTGTATAAACTAGCCGTTATGAATAGTAATACCCACTTTTTGAAATTTTATAAATTTTATCATTCAAAATTGGACTTCATTTTTGTATTCAGAATATCGAAATTAGCCTAGGGTGAATTTTTGGTATTTTTCTGAAAACTTTCAATTTTTTATGAATAGTGAAAACACTGGGTTACTATTCAAAAACCAACTTTTTATTTAAATAATTATTTATTTTATTTAAATTTATTTTAGGTCAAAATTGATACATAATACCTATATAAGTTCAATTTAAGTCATTGGAGTCATTTTATAATAATTTTAGATATATAAAAAGTTTATTGAACTTTTCACCGTCTTTTACCTACCTCCTAGGAGAATTTGCAAATTTACATAAAACTTAATTTTACCACTTTTGTGAATGGAATTTAAAAAATCCGAGACACACAGTTGATGTCAGTAAGTAAAATGTGGTTCAATGATATGAAAATAATTTTTGGTGAATAGTACCTTTTTACTTTTATTTACCACAGTTAAAAGTAAATAGGGTAATTAAGGGTAAAAATGATATTATTATTAGCCTAACACATTTCCTAATTCTATTGGATTTGTGTAATTCGACTAAAAAAACCTTAGGAATAAAATATGACCATTTATGCCCACTTGGATTAGATTACGACATTTAATATTAATTTATTTAAAGAAGGGTTAAAATAGTTAAAATCAACGTTGAATAACTAAATAATTTTTAATATAGGGTTATACATAAGATAAATTTGACTATAAATATTTATTATAAAGATAAAAGGATTTCCTACATAATGGTATTTTATTTGTAATTTTTATACTTTAAATAATTTAATTTATGTTTGACACAATGATGATGTAGTAATTATCTTATTAATGAAATATTGACATAATTGATGTTATAAATACCCAAATAAGTGTAATTTGAGACTTTTTATGAATTAAACTAATTTTATAGTTTAATATGACATGTTAGTATTGATTTAGTTAACTTTTTAAGAACTAATAATTCTATTATGATTTTCACAAAAATCAATTACCAAATAGTGTCAAGATTGACAAAAAATAGTTTTGAAAAAAAATATTATATTATTAATTGTTATTTTATTCCTAAAAATCTAAGGTTCGGCCAAATGACTTAGATAAGGTTATATATATTAATAATAAACAACTTGGGGATCTGTTTTCTTGTTATATTAAGTTTATTAACCTTATAGTGTAAGAAAACAAGAAGACACGGTAAAACAAAAATTATTTAACTTAAAGTTAAATATCACTGATAAGGTTAAAATAGAAACCTAAACTTGTCTAAATTATATTTGATGAGAGGATTGCGACCCATCCCCACGTTAGCTTCAAAATAAATCAATTTTGAGCTATTGAAAACCGAATATGAATTTATAATAAAATAATACTTTTAGTTTTTCCCAAGGTGCCCCTTTCCTCCCTTATAAAAAGGCACCTCCTCCCTCTTTTCCTCACACCACTTTGAGCCTTCAAGCTCGGCCAAACCCTGCCAATTTCTCTTCTCCACTTCCATAGAAACATCCTAGAGGTTATTTTATTCTTCAAAGACCAATATTAGTGCCCTAATATGAGGTTTCAAAAAGGTTCTTCAAAGAAGAGGTAATGTCCGTTACCGATTCTTTCAACTTTATTTCTTCTTCCACTTATTCTTCTTTAGTTGTTTAATTATGAAGTAACAAAATCAGTATCAATAATATACTGATATGTTATTATAAGTATGAAACAACCCTATTTCACCATCTATCCATCCTATGGAAAATGAAATCACCATGCGTACGTACGTACGGAATACCGTCTCCACGCTGTGGTGTAATCAGTTTTTCCACCACCACCTTATTTGGATGGGTATAATGGTGTAAATAAATAACTATATATGGTTATTGTAAAGTGATATTGATTATGAAATATTATACATACACTTCAATACAATTCCACGATCATGGGAATGATATAATCGCTCGTGCATACGTACGGACTATCGTCTCCACGAACACGATGAGATTAATTTTCCATGATTTACCATTCAAGAATGATTATAAAGTATATATAATGAATAATAATGAAATATATGACATATTGAAGCTACTGTATTTATGTATACATATATATATATGTCATCAACTTACTTCCATTCAAGTCAAAAAAGAAAGGAAAACAGCGTTCATGCGTACGTATGACCTACCGTCTCCATGAATAGTGTGTTTCATTTCATTTATCTATCTATTATGTATATATATATAATGAATATATATGATATATAAATCATTTTTCACATTCTGTAAGTAAGTAAATCATGATATAAGTAATAATAATATCATGAACAACAAGTCCAAACACGTACGATAAAAGAAACAATTTTACCCAAAACACTACTTTAACATGGAATTGACAAATGAACGGGTAATAAAAATACCCAAGTGAACCATATATGATATAATAAAATGAATATTATTCTTTAATAAGTCAATGAAATTATTTAAATCATTATACAGGAGGTTCAGATACATACGAAGAATATCAGACATAAGGCAAGGGATAATTTTTCAAATCTCATTTTTATCCGAGATTGCTTATTCGTAAGTATTTACTGGGGTTATTTCTATCACCCATGTCCATGTTTTATAAAAGTGTTTTCATGTATTTTTGAAGTCCTTTTTACCCATTATTGACTTTTACTACATGTTATGTAATGAATCTTTCTTTTGTTTACATTACGAGGTACTTTTTGACTTTTTTCTGCAAAAGTACGAGAAGAATGTTTTTTAACTTATACGGCACGAACAGATTTTTACGGTTTTATAAAGCCTTATTTTCATGAAGCTTCCTCCAAAATATTTCATGAATATTTTCAACAAAATCCTTTTCTTTTAAAATTGCATGATGTTTTGCGAAAAGAAATTGATTTTGAAGAAGAAAGGATATTTTCCACAAGAATTCATTTCAAGTGTTTTATCAAAACCATTTTCTATCTAAGATAACATTATTTCATATGTGTATGTTTCAAGTATAATGTCTCTATGATTTACATGGTTTAAATTTTCTTATGATGAAATATCCATTTGTTTTCTATGGATTATGTGATGATGGGATGATGTTTATGAAACCCATTTTATTCTTTGGGTTATGATGAATGTTTTAAGTTTATTTTGTGGAACAAGTAAGAATGATTTCACTATGAGATGGGTGGGACCTATTTATCCCTACAATGAATTGGGTAAAGATTTATATCTCATGAGATAGACATGTCTGGAACGGTAAGTTAATCCGGTTCAGTGTTACAGGACTGAAACGTGGAGTGGACTCAATTCAGAAAGGGACTTTGTCCACTAAGATGGTCTGGGCAGCAATGCCTTGGCTACTATGGAAATCATAACATGTGCTGAATGGTTGCCACAATTACATGTTTTATTCCCATTATATTTTATCATGGTTGATGTTCCATTATGATATATTCCTTACTTACTTTCACGATTTATGTCTTTGCTCAAGATTTTGTTGTTTAAATTTCATGTTCATGTTTTTGCTTTCAAATGTTTATGGATTGTTTTATGTTATCTATGTTTTCCCTTACTGAGCATTTGAGCTCACCATTTTTATGTCTTATTTTCTCCAGGAAATAAAGAAAGGTTTTAGGTAAGGAAACAAAAAGGGGAAGATCGTTATGGGAGATGTTGAAGATCTTTCAACATGATTAGAAGTTTATATTCCGAGCTTCCAAAGGCACTAAAATATTACAGTCCTTTGGTGTGTTTGTTTGTTATGTATTAAGTATTCTGAAAAAGTAATGTAATGTCCATGTACGTCAAGCTTCGGGTCTCTACAGTTGGTATCAGAGGAAAGGTTTAGTCAACCATTGGAAACTAGGATGCGAAAACGTTAGTGAGATCCCTAGAGATATTTATAAGGTATGTCTAGGGATTTCCCTATGGATAAGTATAGGTATAGGATATAGTCCTAGATCTACGGTAACGATATTATAATTTAACCTAAGATGTTAGATATTGAGGGTACTCCCACTTTACTATGTTGTTTTCCCTAGCATGATTTTTGCCACTCACAGAATTATTTTTGTGTTTTAGTCAATGGAGGGAATCAGAAGAAATTTGGTTAACATTGAATCCAATGGACAAATTGGTGACTATGAGAAATCAAATTGTGTAATTCCTAGAGAGAAATATATTGTGATTATGCCGAATCAGTCATCACGATATATGATTAACAAGGTGAAATTTAGTGGTATGCCTAATTCATCAAATAAGAGGAAGATATAATTTTATGCATGTTCGCATGTTGAGGAGCATAAAGAAAGAAAGATTGAGATTTCTAAAGAAGGGAAGAAGAACCTTGAGGAATACCTCAAATGTAGGGACATATGTTATCTGTGTGGCGAAAAGGGTCATAGAGTGACAAACTGTTATGGAGTTCAATGTCTTATTTGTGGAGAACATGGGCATTACCCAACTCAATACCCTGACCTAAAATGTTTCTTCTAAATCAAGGAAGGAATTATTCCAGGACAATAATTGAAGAGGATGGATTGAAGTGTTTATGTATTGGTATTCAAGAATAATGTTGTTGAGGTACTTTTATGGTGTATTAGAATATTTTTGTATTAGTCTATTGTGGTTTTCAATAATTTTATGGTACCAGTAACCATGAAAAGTGATTTAAATATTTTGGAAAGAAGATGATATGCGCATAATGAAGGGGTAAGAAGATAATGAGATGTTTGATTATATTCATGAGCTCATTATTATTATAAGGACTAAGTGATATCATGGTTTGAGTATACAGAATTTTGGGATTTTGGTATGTGGAAAGAGTTAACTTTTGAGAGCACTTATGTTTTCACTAAGGTTCAATGAGTATTCATTTTTCAAGAGAATACATGATTAAGGCCTTAGAATGTTTGGAATGTGACCAACAAGACATATATTATGATATATGGGGATCAACGATGGTACTAACATGCTTGTTATATGAACTCTCTGGTAATCGTTTTTACTATAATATGAGATTGGACAGCAGTATTTTGGATAAGCCTAAAGATTGGAATAGATTATGTTGGACATAAGTTAGTATTGTTTAAGGCTAGAAATATTTCGATATTATTGATGGAAAGTTATAATAATGTAGTTTTAGAAAAAGGAAAACCTTCCGGACGGGCGACAACCCGTCGCGTCGGACAAGGTTGCGGGAATCAAACCCACGACTAAAGTGCGACATGCCTTTATCGCCTACCACTGGCCTACAGGAAGTCCCTAGTTAGTATAAATGTGTTTTAATTTATTAAGTGGTATGATATATGAAGTATACGTCCATTTTAGGAACCAAATATGATTAATCTCACTATAGATGGACTTATGTATATTTGATAACTTTTTCTAACCTTTTGTTTGAGACAGATGGAATGACCTATCATTCTATCACATGATCTGCTAAAACTTTGCGAAAGACAAATTCAACTTCATTTCTTAAAGAGATAAAGTGGAAATTGTTCAAGGCATGAACAACGGTGAGATTATACCAAAATAAAGTATTTATTCTAATTAAAATTCTTCAACTTTAAGGAAATAATCTTGAAAACCAAAAATGTTATCCTAGTGCCCTTATATCCGACGAATCAGATGGTACCCTAGATCATCACATATATATGGCTTTGTGATTGTTGGCTTTTTCATAGCCATGTTCTCTACCACTCTACATCAGAACATGATGGTTAGATTTCTCTTCCATATCCATATTTTCACCTATGTTCTCCTATGTGGAAACCCATTGATTAGTTAAGGAAAACGTCATAATATCACATACGTGGCGTGAGGGGAACAAAGTGGCAGACTATATGGTCACTACTGCGGCTCCTGGATCTCGGATGGTGTGTTTTGATAATGTGTCCCAGCTGAAGCCAGAGGGGGTGAATCTTATTCAGAGATATTCTCTTGGTTTGCATTATTTCATACCCCCATAATATTGGGGTGCCTCGCTGTTGTTTGGCGTTTTTAGGCCGCCTCATTTATGAATAAAAATAATAAGGTTGGATGGATTAGTTAATTTGGGTAACCGTTACATTTCATACTTTAGTTTTTAAAGCCAAGTTTTGGTATTCCTTTTTACGATGTGGGTTTCTATTAAGGAAACTTTTGAGTAGTAAACCATTTATAACCCCGATAAATTTCGAGGGTGAAATTCATTTTAAGGGGGGTAGAATGTAACACCTCAAGATTTTATGAAAAATATTATTTTTAATTTCATTAATATCTTGTGTTGTATGCTACAACAAAAGGATCTTTCACAACACGCATCCCTGACTTTTCTTGCATTACACGCAATCGCGACCTTCCACAATAGCGTGTGTTGTACGCAATAGCGAGTTTCGCTAAACAACGATATGTTGTATAAACAAGCCGTTATGAATATTAATACCCACTTTTTAAAATTTTATAAATTTTTTCTTTCAAAATGGACTTCATTTTTTGATTCAGAATATCGAAATTATCCTAGGGTGAATTTTTGGTATTTTTCTGAAAACTTTCAATTTTTGATGAATAGTGAAAACACTGGGTTACTATTCAAAAACCGACTTTTTATTTAAATAATTATTTATTTTATCAAAATTTATTTTAGGTAAAAATTGATACATAATCTCTATATAAGTTCAATTTAAGTCATTGGAGTAATTTTATAATAATTTTAGATATATAAAAATTTTATTGAACTTTTCACCGTCTTTTACCCACCTCCAAAGAGAATTTGCAAATTCATATAAAACATAATTTTACCACTTTTGTGAATGGAATTTTAAAAATCCGAGAGACAAAGTTGATGTCAATAAGTAAAATGTGGTTCAATGAGATGAAAGTAATTTTTGGTGAATAGTTACTTTTTACTTTTTTTTTACCACGGTTAAAAGTAAATAGGGTAATTAAGGGTAAAAATAATATTATTATTACACTAAAACATGTCCTAATTCTATTTGATAAGTGTAATTCGACCAAAAACAACCTTAGGAATAAAATATGACCATTTAGGCCCACTTGGATTAGATTAGGACATTTAATATTAATTTATTTAAAGAAGGGTTAAAATAGTTAAAATCAATGTTAATAACTAAATAATTTTTAATATAGGGTTATAAATAAGATAAATTCGACTATAAATATTCATTAGAAAGATAAAAATATTTCCTACATAATGGTATTTTATTTTTAATTTTTAGACTTTAAATAATTTAATTTAGTTATGACACAATGATGATGCAGTAATTATCTTATTAATGAAATATTGACATAATTGATGTTATAAGTACCCAAATAAGTGTTCTTTGAGACTTTTTATGAATTAAAATAATTTTCTAGTTTAATATGACATGTTAGTATTGATTTAGTTAACTCTTTTAGAACCAATCATTCTGTTATGATTTTCAAAAAAATCAATTACCAAATAGTGTCAAGATTGACATAAAATAGTTTTTAAAACAAATATTATATTATTAATTGTTATTTTATTCCTAAAATTCTAAGGTTCGGAAAAATGACTTAGATAAGGTTATATATATTAATAATAAATAACTTGGGGTTATTTTGGCTTGTTATAGTAAGTTTATTAACCTTATAGTGTAAGAAAACAAGAAGACATGGTAAAAGAAAAATTATTTAACATAAAGTTAAATCTAAATGATAAGGTTAAAATAGAAACCTAAACTTGTCTAATTTCTATTGGATGAGAGGATTTCAACCCATCCCCACCTTAGCTTATAAATAAATCAATTTGGAGCTATTAAAAACCGAATATGACTTTATAATAAAATAATATTTTTAGTTTTTCCCAAGGTGCCTCTCTCCTCCCTTATAAAAGGGCACCTCCTCCCTCTCTTCCTCACACCACTTTGAGGCTTCAATCTCGGCCAAACCCTGCCAATTTGTCTTCTCCACTTCCCTAGAAACATCCTAGAGGTTCTGGTCTTCTTCAAAGACCAATCTTAGTGCCCTAAGAGGAGGTTTTAAAAAGGCGCTTCAAAGAAGAGGTAATGTCCGTTACCGATTCTTTCAACTTTATTTCTTCTTCCACTTATTCTTATTTTGTTGTTTCATTATGAAGTAATAACATAAGTATAACTCATATAATGATATGTTATTATATGTATGAAACAACCCTATTTCACCATCTATCAGTCCTACGGAAAATGAAATCACCACACGTGCATACGTACAGAATACCGTCTCTATGCCGTGGTGTAATCAGTTTTTCCACCACCACCTTACATGGATGGGTATAATGGTGTAAATAAATAACTATATATGGTTATTGTAAAGTGATATTGATTCTATAATATTATAAATACACTTAAATAAAATTCCATGATCATGGGAATGATATCATCGCTTGTGCGTACATATAGATTACTGTCTCCACGAACGCGATGAGATTCATTTTCCATGATTTACCATTCAAGAATGATTATAAAGTATATATACCTAATAATAATGAAATATATGAAATAATGAAGCTACTGGATTTATGTATACATATATATATATATATATGTCATCTACTTACTTCCATTCAAGTCAAAAAATAAAGGAAAACAACGTTCATGCGTACATACGGCCTACCGTCTCCATGAACGGTGTGTTTCATTTCATTTATCTATCTATTATGTATATATATAATGAATATATATGATATATAAATCATGTTTTACATTCTGTAAGTAAGTAAATCATGATATAAGTAATAATAATATCAAGAACAACAAGTCCAAACACGTATGATAAAAGAAACAATTTTACCCAAAACACTACTTTAACATGGAATTGACAAATGAACGGGTAATATAAATACCTAAGTGAACCATATATGATATAAAAAAATGAATATGATTCTGTATTAAGTCAATGACATTATTTAGATCATTATACAGGAGGTTCGGATACATACGAAGCATATCAGACATAAGGTAAGGGATAATATTGCAAATCTCATTTTTATCCGAGATTGCTTATTCATAAGTATTTATTGGGGTTATTTATATCATCAATGTCCATGTTTTATAAAAGTGTTTTAATGTATGTTTAAATTCAATGTTACCCATTCTTTACTTTTACTACATGGTATGTAAGGAATATTTCATTTGTTTACGTTACGAGGTACTTTTTGACTTTTCCGGAAAAAGTACGAGAAGAATGTTTTTTTAACTTATACGACACGAAAGAATTTTTACGGTTTTATAAAGCCTTATTTTCATGAATGTTCCTCCAAAATATTTCATGACTATTTTCAACAAAATCATTTTCTTTTAAAATTTCATGATGTTTTGTGAAAAGAAATTGATTTTGAAGAAGGAAAGATATTTTCCTCAAGAATTCATTTCAAGTGTTTTATCAAAAACATTTTCTATCTAAGATGACATTATTTCATATGTGTATGTTTCAAGTATAATGTCTCTATTATTTACATGGTTTCCATTTTCTTATGATGAAATGTCCATTTGTTTTATATGGATTATGTGATGATGGGATGATGTTTATGAAACCCATTTTATTCTTTGGGTTATGATGAATGTTTTAAGTTTATTTTGTGGCACAAGTAAGAATGATTTCACTATGAGATGGGTGGGACCTATTTCTCCCTACAATGCATTGGGTAAAGATTTATATCTCATGAGATAGACATGTCTAGAACGGTAAGTTAATCCGGTTCAGTGTTACAGGACTGAAACGTGGAGTGGACTCAATTCAGAAAGGGACTTTGTCCACTAAGATGGTCTGGGCAGCAATGCCTTGGCTACTATGGAAATCATAACATGTGATGAATGGTTGCCACAATTACATGTTTTATTCCCATTATATTTTATCATGGTTGATGTTCCATTATGATATATGCCTTACTTACTTTCACGATTTATGTCTTTGCTCAAAATTTTGATGTTTAAATTTCATGTTCAAGTTTTTGATTTCAAATGTTTATGGATTGTTTTATGTTCTCTATGTTTGCCCTTACTGAGAATTTGAGCTCAACATTTTTATGTATTATTTTCCCCAGGAAATATAGAATGGTTTTAGGTAAGGAAACAAAAAGGGGAGGATCGTTATGGGAGATGTTGAAGATCTTTCAACATGATTAGAAGTTTATATTCTGAGTTTCCAAAGGCACTAAACTATTACGGTTCTTTGGTGTCTGTGTTTGTTATGTATTAAGTATTCCACAAAAGTAATGTAATGTCCATGTACATCAAGATTTGGGTCTCTACATATATAGTTTCTTGAATATACACATAACTATCTAAATCTTTAGTTCTACAGCCTGTGGTCTTCCGTCCCTTGAAATAGTGGGTGGATGCTACTGCTGGAACTCCTGAGTCAAATCTCCCACTGAAGGGGTAGAGTGTAGAGTTCCATATAAAGTATTCATATGTTATAGAATGTATCCTTGAAATAAGGAATCATTTCACACATTTCGAATTGGAATAGGTTCCACAGGAGGCACTAATGGAGGTATAATTGATGGCTTAAGGCCCACCTCATTTGGAGCATGGTCATCACAACCCTCCTAGTGTATGATCAGAGGACGTCGTGGTGGAATTTCAACAAAAATTCCAAACACACACCAAAAATATAATTTAACATTGAGAAACATTGGAGATACATGAATAGGATATGTAAAATCCTTCCTAAGTAAATGTTTCACCCCTCTTCCATCTCAATGAATCAGTTCTAAGTGATATAAACATTTATTTAGAACATAAGAGCTACTACCTATTTTCCACTGCAAAGGTCGAGAATGGGTCAAGATATGTGTTTGTTCTTCATTTAATTTTATTCATATGTGTATATAAATCATACTTTATATTTTTGGACTAAATGGTTCACCACTTCTGATATATAAGGGACCATACAACTTATTAACCAAAATGTGGCATCCGCTTAATCCATACTGTAACACGTTCGAGTCCATATAACCAATGGTCCATGACTCAACGTTCCATAGTTGACATCTTAGGGTGTCTTCTATAGCCTAAAAAGGAAAACACTATTTTGGTTATGCAATTCACTATAATTATGAACTATATTTTATCAAATCCCTATAATAATCATTATCCATTAACAATTCTATTTACAACAATCTAATCACTCATTACAATTATAAGAAATGAAACTCACACAATGCTCTAATATGGCATGACATATAAATTTCCTACAAAGTTCCTAATATGATGCATGATTAATTATTCCCTACCCTTGTCTCATCAGTCCAAGTATAAAAGATGAACCTAAATTATATCAATATTAATATCACAATTCTAGTTCATTACCCAATGGTGGAATAAAATAAACTATAATAAACAAAATTCATAAAATAAAAACTTCCATTTGAGGAAATTTGTATTTTTTCTTTAAATGGTTTCGCTACTCCTAGGTAAAAATTATTACCAAATCACAATTACTTCATAATATCCTAACTATCATGCCAAAAACATTAACGAATGAAAAATAATGAAACTCCTCAAATACCACATTGTGATGTCCCAGACCCGGGTGCCACTCAGAGGTGCCCCGAGCCTGGTTGTCCACATGGCCTCAAGTGTGCTTCCCCATATTCGAGAGGCTACCAACTATTAGTGAGGGCCTATGATGTTTACATGGGGAGAATATTACCCCATTACCAGAGTAGAGAAAAATGGAATAAGTAATGATATATAAATAGAGGAAGAATATAAATTATGATAAAGATAAAAGAAGAAACAATAAACATCCAAGAACTCAATAATAATCAACATCAGTAAACTGAATCAGATATAATGGATGATGATTTCATGTCTCTAAAAAATTGAAAAAATGTTCCTATGAAGCATAAATTCAATACAATATATGGTATACAAAAGTCAGAAAAGACAAAAAATTACTATCTGAGCATCTCGAGCTCCAACCTAGTCACATGCTACCAAGATTCCATTCCAAGTCATGCAAGATGTCACACATCTATAAGATGAAGCTTCAAATTATCTATACCTCCAATAATGTAGTATTCCCAAGTACCATTGGTGGTCCAAATATAGTGTGATATAAACATAGTAGGACACTACCAATAACAAATATAAATATCCTATCCATGGGTATAAAATGGTAGTGTGAATATACAAAAATGAAAAGTAGTAAGAATTACCTAATATGGGCCATCTCTGGTTGCTAAGGGAAAACTAGGTTGACACTAACTACTTCATCCCATGCCATAATATCTCTAAATAAATATCAAGGGATGAAATTTTAAGTATCACAGAAATATGGGATGCCATGCCCAATATAATAGTATAAGGTTTCCATGAACAATATCACAAAATAAGGATTCCATGTGTAGTATCATAGATTATGGATTCCATGACCAGTATCATAGAATAGGTATTTCATGCTCTGTATCACAGTAAGGGTTTCCATAAACAATGTCAAAAAATAGGGACACCATTCCTAGAAACATAGAATATGGACATGATGCTCAGTATCATAATAAGGTATGTCATTCCCATATCATAGTAAGGGACTCCATGCCCATATATAACAACAAGGGTCTCTAGGTTTTTATCACATGTCTATATGAACTCCATGCCCATACATAAATATATAACATTAAGGGTCTCGATGCCCGTTCAGTATTAAAAATATGGTATGTACTACCCATTTATACACAACATGCATAAGGTTCACCATTCCAATTTACGATATTTATCAAGGGCCTCTATTCCCACATTCATAAGCTATAATAAGTAGTCAAGGATTTAGAAAGGGATAACAATTAATTTATAACTCAATTACATTTAATACTAGTGAGGTAGTAACCATCAATTTTTATAATAAGTGAAATAGGATAACCACTCAATATTAATTCAATCATTATGATTCTCTCACTCAAGAGCCTTTCCAAAACCATTTAGATGATGGTTTTTCCATTTAATCATTTCACATTTTCAAGGAAGAACCATGAGCAAGCATATAAGGGTTGAAATGGATGAAGGGACCTAACCCAACCTGAACAAGGAATCATTAGAACAATTATATCAAAGGAATTGAATTAGAAATAATTTAAATGAAATTTTATAGAAACACATAGAGAATTCGGAATGCGGAACAATAGAGAATATTACAAAACATCAAGACACGATGGATTAATTATAAACCCCCTAACTCATACTTGTGGTAATCTCCTCATCCTGTATCAACCTTTGGTTAGGACTGGATCTGAAAAAATATAAAGAACAGATCAATGGCCTAAAAAAAAGAATATAGGCATGCACCAAAATAACTATATCGAGGATAAGAGAAATGGATAATGGATAAAGATGAATAGATATCTTATAGGTGGACATCCAATGAGACAGACAGATATGAAATCAGATATTAGATAATGAAATGATACCAAATCCTAGCTTATGGATTCCTTGGGTGCTCTTGTGCAAGATAGAGGAGAGGGATGTGGTTTTTTCCAAAAAAGGGAGGCCCATATTTCTATTTAAAAAAATGACTCAGGAATTTACATGACATGTAAATTCATTACATGCTAAGTAAATCTCCAGGTACATACCCCCTAAGAAAACGCACTACATTATGTCAAAAGGTTATTCCCAACCCATTACACATCGTGTAATCGGTACACATCATGTTTTCCAATTACACTGAGTGTAATTGGCCTACACCAATAAACTGCCCCCTATTTCCTTATTCCCAAAAACAAATGAACCGACCTAAATGCATTGTTTTATATTCAATCCAAAATAGAACTTTACAAGTGATTGAAGTGGAAATTAAAAAGGATACATACCTAAATGAAAAAATGGTTTCTTAAATGAATGAGATCTTATTTAATAAATCGCTGTAAAAAGGATAAGGATTTTATTAGGTAAAAAGTGAAATGGCATGATGACATGGTATGTATTTATGATGTTTCTTGATGGAAAATGCATGCTTGGTGAATAAGGTTTTTGCTAATTATGCATTTTTGGTGTAAATGGTTGTTATATTTGGAATATATTAGGTTTTATACATTGGATTTAGCTTTATATATAGAATGGGTGGAATGCTATGAGTGATCATAGATTCTATTAGGAGACTCACTTGAATGCATGGGAGGGATTCCTCATTGGATTCAAGGATATCCAACTCAAAGGAATTCCATGAGCTTCTACATATTTCTAAAAAATTCATTACTGTTAATTCCTTGAGGCAACCCCCTTGGATTTAGAAGATTTATTATATATTTAATTACATAGAATAATACTGAGGATTACCTTAGGACACCCTTATGAATTCCACAATATTATCTCCATAGATATGGGATGATTTTGTGAGATAAAACTCCATGGGTGTGTTCTTTGATTCTATCCCAGATTGATATTATTAATGAATTAGAATTTTGGTCCCTTGAATATAGTTTATATTATTAAAAGGATGGATTCACTGGATTTACCAGAATGGAATCAAGAAATATTTTTAGGATGATTTCTATGGATTTTGGATTACATTATTATAAGTGATTACTCTATAGAGCCCCCACATATTCCCTTGTGCTTTCATTACTGTGGTTTCCTTGGAGTTATATGTTGGAACTAGTTTCCCCATTGTGTATACTATGTATTATCTTATTTATTAAGGGTTATAGTTTCCCTGGTCACACACCTTGGAACTAACCTAATATTTTGAGACCTATCACCTTATTCATAGATATATGGAATTGGCCGAAGTGGGTAGGATCGACATTGGGTGTTTCTGCAGAGCCTGGGATCAAAGGATTTGTTTTTATTTACGTTTTTTATATTTTATTTAGTAATATTTTATCAATAGAACATATTTATTCCATTTGTATTTGGACTCATTATTTTAGGTTATCCGTTAGTGGTTGCTTACAACATTGTACTCACACCCATTTTGGCCACCATGAAACTTAGTTATATTAGTAGAAGACTATATATTTATAGGTTATAGGTTTATTGAAATGGATCATTACTTTGATTTTTTCTTGGAATGCTAGAGTTTATTATGGATGATGGGAGAGGGAATTACACGAGACTAGTTGGGGATGATTATGTAGTTTACAATCATTGGGTATTTATTTTCCATCATGTATGTAATCCTCCATGAGAGTTCTTAGTTTTTTATGGTATATACATTATTTTTAGATAATATGTTGTTTTATTAATTTATTTGAAATTTACAGTATTGTTTCATATGGTTATTTGGATTGTTTATTTATTTTTTTATTATTTATGATTCTTTATATATTTTTAAGAGAGGTTATAATATCCCCATGATATCCTTATTTAAACTCTAAACAGGTAATAATCCTATTGAATAAGAGGATGTTCACTTGAGGTAATGTGTCACTCTAACCTGGGGAACTGGTTAAGTGGAATATGGGTTGGGAGGTTACAGAGTGGTGTCAAAGGATTTTTTCTTCTATCTTACAATTTGGGAATGGTAGACAGGAGACTAGGAATGTGTCTTAACTAGGTCATGATATCATTCCTGAGAGAAATAAACCCACACAAAGTGTAAAATCCAAGTTTCTAGGGATAAAACTTATTTTTCATTTAATTCAATATTAAAACTTTATTTTTTTCACCTTGGTCATGAAACATGGTTTTTAATGTTATTATTTTTGAATTATGGAACATTTCTGATATGTCAAGAGTGGGTGTGTGTTATTAAACATCATGCTTAGAACATTAGTTTTTTATATCATCCTCAAGATACCTATGATTAATATTTCAATTTCCTGAGATTTATGTTATCTTATGATTTTATTTTTTGGTTTATATCTATCCATGGTTTATAATAGTTTTCAGGTAAAATGGGGGTTGGTTATTTAAAGTTTGAGAAGCTCCATATATGGTATTTTCTATATAAGGATATAGTGGCATCTTACTTGACCAATTCCAGGAGTAATATATTGATATATAGGAAGATATATATGGGTTAACAATGGTATTGATTATATAAGGCGCCAATAAGAATCCTATAAGGAATTTTCCATTATAGATTGTTAATAAAAACCTATTTAATGAAGCCTTGAGAATTAGTGGAAAAGTTTTCACGAACCGTTGAAACATTGAATATAAATCATGGAATTAAAAGAATTTGAACCCAATTGATAATGTGAACTTTTTTGTTTTCTGGTAATGGAATTCCCTTGAAAATGAGAGTAATGTGGGAAGTGATTATTGAGTTAAATAAAAATTCAGTTTGAAAATTATCTGGTAATTTACCTCATAAATAGTGAATGGAATTTTATTTAACTAACCTTGGGATGTGAAATTTGTGAAATAATAAATTCTTAATAATTTAAATTTGTAATGTGATAAAATTTAAATGAATGAGGTGGCATAGAGGCATTATGTACTTGGATGGACCATTTTTATGGATAATTGGGGATGCTGAGAGCACTTAGGTTATGAGTCGTTTTCATTATGTGTTGGGATACACAATATTATGATAGTGTGGCCTCGTATATAAGGTACTGACCCTAGTGAGGATAGTGGGACTAGAGAGAGAGAGTCCAAATCTTGAAAACCTTTAAGAGGTGGGTGTATGGGGCACACATAGTGTCATGTGTTGGGAAAATGGGAATTGTGGGGTGTTACCGATAGAACCACAATTATATAATTGTTGAACCTTATGTTAGGGGATAGGCGGTATGGTCTAGTTACCCTTGTAAATATCTGAGGTTTAGTGAGTCAGTTCCATATCACATGAAAGGGTAACCCATGATAGGGACTAAACCTATTCTTTTAATTCCTCTAGGTATGTGAGGCATGGGTAGATACCTTGTCTCCTGTAGTTTGTGCATGTTCAGTGTTTCCATGTTTTTGGTGTGATTTCAATCGAGTACCTAGAGACACAGTGGTTTAGATATAGGCTTGTTTTTAAGGGAAGGATCATTCAAATTCCTAGTATTAATAGATGTGGATGTGTCTAGGGTAAATGGACCCCATTTATTTAAAAGTATTGGGTTCTAAAAATGATGCTTGGGATGATGGGTGTTTGTGCATTTAGCCTTAATACATATATGGTTTTATGAATATTGTAAGAGATCATCTATGATTCCTTTTATTATTAAAAGTAACATGTCAGAGGTTTTCATTGATCCATAGATAGAAAAGATTTCCTAAGACCTCCAATTATCAACTCATGGGAAACAGCTATGTTTTTTAAATTTTTTCACAATATTACTTGAAACACATTGGTATTGGGGATATTGAATTGTAAGGACCCAAGCTTTTATGAATAAAATTAAATTTTTTATTTAATTAAATGTCTTATAGTTATAGAAAACACATGAACTTATTTTATTATATAAAATTGGATTTTAAGTCACTATTAAGTATGTTTACCATTGAAAATATATCTGTTTAATAGTGATCACATGAGTAGTATAAATATAGGGTTTTAAAAAATATTTTTGTCACAGAAAAAGGAAGTGATGACCTCAACTAGTAGGATCATTCAATATGATCCCCATTTATCAGAGATTACTAGGGGATAGCATTTCTAGGATTTTCCCTAGACCTATCCCAATCTAATATCCAACAACTTAATCATGAGAAAAACCGTTTATGAGAGAATTTCAAGCTCATCAAGATCACAACCCAAACCATGTTCACCAAATGGACCCAAGAAAGCACCACCATCACACACCAAACTCTTGGGGATTATGTTGGTGTAATAAAGGGAAATGTATCAAGAACAAAGAAATAGATATATGTACACTATTTTTTATATAATAATGAATATATATTCATCCTATTATTTTTACTTTATAAATTATTTTCAAAGCATGAAAAATATTTTTGGTTAATATTCAAATTAAATTAAGGAATATATTTTAATTAATTAATTTATTTTTGAAATAAATAAAATTTTAATAAAATATTATTATTAAATTATTTTTATAAAATATAAATGATTATATAATTTTTATGAAGTCAAATGTAATTTTTATTAGGGTTCAAAAAACTATTATTGTCAAAAAACCTATCACTTCCAATAAATGTTTTATTTTATTTTAAAAGTGAAAATTAAAATATTTAGAAAATTATTTATATAAAATTAATATTATTTTTGGAATCAATACATCTAAATTATTCAATGGTAAATTTTTCATAACTTTCTGAGACAATCAATTTTTCGTGTAAAAAATAAACACCGTATAAATATACATTGTGTTTTATGACATAATAATCACCCAATAATGATATAATAAATACTATAAAAGGTATATTCATCGAAATATTTGTATTATATTTAAAATAATGTAATTTTGGGTTTATTTTTTTATTTTATAAAGACTTAGTGAATCTTACTAGACTTATAATATATTTTAATATTTTAAAATCATTTCTTTGAAAGTGTGACTAACCTCCACATAAACAAGGGAAATATATTATTATATTCAGACCTTGGCCTCATAAAATAATTTATATCAGAACCCTTTTCCAAAAACCATTGGAAAAAACCATGATATGGTTTGTGGTTTTAAATATTTTTTTATGTAGTGTCCAAAACCAAAAATAATAAAGAAATCCCCCTCCTTTCCCATATAAACCCACCGAAGAACCAATTTAACTTCACTAAAACTCCTTTAATCTTGTCCAAACTCTTATATCTACTTACTAGAGTCCTCCCAATGTGCCCCAAATCTCTCAAAAGCCTCTCCTAATCCTTTAAAGTCACACATCCATAAAAGGGATTTTTCTCCTCACTTTTGAAGTCAAGAACCTTATTTGAGATTAGTTATTTTAATTTCAATTTCTTATGTTTAAATTAATTTTAAATCCTTACCATACTATAAAACTTATTTTATTTTTATGAAGGATCATTTATTCCACCTCATTTGGTCCCTTACCTAAGCCGTTACTATGCCAAAATTCCGTAAGGAATTTCTCTCTTCTCATTTCCATTCAAGAACTTATTTTATATTATGATTCTAAAATTCCATTTTCATATATTGGGATATGATGTTCAATTGAAAAATTAATTTACATTTGATTTATAAATTAGTATATTCCCTTTCAATCTGGTTTAACCCTCTTATGAACCTTTACATACACCAATTACCATGGCAAAATTTTGTAAGAGTTCTTTTTCTTTCTCCTCTAACTTCAAGAATCTTTATTATGTTATGCCTTATATTTCAAATTACATATGTTGGATAATGCACTTAAATGTCAATATTACTATACATTTCATGTCTAAATTATGATATACCCCTTTATATCTCATCACCCCATTTTATTAATTTCTTTATGATGCAGTTATGCTGTTGAAAATGCACCGCGATTTTCCATGACAAAATAATTTTATAGTGAATACCATACCCATTTCTCTATCAAGGGTATTTAAATTTATGAACATATACGTATTTATTGTGGATATATATGTATTTATTCCAAAATTAATTGATCATGGAATAAACTATTATTATTATTGAATCCATGTTGTATGATTTTTGTGGCACACATAAGAATTAAAAAAATGATTATGAAGGGTGCTCCATAATAGCACTCCAATGTATTGGGTAATGTTTAGTATCATGATAGTTAATGTGCTATGATATTTTACTGATTCTCTTTAATGTGAAATGATATTTGACTCATGATCCTCCATGTTCAATGAGCCTTGACTCATGATCCTCTATGTGCAATGATCCTTCACTCTTGCTAATATCATGTTGTATATTGTCGCCACATTTCCATGTTATGATTATCATGTCATATCATGACTTTATATTCATGTTCCTTTTATTATCCACTAATATTCCTATTATAACTTGTATTTTATTCCTCATTTTATTTGTTTTTTATTCCATTATTGGGCTTTATAGTTGACCCCTTTCTTATGTATGTCCTCCTGTTGTCCCTTGCAGTGTTAATCACAAAGGAATGATTTGGTCTTGTCAAAAAACAAATTCAATAAAGATGTTGTATTTTATGTTTTAAGTTGTTACGTGATGTACCTAATGCCAAAGGACACTAGACCTATTTGTATTTTGAGTTATATTAAGTGTTATTTTATGTAATAAATCATGTTTAAATTCTAAATAAAGAGAAATGATGTTATAGTTGGTATCATAGGATAAGTTTAGTTATTTTTGGGATTAAGATTAGAAAGCCCTAGTGAAAAACCTTCGGGATAAGACTAAGTGTAATGAAACATCCCTAAAATCTAGTAAGTATAGAGTAAGTAGTTTATCAAGAAAATATATCCCTACTTGGATACTATAAGTGGATGTGGTTCAAGACTAGATGTACCTAAGAGTAACATCTTTGACAATGTGTTCCTAGCCTAACTTGGGGTAGCCTAGTACATGAAAATAGGCTTTACTGCAAAAATGGTTTGATACTCCTGAGGAAAAATCTTTGGTAAATTCACAATCTCCTTAAAAACTGTTATTAAGGGAAAAAAAATTAACATAAGAATATGTGTTAGGAAGTAGATCATGGATAACATAGATTAAAGCTGAGAATCTCATATGTTAAGAAGATAAATGTAATTTATATGTTATCCCTTTATTGTATTTTGATTCACCTTTATGTGTTTAATAGTTTAAAAGTACTCACCCCTAAGTCTATATTGTATAAATTAGAACCAAAATAAAAAAGTGAAAAGTTGGGTTATCATCCATAGTTATATGCATTTATTTATATCAAAACATTTTAGTAGAACTAATCAAACATCCCCACAAATCATAGAAGTAGCAATGTAGATGAAGAAAAAATGAGTAAATTATTGAATCCCATGTATATAACTCCTCCCCAATCAAAATTTGTGGATTGAACTTCCTAGAAAACCTTGGAATACTTCCCTTGGTGGAATTTGAAGTAATTATAGGTATGGATTAAATTTCTCTATATATATCCAATATAAATTGCTGTGAGAGGGAAATCACTCTCCAAATGGTGAATCGACCCCTAATTATATATACGTAAAATGAGGATCATGAATCTTATTTATCACCATAATCTCAAGAATGGATATTAGTTAATTATGGGAAAGCATATCTAGCTCAAATTATTGAGTCTAACGTAAGGATCATCAATGAAAACATACCTATTGTGAGGGAATACACTGATGTGTTTCTGAAGGAATTTATTGGTCTTTCACCTAGAAGATAGGTTGAAATTTCGATTGAGATTATACTAAGGGAATTGATAATATCTATGAATATGTATAGGATGAAAGTTTTGGAACTTTAGGAATTGAAGAAAGAGCTATAGGGTAATTCGTATAAGGGGTTTATACACCAAAGTGCTTCACCATGGGGTGAACCAGTCCTCTTCATCAAGAATAAGGATGGGTCAATGAACCTTTGAATTGATTATCATGAGATGAAGAAAATATTGATAAATAGAAAGTATCATTTTCCATGAATTGATAAATTATTTGATCATATACATGATGAATAATACTTCCCCAAGGTGGATCCATGGTCAAGATATTACTAGGTAAGGGTGAATACAGAGGATATCACCAATAGTAATTGTTTTATAAGGTATGGACACTATGAGTTCATAGTGATTCCTTTCAAACTTACTAATTCTCAAAAAATATTCATGGACATAAGGAATAGAGTCTTTAGAGCTTACCTAGAAATATTTGTGTCAGTATTTATAGAATATATTCTAATATACTCTAAAACCAATGAGGATAATGAGGAGTATCTAAGAACTATTCTTAATACCTTGTAAAAGGAGAAGCTCTATTAAAATTAAAAAAAGTGTGCATTCTGGTTGAAATAAGTATCATTCTTAGGGAATATCATAAAAATAAATGGGATATCTATGGATACTTCGATGAAAAAAGAAATTGAGGTATGGATAAGGGAAACACATAAGATAGATATTTGTAGATTCCTTGGGCTAACAAGATATTATCACCAATTTTGATAAATTTCTCACGATTATCAAGCCTCTTACCAAGATAACTCAGAAGGAAGTAAAATTATATTAGAATGATGAATCTGAAGAAAGATTCATATAGTTTAAAAGTATTCTTATCACTTGCACTGTTCCGACACTAACAAAAAGTTGGGATATTTATTCTATTTTTAGTGATGATTCAAAGAAGGTATCCAGATGCATTTTAATGAAAAATGACAAATTCATTGCCTACACCTCAAGACAGTTGAAAATTAATGAGAAAAACTATCCCACACATGATGTAGAGTTATAAGTTGTGATCTTTGCATTAAAAATTTGGGGAGAAGTGAGAGATATATATGGATCAAAAAATTCTTAAATATATATTCACAAAGAAAGAGATGAATATACGCCAATAAAGATGGTTAGATATCATCAAGGTTTATGACAGCTTAATCCACTACCAACATGAGAAAGTGACCAAGGTGGAGGATTTTCTACATTGAAATAACCCATCAATTATATCATTGATTATTATTGATAAGGATACAATCTTCTCAGACTAAAAGAATATGGTCAGGAGAATCATAAATAAAGGTACATCATCAATCCTTTCAAAAATTATTGCAAAACAATCTATTTTAGAATGGTTAAAGGATACTAAAAAATATGATTTGGGAATTTAGAATAAAGTAGAAACAATAAAAAAGGGGAATCCTTATAATTCAATGTTTATGAAGAAGTAATTATGAGATTTGGATTGAGACTATGTGTTCCATCAAATCCTAAGTTAAAGAATGAACCTTTGGGTGATGCAGATAGTTCAATTTTTTTCCATTAACTCAGGAAACAAAAAGATGTATCATGATATATAAGAGATGTATTGGTGGGATAATATGAATAAGGAGATAAAAAAAGATATTTCAAAGTTCTTGGTATGTTAGTAAGTCAAGTATGAATGATAGAAGTATAAGGGGTTGATGCAACCATTACCCATTGTATCATGGATATGGGAAAACATCCCCATGGAATTTGTCACCATAAATCCAAATACATCCATAGGAAACAATTATATATGGTTTATTTTGAATAATCTTATAATTAATGCACACTTCATTTAAATTCAAGAGGATTTCTCACTGGATCAACTGGAATGGATATACATCGGATAAGTGGTAAGGCTGTATGAAGTACCATTATTGATTGTGTCCTATCAAGATACAAGATTCACCTCTATGTTTTGGAAAAGTATCCATTATTCTATAAAAATTGAGATGCACTTTTTATGGATAATCACCCTCAAAATGATGTCCAATTTGAATGGAATATCGAAACACTTAAGGATAGGTTGAGATATTTCTCAATGGACAACAAAGGCAGATGAGACCAACATCTTCCTTTGGTTGAGTTATCTTACAAAAAATGTTTACCCCTGAGCATATAAATGGATCCCTATGAATCCCTTTATGGTAAGAGGTTAATAACACCAGAATGTTGGGATGAAGTTGGGGAATAAAAACTTCTAGGTCCGAAAATGGTCGATGAAATGGTAGAGAAGGTCAAGACTATCCAACAACACATGAAAGCTGCTCAGAGTCAACAAAAGAGCTAGGATAAAAATCATCATCATGACCTAGAGTTCAATTTTGGAGACATGGAATTCTTATTCCTATCTTATTGGATGTGATTGATGAGATTTGGGAAGAAGGTAAAGATTAATCCAATGTACATTAGCTCTTTTTAGATCCTTGATCACATCATAGTAGTGTTATATCGATTAGAACTCCCACCAAACCTATCATAAGTACATGATATATTCCATGTATCCCTATTAAGAAATTACATCCCAAACCCATCACATATACTCAATCCAGATTTGGTTCTGTTGGAGAATTACCTATCTTATGAAGAGAAGCCAATGAAGAACTTAGATCGCAAAGAAAAAACAATTCTATAAAATTAGACAATGCACCTCATAAAAGTGTTATGGAGAAACCATATGTTTGAAGAAGAAACATGGGAACCAGAGGAGGTGATGAAGAAGAGTTACCCTAATCTATTTTAGTGTGGGAAAATAAAATTTTTAGGGTGAAATTTTATTAAGGGGGGAAGGTTGCAATGACCCAAAATTTTATGAATAAAATTCCATTTTTTTTAATTAAATGTATTATGATTATTTGAAACACATGAACTTATTTTATTAAATACAATTGGATTTTAAATGACCATTAGGCATCTTTATCATTGATAACATATCTATTGAATAGTGATCACATGTCTAGTATAAATATATGGTTTTAACAAATCCTTTTGACACAGATAAAGGAAGTGATGGCCTCAACCAGTAGGATTGTTCCTTGTGAAGCCCATTTATCCCATTCTTTGAGGGAGATAGAATTTCTAGGATTTTCCTTATACCAGCCCCAAGACGAGATCCATCTACATAAGAATTAATGAAACCATTTACATGAGAAGTTCAAGCTCATCGAGATCGTGACTCAAACCATGTTCACCAAATGACCCCATAAAATCCCCACCATCACACAACTCAATCTTAAGAATTATGATGGTGTAATAAAAGGATATGTATCAATAACCTAGAAATAGGGATATGTACACTATTTTTTATATAATAATGAATATATTTTCATCTTATTTTTGTAATTTTGTAAATGAATTTCAAAGAACAAATAGTATTTTTGGTTAATTTTCAAATTTAATTAGGAAATACATTTTGATGAATTAATTGATTTATGAAATAAATAATATTTTAATAAAATATTATTATTAAATTAATATTATTAAATATAAATTATAATATAATTTTTTTGAAGTCAAATGTAATTTTTATTAGGGTTCAAAAACTATTATTTTTAACAAATCAATCATTTTCAATAAATATCAGTTTTTATTTCAAATGTGAAAATAAAAATATTTATGAAAATATTTAGTTAAAATAAATATTATTTTTGGAATCAGGATTTTAAAATTATACAATGGTGAATTTTTCATAATTTTTTGATACATTAGAATTTTTGGGTAAGAATTAAATACCGTATAAATATAAAATTTGTTTTATGACATCATAATGGACCAATAATGTTGTATTAAATACTATAAAAGGTATATTCGACCAAATATATTTCTTTTATTTAAAATAATGTGATTTTAGGTTTATTAGATTTATTTTATGAAGCCTTAGTGAATCCTACAAGACTTTTAATATATTTTATGATTTTAAAATCATTTCTTTGAAAGTATGGCTCACCTCATCATAAGAAAGTAAAATATTTTATTTTGTTAGGCCCTTGGCCTCATAAAAAAATGTATACCACTCCCCTTTTCAAGAAGCATTGGGCAAAAACTATGATATTGTTTCTGGTTTTGAATATTTTATTATATAGTGTCTAAAACCAAAATAATAAAGAAATACCCCACATTTCATATATAAACCCACCAAATCTCCCATTTATTTTCACTAAAACACCTTTAATCTCATAAAAAATATTCTCTATACTTCCTATATTCCTCCAAAGATACCCCAAGATCCCAAGAAGCCTTATTTAATCTATTAGAGTCACACATCCATGTAAGGGATTTCTCTCCTCACCTTTGAATTCAAGTACCTTCTTTGAGATTAGTTCTTTTAATTCCAATTTCATGTGTTTAAATTAATTTTTAATCCTTAAATTACTATCCAATTTATTTTATTGATTTTAGGGATCATTTATTCCCCTTTACCCATTACTATTCTAAAATTCTATATGGAATTTACCTTTTCTCATTTCTACTTAAGCACTTCTTTTATATTATGCTTCAAAAATTTCATTTTCATATGTTTGGATATGATGTTCCATTGAACCCTCACATTAACTTTTATTTATAATTGATGATATCTACTTTCACTATCATTTAAACCTACTAAAAACCTTTACATAAATCCCTTAGCATGTTGAAATTTTGTAAGATTTATTTTTCTTTCTCCTCTTACTACATGATTCTTTATTATATTATGCCTTCTATTTCCAATGAATTATGTTGGGGAATATACTTTCATGTCCTTATTACTATAAATTTCCTGTATAAATGATGATATACCCATTTCTCTCTCATAAAACCATTTTAGGAATTTCTATATGACGCCGTTATGCTGCTGAAATAGCACTGTGATTTTCCATGTGGAAATCATTGTGTAGTGAATACCACAACCATTTATCAAGGGTATTCACCTTTATGCACATATAATTTTTTATTATGGATATATGTGTATTTATTTCACATTTTATTGATCATTTAATTAACTACGATTATTATTGAATCCATGTTGTATGATATATGTGGCACACTTAAGCATGAAAATGAAATGATTATAAAGGGTGCGCCCTGATAGCGCTCTAATGGACTGGGTAATGTTTAGTATCATGATACATCATGTGAAATGAGATTTGACTCATGATCCTTCTTATGAAATAATATTTGACTCATGATCCTCCATGTTCAATGATCCCTGACGCATAATCCTCCATGTGCAATGATCCTTGACTCATGCTAATATCATGTTGTATATTATTGCCACATTTCTATCTTATGATTATCATGCTATATCATTAATTTATATTAATGTTACTTTTGTGATCCATTTATATGCCTATTTTATAACATTTATTTCATTTCTCATGTTATTAGATGTTTATTCCCTTTATGGGCTTTATATCTCACCCCTTTCTTATGTATGTCCTCTGATTATCCCTTGCAGTGTTAAGTACAAAAGAATGATTTGGTCTTGTCAAAGAAGTTTTCAATAAAGATTTTTATTTTATGTTTTAATTTTCTATATGATGTACCTAATTTCCAAATACACTAAACCTCTCGATATTATGAGTTGTATTAAGTGAAATTTTATGTAATAAATCATGTTTAAATATGAAATAAAGTGCATGGTTGTTATACCAATTATGTGAGAGTGAGAACCTATTTCCTAGATAAAATTGAGGTGGTATGTTTGGGGCATGTATTAGTGCACATGAGGTGTGAGTGGGTGTGACTCATCACAATAATGATTCATTTAATTGTTTTAAACATGAAATGACATGTGGTGTCAGTGATTAGTATCAATATTGGTGGTATAGGGCATGAAAGATCATGTACCTAGCCCAACCTAGATTGATATATGATTATAGTAGCTTGGTGTGAGTGAGGTAAGATTCTTGAAGTTTTGGAAAAACTCCAGGATGTAGGAAGTTGTGTGTTGGACCTTATAATAATAGAACCTTATGATTTGGAAGAGTAGTACCCAAGATACATTTAGTAATGTAAGGCTGACCGACGAGGGATCATGGTCAAGGGTTTAAGCGTGCGATCCTAGTTTGAATTAAACATGAAAAATGTGAGTGTGAGTTAGGAGGTTTTATTTGGTGGTGTGGTAGTGTGTGACTTTTTTATTTAACTAGTAAAAGAAATTTACAATGGTAATTATGGTTCCTACCAAATTTTAGATTGACGAGTGGTCATGTATGAGTTGAGGCATGATGAACTCAAAGAGAAGTTGTGGGTATAGTTTCCCAGGGTTTGGTAACAAATGAAAATAACCCCCATTGTATTGAGAAATATTGTTCTATATTGGATCAACATGATGAGGTTGATACAAGTGATTAATCCTAGTTTTTTTTGATATAATTGTCATTGTGGATCATGAGGGGCAACTTGCGTGTTGCAAAGATAGGACCCGTCGGGGTACAAAAATTGAGGAGTAGTGTAAGGAATGAAATATGGTGGGGATCCCACCATAAGATATAAATATCATAACCCTAAAATTTAATGTGTCTTATAAAGTCCTAAGTATAGTGATAACATCTACGGTGGTACTTAGTGATCGATTAGTTAGGCCACATATGACCATTGTGTTTATTGATGGATGGTATGTGGGTTGTGAGATTGGGTTTTTTACCCATTGGAATTATAACAAGGAAATTCCTATACTGGGGAGTGTCATGTTAGTAATATACATGTTGAACTCATACTATAAGGGTTATTGGTGTGTATTATTGATCTTAAGTTGGCCGTGATAACACAAGATGTTGGCCCATGTGTACTTTCAATGTAGTTTGGATTACTTTGGGAACACCGAAGGTATTTTTTTGTGCGATGTTGGTGAGAATATAATATTTCGTTTTGAAATCATGATGAATGTTGTGATCTAATCCTGGTTTGTATTCATGTCATTCTAGTACATGGGTGGGATCATAGTGTGAATTGTGGGTGATTGGTGTTTTGGACCATGGAATCATATCATGGGTTAGGTTATACCACAGTATATTATGATGATCATGGGAAACATACAGTGGTTAATACAATATGATTTAATGATTTAAAGGATTTTATGATGTGTATGTTGAGTTTCCTTGAGATATGTCTTCCAGAAGAGGTTTTACTATAGTACTTATACATAAATGGGTGTAGTGAGTTTGCATAAGATTAAGCATGTTACATTGTGTGTGGTGAGGAAATTTTGAAAGTTGAAGCGGGATTTTCAAGGAGAATCTAGTGTGTTTAGTTGTGCTTGAATTATGGGCCCCATCCATTTTGGTTTGATTTTATAAATGGGGATAAAAACTATCATTAGATTGGTGTTCTCATGAATATCTGGGTGTAATGATAAACATGAAAATAGTGTTTTGGTGATAAATTATATTGTAGGTTGGAACTATGAATCAAAATTTTATTTCATAAGTTGAGTATTATAGTGTATAATACCATAGTATTGGTGTTTAGTTGGATTAAAACATGATCATGTCTCAGGATAGGAGGGATCTGGTGAGCATCATCATAGTGTTTTTGAAATGAATAATGAAAGTGACTTGTGTTTAATAAACATGGAATTTGGTTTTGGGAGTTTTTAATTGGAAGCATGTTGGGGTGTTATAGAATGGAATGTGGCCATTTGTAAGTATTTTGGAAATATAAGGATGTTTGTGTGACATAGTTTGATGGCCACTCAAACTTCTTGGGGATGAGAAGAGAAATAGTGGGGAGTTTCTAATGTTGTTGTCCATATTGGAATTTGAAATTTTATAAAGGAACATGAATTTTTGTTTAGTAGAAGGGATGATTTTTGAACCGAGCATCAGGATGGTAAATCAATAGGTTTTACACCCCAATGAGGTACTTTTAGACTAGGTATAAAGCTCTAAGGGTGGATATAGGGATCATAGAAGAATTCAAAGGAGTCTGGGGGGATCCAAGACTATATTGTTCCACTACAACCTCACTGGCTACCCAGTGAGAGCCTAATGGATAACCAGTGAGATTATAGTATGTTTTTTAAATGGGGTAAAATAAAATTTCCTCACTTTTTATTCAAGAAACCCCCTCTTTATTATCACCCAATTTCACCTAGTAGAAGCACCATATGCCCCCTCCTCATATCTTATCTTCCCATTATGGGATCACCCTTCTTATTGGTATAAATCTAGTATCTTCATATTAATTAGAGAGTTAGATTTATTTTTATGACTCCTTTATCCTCTTTTTTTCTACTAGGTAGTTTACCACTTGATTTAGCTATTATTCCCTATTTTCATGGAATTTCTATTTTTTCTCATCTTCTGTCTATTTAGGTTGAACCAGATGTTAATACTTGACAAGAGGGATTCTTTAAGAACGAGGCAAGTGTTATATAATACTAAACAATATTTTTTTCATAAGTTATATAATTACGTGGAAATTATTTTTTACACATATTGTTCGAATAATTTAAAATTAAGTGATATTAGGTTTTGCAGATTTTTTCATTTTACATTCATTAAACCATAGGAAATTATAATTCCATGAGAGATAGACCTAGTTGTGTTTTGACCGTAAAAGATCTTGGGAGTGAAAAATGATTATCTAAATTTAAATATTAAATGAAAAACTATAACTGGAATTGATGATTTTGAAATGAAATTTCACAACCATAGATAATTTGAGAATGGATTAAACCATTTAATTGAACATATTGGAATGTGAGAGTTAGTTTATAAAATGGTTTTGTCCTTTGAATGAATTTAATGAAATGGTAAGGGTTGTTTTTAAAAATGATGATTTTTTTAAATGGATAGTTGAGAATGGATTAAGAGATTATGGGACGATATTAATATAAAGTGAAATGGTGAAATTTGGTTATGAGTTGAGATTTTAAGTTTCCTAAGTCTGTTGTTGACTTATGGCTTGAAATGAATTGTTAAATGTTTTTGTTGGTTAGATAGTGTGGTAGTAAGGAACCTATAAGTCCATTCCCTTATATCTTGTGAATTACATCTAATTTAATCAATCATTGGAAAAAATATAAGGTTTTTATGATATTTAAAGTGAAATGGAAAGATGACATGGGATCTAATTATGATATTTCTTGATGGGAAATGCTTTCTTGGTGATTAAGGATGAGGTTAATTTTACTTTTCTTCTCTAAATGAATTTTATGGGTGTAATTCCTTGGGTGTCATCAAATGGATTTAGTTTTGGATATGAAAGTGGTGTAATGACTTGAGTGATCATGGATTATATTAGGGTAATCTGTTGATTTACTTGGGAGGATGAGTCATGGAATTCAAGGATTTACCAAGATAAGTAATTCCATGATCTACCTAGGATTCATCATCAATTCATCACTGTGAATGCCTTAAGGTGGACCCATTGTATTCAGGTGATGTATTATGTATCGAATCCCATAAATCAATTTCATGAATTCCCTTAGGGTATCCTCGTGAATTCCATAGGATGAACTACCTAATTTCATCATGATTTTATCTGATAGAATTCCATGGTGTGGTCAGATATTTTGTTAAAGCCTAATATTCTGAATGGATTGGACTCTTTTTCTGTTGGATTCATTTTAGATAATAAAAAGGTAATATTAATTGGATTATCCTTGATGTCACTAAGAATAATGATATGGAGGATTTACATGGATTTTGGATGACTTGGTTAGAAGGTAATTTCTAGTGGAACCCCCATGGAGTACATTGTTATTTCATGACTATGGTTTCTTTAGTGGTATACTTTGGAACCGTTAGTTCTCTTTTTTATACTTTGGATTACCTTATGTTGTTATGGTTACAATTACCATTATTATACACCTTGGAATAGACTTGAGATTATAAGACCTATCACCCTTTTCATATATATCCGACAATGGCTCAAGAGGGTAGGTCTGACCTTGAGTGTCATCAAATTTCCCATGATCAAAGGATGTGTTTTTATTTATTTATTTATTTTATTTTTTTATGTGGTAATTATTTATTAGTATAAATTCTGAATTCACATGTTATCTTAAAAATTTATATTTTTAATGCTATTGGTTTTTTATTTATGTGAAATTTTATGTGCCTTCCCAGTTTGTTACTTTTCCAGTTTTGTTTGTTGGAGGTGTTTTAGAGGAGGTTTGAGGAGGTTTCATAGTGGTTGGAGGTGAACCAGGGATGTTGTAGTATATTCACATACTGAATGGTTTACACAATATGAATTGGTGATTCACATCTTGCGTATTTATCTGGTTTGATGCATTGTATGTTGGAAAAGAGGAAACCATGAAACAGATTCACATCATACAAATAGTACATGATGTGTAATTAATTAAATGTTGAGGCAATGATAATTTTATTAGAATCTAGATATATTTTATTTCTCAGTCTATAATGTTTTCATAGCTTTTAATCCATGGGACACTGTGGAATTCACCTCGTGAATGGATTACACGATGTAAAATCATAAAGATCCATGTTGTTTATAAAGCACGTTTGGCCGATTTTATTTGAATTTGGCCACAGACACACACACATAAACAAATACACACACACACACACAAAGATATATATATCATTCTAGGTGAAACCTAGGTGAAACCTAGGTGACCCACTTGGACCTTCTATCCTTATTCTCCATTGATTTGATCCTTGGGTTCAAGTGGATGCCCATTGGTGATCTATGGCAAGTTATCCTCTCTTCCGCATGGTTTTTCCTACTATAATTCTTTAGAGATATTATTTGGTGGCGTGTTTTTGTTTGGGGGTCTGTATGGGTTGCATTTTGATAACCCTTTGGTGTGTTTTAGGTTGATCTATGATCTCGTGGTTCTATTTATTTGTGGCTAGTATCTACTTTTCCTTGCACTGTACTGTGAGATCAGAAATATTACTTGAGTTATGCAATCATTGTTGTCACCTATTCATGCGATCTGTGTGATATTTTCATGATTTTCCTTACCTTTAGGGAATCAAAGGGTTAAAATAATTATAATATTAATTTTCATGTATATAATTTATGGGAATGGGTAGTTTTTTCATGATTTATTTCTTTGATATATGTTGTTGATCTTATTATTCATGCATATTTCCAATTTGGAAACTAATGACTATTGAGTGCCTTATTTTCACTATTGTTGTTATAGTGCAATAACCCTTGATATGGTTTTGTGTGATCCCAAACTATATAAATGTATGAGGAAGGTATATTTGGATAATAAATTGGTTTCCCCTTGATTTTGGTTTGTGTGATAATACCCATTCTAAATTAAGAAGATATGTGATAATTTCCTTGAATATTCATGGAAGCTGGTTTGGATGCTATTGTGTATGCTTGTGCTTGTTGGGTTTTCCCTACATTGGTTGGGATATTATGGAGAGATGTTAGTGACTAGATAGGTTGTGTAGTACATGTGATAGTGATTCTATGATTGGTTATCAAGGATGTGAAGTGGATTATTGTGTGATATGGTGTAATTCGGTTTTGGAAGAGTAGATGTGGCATAGTGGTTGTAACACAGTGATTGTGGGGCTATAGATTTTTAGTGGTATGTGGTGATATATTATCATGAAAACTGTGAATATTGGTTGATATGGTGAGATATATTGGTTGATGTTGTGTAGATAAAATGGTGGATGTGTGGTGTTGTGGAAATGGTTATGTGAGTTGGAAAGTTATAGCTTATCATGGTTGAGATAGCTTCCCGGTTAGACATGGAATATAATTTGATGAAAAAACAAAAAAAAAACTAGTAGATAAAATATATTAAATATAAATAGATGTGTGGTGATTGGATAATTTAATTTAATAAGTGAATGAATAGAGTAATGTGAAATGAAATGGATAAAGAAAAAATGTGTAAAAACATGTAATTATAAGTTGTAAATGTTGTGTGGTTTGTGAGGTGGTAGAATGGTATTGTTTATAGAGGTTGTATCATTTGTGACAATTGATGTGGTGTGTGTGAGTGATGTTGATGTGAACCCATAGGATGGGTATTGTGTGATATCAATATATCATGTATGTTTATATTATTTTATATAAACCCCACCTGAGTTAAATAACCACACCAAGGATCAAATGCATTTAGTTTCAGTTGTATTCCCTAACATCAAGGATGATAGTGAAATGGATGGATGGATACCCTATATTCCCTACGATTCCTTCAGTGGTAGTGATACAAGTTGATGATAGGGATTAATCAATGGTGATGTGTGGACCAAATGCCTCTGTAAGGGATGTAATTGATGGGATGTGTGGCCCCGGAATTTGTGGGTGAGATGTGATGTGTGCCCCTAGTGTTCGTGGGTGAGATTGGATGTGATGTGACATGTGACCCATGTGTTTTCAGGGGGGAAGTGATGTGTTTCTTTGGTGTATATGGGTGGTATGTTATGTTATGTGAAATGTGTACCATGTTTTTGTGGGTGGGATGTGATGGGATATGTGTGGAAGGTATAGGAGAATAAGAAATTTGATGTTGTGGTGTGAGAGATTCAAATTAGAGGTGAAGAAATAGTACGGAGCCTTGATTTGTTATGATCTTGGTGCTATATTATTATATTGGACATGCGATTTAGTGATCAATCCATGGTGATTCTGGTTTTGGTTATATGAATTGTATAGGTTCTTATTGGTTCTTCTATTTTCTCACTGGCACTTTAATATTCTCTTTTCACCTGGTCAATTGAGGCCTTGGATATATCCCTAATGAGTATACCTATTAGGCTCACCTTATATATATAAACTTTTTTCTGGATTCTATGAGGGATTTGGAGACTGAGTTGAACATTACTATCTGAGTTGGGGCTACTATTGAGTCACTTCCATAGATTTTTGTGTTGTTATACTATTGGAAACTTATATATGTATTAGTTCTACTTAATTCATGAATTATGGGATGATTTTTGGTTTATCTTTATATTTTTTTTCTAGAGTTTATTTGGTGATTTTTATCCTATCTTCGGACAATGTTTCATTTATAGAGGGAAATACCTCCCACACTGGGAGAATTTTATACCCTAAGTGCTAGTTACCAACCTCGGACCTACTGAAGGTGGGAATCAGAAGTCATCATATATCTCTCCTCATTGTAGTATCTTTATTCGGTGAGGGGGAGGGGGGGGGGGGGGTCATGAAATATTGGTATCATAGGTTTGGTTTTTAAATAGGATAAAGACTATATTTATGCACTATGAGGTTTACATGGGTGGATATAAAAACCATTCCAGTTGACCTTGGTGCATAATATAAGCTAGGGTAACTATCTAGGACATGAGATTTTAGGGCCCCCATTATATAGTGCATAGAATCTGAGCTTATTAAATAAGAATGTGATTTTGAATCATTTGAAAGGTAAAGACTTATGAGAGGTATGTGAATCATGATAACCTATTTTCATGTTTTAATTGGGTGTTTTGGGAAAATAAAATGAATAAAATAAAATAATATTTGATAAAATTAAATGCTATCAGGATTAGGATGTTCTTATTTCTTTCATTAATGGATATTATTTATCATCCATGAGTTTCTCAGGTAGTTGAGTTACAAAATGACGATCCAGTTTATTATCATATAGTTGACCCGATAGTGGAGGATGAGACATGGAAATGAGATTTTCATGCCTTTTAGTGGAATATTTTGCGAATGTATGAGGGGTGTGTCTTAGATCTGGAGAAAAATTTCTTGATGGAGGAGCTCGAGATATCTTTTCATCTGATCTGAGAAAATGTTGAGTTTTGCGTATTATTGGAGGTTAGTCAGATATGAGGAGTTGCATTCCATTGGTGGAAACATTTTCTTGGTGACCACAAGGAAGCATATGTGTTATTGAAAAACTTTCATAGGGAGTTCTGAGCAGAGTTTCTGTCATCAATGATGAGGGAAGATCAGAGGAATAAGATTCTATTTCTTTATTAGGGGTGTATGACTCTATGGGAACTTGGGATCAGGTTCAAGGACCACTTTCACATTTTCCTAGATGTTTTTCCAAATGAGGAGTCCAAATCACAACATATAGAGTAGGATTTTAAACTGGTGATTAGGTAAGTGATCACTACATTTATACTATAAATGTATCTAGAGATGCATAAAAAGGTTGAGTCTATCAAGTGGATGATTTATCTTGGAGTTGATCCTCAACAAGATTTCCAACCGAAATTTTTGAGGGGAAAAGATTCAGGAAGTGGTTCATAGACATTCAGTTATTCATGCTTCTATTCCTTGGGGAACCGATTGTGTCAGTTTCATTACCAACCACTAGAGAAAGGTGGATTACACGTGTCTTTATGGGGATTTCTGTATTCATTACAAATATACAGGATATATTGGTACCTCTAGGCTCAGTGTTTGACTACTCATGGAGGTCAATTTTAGATAGGTAGTCATGCACCTTTTCAGTAACAAAAATTACATCTGAGGCAGTTTCAGTGGTAGGGACCACATATTGTTTTCCAATATATGAGAGAAAATGTAGTTATAAGAGGTAATACTTGTGATTTTCTCCATCCTTAGGGAACTAGGAAAGAGTGTGGCCATGGAGGCCAACAACATAGAGGCAGAGGAGCTGGGAATGGCCAGATGCATGTGTTAAAGGAAACATTTCCAGCAAAACCTGGAGTTGTTCGAGGTATGATTAGTTTATCAACTACCCATGTGTGTGGTTTTTTTATTCAGTACCCTCTCTGTAACACCCCAGGTAAATAAAGAATATGACATTTCATATTTATCCATATTTGTGAATAAAATATTTAAATGACTTTAAAGGGGACGCTATGCTCGATGGCGTACCCAACACGCAACAACGAGTTTCTTGGGAATCTTACGTTGCACTCTAATAATAAAATAATATTATTTTAAATGGTAGTTAACATGTAGCCGTTGTAATGGAGGGAATGGATAGAAATAACTAAAATATTATTATATATGTTTTTAAATGTTTTTACATTTATCCAATAAAGGATAGAGGCTTAAAATACGGAAAGAATTCAATTTTAGGCATATATGCCCTAGTTTTCACTAAAGGTTCACTTATCACCTTTTGATGGCGAACCGTCATTAAATATAGTTTTGTTCACTCTTATACATTCTATTGGACCAAATAAAACTCTTCTTAATAATCGGGACATCAAAATTTACTTTGTGTAAATTTTTGGTATCTTTCCGATAATGTTCATTTTTTTAATGAATAGTGTAAAATGTTGTATTTTAATTCAAAACCTCTTTTTAATATAATTTATTTATATTATTATATTATATTTTGAATTGGTTTTAAAGTGAAATTAGAAAATATTTTTACCATTAAATCCAATAGTGGTCGTTGGAATTAATTTTACTTTGAAATCAGACTTAAACTAGTGTCAATATTTTGATACTTATTGTTTCATAAAAACACGCTATTTGCTCTGACAGCGGGAATTAATTATTAAATTAATTAATGTGACTAATATGTTTTGAATTTTGTAAAATATACTTCATTTTTGAATTTGGAATATCAAATATAGCTTAGGGTGAATTTTTGGTAATTTTCTGAAAAACTTCAATTTTTGATGAATAGTGAAACCACTAAGTGGTACTTATAAAGACTGATTTTCCGTTTAAATGAAATTTTTCCATCTTTGTGTTTTGAATTTCAAAAATCCGAAATACATGGTTGTCATGAAGAAGTAAAATGTGGTTCAATGGGATAAAAATAATTTTTTGGTGAATAGTAACTTATTAAGTTCTTAATCGCGATTAGTGGTAATTAGGGTAGTTTAATGTATAAATAATGCTTTAATAATATGAAATTACCTAGACACATGTCCCAACCTTATTGGGTGAGTCATGGCCGACCAAGACAAGCCATGGGCCAACTTGGGGACCCCATGGAGCCACTTTAGTTGGAAAATGACATTAATATATTTTTATTTAATGTTAAAGTGAAAATGACACTAACATAAATTGTTTTACTAAAATAATTTTTGAGTGGGGTTATACAAGTCCAAATTTTGATTATAAATAGTCATTGGAAAGCTAAAAATATTTCCTACATCATATTATTTTTTTTTAATTTTTAGACATTAAATAAAATAAATTATTTATGACATAATAATGATGCAGCGATGACATCATTATTTGACGATTTAAATAAAATGGAAAGATAATGTAAAATATATGAACTACACATGTCCAAAACTTATTGGATGGGTGGATTTAGAACCCTTATCAACTTATCCACGAATTATATAAATGTGGGACCTTTTAAAACCGAAACACATTTTCAAATAAAGTAATATATCTTACTTTCCAAAAGTGCCCCTCCCCTCCTCTTATAAAAGGCCCCCACCTCTACCTCATTTCACACACTCCTCAAGACTTTGGCTCGGCCAACCCCTGCCCATTTACTCTCTCCACATCCCTCTCCTCATCCTAGAGGATTACCTTTGGGCAGAATCCTTTCAAAGGAAGCCTTTAGTCTCAAATCAATAGGAGTTACACTTTTAAAGGTAATTCATTCTCTAATGTTCATTTGTTTTATTTTGCTTCTCCAACCCCCTAAACTCTTTTTATTTATTTCTTTTGTAAAAACACCAGTATCTTCAATATACTAGGATGTTGTTATAAGATTTTTTCGAGATACACTCTCACAAAACTACATCAAATGGTTAAAGAACATACGGTTTCCGTGGATGGCGAAATTGTGCCTCCCGAAACGATGATTGTTCAATACTCATTTAACACCTTCAAAGGGTGGCCATTATGATGTCACTATTTTTATATATGATATATAATATGTTTATGTTTTACTTATGATTCTTTATTTTTCATTTGTGTCTTACCTTTATGGATTCCATTATGGGTATACGCGATATCTTCATTTTAGGAAGTGCGGACTACCGCCCCCTCAAAGTGATGTGATTCGTTAATGCCATATGTGGGATGTATAAAGGATGGATTTAATGTTATTATATATGATGTTATACTGGAATTATTATTTACCTCTATATAATTATTATTTCTTTCCATTAAAGTATGAGATAGAAATGAAAGTAGCGTTCATGCGTACGTACGGCTTACCGTCTCCATGAACGGTGCATTTCATTTCTTATCCCCAAATGTAATGTACTATTAAAAGTACATGTATATAATGGATATATATAATTAATGATATATCTAAATGATGAATATAATTCTGGAATTAAAATATACATACCTATCATTTAGTTTTAATTCCATTAATATGAAAAATAAATGAAAGTAGCATTCATGTGTACGTACGGCTTACCGTCTCCATGAACGGTGCATTTCATTTCTTACCTCTAAATGATTATGTAATATTATAAATACATGTATATTCTGGATATATATGATATATATGATATCCAAATCAGGAATTTCATTCTGTATATAAAGAACTTTTGACCACACGAACAACATGTAATTGTAAGAAGTCAACTTTCGACTTAAGAACCAAATATTGACAAAACAAACATTATTAACTTAAATGGTTACATAATGTTTATAACATGGAAATAAGTGATATAAAAGGAATAATGAACTTTAAAAAGGTTCTTAATCAATTATAAATTAACTCAAGTTTATTATTCAGGAGATTAAAGAACAATTGAGTCAAGTCGGACCCGAGGTAAGGGATCCTACTCCTCTCTTTCTTTTTAAGTACGCACTTTTATGTCAGTCCTTTTAAAGCTCAACTTTCTTGATATTGGGATGATATTTTATATTAATCCTACTATAATTTCTATGTTCATGTGATGAGAGACCCTATTCTCTCTCATCAATCCATTTTGGAAGTTTTGAGTGGCGCAGTTAGGCTGCCGAATTTTCGTAAGAGATCTAACCTCTCTCTTTCTTTTTAAGTACTCTCCTTTATGTCACTTCTTTTAAGCTCCTCTTTGTAATGTTGGGGGATGTTATTTTATATTCCTCTTTCTGTACATTTTATTGTAATGTGATGAGATACCTTATTTGATCTCATCAATCCATATTCGGATGTTTTCTGTGGCGCCGTTAGGCTGCCGAGTTTTCGCAAGGGATTTTTCATCTCACTTTTATTCCCATGAGATTTATGCAACATTTGCCACAAATTCCATTTAGTGGTGTATGTACTGCCCATTATTCTAATCTTTGTGTAATATACTTTCTTTTATTAGTATTTACATCAATGATCTATTGTCCTTCTTTCATGGGGTGTATGTTTTAAAAGATACCCAAGTCGGTAAGGGAACCTTTCACCCTCCTCTTTTTTAAAAGACTTATTTTGTTGGGTCTTTTAATTTACATATTTTTATGTTGGGATATGATCTCATATATCCTTATTGATGTAAATTTTATGTCCAAGTTTTGAGATACACTTTTTATCTCTCATCAACTTATTTTGATGTGATGCTGTTAGGCTGTCAAGGGAACTTTTTATCCCAATTTCGATTTCTTTGGGTTCAACATGTAGTCATTGAATATGTCATCCATTGAATATGTGTGAATGACCTTTTATTGTTTTACACTTAATATCCACTTATATTGGGTGTATTTATATTTGTCACACATATTTTTGAGGTTGATTTGTCCTTAATTTAAGGATACCTTCTCTATAAGGGACTTCGTCTCAATCTCCTTTCATTGAGGCATATTTCGTTTTATACACAACTTTCTTTTATATGGTGTATAAACTCCTTTGACTTTTACTTTTATACAAAAGGAATCTTTTTCTACGAAGCGTTTTACTAAACTAAAAAAAGGAATGTTTTTTTAACGTACGTGGTGACAACGACCTTTTCCGCCGCCGCGAGTATTATTTGATCTTTGGCTTTCTCAACAAGTCGTAATGTTTTTAGAATAAAATAAATACCATATACTCTTTTATATATTTTGGTATTGAAAATGGTTTTGAAAAAGGATTCTATTATGTCAATATATTTATGATATATTGTGATTGAAATGTGGAAATGTTATCATTCCTTTATATTGGTTTTATGTTTTATGATTTTATACTGGTACTTGGACATTTTAACGGGTGGTTACGTTATAAACCATATGACGGGTGGTGCCGTGAATACCAGGACGGGTGGTTACGTTATAACCTCCAATGCATTGGGTATGGAAGTCGGCCGTATGGCTATTCCATTAAGTATGTATGGAAATTGGATGTATGGCTATTCCATTAAGTGATATGTGTGGAAGTCGACCGTATGGTTATTCCACTTAAGTATGTTTATGTCCAAAGTTACCTTTATATATGTTATGTGTTCTTTATATGGGTTTTATGGTAATCCTTTGGTTACAAAAAGGTAAGTAAAGATATTTTATTCAGTGAAGAGTTTTTACTACATCATAAAGGTGAAAAGTATTACCTTGTTAAAGTATACATGGTTTACTTTTTGTTTTGATAAACTAACAGTTTTTATTCTTTTTGTATCCCTTACTGAGCTTTTTATGCTCACCCCAAGTTTTTCGAAATGTTTTTCACAGGACTTAAAGTGGAATAAGGTCAAGGATGGGATCAAGGGAATTTCATGCTATCTAAAACATGGAATCTAGACATCTTTCTTTTTAAGAGTTTTTTTATGGAGACTTAGTAGAAGTGTCTACTTTGTAATCTTTTAAGATGTAATAGTTATGTTCTAATTCTCTAAAACTCTAAACCTGAAAAGATCCTTAATGTGAATTATTCATTTAATTCAATATTAAGTAAGGTTTAAGGATGAGGCCTTATACTCTCTATCATTTTCTCCCTAATTTGGTCATATATTGGGATTATATGTGGAGAGGATTATATCACCCCTAGAATTATTTAATTTTATTGGAGGTCAAACTTCTTTGTTTTTATGTGTGCCATGGATGTAGACTGGTGATAGAAAAACCCCAGTTAGTGGACAAATTCATCTTGTTACAAATACAAACATATGATATTATAATTTGTGTGAATTGGCTGTATTCTGGGTGTTCAGTCATCAAATTATCTCAGGGAAGAGTTTCATTTTTTAATGTTGAGGGTTAGAGAGTGGAATTATTTGGTGAAATAGGTTATTGGTTGGGTGGTATGAAATTGGATCCTCTTTGGAATAGTTGATAGAACTATCATTAGAAGCTCATGTTGGGCATCTTCTTAGGGTTTTGAAGGAGTTCTTGGATATTTTCCCAAAATGTGTTTATGAAACTACCTTCTCTATGTGACATTGATTTTGGGATAGTGTTGTAGCTGGGCGTATATCCAATTTAGATGTCTCCCTATCTGATGGTGTCCATAGAGTTTCATGATTTTATGATTTTTGTTGATGATTTTATGTAGAGGGGTTTTATCTGAACAAGTATGTCATCATGGGGGTTTTCAATGTTATTATCTAGGAAAGAAGATAGTCGTTTAAGGTTGTGTATAAACTACCACAGTTTTAATCTGGTAACGGTCAAGAAAAATTACCCTCTTATAAGGATATAAAGTTTGTTCGAATTGTTAATATGTGATAGTTGGTTCATGTAGAACAATTTTAATTCTAGATATCACCAGTTGAGGGTGAAAGATGAAGATGTTCTAAAGACTGTCTTTAGATATATGTATGAGAACTTCAATCTTGTATTCATGCCATTCGGTGTTATGAATGAACCATTTCTCTTCATGGGGATTATGAACTCCATGCTCCAAGAGTTTTAGGACCAGTTCATTATAATATTCATCTACGTTATCTTGTTTTAGTCAATGTATAAGAATGATCATGCCAAGCATCTTAGAGTTGTTTTATAGGTCCTTTGACACCACAAAATTTATGTGATGTTGTGAAAGTGTGATTTCTAGATACCAGAGGTGTATCTCATCAAAAAAGTGGAGTTTTTAAAGGGTTTGGTAGTGGACCTATCAATGTTCAAGGTAGTTGTTTATTGGGAAACAAAAAGAATGTGGAAGAGGTTATTAGTTTTCTTGGTATCATTGGATATTATTGAAGTTTTATGACTGATTTATCTTGATTTCTATCCCCACATACAACATTGTCTAGAAAGGATTAGTATTTTGTGTGGATATATTAGTTCCATGTAGTGATCGGTATCCTTAAATATAAGTTGGTCAATGCTCTAGTGATTTAGTTTCATTAAGAGGGTGTGTTTTTTGAGGTTTCGTGGGATGAATCCCATTTGGTATTTGAATGTGTGTTGATTTAACAGAGAGAAACAATATATTATGGGTCTCTGAAGTTACATACCCATGAGAAAAATTATTCCACCCATGATCAAGAGTTGGTAATAGTTGTGTTCTCATAATTTTTGGGGTATTATTTCCTCATTGGTGAGCATTTGTGGGTCACACAGACCATAAGAGTCTGATATATGTTTTCTCTCAACATGATTTGAATATAAAATAGTGTGAGGGGATGGATTTTCTTTAGGACTATGATTTTTATATATCTTACACCCTAGGTGGGGGTAATTACATTTTCTATGTGTTGATTCAGTAGTTCTGAGAGGATGTGGATCAAGAGTCTGTAGATTTTTGGAATGGAATGCAAGATATTATAGTGATGAATCCTGATGTTGAGGATTTTAGTGGATGAGTTTGTCTTCATCAAATTACCATGTATTCATCTTTGATGAAGTACCTAGAGGAGTCACAATAGAAAGACTCAGATATATAGATTATGCATGACTGTGTTGGCTATGGTGATGTTCCCAAGGGATAGTCAGATGACAATTGGAACTAGGTGTTGTTTTAGGGGAGGTTTTTTTTCCCACAGGCGATGCGTGAGTGAGTTTTCCATGAGTTTTATATCTTAAATTTATTAGTAAATACTATTGTGAAAAAAATGTATTATGGAATGAGGATATATCATTAATTTTTAGGGATGACATGGCCAGTGGTAGAGTTTGTGAAAAAATGTATGGGTTTTCAGTAGGTAAATGTGAAGAACAATTTTCTGGTAGGTTTTTCATATACCTTGAATGTACTTGAGTAAAAATGGGAGTAAATTTAAATGGATTTCATAATAGGGTTTCCCCAAGCACAGGGAATATGTGATGTGGTTTGGGTGATATAACACCAAATGATGAAATCAACTCAGTTCCCAGTGATCTGTGAGTTGAGTGCCATGAATGTTTTGGTAAAGAGATATATGGAATATATGTTTATTCTTCATAGGGTACCAAGGAACATCATCTATGATATAGATCCTCATTTTACCTCATTATTATTTAAGGGATTGTAACCTGATTATGGATCCCATTTTCATCTTAGCTCTACTTCTGAACCTCAGACAGATGGGAAGATGGAGAAAATCATCCATACACTAGAGGATATATTTTGGGAATGCATCTTGGACTTCGCTGGACCTTGGGTTTGACACCCACCTTTTTTCAAGTTTAAGAAAAATAATAGATGCCACTATTATATCAACATATCTTTTTTTGAGGTGTTTTATGGGTGATAGTGTCATTCTCCATTATGTTGGGTAAATGATGGGGAGTTGGTAGCTCTTAGATTTTATCTGGTGAAGAGCATGAACAAAAATATCAAGATGGTTCATGATAGGATGATGGTGGTTCATGGACATTAGAAGGCACCTATTAATTGTTGGCGATGGTCTATAGAGTTCAAGTTTAGAGACCATTTGTTCTTGAGAGTCTCTCTATAGCGTGGGAAGAGGGAGTTTGGATGGGGGGATTTCTCCCCGGTTTTTGGGACCATTCTCATGTTTGGGTGTGTTGGAGAGGTGGCACATCAGTTGGAATTTCCATTGTGGTTGGAGAGGATCCATGATGTATTCCATATGTCTAATCTTTACTGGTATCATCGTGATGACTCTAAAATTATTGAATGGGGAGATTTGGATATCAAGGATGATGAAACATTTGCAGAGTGGCTAATAGAGATCCAGGATTTTAGAGAGAAGGTACTATATGGGTGGAAACTTCCTTTGGTTCTCATGTTGTGGAGGCATGGTGTCCTATAAGAGAGTATTTGGGAGAGAGATACATAGATGCATTCCAAGTACCCTGAGTTTTTTTGATCATTTTTTTGTTTTTTTTGTTTTCGAAGATGTGATGTTTGGATATTACTATGTTATGTAATGTTCTATTTTTATTGATGAGTTACGTGCGATAAATTATCTTACACATGAAATAGGAGGAATTGATTCCTAGTTGAGACACATTATAATATGATATGATTAAAACTATATAGGTGTGTTAATGCTACCCAGAGTGGATAATATCTTGACATAGAGGATAATTACATAATTTATGAGCTCAGTGTAGTGTTATTTGTTGGTTGTGGGATTGGTTGGTTTGGGTTATGTAGAGGTTGATGTGGTTTTATAATGATGTGGTTGCATTTGAGATGTGACGAGATCCTTGAGAGGTTTCTCAAGGGATGGTTGTTTTAAACCATTTATTTTCCTGAGTTTGGTTTTGATTCTGTAGGATGAGAATCATTTAAGGGGTATCTAATGTAATGGTCCATGCCATTTCGTTCTTTTAATTTGTTGGATTTGGGTGTTTTAGGTGTTTTATAGGAGGCTTGTAGAGGTTTCATAGTGGCTGGAGGTGCAACAAAGCTTCTTTAGGATATTCACCTCATGAATGGTTTACACAATCTTAATTAGTGATTAATATCTTAAGTATTTATATGGTTTCACATATTATATATGAGATAAGGGGAAACTATTAAATGAATTCATATCATGCATGTAAAACATGATGTGTAATTGACTAAAGGTTGAGGTGATTTGAACTTTGAAAGAAAACCAATATACATGGTTTCATAGCCTGTAATGTTTTCATGGATGGTAATCCATAGGACCCTATGGAAATCATGTCATGAATGGAATTCACAATGAGAAATCAATGGGATACAATTATTTTATAATTAATTTTTTAGTTAATTTTTCTCATTCATCCATACCTCTCTCTCTCATTCCGAGTGAACCCTCAATGCCCTAATGAGACCTTATAGCCCCATTCTCCCTTACTATGATCCTTGGGTTCTAGTGGATTTTTTATAGTGATCCATAGTGAGTTTTCCTCTCTTCTTCACAGTTTTTGTTCTTCATTAATTCCTTAGGTATTTACTATAGTGGTGGATTTTTGGTTTGGGTTGTGTGTAGGCTGCATATTTGATGACCCTTCGTTGCGGTATAGGTTGATCCTTGATCTTGTAGTGATGTTGTGGTTGTGGGAAGTTTCTTCTTTTCCCTATGGTGCACTGTGATATCGGAAAGCTTCCTTGAGGCAGGGTATCCTAATTTTCACTCGTTTATTTTCTATGTGTGAGATATGCAATTTTTTCATACCTTTGGTGGAATATTAAGGGTTGTGAAAATGAGAAAATTAATTGTAATGTCTAAAATTGATGGGAATGGGGAGTTTTTTCTTGATTTACTACTTTAATATATGTTGTTGATGTTACTATGAATGCATGTTGTAGATTTGAAGAATAACAGATATTGGGATCATTTTTTGTGCTTTATTTGTTATGATTTATTAACCTTTGATGCGTTTTTGTGTGATATCACCATAAATAAAAGGCTAAGGAATGCATATTTGGATAGTAAACTGGTTGCCTCGAGATTTTGATTTATGTGATAATACCCATTATAAATAGAGAAGATATGCTATAATGTCCCTGAATAATCATGGAATCCAGCTTGTGAGATGTTGTGTATGCTTGTGGTTGTTGTGCTTGACCTATATAGTTTTGACTACTGTGAGGTGATGTCAGTTTCTGTCTTTGTTGTGTAGTATGTGGGGAAGTGATGCGATGGTTGATTAGCATGGATGCAATGTGGGCAGTTGTGTGATGTGGTATGATGTGGTTGTGGCGTAGTGGTTGTGGTTTAATGGTTTTGACATAGTGTATTTTTTATGGTATGTGGTGATAGAATTTCTTGATGGTTGTGAAGAGTGGTTCATATAGTGAGATGAATTAGGTGATGAGGGGTGGAGACAATGGTGGATGTGGGGTGTTGTGGTAGTGGTCATATGAGTTGGGCTAGTTGTAGCATGGTGTGGTTGAGATAGTTTCCAAACCACCCATGGGATGAACTGTGATGATGAACGAATAAAAATAGGATGGTAGATAAACTAGATGGAAATTAAAATAATGTTTGGTAATTGTCTAACTGAATTGAATAAATGAATGAATAGTTTAATTTGAAATGAAATGGATAGTGAAAAAATGTGATAAAACATGTAAATATAATTGGGGAATGTTGTGTGGATTGTGAGGTGTTTGTGTGGTGTTGAATATAGTTGTGTATGTAGTTTTGACAATTTATGTGGCGTGTTATAGTGCTGATTGATGAAAACCCATTGGTTGTGTATTACATGCTATCTATATATCATGTGTGATTATTTTATTTTATATATTCCTCACCATATATGTCATGTATGATTATATTATTTTATACATACCCCACCTGAGGTGGATAACTATACCAACTCTTAGAGTTTCAAAGTTCTGGTTGTATTCCCAAACATCCAAGATGGTGGTGATATGGATGGTTGGTTTCCCCCACCCCCGCTCATCCTTTAGTAGTAGTGATATAGGTTTGTATTAGAGATCACTCTATGGTGATGTGTGGACCTGGTGTCTTTAGGATAGATGTGATGTGTGGCCAAGGTTTCTAGGGGTGGGATGTGATGAGATGTGATGTGTGGCCTAAGTGTCTACGGGTGGGATGTGATGTGATGTGACATGTGGCCCAGGTGTCAACATGCGGGATGTGATGTGATGTGATTTGTCGCCCATTTTTTTGTGGGTAGGATGTTATATAATGTAAATCATGTCCCTAGTTTCTATGGGTGGGATTTGATGTGACATGAAGTGTTATACATGGATGGGATGAGATAGTATGATTTTTAATGTTGGGGTGTGAGAGAGGAAAATCAATGGGGTAGCAAAAGTGGGGTTCCTTGCTTTGTTATAGTCATGATGCTATATTTTTATATTAGATTAATGATTTGGTGATAGAGACATAGTGATACTAATTTTTGTTAGATGACCAATATAGGTACTTGTTGGTTCTGCTGTTTTTTTCACTGGTTCATTAGCATTCTCTTTTCACACATGCACATGTGGCATTGGATGCATCCATTTCGAGTATACCTATTATGCTTAACCTACATGCATAAACTATTTTTAGGATTCTAGGAGAAATTTGGGTGCTGAGTTGGACATTAATAGATGGTTTATAGTTTATATTGAGTTGTTGTCATATATTTTTCTTTTTGTATACTATTGGAGACTTTTATATGTATCAGTTATACTTTATTAATGCATTGTGGGATGGATTTGGGTTTTCCTTTATATTATATATTGGAGTTATTTGGTAATTTTTCATCATATCACCTGATCCTAGCTTATTTATAGAGGTTAATGGATCCTATAATATAAGATTTTTTATACCCTGGATGATAGGTGCCAACACAAGGCGTATTTGTGGTTGGAATGTGGAGGTCATCATCTCTATCTCCTCATTGCAATCTCTTTGGCGGGAGTGGGTCATGACATACTGAGTTGTACTCACACCCTGATCAGCCCACCATGACACTTGGGTACTTGAGTAGAATAATATATATTTTCAAGTTGCAAGTTTAGGTAAAGGGACCATTTAATTTTTATTTGCATGTTGGAGTGGAGTATTTATGATGGTACCAGGTAGGACTCGGGACCAGTTGGGGATGAGTTCTTAGTTTTTATTTATTTTTGTGTTTTATTTTCCTTTTTATATGTAATCCACCATGGGTGATCTTATTATTATATGTAACACCCATTATTATTAGATTATGTGATGCCATAATTATCTATTAATTCTTTATTAATTTGTATGCAATGGTTATTTTGATTCATTATATATTTTCTATTATATTTACTGCTTTGTCTATTCTGACTTGAGGGTAGAGTCTCCCCATGATACCCTTATAGAACCTTTACACTAGTCAATTCCCTCTAACGTATAAGGAGGTGTACTTGTGGCCATGTAGTGATGATTCTTGGGGAAAACATTTAGTGAAATTTATGTCAGGGCATTACAATAACATTAAAAATATTTTTTTAATCATACATAAAAAATTACTTCAGTTTTATTTCAAAATAAAGAAATAATAGAAAAAAATAGAACAAAATTTCATGGAAAATCATATTTATTTTTTATAAAATAATATATTTTGATTTTAAAAAACAAAAACTAAAGTACTAAAAATGAAAATTTTTATTATAATTTTAAATCTATTAAAAAAAGTAAAATTCAAAAATCAAAAATGATATATATATATATTACTATAATATATTTTTTAAATTAATTCACACTCTATTGTTGTATAGGTAAAATATTATTTATTATTTTAAAAAATATAGATAATTATAATTGATAGCCATATTAATAATAAATTTATGATCAGAAGAACATACAAATGTAAAAGGTGATATATTCAATTTTAAAACAAAAATAAATAAGTAATTTAATTGAATATTAAAATTAAATTATCAGATAATTTTTGTGATGGGTATATAACTATTCAGACTCAATGTTTCAATGAAGTATGAAGGTTTGAGTGAAATTTCATATGTGTATGATCATGCCTAAAGATCTATTTAAGTATATGATTTTTATTAACTCTCATCATGTATGAGTATTAATTAATTTTTATTGAATTAAAATACATCTTTTTTGGTTTACTTAAAAGTGAGATTTTATAAATGTATTACTTTATTTGGGAATTTAATTTGGATATTTAAAATTTACTTATAGACTCCCAACAATGAAAAAAACAAGAGATAAATAGATGTAATTTCTCTTCATAAGGAACAAAGATGTTGGATTCTTTATTTAATAAAAAAAATTCACCATTAAATATGTGAGAAGTATTGATCAATGATATGATTTAAAATATATTTATATATGGGATAATGTTATCATAATGTTGAAACTTCATGTGAATGTGAATTAAAGTATTTTAAAATATTAAATAACGAACACCCTTAATATGAATATATTATATGATAATTATAATTTCATATGGTTTAAACTATATGAAAGTCATGGAAATACAAACACATTCTTGAATATTACTCACTATCTGTAATATAAAATAATGATACATACAATGAAAATATTGAATAAAATAAAATAAAACAATAAACATGAAAGATATAAAATTATAAATTAATTTGGGATAAATAATACCAACATACCATATTTCATAATTAAATTGACATATAATCTCTTAACCCCATAACCTATTTATTGATTCATAGTGGAAGGGAGATCGAACCACAAATCTCGATAACCTAGAAATAAGAACATGTATTGCAATAATATATAAATAATTCCTAGTGAAGGACTACTTTGATCAAAATTATATAGAAATAAAGTTTTTATCCCCAAGAATTATTTGATCAAAATATCAGAGGAACAATTTAAAAATTATAAAATAAATATTTTTATCTTGGAATAAAAATAAAAAAACCAAGGTCGATATAAAATAAAATAACTAAAATTGATGTAAAAATAAGCTCTTAAAAATCGAGAATTGATGAATAGTTTTCTTCATCTCAAGTATTTACCAATATTTATAGAAGACCGAGATATAACTATTGTAATGTTTTCTCCGAAAATTATGTAATTACAAATATATTCTAAGGATATAAAAATATTTATATAAATTAGTTTTTTTCCAACCAATATAACATAAATAAATATATATTAATTATTAATAACTCTAAAATTTCTTTCATTATGTCTTTTTTATTTTCTCTTAGTTATCAATCACATTGATATTTGTTCATAGCTTTCCTAGTATTATTTAATAACCTCCCGATCTGTAAAGATTTCATTAAGAGTTATATTCAAAATGAATATATTTCAAGCGATATGATTCGTATATATAACTCATTATAATTTAAATAAACGTCAATTGAAATCATTAATAATGTATATACTCATATTTTAATTATTGAAATAAAGAAAATTGAAATTATCATTCAAATAATCTACCAATAGTTTCCGTATGTGGATATTCTCAAGAAAAGATAAAATAATGTTCAATAAAGAAAAATATAAATCCAAATTTAGAATTATCCTCCCTATTAAAATAAATTTTTTATAAAAAAAACCCAGATACACTATTATACTAGTTAATGTTAAAAAAATAAGAAAGAAAGTTATATACAAGGTAATAATATAGGAGAAATACGAATAATCAAAATGATAATAGATTAAAAAAATTTATAATTTCACTAGGTGATAATAGAATTGAAGAAATAAAATCATTTTTTTATTCTATTTCATGATCTCTAATCCATTTTAGAAGGATCTTATTTTTTATCTTTAGTGCCTAATTCCTTTCCTCGAATTTATTTGATCACAAATCATTATTTTTAATACAGTCACATAGTTAAATAATAACTTAAAAATTTTCATTGCAATGTTATTTGAAATGAAAAAAATCCACATTGTTGTTCACCTTTTTAATATGGATCTCTATGTTTTAGTATTTATATAATCTAAATGAAAATTATTATTTTAAGTTGTTATAATTTAGATAATCAAGATAATTTTCATAAGTGCTTTCTTAAATTTAAACATTATTTTCATTTTTGATGTATTGATGGGTAATTTATTCTCCCTACATTTTATTTTAACAAAAACATATAACTTTATATCATTATTTAGGTATAATTACAATAGATGAAGTTAGTGCACCTTTGGGGACATATCATCGATAAAATTATCCACCTTAAAAAAATATAAAAATTAATTTTTTTGGAGGAATATTTCGTTAAACTCCCCCTTTACTTAATAAAACATCACATTCCTGATCCCATCCTATTTCTTTAAGTTTATCTTTGAAGAATTATATTTAATGGTTGACTTATAGGATGACTGACATACTGTTTTTTAGAAAATATGAACTCTTAGTAGGTAAAATTATAGTTATTTATTTTTTTTCATGTTAATTATTTAGATTTGAGGATTCTAAATTTGAATCCTAAGTTGGATAATTCTTTGAAGATGATCATTTATTCTTATATTATTCTAGTGGAGATAGTAAATATCCATTAACATGTTGGGTTGTACCCTCTGGACAATCTGAACTATCCATAAATGAAGTAATTTCACTTCACTTTAATCCAATATCGGAAATTCATAAGATGGACTTGTTGAAATAGTAACTTTATACTTTATAATATTTACATTTTCATTCCTAATAGTATATGAAGAAAATTTAATCCTTTTCATTGGAAGATTTATAAAGTCCAATATTTATTAGTTATCTATTTGATGTGGAGAGGTTTTAAAATAACCTTTTCTTCTTCTACTTTATATATTTTCCCCATTAATTTTTATTATCCTCACCTCTATAATTATTTCCAAGAAAATTAGTGATTGATTTATGAAATTTACACTATTTTAGTATATGTTAAACACTAAATTTATTATAAATATTCATATTATTGGGAGATATTCTTCAAGAATAAATTTTTTATGTTTCATTTCACTTATGACTTAATTATTTTATATCAAACCTAGATATAATAGTTTCAATCATGTTTAATTTTTGATAAAAAATTATTTCCTTATATTTAATAAAATGTGAAAATATTTTTTAATTATTACCATCATCAAATAAGCTAATGAAAACATCCTTTTAATAATTTTTAAGAATTCACCGGTTGATTATTTAAAATATTATTTTTATTGAATGTATATGATCTGGTGTTATAAAAATTAAATTAACACCTACCAATCATGTCATAAAAATTTTAAATTTATCTATCCTTGATATTTTCTATCCCTCCCTTCTTTGGAATTAATAATTTTTAATCCATTTACATAGTGTCCTTAATTCCCCACTAAATTATACGTTTTAGGTATCTTATCCTTTGATATAAATAATCTATCAAGAATATATTCTTTTTAAAATGTTTTATGTTTTCTTGAAGTTTGTGATCTTCTAGCATGCTTTCACCAAATTATGGGAGTCCTAAAACATTAGAAAATTGTTCTAGATTCACTAAAAATTCATTAACTTCATTAAATAGTTTTCTATATGAAGTCCTATAACAATATTATAATTTAATGAAATTTTAATATGATGAATAATATAAGTATATAAAAAATATTTGTTCTTATGAAATATACTAATCCATTCCCACTTATAATATATTAACGAATAAGTATATATTTAAAACTATTTTTGGATCAATCACACTTCTATAACTGATATTTATTATATATATCTCTATTTTATATTCCATTTTATCCACTTGAATAAAGCACTCTATTTGATAAAATTTTGGGAAAAGAGATATTTTGTGACCTCATACACTTTATATATCAAATAAAAGAATAATCATAGAGAAATTTTTTTAGAGTATCATTACCTTTTCATTTTTTAAAATTCATAGAGTTGACAACTCTTAATATATGTATGAAACATAATTATGATTTCTTAATTACAAGTACACATAAATGTATAGTTATACTTACATAAGTAATAAATATAGTAATATAATAACTATATTTATGGGTCTTGTCAAAATCATGTATTTTATTTTTTTTGAAAATTAAATCAGGAGACTAAGTCACTTACCTATGAAATTTTAGATTTAAAAATAAAAAATATGTTAGAATTAATTATCATTAAATTTGTTAAATTATAATTATATGAATGGATTTTATAAATATATAATTCCACTAAATTTCTTCTTGATATTAATTACCCAAGTTATATACATCTCTGGAACCCAAAATTCATCCTTTCACATTGTATCTAAATATATCCTATACTCTTTCCAATTTTATCGTGTTCTAGAGTTTATATTCTTCACCTATCATATGTTTAGACAAACCTTTATCCCTTTTACAAGTTTTTTTCACTGGTATATGTAATTTTATCATGAAAATAGTTTTGGTCCCCAAATTTTCATGGTTCCAAAAACATTAACCAAGAAAACATTTAAAACTGAAAATTTTATTACTATAATATTGATGAAAAACAAGTTACCATGAAATATAGTATTTATTTGTGATAAAATATTCTGGTTTTATTAAAAAGTATTACTTTTTTATAATTCCTTCTCGATTCAGTAGTAAGTATAAAAAGTTTTATTTTTTATAAAAAGTAGTTCATTTGGAAATATTTTTTATGTGATAATGTTAATAATATTATGGTTATATTGTTTCATGTTTATTTATAAATATAGTATCATTTTTAATACATTTTACTCCTAAATTAAATTTATAGAAGTATTTAATGATGTTATGAATATTTTTTATTTATAATAATATCTGAATTGATAATAGGAAAACAAATAATTCAACCAAATTCTAATTCTATAGTTAGATTGATAACTATTTTTATTACTTTTAAAATTTTCTTACCTATATTTCTGATATTTATAATCAAATTCCATATTTGGATTCTTAAATAGAACAATATATTCATTCATATCATCCATATGTGAAGGATACTATTCATTTTTATTAGAAATTAATAAAATTAAATGTTTAGTCATTAAATATTGACATAACTTTACCATGACATATGTATCATTTTTTAGAGCTACAGTTTCCAAGAATTTGGTATTTTTTGACTTTCATCACAATCCAAACTACTATATATAGAGAAATTATAAATGGGACTCCATGTTTCACTTGTGTTCTGAACCTTTTTCCCATTATACATCTTCTATATTAAAAACTCTTATTACTTTTTTTTATAATTTAAGGATATTGATGTCCGATATTTTATAGATTTTAAAACCACTAATAATCAATTTAATTGATTCAATTTTATCTTATATGTTTCTAACTTCTCAAACTATTGGCTCTTTTATTTTTTAATATTATTTTTATAAGGTAAACTTTTTTGAACCATTATTCATGTCCACATTTGAATTTGAGAAAATGAATTATCACTTAATTATAAATATCCCCATCTATAATGTATTTCATTATAATATTGAAATAAATTCCATTCAACTTGTTATTCACCTTTTCCACCCTTGAGATAAAACTTATATAACATTAATATTCTAATTAATTCATATACATTATAACTGGTAGCATATTTAGTATCTTTTAAGGATTTTCATTTTGATTCACATTCTCTAAGAATAAGATATAAAATCCTTTTAACCATGTTATTTTATAAAATTTCTATTTAACCATATTTTGATAAATAATTTTTATTTTTCATGAAACTATGATCCATCAATGTTACTTTATGTCTTAGTAGAAAATAAGGTCTTTGATACTTCACTATGATAACATCTATTTTTGCTTTCAAAACATCAATTATTTTAATTTTTTTTGTCTCAAGTTCCATCAATTTTCTATTTTACTTATTGAAAACATAAACCATACAATAATTGATTCTATTTTTTATTCATAATTTTGAATTCTTAGTCTTATATTTTTATTAGAATTTAGATTTCTCATCTAGAGTATAATATTCAATAACTTTATTTGGAAATTTTTAATTACACTATAACATCATATAATGATCAATTATAAAATTTATAATATATTACTATATTTTATATCACTAATAGTCAAAATCCATACCATTAACCGTTAATAGTCAATTATGATTTAATTAGTTAAGTGATCATGCCAAAATATTTTATTCCATTATAATTTTTCTATAATATACATTATTATATGAAAAAATCAAGAGAAAATCAATAATACCAAATATTTTCTCAATATATTATTAGCATGAGGGAAAATTGAAGTATTTTAATTCATTGAATAATGAAAACCCCTTAAATTAAGATAAATATATATTATTTGTATTTTAGATGGTCTTAAATAATTTTATTTAGTGAAAATATAAGAAAAATTTAGAATATGAATAACTATCCATAATTTATTGAAAGGATATTTTCAATTAAGACATTAAATCAAAGTAAATAAAAAAAATTATAGAAAATATGCAAAAATATAAAGTGTTTTAGGATAATAAAAATATAAATAACATATTTCAAAATAAAATGAATTTAAATGTTACTAATCTATATAAATTCTCCACTTTTCAACCAAAGTGGTAGAGGGATCTGACCACATATCCATATAACCTACCACCGTTATAAAATTTTCTTAGATATAAATCCTAGTCTTAAGAAATACTTCTTCGATCAATGTTTGACAGAAATAAAATTTATATCCCATGTTCTTATTTAATTAAAATATAAGTAAGTGAAACTATAAAATATATATTAAATTATTAATCCTTGGAATAAAAATAAAAATATTGAGGTTAACACAAGATGTAAGAACTAAGATATAAGCTGTAATTATCTTTGAAAAATCATAATGTAATAAACAATTATCTCCAACATGTTTTTTCACCACTATTTATATACTCAGAAACCTATATTCTAATGAAATGATCCTATATATAGAAAGAAACTATTATATATTGGATAACACAAATATAGTTATTTCATTGTGTAATAACTCCAAATGTTCTTTTGATAATACAATTTTTTTTATTTAATTAAAATTATCATTGATATGTACATACCTTTCTTGGAATGATTATGACTGTTAAAAGAGTTAACTCCAAAATTAATATACTCTAGAGGATATGATTATTTATATTTCATTTTTTTGGAAAAGTATTTCAAGTAAAATAATTAATACAATATATACATTTACTGTGATTAATCAACAGATCTGGATTTTATCAATCAAATAATATCCCAATAGTTAACACAAATAGAATTTTTCTCTAAAAAATATATATTTTTCCAAAACATGACTAATGAATACTCTCAAATTCATTTAATTTATGTTATCAAATTTTGAAATTAATAGGTACTAATTAATAGAGAAAAAAATATCTATTTAAGAAACAAAGATCTATGTAAAAATTGGTAATAGAGTCAAATCACATAAATATATATCTAGTGAATGATATTGGACACTCAGTTATATTTTATCTCTAAAAAATTTATATATGTAAAAAAAAATTTATATTAAAATGTAGGAAACAAAAAAATAATAATTAAATCTTATAACATTATTCCAAAACATTAATAAAAAAAGTATAAACTTATTTTTTTATTATAATATTGATTCAATTGGACTACCAAAAATATAACACAACATGTTTCTTGATGATTAATAATCAATCAAAAAACTTGAGCCAAGATTACCTCTATACTTCTAGTAGAATTAGGAGGATGACTTACACAGGGGAAGGAATATAAGTGCTGAGACAATGAACTTCAATTATTTCATTGTTCTCCAATACAAGGAGTCTATATTGGGAGGGCAGTGCATTATCCACCTTGAAACTTTTAGAGGTTCCGATGAAGTGGATAAGACAAGAATAAAGGGGATGAAAGTGAAAAACATTAGGAGAGATTGATAGGAGTGGGTATAACACATGAATTAAAATATCATAAAGGGTTTTTATATTTTTAAATAAATTCAATAAATAATTTATTATACTATAAAATGTGGAATATTATCACCTGTACATTTTTATATAAATTAATATAACAACCAACACAAAATGGTTATTTTTTACTATTATATATCAGATATAAATAACCAACATTAAGAAATATATTTTATATCAACTATTAAATAAATGATATGATAAATGATAATAACTATTCATTATTTTTTTATATGCATCATGTCATCATCTCTCATATATATATCAAGTGTTTTCCATAACTACTCAACATATTAGTTATTAATAAAGGATACATTGTCCACCTACTAGTAAATTTAATATAGTGGGGTGGTTCCATCCTTAGGGAGGATCACGTGGGTTACAAATTTAGTGGAGTGGGGCATACCAATTCATGTATAATGCACTATTTTCAAATAAGTCCCAAGAACTACCATATAATTCTTCAAGCCAGATGGACCACTGATAGGTGGGTGGTTTAATTAATAGATTATTTTAAATAATTATCCCCTTTTTATTTCAACCTCATGCACTTTTAATAGTCCCAATCCACTCAATATATTCTATAAACTTCACATCATATTTAATAAATATAAAAAGAAAGAAACACACAATGATTTACATGGTTTACTATGAAATTCCCACTTCTTACTGTGATTGGTTAGTATCCCCAATCACAAATTATACAATATATTCACATGTGGTTAATATATGGAACACTATAGTTTAATCAAAAAATATTCACATTGTTCTACAACTCCTGATTCACATAGGAGAACTTGAAAGTCCACATTTACCACTATGATGTTATAACAAAAGGAAACAATTTATCCTATAGCTCATGGTTGATTCTGCACCACTTGATGTATATACTACTCTGTGGACAATATGGATCTATCATAAATATTATTTATAGTTCTTCAAGAACTTTAACTATTTATTAAATAGATCCATCGGTCTATAAACTCACACAATATCTTAAATGATCTATGTATTTCTCTTCATTCCGAATAATCAGGTTGTAGGTATTTTATTCATGTTAAATATCTCCCAAATTCAAACTCTTATTCTTATATCTCTATTTGATATAGTGAGGTATTAGACTCTAATTTATTTATAATTCTCATACTTAGTATTTTCATGTTCTTTATCAATCTTTTTATATATTATTTCTATTTATTATTCATATTTATTTTCAGGTACTGTGTGATGATCAATACATTAAATTATTCTCTTAATTTGGGAATTTAAAAACATTCAAATTAAATATTATATTTAATTTAATATCTCCCATTGACTTGGAAAATTTTAATCCATTATGATATTTGAATAACTATGAAATAATCTCCTCTATAAATCCTATAACTTTTTTCTTCATTTGAATGTTAATGATCTTTCAGATTTATTTATTCAATTTAAATTAACATATCATGATTCATTTGTTATTCTATGTTCTCATGTTTAAAATATGCCACATTGGCATTGAGGTTCTCATGCACCTCTATGATATGGAAACATCCTGCTTTGGTGAGGAACATATATCACAATCCGATATCTTCTGCAGTTGGTCTTCCATTAATCTCAGATAGGATCAAAATTAGTAAAATTTGATTGTGAGGTTTGAATCATTGAGTTTAGGGATATGAGTTATCATATTAAATTTTAATTTATCTAGAATTCATAATTCTAATAATATATGATTTTAGATTTTGAAGGTCACTCAAAAATATCTAAGTGTTAAACTATATGTTGCATAATTAACTCTATGTTTTCAATATTGATTGCATGTGAAATCTACATTTATTCCATTTCCAAGTTCCCCATCTATATCAACTCTACCTCATACTTGGAAACTCTATGTTAGGGATATTACTAAATTTTACATTGTAGGAACTCTAAATAACTATATGTACTCTATATTGGAATTTGAAAATCTATATCAACCAAAAGAAATTAAAGATCAAACATAGGAAACATTACATTGACTGCAAATAACCCAATGTCAATCATAGGGAACTCTACATATTTTTTTCCAAATTTAAACATATGTTTCAACTTTACATCAAAAAGTTTAGTCTACATTTGTGCCTTCAACTCTATTTCCATTCCTTTTTGTTTTTTCTCCCTACCCAAGAATTTATTTATTTAACTCAAATTAATTCCGAACAACATCAACTCATCTTGAGAACTTCTTAAACAAATTAAATAATATTAAAAAATCATACAAAGATATCCCTTCACCTAATACACAAGTTTCAATGTTGGTGGTCCATATATGGTCCCTCAAAACCTTCATCTATCTCAATGTATTTAATAATAGTTTTTCATCTTCATACTAACTAGAAACTCATATTTTCTCCCATTTACATGTATAATAAAAGTATCCTTAACATCCTCATGAATTTTTGGAATCAACCTCTTCATATATTTATTGACAAAAAATACAACTATAAATCTAAATGGTCACAATAATATTCCCCTTTGGATTATTTATTGTTTCCATTCTTAGTTCCAAAAATAAAATTTTTCTTTCCCCCCTTAATACTCCCAAATTATCGACAATAAATGTAAACAGAATAATTGAGTTATCTTCTCACCTTATCTTGTACCTTTTAAAATTATCAATATTATTTTTACATATTTAAAAATTTATTATAGAATTATGAGACTATAATGAAGGATGATACCACATAGTTTTACATAGTAAAGAGCCTTTAGTTAATATACTTCATGTTTACGTTGGATAACTCAATTTTGAAAAAAATATATATACAAATAATATTGTTACTCCTATCCATAATAATGATCATCTTGTGATTTCATTCTCAAAATTATTTTTTTGGATTTCTAATTTTTTTAACAAGTGACATTTAACCAACCCATATCTCAAAAAACTCATCATAGTTATTCATGTGAAAGTAATAAAATTCTCCCATTTCCTCATATTTTTGTTAACTAAAACCCCTCTGAATAAATATATTTAATATAAACAAAGATAAATGTTATAAGTGTGTTTGGAAAACCACTCTATCTAATTTCACATAGTTGTTCATAATTTCCAAATTTACTCCCCTCAAGGGATTCACTCAACTAATCCTCTTTATAGTAGTTAGAATACTCCAAAGAGACTGAATTATTTATTTCCACATGTGTAGAACTCTAATTTTTATCTTTTAATTCCCTAGATGTTATAATAAATAATCAAATATGCAATGGAATAATGAGGGACCTATTTGATTTCTCAATTGAAACACTGATATTGAGATTCTTCTATCAACCTATGTAATAACCCTATATTTTAATATATATATTTTCTCTAATTATGTAAAATATGTTCTATAACATTCTCTATAGGAAACATGAAACTAAAAAAAACCATTATATTTTTAAACCGTTAAAACCTTGTTTATGAATTTCAGGTATGGATATGAGTAAATGAACTATGAAATATATTAAGTTATATATTTATATATAAAGGTTATTTTATACAAATTTAATTAATTCATTCCTACATTTAAGAATCTATATTTTTATGCTTTTTAATTTTTATTAAAGAAAGATAATTATATTATAAATTATATTAAGATTTATAAAGAAATAAAATATTGATAATCTAATTATATCTTTATTATTTTTAAATATTTTAAAAATTCTTCTTTCCAACAAAACCATTTTCTCATGGTTTCTATTGGTTTTACATAAAAATTTAAATATAAAATTCTCAAAATTGAATTTTAAAAAATAATTTTTTTTGATTTATAAGGTCAATATTAGTTCATGATTTTTTGGATTTTTTCTATGAAGATCGATTTTTAAGTTAATAGTGAAAAAAATCCATTTTAATAAATAACATGTCTTGTATGAAATTATTAGTATATTAGTATAAATTTAAAATTTGTAAAACCTTTATTTAGGATTAAATATTCAATTTATATGTGTCTATAATTTTAAAAAAATTTGTTTTAAGTTAAAAAACCATATTTGACATTGTAGAACTGAAGTTAAATTTTTTAAAAAATTGAATTTATTACGTTTTAAACACATATATCTAAAAATAATTTTAATAACTTATATATGTTGAATAAAATAAAATGGATTCAATTTTTTAATTTATCATGTGAAAAATATATTGGTATTACTTTCTTTGGATCTTTCTAAAATTATTGATTTCTTAGTGAAAATACATTGTTTTATCAAAGGTTTCCTTTATTACTTTATAAGTACCTAAGTTGGACATAAAATTTCATAAAAACTTTTAAATTATAAAATATATTTTTCAATAATACATTTTTTCTTGTTAAATATATTATAATAAATTTATAAAACTTTTGTTTAACCTTATAAATCCAATGAAATATTTTAATTCTAATAAAAAAATATTTTTGGTCTGTTCATTTAATTAAACATTATTTTGGTAAAATTAAAATTTTGATTGATTTAAAATATACATAAAATTTTCTAATAAAAAATTTATTTCTTTGAAATAAAAAATATTGATAATATTATACCAAACATGAATTTTAATCTTAAAATGAACTTTTTCTAATAAATTCTTTTTTCGTGATATATGCACTAATACTAAAATTAACTTCTCTAATAATTAGAAATTCTATTTTTTAAATTTATTTAAATATTTGAAATTAACATTTTTAAATTATTAAATAATTTTAATTTTAATTTTTTTCATTAAAATTAGTTACCAAGGATAAAAGTGGGGTTATTACAATAAGGGTAAATTTAGAAGAAATGATTTATACCTTCTTCAAATGGATAAAACATGTGAAACTAATTATAATATTTAACTGTGGAGGTGTTATTTTCCATATATATTTTCCTACACCATTATTTCCAATTATTTTTTTATTGAATAATTGGGTGAAATTATTGAAAAATAATGAGTATTTACAAAAGTTCCATTTTCTTCACTTATTAAATGTCACCACCTCCTCTCTATTTATCTACCAATTATAAATAATCATCTCAACCAAAAATATTTCATAGTATATAATCAATATCCTATGCATTACATTGAAGCCTTGGTCTCACCATATTACCATGTTACGTATCCTTAAAGAGCTACCCACTAGAGAACTTCCCAAGGAGAGGTAATACTCTCCATCTGACCTTTTGTGTTCTTTTTATATTCAAAAACCATCACAACCCCTATATCCATGATGGTATTGTAAAAATGATATTTTTAATATTATATATTTTTTATATACTATTGTAATATCTATTTAAAATTTCCTCCAAAATCATTGAGAAAATGAAAACATCATCATACATGTGTGCAAACTACAACCTCTATGAATGACATGTCCAATTTTCCATCACCACATTAAACTATAGGTTAAAGAAGGTTATTAAATTAACTTTTATGATATTTTTTCACACAATTAATATTATTTAAATATAATATTGGGTTTTTATGTGAGTTCTTAATAATAAACGATCTATGTAAGTTTAACTACACAAAATGGGCTTATCAAGGAGCCTTTCTTAATTGGGATCTATTTTTGGATAACCTTTGAAACTATTTAAGTATTTACATAATGGAAGAATAAAATAAACAATCCTACATAATTATAGAGATCAGGATGTTATTTTACAACACTTTTGACTATGGTCGATAAACTGAAAGTGTTATGAAAAAATAATCGAACAACCTAGAGTAACCGATGTAAGAAAAAACAATATTAAAAATAAATAAAAAATATAGTAAATGGAATTTATAAAATTTAATATATATGAATATAGTTAATTTGTATATACTTAATGAACTTAATTTAATTATTTATTATGTTAAGTGAAGGTTCAAAATTATTTCATACACGAAGGTACGGGTTTTTATCTTAATCACCCATCATCGAGACATTATTTGATATTATGCATGAATATTATTTTGTACGATGTAACTACAACCCCAATGATTTGTAATATCGTAATTTATTATTTAAAAAGGAAATTTATCTTCAATTCATTCCCTTCCATATTATGGTCTATAATTGATGTATTTTTTAAACTATAAGGGTATTTCAAAATTCAATTTTCTTTCTTGAGTTATAATGTTTCTCCTCGAATTTAGTCTTCCTAATTAGAGATCACTTTTGATTCAAATATTATTTATTTATGAGTTTTAAGACTTATTAAAAATGTAACTATGTTAGGAATAATTCTTATCCTCTTAAATAATCATTTACCCTCCATTTATATAATTTACTTTCCCTATAATGTTATCTATTTTAATTGGAAATATAATTAATTGTTATCTCATGTGTAATTAATATTTAACATATATTATTTTCAAATGAATTCATTTTTTAATGATGTGGTCTTTTGAAAAAGTTATTTTAAAACATGAAATGCTATTTTTTGAACATCATTCATGAATTACATATTACATAATCTCTTTATTTTTATCATTTCTTAAAATATTACTCTCATTTTCCTATCCTATTTTTGTATATATTTCACTTATATTGTAACACCCCAAGCTTCCATAGTTTGTTTCCCTTTGAGTAATGAAATAGATTGCATTATACACAACTTTGATATTCTAACACATCGCGGCCAATCACACTAGCTGTTATAAATTGTAATACCTACTTTTTGAAATTTTAAAAATTTTATCCTTCAAAATGGACTTCATTTTTTTGTTCAGAAAATTGAAATTACCTTGGGGTGAATTTTTGTTATTTTTCACAAAACTTTCAATTTTCGATGAATAGTGAAAAATACGGAGTTATTATTCAAAACCGACTTTTTATTTAAATTTATTTTAGGTAAAAATAGATACATAATACCTATATAAGTTCAATGTAATTCATTGGAGTCAGTTTATAATAATTTTAGATGTATAAAAATTTTATTGAACTTTTACCGTCTTTTACCCACCTCCTAGGAGCATTTCCAAATTTGTATAAAACATAATTTTACCACTTTTGTGAATTGAATTTCACAAATCCAAGAGACACGGTTTATATAAGTATGTAAAATATGGTTCAATAAGATAAAAATATTTTTTTTGTGAATAGTAACTTTTTACTTTTATTTACCATAGTTAAAAGTAAATATAGTAATTAAAGGTAACAATTATATTATTATTACCCTAAAACATGTCCTAATTCTATTGGATAAGTGTAATTAGACCAAAAAAACCTTAGGAATAAAATATGATCCTTTAGGTTTACTTGGATTATATTAGCACATTTATTATTATTTTATATAAAGAAGAGTTAAAATATTTAAAATCAAAGTTTAATAACTAAACCATTTTTAATATAGGGTTATACATAAGATAAATTCGACTATAAATATTAATTAGAAATCTAAAAAGATTTCATAAATAATTATATTTTATTTATAATTTTTAGACATTAAAAAAGTTAATTTATTTATGATACAATGATGACATAGTAAATAGATTAATAATGAAATATTAAAATAATTGATAATATAAATATCCAAATAAATGAAATTTGAGACTTTTGATTAATTCCACTAATTTTATAGATTAATATAACATGTTAGGGCTGCAAATATGAATTTAGTTTGAAGTAATAACGTTTTTAGGACTTGTATAAAAATCATTTATTAAATAATGTCAAAGTTGACATAAAAGTGTTTTTAAAACAAATATTATATTATTAACTAATATAGTATTATTAAAAATCTAAGGTTTGGAAAAATTACTTATATAAGTTTATATATATTAATAATGAACCACTTGGGGTTCTACTGTCGTGTTATAGTATGTTTATTAACCATATAATATAAAAATACAAAAAGGCATGGTAAATGTCAAACTATTTAACTAAGAGTTAAATCTAATAGATAAGGATAAAATGGTAACTGAAACATGTCTAAAAACCTATTTATTGATATTATTTTGACCCATCCCCATGTTATATTAGAAATAAATCAATTTTGATACATTAGAAACCGAAAATGATTTTATTATAAAATAATATTTCAATCATTTCCTAAGGTGCCCCTCACCCCTCTTATAAAAGGGCACATCCCCTTCTATCAAATTCACACCTTCAAAGCCATTTTGCATGGCCATACCCTGCCCAAATATCCTACCAACTATCCTCCCTTAATCCTAGAGGCCTTAGTTTTATCATAAAGCCAACCTAAGGAGCCCTTTTCATCAAATTAAAAGGAAGAACCCAAAGAAGAGGTAAATATCTCACCACCTCTTTCAATTTATTTTCTTCTTCCACTTACTCTTTATTTTTTGTTTCCATTATAAAATAATAACTCTAGTATCTTATATATATAGTGATGTTATTATAAAAATAGTTTAACCATATTCATTATGTTATTAATCCTATAAATAACATGTCACCATACGTGCATACATACGACTTTCTGTCTCCACGTTGTGGGGTAGTTGTTATTCAATACATTATTATTTGGATGGGTATAATAATGATTTAAAATAGATGTAAATAATAGATATAACATTTTAATGATTATGAATAAATTATATACCCTCCATTTTCTTATTATTTTAATTACAAAAGAATGATATTGTCGCTCGTGCGTACGTATGGATTACTGTCTCTACGAACGCGATGAGATTCATTCCCCATCATAATCATTCCAGAATAATTTTCATGTGATGATTAAAAATAATATTTAAAGAACATAATATCATTCTAGATATGAATCAAACACACCCTATTCATAAAAATCATGGCTTACGTAACTAAGTATATAAAGGAAACAAATCAGTTAACACCCGTAACGATGATACTACTAAAATATCATTAACAAATCAATATTGGAAGATCATATATGATATCATATTAATGTATATGGTTATTGTATAATTTAATAACAATTATTTCACCATTATACAGGATGTTAACCTACCATAGACCATGGAAAAGTACAAGGTAAGGGTTAATTTCATAATCTCTTTATTATCCGAGGTTGTTTTTACGTAAGTATCTACTGTGACCTCTTTATCATCCACATCCATGTATCTTAAAAATTTATTCCAAAACATTTGTAATATTTACTAGACTATGGGTTAAATTCATTTATATCCTTGTTTGACTTTTTTTTATAATGGGTTTAAATTAATCTTTCCATCATTTTCAAAACAAGGTACTTTATTACCTTTTTGACAAAATTAAGGTAAGAAAGTTTTTTAACTTATACGGAAGGTGCAGATATTTTCTGTCATTATAACATCGTCAAAGATTCCCTTACAATCTTGTATGAATATTTTCAAAATAAATGTTTTCTTTTATAATTATACGACTTTTAAATGATTTCAAAATAGAAAGATATATTTCTCTAAAAAAGGTTTTTATTTCATCTATTTCAACATCCTTTGATGGATTTTAAGTTTATTTGATGTTTATTTATTATGATACAAAACTTCCATATTTTATTGATGGTTTTGTGATAGGTTTGAATGTGGATGTGTTATTTTTATACCATTCATGGTTTATGGATAAAGTATTGACATTTCGTATTCTATTTTTAGTACAAATGTTTATGTTATGTTTAAACCTTTTCATATGAGGAATGCATTGGACTTAGTAAGTGATGGGTTGAGCCCGCTATAGCTCCACGATGCATCAGTAGGTCTCATAAGACAAACTAGTGTCTTGGCATAAGGCCTTAACAAAATCTTATTTGTATCCTTGGCAAAAGGACATGACTATGTGGTTATGAAGTTTGTCATTACGAATTCCATAATTATGAAAGTGGCTATTGATATTGGATGTGATTATTTGACTTGTAGAATATCCATGTGAATAAGTAAATGAAATTATTTTATTTTATCTTTGCCATTATATTATGAACTTCATGTGTAAAAGTCTTTTGTTCTAGTCTTACATTGCCTTAAATTTTTATGATTATTTATGAAAGTTTTCGCTATATTGTTATCCTTACTGAGCATCTTAGCTCACCCCTTTCTATGTTTTATTTTTTTGAGGATGAGAAGAAGTATATTAGGACTGACCTATAGGGATAGTCTAAGGGATATGAGTATGGCCTATAGACACTATGTTGTTTTATTTTTTCAATTTATAATGTAATGTAAATCTTATGAATGTGTCCAGTATTTCCAAGGCTTCTAAACTAATCAGTATTTTGAGAATTGATCTTTTGTGATCATGACAATGTTATGTAATAATGCACTGACTCTGGGTAACTTGGGTTGGGGCGTTACAGTTGGTATCATATGAAGTTTAGTACAAACCTTGGAAGATAGATTTAGAAAAACTCATATTATAGCACATTATGCTAAGATAGACTTTCAGTATTAGTATAGAAGAACTTCATATAATTTTGGTACTATAGAGATTTTGTAAGTTTTCCAAGAAATACATCCCTATCTGGATTCGAGTAGGTAGAGGTGGCTCTGGAATAGATGTACCTAGGGGTAAAACCCAAAAATACCTCTTTGAGCTAGACTTGAATGGGAATTGGTGCATGACAACGAGCCTTGCTAAACTCTTGGTTATGACACTCTCGGAGGATATTCTTAGAATAATCCACATTTTTTTAAAAAACCATTATGATGTTTTTATGAGTATATACCTCCTCAAAGAAAACATTTTTTATGATTATGGATTATATCCATGAACTGTTTAATTTTTTTAAGTATGTTATAAGTTTGGAATTATGTATTGCAATTCAGAAACTAATCTAGTGTATGCCATTGTTTAGAAATGGTGCCTAGTGAAAGAAATGCAAAGAGTATCAATGCACGTACTCCATGTTGGGATTTCCTTCCTATTAAAGATAATTAAAGTGGAGCTAGTGGTACAACTAGTGATGATCAGCTTATTACTATACTGGGAAAGCTCACTCAGGTTATGAATAATAACCTTACCCATATGGACCACCCTGATCCACAATGCGGAGGATCAATTTTCGACCGCATCATGAGGCAACAACCACCAACATTCAATTGGAGTACAAATCCATTAGTAGCTGAGCAATGGTTAAATTTCTTAGAGAAAATATTTCACGCTTTTGGGTGTAGCGAAAGGGAAAAAGTTGTCATGGTAGTTTATCTCCTTATGGGAGATTCAGATCATTGGTGGTCATTGATTCAAAACTCAAAAAAGATGATGAAGTATCAAATACGGAATAGAGGTAGTTTAAAGTGATTTTCTTAGAAAAATACTTTCCTCATGACCATTTAGAAGATAAGAAAGACAATTTATGAGTTTGATACAAAAAGAGGATTAAAATGTCGCAAAGTATGAGGCTAAATTTACAAGGTTATCAAGTCATGCAACATGTTATATACATAACCCAAGGAGTAAGATTGATTGATTCTTTGATGGGTTAAAAAATTTCTACAGTGAGCATTAGTCTCACGATTCTTCTTGTCATACGAAGATATAGTCTCATGTGCTATCAAGACAGAAAAGGAATTCTCTAAGTCTTATGACTTTAAAGAAAAGAAATAGAATAAGAGATCTGAAGAACACTCTTAAAATGGAAATAAGGGGAATAAAGGAAACTTTGAATATCCATCCTATAGTAAATGTGGGAAGAAAAACCCTGGTAATTGCCTGAAGGGAATGTGAGTCTAGTACAAGTGTGGTGAAAAAGGCCACCAAGCTCGTGATTGTAAGGGGAAGAAATATTCTATCAATGTTGAATTCTACAATTGTAGAGAAAGGGGGCATTATGAAAATGAATGTTCTAAGCGCCAAGGAAACATACTTCAAGAAAGGCCAAGGGAGCAAGGCCATGATTATGCTATCACTAATGCTGAGGTTGATGCTCCGAAAGATGTGGTGGCAGGTAATTTAATGGTTTATTCAAGTTTAGAAAATGATTTATTTGATTCTGGATCATCGTATTGTTTCGTATCTTCCCATTTTGCTATGAAAATTAGATATTTTCAATTTGAATTAACAAGGGAGTTATCAGTCAAAACTCCAAAGGGAAGTATCATCGCAACAATGTTTTGTAAATCAGTTCCCAGTAGAGCATATACATATTATTTATCTGATGATCTCATCAACATACCTGAGATTGAATTTGATATAATCCTTAGAATGGATTCTTTTTTGGTCCATGATGCGAAAATTTATTATAAGAAGGAGGTTACAATTTTCGATGATGATAAATAGTACCTTATATTTAGAGCAGAAACGTAACCACCCAATTCTTATTTAGATCTACCCCCAATAGCTCTACTAAGTTCAATTATTGGGGATGAAGAGAATGAAATAACTATGGGTGAGGAAAAGAATGTTCAAATATAGGACATACCTATTGTGAAAGAATATGTTGATGTGTTTCTAGGGGATTTACCTGGACATCCTCCAGAATGAGAAATTGAGTTGTCAATTGATTTAATCTCTAGTTCGAGGCCCATATCGAAGAACCATTATTGAATGGCCACTGTGGAATTAGTGGAACTAAAGAAAAACTATAGGAATTGAGTAATAAGGGATTTATTTGACCTAGTGTTTATCCATGGGGAGCCGCTGTCCTTTTTGTTAAGTAGAATTGTAAATCTATGAGGTTGTGCATTCACTACAGGGAAATCAATGATATAAAAATAAAGAAAAAGTATCCCCTACCTCAAATTGATGATTTATTTGGCCAAATTAATGGATCTCAATATTTTACAAACATTGAACTTTGATCTGGATATCATCAGTTGTGTGTGAAGAAGGAATAAATTCTGAAAACAACATTTTGAACCAGGTACAGGCATTAAGAGTTTATAGTAATGCATTTTGGATTGACTAATGCACCCTTTGACTTCATAGATTTAATGAATAGAGTTTTCAAGGAATATCTTGATGAATATTTAGTGGTATTTATTGATTATATCTTGGTATACTAAAAAATCTATGAATATAAAGAAAATCACTTCCGGACCATTCTGAAAACCCTCAGAAGAAATGAATTATACGAGAAGTTTAGCAAGTTTGAATTCTGGCATCAAGAGATTTAATTTCTTGGCCATATTTTCTCTAAGGATGGAATATCTGTTGATCCTTCAAAGACCAAGGCAATCCAAGAATGTCCAGAACCGATGAGTATAACTGAGGTATATAGTTTTATTGGTTTAGCAAGTTATTATAGGCGTTTTGTCCATAATGTTTCCTGATTGGCTAACCCATTAACCAAGCTCACACGTAAAGGGTCTAAATTTTTTTGGACAAAAGAGTGTGAAGAATATTTTGAATAATTGAAGTGAATATTAGTAAATGCTCCTATATTGACTCTACCATCAGGGAACGATGGGTTTGTTATTTATAGTGATGCTTCAAAGAAAGGACTTGGTTGTGTCCATATGCAGAATGTTAGAGTTATTTCTTATGCATCACAACAGCTAAAAATTCATGAGAAAAACTATCCAACTCATGATCTTGAGTTAAAAGCAGTAATATTTGCTCTGAAAATATGAATACACTATCTCTATGGTGAAAAATGTTAGATTTATACTGATCACAAGAGTTTGAAGTATATTTTCTCACAAAAATAACTCAACCTGAGGAAAAAGCGATGGCTGGAACTACTAAAGGATTATGATTGCACAATACACTACCACCTGGGGAAGGAAAATAAGGTAGAAGATTCTTTGAGAAGAAAGGATCATGGAGTTTTGAACAAGATGAGAGTTCAAAGGGATCCTATTTTCATGGATCTAGTGAAAATGGATATGGGAAAAATCATGGAAGGTGAAACATTAATATTTTTTCAAATAGTTGCCAAAACATCATTACTAGAAAGGATAAAAAGTTATTAGGATGATGATGAGGAGTTTCAAAAGAATATTAAAGCTGTGAATGATGGGAGATTGAGTGACTTCATATATGAAGATTGGATTTTGAAATTTGGGAAGAGACTTTGTGTTCCTGATATACCAGATCTAAAAAGGGAATTGTTAGATGATGTTCATAGCTAAAATTTCTCAATACACCATGGTAGCACCAAGATGTATAGAGATTTGAAAGAACATTTTTGGTGGGACAACATGAAGAGGGAGATTTCTGATTTTGTGTCAAGATGTATGGTTTTTCAACAAGTGAAAGCTAAAAGGCAACAACATAGAAAAGTCATGCAACCTCTTCCCATACATGAGTGGAAATGGGATAATATTACGATGGTCCTTTTCATGGGGATAACAAAGAATCCTAAAAAGAATAATGAAATATGGGTTTTTGTTGATCATCTTACCAAGTCTGCACATTTTCTTACCATAAGAGAAGATTTACCACTTGAATATCTAGAAACACTATATATTAATGAAGTTGTAAGACTTCATGGAGTACCCTTATCGATTGTTTTTGATCATGATCCCCATTTTACATTAAGATTATGGAAAAGTATTCATAAATCCCTAGATACAAAACCTCATTTGAGCACCACCTACTACCCTCAAACAAATGGACAATCAGAACATACTATTCAAACCTTAGAAGACATGTTGAGATCTTGCTCACTTGACTTTCAAGGTATGTGGGATCAATATTTACCTCTAGTAGAATTTTACTATAACAATAGCTTCCATTAAATTATTTTCATGGAACCATATGAAGCGTTATATGGAAATATATGTCGTACACCAACTTTTTGGGATGATGTTGGTGAAAGAAAACACGTAGGCCCATAACTTGTTGAGGAAACAATGGAAAAGGTAATGGTTATCCAAACCCACATCAAAGAAGCCCAAAGTATGGAAAAGAGCTATGCCGATAACAGAAGAAAGGAATTGGAATTTCATGTAGGAGATCATGTTTTCTTGAAGGTATCTCCATGGAAGGGTGTTATATGTTTTGATAAGAAGGGTAAATTGAGTCCCAGTTACATCGGACCTTTCAAAATTCTAGAATGAATTGGAGTTGTAGATTATAGTTTGGAAATTCCTCCAAGTCTCTCCAAAGTTCACGATGTGTTCCACATATCACTGTTGAGAAAATACATTCCTTACCTAACACATGTACTCACCTCTGAGAAAATTGTACTGGAACCTGTTCTGTCATATTGTAAAGTGTCCATCAAAATTCCTGATACAAGAGAACAAGTGCTGAGAAACAGGATGTCTCGTCTGGTAAAAGTTTAATGGTGAAACCATAAGATGGATGAGGCAACGTGGGAACCAGAGTAACTTATGATAAATAACCACTAAAATCATTTTATGGAGTAATATTCTAGAAATTTAATTGAAGAAATTATTTTAATGAGGGTAGAATGTAACACCCCAAGATTCCATGGTACGTTTCCCTTTGAATAATGCAATAGCTTGAATTGTACACAACTTCATCATTATAACACACTGTGACTAATAAAACTAGCCATTATGAATATTAATACCCAATTTTTGAAATTTTATAAATTTTATCTTTCAAAATGGACTTTATTTTTGGGTTCAGAATATCAAAATTAGATTAGGGTAAATTTTTGGTATTTTTCTGAAAACATTCTTTTTTTATTAAATAGTGAAAAGACTTAGTTATTGTTCAAAACTGACTTTTTATTTAAATAAATATTTATTTTATTTAAATTTATTTTAGGTAAAAATAGATACATAATACCTATATAAGTTCAATGTAATTCATTGGAGTCAGTTTATAATAATTTTAGATATATAAAAATTTTATTGAACTTTTACCGTCTTTTACCCACCTTCTAGGAGCATTTACAAATTTGTATAGAACTTAATTTTCCTGCTTCTGTGAATTAAATTTCAAAAATATGAGAGACACAATTGATATCAGTAAGTAAAATGTGGTTCAATAAGAAAAATATAATTTTTAGTGAGTAGTAACTTTTGACTTTTATTTACCACGGTTAAAAGTAAATAGGGTAATTAAAGGTAAAAATGATATTATTATTACCCTAAAACAAGTCATAATTCTATTGGATAAGTGTAATTCGACCAAAAACAACCTTAGTAATAAAATATGATCCTTTAGGTCAACTTGGATTAGATTAGGACATTTATTATTATTTTATTTAAAGAAGAGTTAAAAGAGTTAAAATCAAAGTTTAATAACTAAAACATTTTTAATATAGGTTTATACATAAGATAAATTATACTATAAATATTCATTAGAAATATAAAAATATTTCTTAAATAATTATATTTTATTTATAATTTTTAGATATTAAATAATTTATTTTATTTATGACACAATGATGACGCAATAATTACCTTAATAATGAAATATTAACATTATTGATATTATAAATATCCAAATAGACGTAATTTTAGACTTTTGATGAATTAAACTAATTTTATAGGTTAATATGACATATTAGGATTGAACATATGAATTTATTTCTATTTAATAAAGTTGTTAGGACATTAAAAAAATAATTTATTAAATAATGTCAAAATTGACATAAAATAGTTTTTAAAACAAATATTATATTATTAACTAATATACTATTCGTAAAAATATAAGGATTGGAAAAATTAATTATATAAGGTTATATATATTAGTAATTAACCACTTGTGTTTCTATTTTCTTATTATAGTAAGTTTATTAACTATATAATATATAAATACAAAGAGGCATGGTTAATGTCAAACTATTTGACTAAGAGTTAAATCTAATATATAAGGTTAAAATGGTAACCAAAACTTGTATAAAACCTATTTATTGAGATTATTTCGTCCATTAACCACCTTAGCTTTGAAATAAATCAATTTGGATCCATTAGAAACCGAAAATGATTTTATTATTAAATAATATTTCAATCTTTTCCTAAGGGCCCCTCACCCCTCTTATAAAAGGGCACTTCCCATTCTCTCATATTCAAACCCTTAAAGCCATTTGGCTTGGAAAAACCTGCCCAAATATTCTCCCAAATATCCTCCCTTCATCATAGAGGCCTTAGTTTGATCATAAATCCAACCTAAGGATTCCTTTTGATGAAATCAAAAGGAAGAACCCAAAGAAGAGGTAAATATCTCACCACCTCTTTCAAGTTATTTTCTTCTTCCACTTCCTCTTTCTTTGTCGTTTCCATTAAAAAATATTAACTCTAGTATCTTATGTATATTGTGATTTTATTATAAAAATGTTACAACCATATTCATTATGTTATCCACCCTATGAATAACATGTCACCATTCGTACGTACGTACATGTTACCGTCTCCACATCGTGGTGTAGTTGTTATTCAATACTTTATTATTTGTATGGGTATAATAATGATGATAAATTTATTTAAATAATAGATATAACATGTTAATTATTCTTTATATATGATATAACATCCATTTTCTTATGATTTTAATTACAAAAGAATGATATTGTCGCTTGTGCGTACGTACAGATTACCATGTCCATGAACGCAATGAGATTCATTCCCCATCGTAATCATTCAAGAATAGTTTTCATGTGATGATTAAAAATAATATTTAAAGAACTTAATATCATTCTGGATATAAATCAAATACACCCTATCCATAATAATCATAGATTACGTAACTTAGAATATAAAGGAAAACGAATCAGTTAACACCCGAAACGATGATACAACTAAACTATCATTAACAAATCAATATTGGAAGATCATATATGATATCATATTAATGTATATGGTTCTTTTATAATTTAATAACAATTATTTCACTATTATATAGGAGGTTGACCTACCCTCGACCAAGGAATGTACAAGTTAAGGGTTAATTTCACAATCTCTTTATTATCCGAAGTTATTTTTACGTAAGTATCTATTGGGACCTCTTTATCATCCACATCCATATTTCTAAAAAATGTATTCCAAAAAATTTGTACTATTTACTAGACTATGGGTTAAGTTCATTTATACTCTTGTTTAAATATTTATAAAATGGGTTGAAATGAATCTTTCCATCATTTTACAAATAAGGTACCCTATGACCTTTTCGAAAAAATTAAGGTAAGAATGTTTTTTTAACTTATACAGTTGGTGAAACTATTTTATATTGTTATAACATGATTGAAACTTCCCTTAAAAGATTGTATGAATATTTTAAAAATAAAAGTTTTCTTTTATAATTATATTAATTTTAAATGTTTTTAAAAAAGAAAGAGATATTTCTCTAAAAATGGTTTTGATTAATCTATGTCAACATCCTTTGATGGATTTTACGTTTATTTGAAGTTGATTTATTATGATAAAAAACATCTATATTGTTTTGAAGGTTTTGTGATATGTTTGACTGTGGTTGTGTTATTTTTTTTTACCATTCATGGTTTATGGATAAAGTATTTACATTTGGTATAATAGTTTTAATATGAATGTTTATGTAATGTTTAATCCTTTTCATATGAGGAATGCATTGAACTTAGTAAGTGATAGGTGGAGCCCACTATAGCTCCTTGATGCATCGGTATGTCTCAGGAGAAAAACTAGTGTCTTGTCACAAGGCCTTGACAAAATCTTATTTTTAGTCTTGGAATAAGGCCTTGACTATGTGGTTATAAAGTTTGGAATTATGCATTATATCATTATGAAAGTGGCTATTGATGTTTCATGTTATTATTATACTGGTAGAATATCCATGTGAATAAGTAAATGGAATTATTTTATTTTATCTTTGCTATATTATTCTCTAGTTAATGTTTAAAAGGCTTTTGTTCTAGTCCTACATTTCTTTAAATGTTTATTATTATTTATGAAATATATCATTATATTGCTATCATTACTGAGCATCTGAGCTCACCCCTTTCTATGTTTTATTTTTCTCAGGATAGGAAGACAAATATTATGACTGACCTGTAGGGATAGTCTAAGGGATATGAGTATGGACTATAGAGACTATGTTGTTTTATTGTTTCATTTTATAATGTAATGTATAACTTATGAATGTGTCTAGTATTTCCAAGGCTACTGAACTAATTGGTCTTTCAAGACTTGATCTTTTTTGATCATGCCAATGTTTTGTAATAATGCACCGACTATGGATAAATAGGGTCAGAGCATTAAACACACACACACACACACATATAGTTAAATATACCTTTCATTTCTGTGGTGATATAAGTTTTAGTTTCCTTTGAAATTATCACTTATAATTAAAACCAATTTAAGGGAACATTACTATTTCCTGAATTATGTCAAGAATCATCCCTATAAAATGTTTTTAAACCCTAAATAATTTTTAAAACCCTAATTATTTTATAGATAACCCTCTTGGTTAATTTGTTTATGGAAAATAATAAGGTATTTCCTTCTTTAAAACATTCCTTTACATATTTCATAAATCTCCACACAAGTGGTATGTTTTTATTCTTTGTTCTCCTAGATCCTTCTCATTAAATATATATATATATATATGTGTATATATTTAAAAAAATAATTATGAAATGTGTTTCTTTTTCAATTTTTAACATAAAATAGATTTTATCACTTTTTATCTTAGAAATCCTTAAGATTTAGACTTTTGTTTTTCCTTGAATCATAATTATGAAACCCACTTCCTTATCATGCATTTGATCATACTTTTTGTATATGTGTGGGTTCTATTCCTCTTTTATCATGAATATTTATGATTGAAATCATGTTATAGGTGGGAAAATAAGTATATAGCTCTCAATTTTACTGGGTAAAGATTTATATCTCATGAGATGTTATGTATGTGATTATAGGGTGAACCCAATACATTATTAGACGTTTTCCAATATGTATAGTGTACGTGTGGATAACCTAAGAAGAATATGTTATGTGATGTGTGGGAAAATAATTATATATTCCTAAATTTTATTGTGTAATGCTTTACATCTCATGAAATTATTTTTAATCAATTAGGGTGTGAACCAAATCCACCATGGGACTTTGTCCACTCTCTGATGATGGTGTTGGGATTGATCCTTGACTTATGTTTATGATTTCATGTATTACGTTTTTGAAAAAAATTCCATGGTTCCATGATTTTATGATTTTGTTTCCTTATATGATGTTTTCATTATTATGATCATTCTATTTATTTTAATGGATATTAATTCTATATTTTATATAGTATTCCCTTATTACATTATCATACCCATATACTAATCTTATTCTCACTTTTTTATATTTGATTGTTATCAATTATTATTACCCATACTGACCATTTGAGCTCACCCCTTCATTATGTATTGAAGATAAGTATAACATATAATAATTTTAATAGGGGGTCTTAAAGAGTTCGATTATTGGGAAATGTTCATAAGTGTTGTGGAATAAGACGCCTATGTGACTAGTCCTAAAAGACACTAAAACTTCCATTCTTGGGATTATGATAATTTTAAGTGGGATGAATTTTCTAAATTATATAAATGATGTAAAAAATAATATTTTTTATCTTTTTTCCTTATAACTAATGATTCTATTTCCATATAATCTCAAAAAAATTCTTTTCAACAACCTCAAAAGGTTTCTTACTAATCTTCTTTCAATGGGTTTTACTCATTTTTTGAACAACATTATTTTTCCATATAGATTATGAAAACTTCATTTCCTTAGGTTTGCATCATCTTTCTAATATCACATTCTTGTAATGGTATAATTTTCGTAAAACATTTTATTTCATGCCCGACCTACCAAAATCATTCATATATATTTACTTCATCTTTCAACTCTATATTTTTATATATCTTTGAATGAATATTTAATTTTTGATGTGAAACTACTTAATTTAATTTTTTTTGTTTAAAAAATTTGTATATTCTCTATTTTCATGGATATATCTATTTGATCGAGCTAAACTACAAGGAATTCTCTTTTTCCTTCTCAGTTTTCATAGATATTTCACATAATTGTTTGATAATACCATCTTATATTCTGATATTTTTATTTTATTTATCTTTCTTTTTATAGAAAGTTTTCTAGTTAAGATGACATACAATATTTATATTTAGGAAATCCTTGCCCATATCTCCATATATTTCTTATGGAAACCCAATCATATTTTGGGTTGACAGATTTTATGTTTTTTAAATCCATCATGCTTCCTTGAATACTCACCAATGACCCCCCTTGATTCTTTAATCTTCTATAAAAATGAAATATTAAACCAAAAAGAATAGGTTTTTGTTAAAACTATCCACTATAGTATGAGTACCCTCAAAATTATAATCTTCTATATTATTGATAAATCTAATCAGAAAAAAATTATTGTCCTTATGTAATTTTAGCGTTTTTTAAAGAGGTAGTGGTTTTCATGGAAATATGTTTCCATTCATTGATATGGAAGATTGTATCTCAACTTTTATTTTATTTAATATAGGTTCAGGTTTAGTTTGGGGATTGTAATTTTATTAGTAATTTTTTGAGGTTTATTAGAACTAGATTTTAATTAGCTGTTGGTACCATATTTTCTTCTTCTTTATAAGATTCTCCTTTAACCTTACTAGCCTTTGAGATAACTTCTCTAATTTTTTAACTCATTTTGTGCATCAAGAATATAGATTATATATCATCTATTTATTCCTCTTTTCTAGCTAACTTCTCTTGAATATCACTCACTATCTTCTCTTAATCAACCATAATTACTTTTTTTTTGATCACATCAGTATAGTTAGTATCTATTTTGATCAACTTGTTCGCCCCTTCAACAGTCTTGTTCATATATTTCAATATATATCTCTTTTATTTCTTGAGTTTTGTAATATTCTAAAGATAGGATTCCAACTCTCCTTACAGCTACCACTCATGTTTTTTCATCTCTTCTTTATCACTATAAGATACATGAAAACTATTCTCAACATGAGAAAATAAATTCACATCATCCTGGATTCTTGATTATGATGAGTCTTCCTAATATTATTTTTCTTGTAAAGTTTCCCTTTTTTATCATGAAATTATTTGTGTTATTCCAGGAATTATTATTTTTGTTTCTTCTTATTTTTGTCATATTATTCGGTATCAATATCCTTATTCATTGGGAAATCATATTAAAAGTATCCAATACCATTACAGTTATAACATCTTGGTGCTTGATTTACATTATATTTACAAAATGATTTTCTGAATTCCATTTATAGAATAGAAACAATTTTATTTCATTCTTATCTATATTCCTCATCTTTAGAATCACATGATTTCACATCTTCCTCTTCTTTGACCTTTCCTTTTCTCATGGCCTCAAAAATAAATCTAATATTTTACTTTATTTTTCAAATATAGATCCTTTATCAATATATAAGATATGAGAATGTTTTGTAGAATATCAAATTAAAAATAATCCCTATCTTTAAAGGCCGAAATTTTGGTTTCAAATCTGTTCATAAAATAGCTCACAATATTTTTGAATATGGTGGAGTCTTTCTGCTTCTTACAAACACCCGAGATATTGATCCCAATAAAATTTAATGTTTTGAAATATTTTTCATTGATATCATCATAATATATTTTTAATTTCAATAAATATGTTCATCTAAAATTGTATTTTGGCTTCCTTAAATTTTAAATTTCCTGTAAAACTTCTACACAACATGTCCCAACTCTCCCTTATAGTATGAGGTCCCAGAAATTTTAAACCTAACATCCCTGATAGACTCATCATGATGGAATTATTTGATTTTAAATCAACCCCCATATTTAACTTTTTTATATGGATTTATATGATCAACATCAATAATGGGTGGATACCCATTTCCATTATATCTTTAACTTCATAGCAATGTGATAATAGGTATGGTATAATACTATTACTCCAGCTATGGTAGTTCGTTCCATAGATAGTATGAACAACCCTAATATTCATAGAATTGAGATTCTATAACTCAATAACTTCTTGGATCTTAAGAGGGAACCTAACTTTGTTCCGATACCACTTGTAATTCCCCATGATAGATTTAACATTTGTGGGAGGGGAGGGTAAATCAATGGTCTTATTTTATGAATTCATCCTTTTTTGAAATCAACCTATTATATTTTTTAATGTACCGATCCACTCATTATATTAACACAACCTCAACTTATAAGCAATATATATGTATTAGTAAATGATTTACAAGGTTTTCTAAAAAATACCCACTCCTTTACATGATTTTTTAGTCTTCCAAACCATATATTTCCACAATATACACTAGTGGTTACACTATAGACCATCACATTACAATCAACAAAAAATCATACTATTTTCTATATCCTATTTCATATAGGAGAACTTTTAGATTCACACTTCCCACTATAATGATTTAAACAATAGCTAGAATAATCTCCAATTGCTCCATGTTTCTTTTACATTAGTTGATGTAGATCATCCTCTATAAATAATCTAGATAAATAGGATCACCCATATACAATACTTAAAAAACAATTATGGTTTCTTGAATAGATCCTCTGATCTCTAAACTCATTCTTAATCTTTTCAAATACAAGTATTTCCCATCATTATAAATACTTTTCCAGTATATCTTATCCTCCTACAAAATAACTCTCAGATTAAGACTCTTCTTCTTATCTATTTGAAAAAAATCAAGTATCTATCTCTCCATATTCATAATTATATCCCCCATTATTTTTGATTTCTCTCACAATATTCACTCTCTCTCTCTCTCTTCTTCTTCTTCTTCTTCATTATTCATATTTATTCTTCTATACTATGTGATGATCAATACATTTAAATTTATTTAAAATTCATTCATTTAAAAACCATTGATTTAAATATTATATTAATAAATTATATCTCCAATATACATGGATAATTTTAATTCCTTGTGGAATTTGAATAATCCCATTCTCATATACTCGATAAATCCCCTAGCCTTATTATTCATTAAATTATACATGAGTTATAGGATTTAGTTTTTATGATGATATTAATATATCACATTTCATCTATTCAACTATGTTTGATGTTAGAAAATCATCCATGTAGCCATATAGTTCCCCATAAACCAATTTGAATTGGAACATTCCTTCAGTGGAATAGAACACATCTTACCTAGGATCACAATAATTTAAATTTCATTATGATATTTGAATCCTTGATGATCAGGTCAAGCATCATTTGACTTAATCCCTATTTATTAAAAATTTATAATTATGAAAATATATGATTTTCCATTCTGCAGGTCACTCAAAAATTAACTGAATATTGAACGCTATATAGGCTAGTAAAATTTTAATTCTCAATGTAAATTTCATTTAAACTATAAATTTATTCCTTTATTAATTTTTTAATATATCAAAACTCTTTGTTCGACTTGGAAAATCTAAATCTAAGTCTTCACCAAATTTCATATTTGGATGAAATATGAATAAGTATACGTACTCTACCTCATCCTTTGAAATTATTTGGTGATATTAAATTACACTATGTTGACCTTATATAACTATAAATTGACTAAAAATAACTATATGTTTACCATAGGGGAAAAAAACCCAACCCTAATACATAGAGCTAGTGGTTACATTATTACATTGGTACTAAATACAATTAATCACATCCCAAAGGAAAATATAGTTTTGTTGTTGTAGTAAACTAGATACATATTTGAACCCTAAATTATATTTGAAAACACAAAATAAAACATAGTATTTCATTTGGGATCGTAATTATTCCCCATATCATATCCCTACATTTCAATAATAAAAAATTTCCTTGCATCTTGGGGAAAGGAAACATAAGAAACGAGCGATCTCGAATGATCTGTAAGGGAATATGTAGATTAGAAGATAAATAAGGAATAAATAATATGGTAAGAATAAACAGTGATAATATAATTCACCTAAATAATATCCTGAGTTTTAATAATATACAAGGATATAAAAAATATTTAAATGAACTCATGGTCATAAATAAAAAAATTCATAATTATTTAATGCATATTTCTAGACATCTGAAACTTATAGTCAAGTCCTTGTTCTAATACATCTAAAAATACCACCAAGACCTCATTCCAAGACATCTATATAAATGGTTAAGTCCTAAAACTAATATCTAATCTACTTTGTCTCATGATTACTACCGACATATCGAGGGGATATATAATTATGTTTCATAACCGTCACTTAATAATTCCATCGTATTCATCATATTAATAAAAAATATAACTTAATCATAATTCCTTAAAATCAATTATAATTCATATTAGAAGAACTAAAAAACAAAATATTAATACTTTCCCCAGTAAAGCTAATCATAAAACATCCATATACATATTATGGATGGTATCATAAGAGTATAACCTTAGTAAATAATAAGATTTAATAAAATATTGTTCACATAGTTGAAAATAATTTAAAAGTCTCACTAGAAAATTTATTATGGAAATACACTTTTTCAATTTTAAAACACTTTTTTTAAATATAAAACATTCCAAAATATTAAGGAAGAGTTTTATTTGAATGTAAATTTTTAAAATTTTAATGTAATATTAAAATCAATGAGTGGTAATGATGAAAATAAATTATTTTCAAGTTATATAAGTTAAAAGAACATTCCTTTTACACTTTTATTAAAAGTCAAAAAGAACCTACTTTGGAAAATGAAAAGTAGATTACTTTTAATTTTTTTAAAATTTAAAAATATTTAAAAATTTATTTCTTAAATCATTAGATTATATTAAAAAAACTTTTTTATAAATTTTAAGGAAAATATAGACATGGAAGATAAATATTCCCAACCGAGTAAAAAAACATCGTTAGTTTTAATTAAAAACATTATTTTGTTATCTTGAGTATTTTAAGAGAGGAAAATTATAGAAAAAAATTATCTCATAAAAATACCCTAGGATATTAAAAAAATTTATTTTTTAATATAGAAATATCTAATAATTTCCCCAATATATACTTTAACATAAACAATCCTGAAGATTGACTAGATTGTGAAATAAACCCTTACCTCAGGTTCGACTTCATTCATATGTATACAAACCTCCTATATAATAAATATTTATTTATTATAAATATATTATAGAAAAATAAACATATATATCATACCATATATTATTTAATTATATTTTTTACCTATTTATTAATAATTATTTGTTAAAATCACTGTTTTGGGTAATAAGTGCTTCATTTTTCATGTTCATTTTGATTTGGTAGTTTGATTACTTTTAATTTTATCATGTTTAAAAAATATAAATAATTTGAAACATTACATAAATAACATATATATTTAATATATATATATTTAGAGTAATCCATAAAATTTAGAGATGAAAAAATGAATTATACCATTCATAGAGATGGTAGGGAATACATATGCATGAACATTGTTTTCACTTTTCAAAAAATGGAATGAAAGATAGATAAATAATAACTAACCAATAATTAATTAGTTATATGTAATATATATAAAATATATTAAATAAATAAATCCTTATTACCATCTATTTAAAGTTGAAATGAAAATATAATCACATAGGTTTGTGGAGACGGTAATCCACACGTACGAACGAGCGATGTTGTTGTTTTCCAATGGATTGGATGGAAATAAGGTAGATATGGTATTATTATTAAATAAGAATAATTATTTTATAATTATCATATATAAATATTAGGCCAATCAAAAAACTGATCTATTAAATATGGTGTTGAAAATTTAATTTTATCACTACATAGAGATGGTAAGTTGTATATATGCATAAGTGAAATCTCAGTTTCCATTTGATGTAAACATGATTAGATTATTGTGGTTTCAAAATCATAATAAATTTTAGGTATATTTTGGAAAATCAATATATTATTTTATTATAAATATAAAATTTTTATAGGTGTTTGACAAAGAAATTATTTGAATGAGGCTGAGTAAGACAATAACCCCTTCTTTGGGAGACATCATTTACATCCTTTATTAATGAACCTATTGTTGGTATTTTGAGAATATTTTTTTTTTCAAAAACATGGATAAAGATATTTATAATAGGAATTTATAGACTATTTTCAAGCATGGTTTTCCAATGTTGTGTAAATAAGTGATTGAAAGTGTGTCCTTTTTTAAGGGAGTGATCATACACACTGGGAATTATTAAAAAGATTAAAATATGACTAAATCATTATCAAGAAAAATGCTTCATAATTTACATATATTATGTGATAATGTATTATATAGTTTAAATATCAACTAATAATAATTATTTTTGGGTTTAAGTTCTATTTTAAACCCTGTCTTTTGGTTTTATCCCTTTACCTAATTTAACCTTAATTGTGGTAACATCTTTTTCACTATTACACAGTTATCATTTTACATATAAGATGAAAATTGTATCATAAATTGATAAGGTTAAAAATGTTAGACCCAATATTATAGAATTTTTTTTATTTTAATTTTTTTTAAATATTTTAATTTTTTTTAAATATTTTAATTAAATAAATTTTTCATTAAAATATCATTATTTTTATTTTTGACACTATTAATTTAACTTGACTTAAAATACATCAATAAAAAGTATTATTTAAAATATAAACCTTTAAAATAAACCTAATATGTTATATTTATCTAAAAAATTAATTTATTATAATGAATAACTAATATTGTGTTACTTTTAATATATTTAAATAAATTATTTAATTTTTCAATTAATTGAATAAAAACCGTGTCAGCATTGCGTATGAAATTAAGGTAATTATTTAATTCCTAAAAATTATATATAAATTAAAATAATGAAAATAATTTTATTATTCTAAATAAACCAATCTATATTAATTCAAACTTTTTTTGTCCCTATGTAAACACTTAAGGGATATTTGAAAGTAAGAGAGTGACATTTTATATTTTTCTTTACATTAAATATTATATAGGTCATTTTCATGAACAATTATTGCATAAAAAAATAAATTTTGAGACAAATTTAATAAATTAATAATTTTATTAATATAATAGGGTTTTGGATGGAATATTGGGACCTTAACACTTAGTTTTAACCAAGATTCACCCTATTTACCCTTTATCGAGATGATAATTCTTACCATGGTTACTATTCATAATGCCTAAAAACAAAGGGACCTATTTAGAAAATTTTAACCATAAATTCAAAATATTGAACCCATTTTAAAAAAATTCAATTTTTATAAGTGTCCAAAATTAATTTTAAAATAATAGCGCAAATGCAGACGAAAATCGATTTTATAAAAAAACAGTTTTTATGAGCATGACCAGATTTATTCTTCTCCCATGCATAATAAAAATATATCATAAATGTTAACTGATTTTATTTAATATATAATATATTAATTTAACTGAAATCAATTAATAATAGTGATTAGCTTAATTTATTAAGATAAAATCCTGATGCATGCATAATATTTTTTTAGAAAAACCTATATTTTACTTTCAAATGATTTTATTTTTATTTCTAATCAATTGATATCCAATGAATTTATTTTACAAGTGTGCCAATTTAATTTTAAAAATTTATTTAGTCCTATTAATTATGACCAATTTGATTAATATTTTATAATTGTATACTGTTTTGCGGTGCATTTAGACATGGGGTTACCTATATCGCAAACAATTGAAGAAGTTAAATTTATTTAATAAAGAAAATATATCATAAAATTTCAGGATGTTGAATTCTTCTATCCTTCAAAAAATTTCATCCTCAAAATTTTTATAATGTTACCTAATGAAAGAATTTGGGTAGTTCTTCATCCAAATTTGATCAGGTTCCCATGTCACCTCTTCTATATTATGATCTTTCGTAGGTACCTTTACCAGTCGAGATATCCAATTTCTCAACACTTTTTATCTTGTGTCCATAATCTAGATAAGCTCATCAAAATTAGATATATCATTCTCCAATTCCATTTCTTCATAGGGGAGAACTTTCCTTCGATCTCCCATGTAATTAATTAATAATGATATATGGAACACATCATTCAATTTAGAGAGACTTAGTGAAATTTCTAAATGATAAGAAACAACTCTAATTCTTTATAAAATTTCAAAAGATATGATATTCCTAGGGTATAGTTTCCCTTTCCTTTCAAAAGTATTCACAACCTTCCTTGGAAATTATTTAAATAAGAGTTTATCTACCTCATTAAATTTTAAATATTTCCTCATATTATCTACATACACGTTTTTCCTTCATTGATCCAATCTAATATGGTTATAAATAGTATTTAACTTTTTCACTGTCTCATCATAAAGTTTTTATCTTACAATATTCCTTTCAATAACTTCATACCAACAAGATATCATATGAAATATCTTTCCATATAATTCTTTATATGGTTCCATTTGAATACTTGAATGGATTCTATTGTTATGGTAGAACTCTAGAAAAGGTATATATTGAGCCCACATACCTTGAAATTGAAGTGGTAATGACATCAACATGAATTATAATATTTGGATAGTCCTTTCAGACAACACATCTATTTGAAAATGATAATTAATTATCAAATAAAGATTAGTTTTTAGAGACTTCTAAATATTTTTCTATAATTTTAATGTAAATCAAAGATCCTAATTTGAAGAAATTGAAATAGGTGTACCCTGAAGTCTTCCAATATTATTAATATCAATTTTTCCAAGGTCATATAAAGTTAAGTCATTTTTTATAGTAAGGAATTGTGTATATTTGGTATAGATATTAACAATAACCCATATTGCATCATTATTTCTAAGATTCCTTGGTAGTCTAGTGAAAAAGTCACTAGTAGCATCATCTCATTTCTACAGAGGAATATGAAGATAATTCGTTAATCATCTAGGATTCTATCTATCAGTCTTAAATTTTTGATAGAACAAATATATTAACACATAATAAGAAATTTCCTACATTATATTCTCCCACTAGGAATGTCCCTTAAAATTTCTATACATATTGATGCTACCAGGGTGTATAAATAAATTATAGCTTTGAGAATCACTTAATAAATACCTTTTTAGAATATATGGAAAACAAATCCTCTTTCCAAATTTTAGAAATTCACTTTAATATAAAAACTCTTCCAATTTCCCATCATTCATGACATTAATTTTATTTTGAAATTTCTCATCACGAGGATGATAATTTTTTATCTTTTCTAACAAATATGGTTCATAAATCATTTTTAAAAGGAGTGAGCGTAAAGATCCAAAATTTTATCAATGAAAATTCTTCTTGATCTAATTGAATATCTTATTATGTAAGATTCTTATATAAAAAATATTCACTTAGTAGTTTTTATGTTTTTGGATTTTAAAATACCATTATAAATTGTTACCATTGCTAATATAGTAGTTAAACAGTGATCACATGATTAGTATAAATATAGGGCTTTAAAAAATCCAATTTACTCAGACAAAAAAAGAAATGGCCTCATCTAGTGGAATTGATCCATACGAAGCCCATTTGTTGGAGATCGGAAAGGGGGTATCTTCATTAGGATATAATCATGACCAATCCCAAGCTGATCTTCAACACATTAATATTGAATGGAACCGCCTATAGGAGAAGTGTAAGTTGATAGAGATTACGACCCAAGTGATTTTATCCAAGACACCCCAAGAGTTTTTCACCATCACAAACCTTACCCTTAGGTAATATTTAGGTGTTATAATGGGGGTGTGTAATAAGAACCTATTAATATGATTATGTACATTAATTTTTTATAGAGAATATACATTAATTTTATTATTGTTACTTTGTAAATAGTTTTTAATGGAAAAATAGAATTTTTAGTTAATATTAAATTTATAAATATTTTTTATGAATTAATGTATTTTTTAATTAAATAATTTTTTAATTAAATATTATTAAAAAATTAATTTTAATTAAATATAACTGATCATATAATTTTTATGAATATAATTGTATTTTTTATTAAGGTTTGGAAGTTATTTTTGTCAAAACCCATGAATTTTTGATAAATGTCAGTTTTTATATTAAAATTAAAAATAGGATATTTATAAAATTATTCAGATAAAATTAATATCATTTTTAGATTCAGGATCTCGAAATTTTATAACAATAATTTTTTTTATAATTTTCTGAGAGTGTCGAATTTTTGGGTAAAAATTAAATACCGTTTAATTTTATAATGTGTTTTATGACATCATAATGACATAATCATGATTTAATAAAATAATATAAATGTTATTTTTGGATAATATATGTTTTACAATTAATATAAGGTGAGTTTTTATTTGTTTGGTTAATTTTATGGTGCGTTAGTGGACCCTCCAAGACTTATAAAACATTTTAACTTTTAAAATGATTTCCTTGAGAGTGCGACTCACCTCCACATAATCAAGCATAATATTTTAATAGTATATGCCATTTTACATATAAAATAATGTTTTCCACTCCTATTTGGAAAAAACCATTAGTTGGTTTGTGGTTTTGATTAATTTAATGAGTGGTATCCAAAACTAAATAATAAACAATTCCCTCTCTTTTCTTATATAAACCCACCCAAGCTCTCACTTATTCTTCACTAAAAACCTTTTAAGATCTACTAAACTATGACCTCATCTCCCTATTATTATACAATGGTTCCTCATGCTTCCAATAAGCCTCTCTCAAGCCTCTCCTAATCTTTTGGGATCACATTACCAAGTAAGGGATTGTTTCTTTTCTCATTTTTGTACCAATTTCATTGTGTTGTTATTCTGTTTTATTTTAAATTAAAAATGTTTTGGTATGATTTATTACCTCCCACATAATTTTATCCTTATGTTTTAATTATTATATACCTATTTCTCTCTCATTAATTCCTCCCATGTACACCCGTTATGATGCCAAAATTTTGTAAGGGATTTCTTCATCTCTCATTTTTGTCTATGTTTCTTTATGTTGATATACCATTGTATTTTCAATTAAAATTGAAAGGGTTTGATTTTACACCACACCTATAGTACCCTACTTATGTTTTAGTGGATATATACCACTTTCTCTCTCATTAATGACTCCCATGTACTCCCGTTACCATGCCATAATTCCGTAAGGGATTTCTCTTTCCTCATTTACATTCAATAAACTATTTTATATTATGAATATAAATTCCATTACATATATTGGGAAATGTATATATATGAACCCATTATTGTCTATTTCATGTACATATGATGAGATACCCCTTTATATCTCATCAAACAATTTTATGAATTCGTATGTCACACCGTTATGCTACCATGATTTTCCAAGTCAAATCATTGTGTTGTGAATACCATGTCCATTTATCTGTCAAGGGTGTTCACCTTTATGCACATTTACTTATTGATTATATAGTTTCATATATTAATTACACATTCCTTCATCATGGAATAAATAATGATGTTTAGTGAATCCATGTTGTATAATTTATGTGGTACACTTATGCATGAAATGAAATTATTAAGAAAGGTGCGCCCTGATAGCGCCCCAATGCATTGGGTAATGATTAGTATCATGATAAGTCAAGTTTAATGAGAGTTTAATCATGAAAATTCATGTTCAATGATGTGTTACTCATATTCTATGTTTAATGATCCTTGTCTCATGCTAATATCATGTTAAATGTTGATGCCACATTTCCATGTTATGATAATCATACTATATCATGCCTTTATGTTCAGGTTTCACTTATTCTCAATTGATATGCCTATTTACTAAAATGTACTATATTATTTATTTTATGCCTTGTTTACTCCATTACTCAGATTTATAGATCACCCTTTTCTTTTTCATGTTCTCAGGTTATCCCATGAAAAGCTAAGTACGAAGGAATGTGTGTGGTCATGTAAAAGAATCTTTCAATAAAGATGTGTATTTCATTTTTTAAGTAGTTATGTAATGTTCCTAATCCCCAAATACAATATACCTCTCAATATTCTATATTGTATCAGGATAATATTTTATGTAATAATTTTTTTAAGTGTGAAATAAATAGAAGGGTTGTTATAGTTGGTATCAGTGGATAGGTTTAGTTATTTTAGGATTTTGATTTTAAAACCCTAGTGAGATATTTAGGGATAAGACTAAGTATATTAACAACATACCATAATTTTGGTTAGTATTGTGTAAGTTGTTTATCAAGAATATAAATCCCTATCTGGATACGACCAGGTAGAGGAGGCTCTGGCACATATGTATCTAGGGGTAAAACCCGAAAATACCACTTTGAGGTAGACTTGAATAGAAACTGGTGCATGAAAATGGGCCTTGCTGCACTCTTAGTTACTACATTCTTGTGGATATACTATTCTAAATTCATAATCTTAGTATGTACTATTGGTAAGGGAATAAAAAAATTCCCTTATAAATATCAGTTGGGTAGTAGATCATAGATAACATAGATTGAATCATGTAAATTCATAAGTTAAGGAAATAAATTAAATTTATATTTTATTCATTTAATGTCATTGGATTCCCCTTTATGTGTTAAATTATTTAATATACTCACCCTTAATTTTCCTTTTATTCTAGGCAATGGATGGTAATTAGAGGTATATGGCTAACAACCGATGCAAAGGGAAACACAATGAGTGTCCCAATGAGATTCCCAATCAAATGGGATCTCAAGTAGGACATATCATGATTATGAAAAACCAGCTATCAAAAATAACAATTAACAATTGGTACTTTTTGAATTCCCAAGGAAAAAAGGAAGTGGAATATGAAATATCATGAAATTCCATATGATAAAGGTGATAAGGTAAAAAAGACCCAATTTCCTTAGTGCAACAAATGTGGAAGGAGGCACCAAGGGAAATGTCACAAAGGGACAACGATATGTTTTATGTATTGAAAGGAAGATAAGAAAGTATCAAATTTCCATGAAATAATGGATAATGTGATGGATGAAAAAAAGATCCTTATAAGGCATCATACACACTTCTATTTCATAAATGTAGAGAATTCAGACATCAATACGATTCTCTATTGGAAGTGCTGAGAAGTATGATGATCATAAACAATATACATGATCAAGGGAGCATGAGAAGTCCTATTCTGAGATGGATAATCCTGAATGAATTACATGTAACCACTATGACAAAGTAGTATATGTCATAATTTATTTCAATTCATGTCCTATTAGTATATGTTTTATGTTTTTAATGAACATTGAGTCCCCAATATAAATGATATTAAATACTCAAGGAAAAAACCTATATAAGTGTTGTATCACATGTTGAAGTTTGTGGGAATGTTCTTCTTGAAAATTTTATAAGTCTACCTTTGATGTAATTTGAGGAAAAAAAGAAAAAAATCATTTCATATGCTTCAAGGAAATTGAAAGTTCATGAGAAACAATATCCAACCCATGATCTGTAGTTAGCTGTAGTAATCTTCCCTTTAAAAATTTGGCGTTATTACCTCTTTTGGGAGAAGTGTGGTATATACACAGATCACAAAAGACTCAAGTATATATTCACCTAGAAAGATTTGAATATGCAACAACTATGATGACTAGAGGTGATCAAATACTATGACTCCTCAATCCATTACCACACTTGGAAATAGAACAAGGTAGAATATGCTCTAAGAAGAAAAGACCAAGTGATTCTATCATTGATGATAATTTAAAAAGATCCAATCTCTTAGATTTTATAAAGATGGACATGGTAATCATAATGATGATAGCATCACCAATCCTTTCATAAATAATTGCTCAACCATCTCTTTTCAAATGGATAAAGGATGCTCAAAAAGATGATGTGGGAATTCATAAAAAAATAGAAACTATTTGAAAAGGGAAATCATTGTAGTATTATGTTAATGGGGAAGGAATTATGATATTTGGGACAAGACTATGTGTTCCATCAAATCTGTAGTTAAAGAAGGAACTTCTGGATGATGCACATAGTTGGAATTTCTCTATTCACCCAAGAAACACAATGATGTATCGTGATCTCTAAGAGAATTATTGGTTAGATAACATGAAGAATGAGGTCGCTGAGTATACATCAAAGTTCTTTGTATGTCAGCAAGTGAAGGCTGAGAGGAAGAAGTCTAAGGGGATGATGAAACCATTACCCATACCATCTTGGAAATGGGAGAACATCACCACTGACTTTGTCACCGAACATCTGAAGAAATCCAAATGAAAAAATGCTATCCGGGTTGTCGTAGATCATCTACAAAGACTGCAAACTTCATTGAAATTTGAGAGGATTTCTCATTGAATCGACTAGAATAGATATATATCAGAGAAGTGGTAAGGCTACATGGAGTACCACTATCTATTATATCCAATCGAGATCCAAGATTCACCTTAAAGTTATAGAAGAATCTTAAACTTGATCTGAATACTCAAATGAACTTCAGTGTGGTTTATCATCCTCAAACTGATGTCCAATCTGAGAGATCTATCCAAACACTTGAGGACAAGTTGAGAGCATACTCAATAAACTTAAGAAGAGAATGGGATCAACCTATTCCTCTAGTTGAGTTCTCTTACAGAAACTATTTCCACTCAAGCATCCAAATATATCCTTATGAATCCCTATATGAGAAGAGGTGTAGAACAGTAGCATGTTGGGATGAATTTGGGTAGAGAAAACTCTTAGGTCTAGAAATGGTCATTGAAATGGGGGAGAAGGTTAAGACAATCCAACAACACATTAAAGCTACTCAGAGTCAACAAAACATATATGATGATAATCATTGACGAGACCTATAGTTTGATGTCGTAGACATGGTATTCCTCTGCATATCACCATGGAAGAGAGTTATGAGATTTTTGAAGAAGGGAAAGCTTAGTAAAAGGTATATCGACCCTTTTGAGATCCTTGATCACATTGGAGCAATGTCCTAAGTACTAGCACTCCCACCAAATGCATCTCAAGTACATGACGTATTCTATGTACCACTATTGAGGAAGTACATACCTGACCCATCACATGTACTCAATCTAGAGGTGGGACCATTGGATAATGACATCTTCTATGAAGAGAAGTTGGTGATGATATTATATCATAGATAAAAAGTTCTATAAAATAAAACAATACCCCTCAAAAAAGTGTTATGGAGAAACAAAAGGTTTGAAGAAGATACTTGGGAACTAGAGGACGTGATGAAGTGGAGTTACCCAAATATATTTTAGTGCAGGAAAAGGAAATTTTGAGGGTGAAATTTCTTAAAGGGAGAATATTGTAACGACCCAAAATTTTATCAATGAAAATTATTATTGATCTAATTAAATGTATTATTTTGTTAAATGGTTATATTAAACATATGCACTTTGGTTTTATGTTTTTGGATTTTAAAATACCACTATGAATTTTTATCGTTTCTAATAGAGCCATTGAACAATGATCACATGATTAGTATAAATATAGGGCTTTAACAAATCCAATTAACTCAGAAAAAGTAACCAATGACCTCATCCGGTCGAATTTATCCATAAAAATCCCATTTTTCAAAGCTTTGAATGGAGGTAGAGTCCCTGGGATTCACTCTTGACCAATCCCAATATGAGCTTTAAAACATTAATCTTGAATGGAACCACCTACAAGAGTAGTGTAAGTTGATAGAGATTACCACCTGAGCGATGTTATCCGAGCCACCCTAAGAGTCTGTCACTATCGAAAACCTTACCCTTAGGACATATGTAGGTGTCATAAGTGGTTATGTAAAAAGAACCTATCTCTATGATTATGTACATTATTTTTTATAGCGAATATACATTCATTTTATTATTGTAACTTTTTAAATAGTTTTTAAAGAAAAAATCTTATATTGAGATAAAATTCAATTAAGAAATATATTTTGATAAATTAATGGATTTTTGAATTAAATCATATTTTAATGAAATATTTTTACTAAATTAATTTTTATTAAATATAAATTATCATATAATTTTTATTAAAAAAATTGTAATTTTTATTAAAGTTTGAAAGTTTTTTTTGTCATAACCCATGAATTTTCAATAAATGTAGGTTTTTATTTTGAATGTAAAAATTCAAATTTTTAGAAAATTATTTAAATAAATTGAAAATCATATTTTTATTTAGGACATAGAAATTATCTAATAGTTAATTTTTCATAATTTTCTGAGATTGTTGAATTTTTGGGTAAAAATGAAATAGAATTTATTTGTATAATGTATTTTAAGAAATCATAATAACCCAATAGTGATTTAATAAAATTATATAAATGGTATATTCGGCCAATATATGTTTTAACATTAAAATAATGTGGTTTTATATTATTTTGGTTAATTTTATGGTTCCTTAGTGGACCCTCCATAACTTAAAACATTTTATCTTTTAAAATGATTTCCATGAGAGCATCACTCACTTACACATAATAGAGCCTAATATTTTAAGAAGTTATATCATTGGACATATAAAAAAATGTTTTACACTCCTATTTAGAAAAAAACATGGTAGAAAACCATGGTTTGGTTTGTGGTTTTGATTAATTTAATGTGTGGTGTCCAAAACCTAAATAATAAAAAATTCCCTCTCTTTTCCTATATAATCCCACCCAATATGTCACTTAATCTTCACTAAAATACTTTTTATCTCGACCAAAATCTTCCAAAATCTCTATATAATCCTACCAAGGTTCCCCAAGGTCCCAAGAAGCATCTCTCAAGCCTCTCCCAATCCTTTGGAATCACACATTCATGTAAGGGATTTCTTTCGTTATCATTTTTGTCCAAATTTATTTACGTTGTTATGACCTTTTATATTCAACTAAAAATATTGGGGTATGATTTTAACCTCCCCCATAATTCTGTCCTTATGTTTTAATGATGTTATACCTCTTTATACCCCATTAATATCTCCCATGTACACCTGTTACCATGCCGAAATTATGTACGGAACTTCTTCCTCTCTCATTTTTGTCCAAGTTTCTTTATGATTCTATACCCTTGTATTTTCAATTATAAATGTTGGGTTATGAATTATAACCTACCCTATACTTAAATCCTTATTTTTTAATGATTATATCCCCCTTTATCTCTCATTAACAACTCCCTTGTACACCCATTACCATGCCGAAATTCCATAAGGGATTTCTCTTTCCTCATTTACATTCACGAAATTATTTTATATTATGAATCTAAATTAAAATACATATGTTGGGAAACATATCTATATGAACCCCTTACTGTACATTTAATGTATATATTATTATATAAATATATCTCTCTCATAATCCATTTTTATGAATTCGTATGTCACACCATTACGCTACCACGATTTTCTAATCCAAAGTCATTATGTAGTCAATACCATGCCCATTTCTCTATCAAGGATATTCACCTTTATACAAATTTACATATTGATTATATACTTTCATGTATGAATTCCACATTCCGTTATCTTGTAATAAATGATGATGTTTAATGAATCTATGTTGTATGATCTATGTGGCACAATTATGCATGAAATGAAATGATTTAGAAGGGTGCACCCTGATAGTGCTCCAATGCATTGGGTAAAGAGTAGTATCATGATAATTCAAGTGAAAGTATGGTTTAATCATGATAATTAATGTTCAATGAGGGTTTACTCATGCTCCAAGTGCAATGAGCCTTATATCATGCTAATATCATGTTAAATGTTGATGCCACATTTCCATGTTATGATAATCAAGCTATATCATTACATTATGTTCATGTTTCTCTTATGATACATTGATATGGATATTGCCTAATATATAATATATTCTTCATGTTATCCCTTGTTTACTCCCTTACCGGGCTTTATAGCACACCTTTTTTATTATGCATTTCATCAGGTTATCCCATTAAATGCTAAGTATAAAGTAATGTGTGTGGTCATGTATAATAAGTTTTCAATAAAGATGTGTATTTCATGTTTTAAGTTGTTATGTAATGTTACTAAGCCCAAAATACACTAGACATATCGATCTTCTATGTCTTATAAAGTGAATATTTTATGTAATAAATTATGTTTAAGTGTGAAATAAAGCGTGGTGATGTTATAGTGAGGTTTCTCATTCCATAATAATTTCTAGATCCATCCTTACTAAATCCATGAACATATGATCCCTTTCAGTCCTCATTTCAGACAGGACTCCATGATATTTTTGAATTAATTCATCTACTACCTTATTTTCATTCCTTGGGTGGTAGTTTATTAAAACATCATAATCTTAGAGTAGCTTTCTCCATCTCCCTTTCATTATATTGTTATATTTCGATGAAATTATTTGTCTGAAACTTTTTTGATTCTTATATATCCCACATTTTTTACCATAAAGATAATGTCTCCATATCTTCAATGAAAATAATACACCTAATAACTAAAGATCATGGGTTGTATAGTTTTTTTCATAACCCTTTAATTTCCTTGATTCATAGAAAATAACTGTATCATAAGGATGCAACCATGTACCTTTTTGATGCATCAATATATATCATAAATCCACTTTTTCCTGATATTAGATTTAAGATCATATAATTCACACATATCTTCCTCAATTATTCAAAACATTCTCCACATTTATTTTTTCCATATGAACATAACCACATTACAAGTAACTTGGTTATCAGGTTAGCCAATTAGATATTATTTTGAACAAGTCACCGATAATAACCAGCCAAAATAATGAAACTACATACCTTAGTTATGTTTTTTGGTGTGTGGATTTTTTTATTTCCTTTTTATTCATAGTAATGACTAATATTCCATTATTTGAGAAAATATTCCCATGAAGGGAATATTTTTAATGCTAGAATTCATACTTGATAAGTTTTCAATATAACTATTTTTTATACGAGTCTCAAGAATGATACATAAGTGATTCTCATGGTCATAAAATATTTTATAATACCCCAATATATCATCAATAATTTCCACACAAAATCATCAAGATATTCCATGAATACACATTTCATTAGATCCATAAAAAAAGATAGTGTATAAGTCAATTCAAATGGTATTACTATGAAATCATAATGTTCATGCCTTTTTTGAAATGATTTTCTAAAAATATGTTCCTTCATTACCCAAATTTAATGATTCCTAGAAAGAGGTTAAATATTTAAATAATATTGAGATCTATGAAGTTGATTGAATAATTCATCTACGTGAGGTAGAAGATAAATATTCATTATTTAAATAGAATTTATTTCCTTTTAATCAATGAATTGTTTCATAGATCCATATTTTTTCTTAATAAAAATAAAAAGGAATCCCTAAGGAGAAAGAATAGGGTGTATAAATCCCTTATTACACAAATCCTCTAGTTATTTCATTAATTTCACTAATTCAACGATGACCATTCTATTTACAGTCTTTGATATTGGTATTTTACTTGGGATTATATCAATAGAAAAATAAATACCACACTTTGGTATATTTATAGGTAATTACATAGAAAATACATTAATGTAATCTTTCAAAATAGGTAAATACTCAATTTGAAGATTCTATTTTCCATTTGCAGCTTATATCTCTTCTTATTCCCCAAGAATCTCATTCAGAAGAGTTAAAGGGGGTGGATCAAAATAAGAATCAGATGAAATATCCCCTAAAAAGATAAGGAATTCCACATATTCATCAAAAATCATATTTTCATTCTCTTTTCAATAAACTTATGTATTATATTTTAAAATCTAGTTCTTATCAAGCATTATATCAAAATAAACCATATTAATGATAATAAATTCATCAAAAATGGGAACATTTATGTTCCATAATGGGAACTAACCGACACATCATTATTGTAGTGAGACTTCTACTAGGATTCTTGACTGTTAAATTTCATCTTAAGGTTCTACAGAAATATATAAATTTCTTAGAAAACACATAACACAAAACATATAAAAGGTAAAAAAATAAAAAATCAAATAAAAAATTGTTTAAAATAATTGATATGATTAAATTACTTTCCACCACATCTTTAGATATTTCTATCTTAGCATTTTTGATCACATAAGCTTATCCGTTTTCCCTTGGTATTTTTTTGGAAAATTTCTATAACATTTTTGGAATTTGTTGAAATATTTCTCTATATATTTATAGTTAAATAACTATATTTTTTAGATTCTCCATTACCCTTACAGTAATGTGTATGAAATCCTTTTTCTCCACACGTGAAGAAAACTCTTATTCCTTTTAAGGTTGTACCAAGGTGTTTTCTTCCACAACTTTCACGTGTAAGAAATTTTTTATTTCTATCTTTATTTTTATCAATTTTTTTCTATACTAACTCCTACTTTTACTACTTTACATTGATTCCATATGACTCGAATAACTATTTATCTATCTTGATAGAAAATAATATTATATCCCCTTATGATAAAAATATTATGAAGAGTATTTACCCGTGGATGATTGGATTTAACCCATTAATGAAATGGTCAATCCGAATATTTGGATTATGTACATATTTGGTAACATTCAATGCTAACCTAGTAAATTTATTTTCATATATAGCAATATTTCACTCTTCACATTGTCTCAAAATCAAGAATTATTTCACCATATCTACTGGTTGTTCATGAGGAAAATGTTTTTCGAAGAAATTTTTATTAAAATACTTCAATTCCATTTTCAATATCTCACCATCATCTTTATTGTTTTGAATAAATTAACACTATTGATTCATATCACCTAAGATATGATAAAGTTCCATGAAAACATTCCCCATTTAATTACTCCACAAAGAAATAAATATCTTCTATATGGGACTTATACATTTCTCAACTACATATGGATTCATAGTTCTATTTAATTATATAGGTATTTGATGCATGAAGTTGTATAGTATTTTTACACCACATTTTATATCTATAGGATGATCCATATGATCTAGGTTATTAGACATAACCTTATTATTCTACCCCAAAATAGTTATAATTTTTTCAACTCCAGCTAAAGCTACACTTCCGACTTCACTATATTTCATAGGATGTCAATCCCTACATGGATTCTGGGTATTTATATGATTTACATTCCATCCATTGAGAAAAATTTCAAAATAATAGAACACTCTATAGTTGATGCTAGCATTATGAATTATACTGTATAGGTTTTAAAATATTGAAAATTTTACATAAATTGATTTTTTATGTATAAATAATCTTAAAATCATATGTTTGGTTCCTTCGGTAATATTCTCAAGTTATGTTAGAGGGATGTGTTCCCTAATCTATGTAATCTTAAATCTAGTTCCCAAGGTCTCTATTAAAATCTCTCTAATACTATATTTGGATACCCCGAACCTAACATCCCAGAGCTATTGGTTATTTACTTAAATTGGTACTAAATAAAACCAATTACATTCCAAAGGAACAAATTGTTTAGTAGGATTGGAAAACTAAATTCATATTTTAATCCAAAAGTACATTTTAAACCACAAATTACAATATATTATTTTATTGGGGATCAACATTATACTATATATAATATCTTTAAATTTCAATTATAAAACATTTACTAGAACCCTAGGGTAGGGAAACATAAGAATGAGTTGACATTAGATACATTGTAAGGGAATTAATACATCCAAATCTAAATAATACATTAAATATATGGAAATAATAAACACTGATCAAATAATTCCACGTAAAAAACGTCATGTGAACTAGAAACATATCTAAGGATATAAAATTTAAAGTTATATATCCATGTGGATCAACCATTTGCGCGTTTTTTAAGAATAAGGTGCTTAGAGGATGTTTTAAGGAGTTCAATTTCTAGAATCCAGATACAGGGAGACTTCACAACATGAAATAAATAAGGGTTGGAAAAATAAATAAAATAAAGGATAAATGTATTTTTTAGTGGAAACCGAATCCTGAGGATTACACAATGTAAAATGGTATTAAATGTTGTGTAATTCCCCATTATAGTTCTGTTTTAAGAATTTTTATCTTCTTAGGTTATTCAAAAAGCTTCGGATGCAGTGGCTCTCCCTCTCATTCCCAAGGACCCAGAAGGACCCTTTTATACATTTTGGGGATTCATTTGATGGGGATTGATATCTATCTTCCCTCCTTTGATCCATAGTAATATGTCTTCAATCTAAGGTATTTTTTATCTATATTCTTGCATTTTCATCGATCCATTTCCTACTATTCCTCTTTTCCATGTGGTAGCACTTGATCTCCATGTTTCTAATAGAGTTTTGTTAGCGTGGTTGTGGCATAAAGTCCTCGGGTGGATACACTTCTTGTAGGGGAGGTGATCGAGATCCATAGTGTTTTTCCATTCTTGTGAAAAGAACATATATATCCTTTTTTGGTATAGGATTCATTTCTTATCTTTTATATATTTCCAATTGTAAATTGACCATGATTTATCCCCTTGTATTGTAATGAAATTAACTTATTAATTACATAAACAAGATTAAAGATTTGGTATCATTCGCATGGTGATGTTTTTATTTTTTACCTTGATAATGGTTTACCTATTGTTTTTCTAGATAATGTGATATATATGTTGTGATTATTATGCTTGTATTGGTAGGAAAAACAAATAAAGAACTGAAATAAAAAATTATTTGATTATTAATTAGAAGAAATATTAAAGAGGTATGTTTAATGTATTCGGTTATCATTGTATTATGATGATAATCAATCAATGAAGGTATACATGTTTAGTTGAATTGGTTACAGAATCTAAAGAATACTGATTCTGGTTGATAAAATAATTGAAGCAATGTTAAATTAATTGGTGACATCTTGTGATAGATTGATTCTTAGGTTTCCCATAGTTATAACCTGTAAATAATGAATCCATTAATTCAATATGGAATAATAATCGATGGTTTGACAAAATATAATGAATTTGTAGGGCCTGAGTTTCCCACTTTCTTGTAAAGGCTGAGTGACTTGTGATTTGGAGACACGATGGATCATTGTGCATGACAGATGAATGATTTTGTTTGGGATAAGAACCAATTTTCTATGTTTTTTTATTGATTCTTCTAATATGATGTGATCATGAATGGATGTTGTGGTTTATTAGGTGGGGAGACCTAGATGTGATGTGAATATGGGATGGATGGGCTAAGAGAGATTTTGTGGTATGTGGGGTGGGGAAGCCCGGTGGTAGTGGTATAATTTGATGCTTGTTATGGAGAGATGCATCATGATATGCATATGGGAGTGGGTAAGGACACTGAATATGAAAAAACAATTTGAAGCTCAGCTTACATATTGATATGATGCTGGATGATTGTTTGAATCTATTGTTTTGCAGATGGCTAGGTTGTTTGTTTATTTAATTTCCTTTCCCCACTTCTTGAGGTAGATAGTTTTTCTTGGTTGTATAATTTTTGTGGTAGCTTAGGATGTTTTACTTGAGTACCTGGTAATATAGAAAGCAATGTTGTCAATAAATTAATAAATGAATAAATGTTTAACCCATAGGGTTGGAGCTTGCTGGGATTCAATGAAAAGGTTATAATTCTGAGAATTTATGGACTTAGTTTTCTTATGCTGGGAGAGCATGGAACTTTTTTGTAATGTTAATGTAATGTAATGTGTAAAATGAAAATGGTTAATTAAGGGTTAATAATTAATTAATATAAAGTGAAACTGATGAAATGGAATAAAATAACATACTGTATCTATTTAAATGGTTGTGTTCTTATAGGATATCTGGTCTTAGTAGTGGAATCCAAGAGTCTGATATACATTAGTTGTATTTGATTCTGAGTATGGGTTATGTCCATAGTGTGGTTGTGAGCTATATTATATCATATTTTTTTTTGTGTTTTTCATATGCTACTCCACCTTTTTGGTTTGGGAAACTAACACTCTGAGGATTTTGAGCCTTGGGGGGGGGGGGGTGGTAGTGGGTTGGTGTTTCCCCCAACATCCTAGTGGGAGGATGGATGATTGAGTACCCCTTTTGACCCCTCTATTTTTTCTTGGTTGTTACCTGTGATCATATTCACATCAGTTATTTTTCCACATATATGTTTGTAGAGTTATATAAAAGTTCATGGTTATTTTCACACACATGTATTTTGTATATAGTTTCCTATGGGCTACTATCAGTATAACATGAGCGGGTTGTGATGGATTTTGGTTCCTTACTTAGTGTATGTGCTATGATGGCTTGTGGTATAATACCTGATGTTTGATACAAATTATACAGTATATGATAGATCTTAGAAACTACATGATCACTTTTGGTTATGTGGATGTGGTAGTGTGATGCATGAGGTGCATGTAGTGGTGTTTCACCCAAGTTTCTGTGGGATAGACTTTTTGGAGAGATATGCTAAGGATGTGTGATTTTGGGGCAGAGCAAAAAAGTAGTGGGGAATCAATAGGAGGGTAACCTTGATATTACTTATTATATTATATTCTATTGTATAAAATATTTTATGAGAGCATCCATGGTGAGGCTGGGAACTCAATATACATGTTTATATTACAATTTGGTTTCACTTATTGTCCATTGTTCTTTAGCACGATTTCATTATCTTTTTTTACAAGAGGATCTAGGGAGGTTATTACTGAGTATACTATTATACTCAACATATATATATATATACTATTTTTTAGGTTAGTTGGGTAAGTTTGGAGATCAGGTTGGTTACTACTTTCTTGGGGTATAATAAAATCTTTTGGTATTTAGGGACACTTATATCCTCACTTTTTTTGGTACTTGCATGTTCCCTTTCGGTTGTAGTAGTTCTTGAAGGTCATTACATATGTGTACTTGTATTTTCTTTAATATTTTGGTCCGATTAGGAGTTAGTTGGTATATGTATTATCTCTCCCTTTTTCATGTGGTCTCATAGAGGTAAATTTCTTCCATATCTATGTTAGTACATCATCGATGCTAGTTTCCATCCCGAGGCCTACTAGAAGAAGGACTCGGGTGTCACTATCTCTATTCTCCCATTTCTGACCTAGGAGGGGTACACTTTGTGGGGATGGGGTTATGATAGAGTGGTATATGTGGTCTAGTTTAGGGATAAGATGAATTTTATAGTTAGGAACATGTGATGTTTCATGGAATGGTAGCTAAACAGTGTCATATAAATTTAGAAATAACTGTAAACATTGGTGACTGACTTGGACATACATGTTTAGGGAACCCTATTATCTATTTCATGAATATTTAATCTTATTTTGGTTACTAAATATGGTGATACTAGTTAAAAGTTAGAGACCTAGGAAGGATTCATGCACCATTATTCTTTGTGCCTCTATTTGAATGGGTAGACCTTTGGATAAGTTAGCCTAAAATGAATAAAAGAAAAAAATTAATGTTAAGGATTTACATATTCTATGTTTAGGATCTCTAATTGTTATTTATTTTTTAAGTATGGATCTAGGTTGATGTCGTCGTTAGGTTCTTATAAAAGATGTTTAGCAGGTTACGCTAGTAGATAACTATAGAGTAGAGGTCTATGAAAATGACACTTGGAGGAAGAAACTCCACAAGTTTCAGGACTAGAGTTTGCAGAGGTATGTGGGATCCATTTCATATGAAATTATGGAAGCCTGGTTTGTGGAGGTTGATATGTACTTTAGTTCAATCCATGAACATAAAGAGCACTAGGTATCCTTGGCCTTAACAATGCTCCATGGGGCAGTAAGGAAGTGGTGGTTCTTATTCCCCATAGATCACGAGGAGTTGGTAGTCTTGTGGGTGGAGTTCTGAGACCAGTTTAGAGATGTTTTTCTTTCTTTGACTACAAAGCTGGCTAGTTGTTAGGAGATTCATACCCTTCAACTGGGGAGCCGTCAGGATTCTTCAAAAAGTAGAGATGTGGTCCGGGGTTCCCGTTTGTCAGGATATAAGAGGTTATGATTATCCAGGGGTTTGTCCCTACCCTCAATGTATTGTTTTTCCATAGGTGGTTTCTGTCAGGCCTATTCTAAGGGATCAGAAGCATGTTTTTCTTATGAATGTTGAGGTCATCATCGATGAGAGTGATCGACCTTTTTGACCAGTCAACATGCATCATTTGTACCACTTCAGGTCCCTCTATGGAGACGTTTCCAAGAAAGGAAGCATCAACATGTATCTCCAGTTTGGGATTAGTATAGAGCAGATAGGGAAGTAAGTGGATAGCCCCGAGATTCTCCCTTTCCCCCGATATAAGAGTACGATCATAGAGTGGGTTTTCATAAAGATTAGAGAGGTCGTGGAATAGGTTTCGATTGACTTCATTCTTTAGAATTTACAACGTCAGGTGAGCCAGACAATGATTGAGGTACCATTTTATTGTTTTCTATTTGGGTGCATTCCTTGTTTGATCTGGGAGTGACACACTCCTTCATATCATCTTCACTTATCAATGCTTTTAGACTTTATGTAGAGAGACTTCCAGTTACCTTGGTATTGACTACACAAGTTGGAGGTTGTGCTGAATTGTTTGATGTATGTAGAGATAGTGAGCTAGTGCTGGTGAAGCCCTGCTGTCTGTGATATTTACTATGATTAAAAATACAACCATATGAAATTATAATCATCATGGATTGGTTTTATTCGGTGTAGGATATCATGGATTGCTTCAGGATGCAGGTTTTATTCTTTGATGTTGATAGAGAGACAATAGTGTTTGTCGGAGAGCGAGACCCTTTGACGGGAAAGAGGAATATTCCTTCCTTGTTATCTTTGATGGACAGGTTGATGTTGAGTTTATCATAAGTTCAGCAGTCGGCATTTTATAGGGTCATTTAAGAGTACCCGGATGTCTTTCCAGTGGAGGTTGTAGCGTTACCCCCTCGATGACATATCATATTCAGGATATAACTATAATCAGATGTGTCTCCTATATCGATGTATATGTATAGGATGAAACCTTTTAAGTTGTGGGAGATTTTTATAGAGATAATTGGTATGCTGTGGTGTGGTTTTGTTTAACCAAGTGTGTCACCATGGGGGGCACATGTTTTTTCTTAAAGAAGTATGATGAAAGTTTGCAGTTGTGTATCGATTATAATTGCCTGGACCAAGTGATAGTGAATAACATATATCCTCTTCCACTGATTAATGATTTATTTGATCAAATGATGGGTGAAAATTTATTCTTGAATATCAATTTTTGATTAGGATATCATCATATGCATGTAAAGGATGCAGATATCCCAAAGACTACTTTCTGTTGTCATCACATGAATTATGAGTTTTTTGTGATGCTTTTCGGTGTAATGAATTATCCAGAAATTCTCGTTGGGTTAATTAAAGATGTGTTCTATGAGTTCATGGATAATGTTTTGGTGGTTCTAATCAATGAAATCCTTGTGTACTTTAAATCTAAGTAGGAGCACACATAGCATCTATGTTCTATTTTTGAGGGTTCTTCATCATGATATGTTGTTCGAGAAGTTTTTGAAGTGTGTGTTTTGGGCTTAAGAAGTTCATTTAATTAGACATGTTGTATCCCAATAGAGAGTATCTATGGATCCATTGAATATAGAATAAGTTGTATCTTGGTAACCCCCCTAACAGTGGAAAAGGTGCGATGTTTCATTTGTATTTCATGGTATTAGAGTAGGATTATAGATTGTTTTTCATGGGATGAGAATCCTTTGAAAACATTGACCTGAAAGGATAAGGTGTTCTCTTAGACTGATCAATGTCAGATATATTCTGATTATCTAAAGGATAAGTTGGTCATTGATCCATTTAGTTTTCTTCTAGTAGAAGGATTCCAGTTTTAGGTTTTCTGTGATGCTTCACATATTGGGTTGGGATGTGTTCTAATGCCGTAGATATCCATCATTTTTATGGATATTGGAAATTAAATTCCCTTGAGTATAACTATACCACCCACAATCTCTAGATAGTGGTGGTATTGTTTTCCCTTAAGTTATGGTGACACTACCACATCAGCGAGTGATTTTTGGTCTTCCCCAATCATAAGAGCCTGAGGAATATTTTCTCCCAATGTGAAATGATCTTGTGACAATGTTGATGGATGGAGTTCTTACATGATTATGACTTAGAGATTTCATATACTGTTGTAAAGGGGACTATTGTAGTTGATTCAATGAGAAAAGAGTTTCATAGAGATGATGTGCATGGATTTTGTGATTCCTAGAGATTGATGGAAAAACTTTTAGCATTGCATCAAGATATAGGATACGTTGGGGGAAGAGGTTTCCTTTTACAGATGATAGTGAAATCATATTTGGTAAAGAAAGTGGAGGAATCCCAGTTGGGGAATCTTGAGGTTGAGGTCTAGGGAGATCGACTTGTTTGTGGAGAGGCCTTTGAAGTTTGGTCTGTGTATGACCAACATCGAGAGTTGTTTCAGGGAATGATTTTATTTCTTTTGTTGATTCATGAGATAGTTCTCTGAGAGATACACAATTCAACCTTATCATTACATCATGGAATAATAATTATATACTAATCTTTGAGGGGTTAGTTTTGGTGGCTTGTGCTAAATCATGTAGTTTCCGTGTTTGTGTCTCGATTTTTGGTCTTCTAGAAGGTAAAGGTCAAGTATCATGTTCCTAGTGGTTTTCTACAACTCTTAGATGTTCCTAAGTGGATGTGGGAGGAAATATCGATGTACTTTGTTACTATTTTAACTCAATATTATGGTGGATATGAATATATATGGGTGTTATTGGATCATTTGAGGAAATCATGCCACTTTATAGTGATAAAGGAGTCAAGCTCAGTAGAGGTTTTGTCGAGGTAGTATCAGGAGGATGTGTTGAGACTCCATGGGATCCCAAGGATGATCGTTTTCAATCGAGATTCTAATTTTACATCTTGGGTGTGGATATATCTATAGAATCATTTTTGTTCTTAGTAATTCCTTAGCTCTGTTGTTCATTTATAGACAGATGGTAAGATTGAGTAGAGCATCTAGACTCTTAATGAAATGTTGCACTCTTGTATTTTGGATTTTGTTGGTTCGTGGATGAGGCACCTACCCCTGGTAGAGTTCTCTTAAAAAAATATTTTTCACTCAACCATCAGTATAGAAGAGTTGAAGAATTTTATGGTAGAACATTCCATTATCTTTTGTTCTAGACCAAGGTCATAGATTCAACAATTCTTGGGCTAGAACCGGTACTTAATACAATAGATATTGTTAAGGTGATTCATTAGAATATGAAATTAGAGGAGGATCATCATATTTTCCATACTGATAACAGGAGGAGATATCTGAAGTTCGACATTGGGGATCATGTGTTCCTAAAGGTGACTCCCCATCATGGGTAGTGAAGGTTTGTTTGTGGGAGTAAGATTTCTCCCGAGTTTGTTGGGCCTTTCGAGGTGTTGGCTCACATTGGAATCGTGGCATATTAGATAGCCCTTCCCCCATATATGACATGGATACATGATGTTTTTCACATGTTGAAAATTCACCATTATCTTCGTAAATACTCTTACATAATTGATTGGGGGGAGATCAATTTTGATAATGATTCAACCTTTGAGGAGAAGCCTATAGAGATCTATGACCGCTAAGAGAAGGAGTTGTATATGCATTCAATCCCATTAGTTCATGTATTATGGTGGCACAATGGTGAGGAGGAGGGTACCTGGGAATGTCAATCATAGATATGGGCTTAGTACCCTGAGATATTTGATATTAATTTGTTATATTATATTGATGTTTGTTTTTTGGTTGTAGACATTTTCTGGTTTGTGATATGACTTTATCTTGTTTCTTATGTGGATTACTCTCTTTCAATTGGAGGAGAATATGCATGGGGTATGACACATGATTTTATGTGTTTAGATTCATGTTGTTTTATGAGTATACTCTCCTATTACATGTGGTGAAAACTTGATGATTTGTTCATCAACTTTCCTTGTTGAGCCCATTGTGCTTGGGTGAGGGGGTTGAGCACTTGTGGTGACGAGAACCATAAGAGGCATCTCACTGGGTGACTATTTGGATGACCCCTTTCTGTTTCCTCTCTAGGTTGTTTTTTAATTATAAAGGATGATTATGTTTTAAGAGGTATCTAATTTAATAGACCAGATCCACATGGATCAATCCATTGTGAATTTATGAAGAGTAAGGTTCTCGAAGGAATTTTAAAGGATTTCGGTTTCTAGAAGTTGTATGTAGGGAGATTTCATGATGTATAATAAAATAGAGTTATAAAAATAAATAAAATTAAGAGGTGATGCATTTATTAATGGAAACTAAACCATAAAGATTAAACAACATTAAAGGGGATTACACATCATGTAATTCCCCAATGGAGTATTGTTTTAAGAACTTTTAGCTACTTGGTTTATTCAATACCCTATGGCTACATTATCTCTACCTCTCATTCCTTGAAACCTAGAATCCCACTCTTTGATGTTTTGGGATTTCTTTTTTGGGGATTGATCTCTAGATTCCATCCTTTGATCAGTAGAAATCCATTTTCAATCGAGGGTATGTTATACCTCTGTTCTTATAGTTTCATTGATTTTTCCTTATAGTTCCTATTGTCCATTTTGTGGAACATGATATCCATGTTTCTAATGGTGTTTTATGGTAATTTTTTGGAATGTTTGTGGTGTGAAATCCCTAGGTTGATGCCGTTCTTTAGGGTGAGGAGATCAGGATCTATAATGTTGGTCTATTCTTATGAAAAGAATGTTGAAACCCTTTTTGAGATATGAGATCAATTGCATGTATTTTATATATTTGAAATCATAAATTGAGAATGATTTACCCCCTTGGATAATAATGAAATTAACCTCATAATTACTTGAAACAAATTAACGAATTTGTATAATTCTTATGGAAATGTTTTTTATTTCTACCATGAAAACAATTTTCCACTTGTTTCTCTAGAAAGTGTGATATCTATTTTGTTCATGTTATTCTTGAATGGACATGTGAAATTAGTAAAGAAATTAAAGAAATAATTAATATACAATTAGTTGGATAAAATATTAAAGAGGCATGTCTAATATATCCAGTTGTCTTTGTGATTTTTTGATAATAAATTTATTCAAGTATGCATGTTTAATTAAAATGGTTATTGAACCAAAATCATGATTATGGTTGTTGATAATTGAATTGAATTCATGTTAAATTAATTATTTAATTAATTGGTGATAGATTTATTCTTAGGTTTCCCATAGTTGGAACCTGTAAATACTGAACTAGTTATATCAATATGGAATAGGAATCAATTGTGTGATAAAATATAATACCTTTGTAGGGCCTGATTCTCTGGATTGCTTATAAAGGCCACATTCCTTGTTCTTTAGGGACATGAGGGATTAGTGTGTGTGTGAAGGATTAATGCCTTGTTTTAGGATGAAGAGCCCATTTTCTAGGTTTGATTCATGATTCTTGTAATATGATGTGATCTTGGAGAGATATTCTAGTTTATGGGGTGGGGAGGCTCGGATGTGATGTGAGGCTAGGATGGATGAGCCTAGAGGGAAGTTATAGTATGTGGGGAGGGGAGGCCTGGTTGTTGTGGAAATAATTGACACTTGTGATGGGAGAGATGGACCGGGATATGCATGTGGATGTTAGGGAGGCCACGAGAGAAGACATAACAAGTTGGATATGGTATTACCTATTGATATGAATCTAGATGTTTGTTTGAGTCTATTGTTTGGATTAAGACCATGTTGTTTGTTTATATAATTTCCTTTCCCCACTATTTATGGTAGATGGATAAACTTGGTTGTTTAATTTTTTTGGTAGCTTAGGATGTTTTCCTAGAATTCCTGGTAACATGGAAAGTAATGTTTTAAAAAAATGAATAAATTCTTAACCCATGGGGTTGGAGCTTACTGGAATGCAATGATGAGGCTATAATCTCAAGAAGCCATGGAATCAGTTTTCTTAGGTTGAGATGACATGGGACTTTGTTATAATGATTATGTAATGTAATGTGGAAAATAAAAGTGGTTAATTAATGGTTAATAATTAATTAATATAAAGTGAAACAGATGAAAATGAATAAAATAAATCAATGCATCTCTTAAAATGGTTGTGTTCTTATAGGCTATCTGGTCTTAGTAGTGGAAGCCAGGAGTACAAGATAAGTTATATGCAGTTGAGTCTGAGACTATTTTATTCCCATAGTGTGGTTGTGAGTATATTATATAATATACTTTTTTTATGTTTTTAAACACTAATCCATCCTTTTGGCTAGGGAAACTGACACCCCAGATATTTTGAGCCATTGGGGGGGGGGGTGTTTTCCCCAATATTGCAGTGGGAGAATGGATGGATGACTCCCCCTTTGACCCAACTCTTTTTTAATGGTTTTTACTTGTGATGGTGTGCATGACCATTAGTTTTACCCATATATTTTTATAGAGGGATATAATGGAATGTGGTTATTTTTAAACACATGTTTTTTGGATACAATTTCATAAGGACTACTACAGGTATAACATGTGTGGGTTGTTATGTCTTGAGGTTCCTTACTCAGTGTATGGCCTGTGATGAATTGAGGTATAATACCCGATGTTTGATACATATTATATAGAATGTGGTGGCTACCGGAAAATACCTAGTTACTTTTGGTTATGTGGACGTGGTGGTGTGATGCATGTGGTAAATGTTGTAGTGCTTCACCTAGGTGTCTGTTGGTGAGGATTGTTTGGAGAGATATGCTCAGAACATGCGATGTTAGGGTAAAGTAACAAACTAGTGGGGAATAGGTAGCATGGTACCCATGATATTATTTATTATATTATATGAAATTGTATGAGATACATGGTGATGATATCCATGTTAATGATAGGAACTTAGTATACCTATTTAGGGGAAGAGTGAGTTTCACTTTTTGTTCATTCTGCATTATCATACATTCTTTATAATTTTCATGAGAGGTTTCGGGGATGATCCTATTGATTATAATATTATTCTAAACCTATTCATATATAAAATATTTTCAGGTTAGTTGGAGAAGGTTGGAGGTTATGTTGGTTAATACTATATTAGTGTTTAGTATGAGATATTTGGGCTTCATGGCCACTTTCCCCCTTAAATTTATTTTGGTACTTGCAGTTTTCTTTCAAGTTATAGCAGATCTTTGATGTCATTATGTATGTGGACCCAGATTTTCTTTCATATTGTATTCTGTGTAGGAGTTGGTTGGTGTCTTTTTTATCTACCTCTTTCACATGGGTTCTCTTAGAGGGTAATGCCTCCCATCTCTGTGTCAATATACCCTCTGTTCTAATCAAAAACCCAATCCTACAGGAGGTGGGACTCGACTGTCACTATCTATTTTCTCCCATTACTGGACCAGGAGGGGTACACTTTGTGGGGAGGGGGTCTTGACATAAAAAATATTCATGTAAAATTTTGGGAATCAATAAATTATTTCATAATGATGGAATGAATAATACTAGACATCTGAAACTTACCATAAAGGACTTGTTCCAAGACATCTAAAATTACTTTCAAGGCCTCATGCCAAGACATCTAAATAAATAAGAAAGGAATTAGACAAATACCCAATCTAGATTATCTTATGAGACTCACCGATTCATCTTGAGGCTATGTAATTATGGACCCCACTAATCACTTAATAATATGGATGCATTTATCTTATAAATAAATAATATAACATAATCAACCAACCTTAAAAATAAATAATGTATATATTGGAAGAAATAGCATATAAAATATATATATATATACTTCCCTTATTCAAGATAATCATAAACTATATAGAGGGATATGGTGGATGGTATCATAATTCTATAACATTAGTAAAGAATAATATTTAACAAAGGATTTTTATATAGATGAAAAATATTTCAAAATCTCACAAGATTTTTTTTAGTAAAATACATTTTCAGTATAAAACACTTATTTAAAATATAAAAATTCACAAAATATTACAAAAAATATTTTCGTTGAAAATATCCATGTATAATTTTAAAGTAATATTTAAATAAATAAGCAGCCATAATTATAGTAAATTTTATTCAAGTCGTATAAGTTAAAAAAATACATTCCTTTCACACTTTTTAGAAGGTCAAAAAGTATATTTTTCTGAAAGTGAAAAGAAGATTCATTTTAATTTTTTTTAAATTTTAATACATAGATAAAATTTTACTTAATAAATCATTGTAGAAAATTATAAATAATATTTTTGAAATTATAAGAAAAATATAGACTTGGAAGATAAATATTCCCGACTGAGTAGAAAAACGTATTTGGATTTCCTAAAAAACATTATTTTAGAATAATGAGTTTTTAATGAAAAGAAAATTAATGGAAAACGTTTAATTTTGAAAAATAATCATTGGAGAAGTAAATATATTGGGTTTAAGATATAAATATCAAATAATTCCCCCAAAAAATACTTAAACATAGACAATTCCAAATAATGATGAGATTTTGAAATAAACCTATACCTCAGGTTTGTCTTCCTACATATGTGTCTGAACATATTATATAATTTTTTTATTTATTCTAAAAGTATTATATAACCATAATCATATATATATATATATATCATACCACATATGATTTACTTATAGTCTTTTATTACCTGTGTTTGAAACAGTTATTTGTCAAAATCACTATTTTAGGTAATAATTGCTTCGTTTTTTTGTAAGATTTGGTTTTGTAGTTTTGGTACATTTAATTTTATCATGGATACATAATATAAATAATTTTAATCATTATATAAATTTAGTATATATTAATTATATATTTATTTATATTTACCCATAAAATATATAGATAAAAAATGAATTATACCATTCATAAAGATAGTATTCCGTACATACACATTAACACTGTTTTCAATTTTTGATAAATGAAATTAAAGAAAGGTAAATAACAAATCACATTTAAAAAATTATTTGTCTATCATATATATGAAATATACTCATCAAATCCATCCTTATTACTATACATGTAAATCATAAATAAAAAATGAATTACATTACTTAATGGAGGTGGTTTTCAACATGAAGACACAAGCGACATTATCATCTTACAACAAATTGGAGGATAAGAAGATGTATATGATTTTATGATTATATAAGAATAATTATATCATAAATTTCATATGTAAATATTAAACCCAACATAATACCTACCCATAAAATATGGTTATGAAAAATTAATTGTATCGCTATGTGGAGACGGTAAGCTGTACATGCGCATAATCAATACTTTCACTTTACATTAGATAAAAAATAGGGTGTATGATCATGTTTTTATAATAATAATTATAATAAAATTGTAGTATATTTTTTGTACTGAATATATTATTTTATTAGTAATAACAATTATTTTGAGGATGTAGAAGAATAATGAAATTGAATGAGGCCGGGTAGGGAGATTACCTCTTCTTTAGAAGACAACCATTAGATCATTTCTTAAGAAAAATCGAGTTTCTATTTTATGGAGACCAGTTCCTACAATTATTTTATAATTGTTTTTATAAGAGTTATGGTTAGGTATTGGATGTGATAGGTTTCTCAATTTTTCATAAATAAGTGAAGGAAGGGGTTTCTTTTTATAAGGGAAGGAAATGACACACTTGGAATTATTGAAAAGATAAAAATATTACTACGCCATTCTCAAAGAAAACGATTCCAATTGGAAATAGATTCAAATAAAAGGTTTTATATGGTTGAAATATCATCATCCGAATTCATTTTTTCATTTTATAAATAAAAAAATTTATGTGTGAGTGGGAACCTCACAGTATAGATACCCCATTTCAAAAACAAAAAACATTAACATCACAAAGGCATTAAAATTCAACCCAAATCAAGAAAATTGAAATTTTAATTTAAAATTCCAGAAATAGGACACATCATAATCACATTGGTACATGATAAACCTCAATCCGTGAACACTAAAATTCAATCAATGCATCTTCGTCATCTCAATCACCCCAAAATACAGTTTTTAAGAAAAAGATTGAATACATTATTTTCCCATCTGTAGTAAAAATTTTATTTGAATGTTAATTTTTTTATTGAATGTATAATTTATATTTTGAATTAATATCATTCACCGATATCACATTATTTAATTTATTATGATAAAAACATGTTGCATGCACAAAAATAATCTTTCAAAAAACCTCTCTTTAACATTAAATAGATTTCTATTTTTATTTATAATAAATTGGTAACCAATGAATTTATTTTTTAACTATGTAAAATGTAAAAACTTTTAAAATGTTTTTATTAATATAAACACATTAAAATTTAATGGCTATGTTATAATGTTATAATATATTACAGTTTATTTAGACTTGGGGTTTCATGTATCGCAGGCTATCAAAGAGATTCAATTTATTTTAAAAAATATATCTTCAAATATTAGGGTGTTATATTAGGGAAATATATGTATTTGTTTTTTATTTATTTATATATATGTTTTTAACTATAAATCAACAATTTTTCTCCATGTTGGAAACGTAAACTCTATTCCACCTTTTAATTTTTCTCAACAACATAGATTTTCTTGATTTCTGTTAAATTAATTCCAGACCACTTTATCTTATCAAAATAAATTATAAAACAATTAAAATACCTTTTAAACATGATCAAAAATATATTCCTTAACTTGGTATATTATATGGAATGATTTTTTATCCATGGACAGTCCCTCAACACCATTGGGTAGTGTATCTTTTTCAATAATGATTCTTTGTCCCCTACTAAACAAGAAATCATTATTCATTCCTATTCCATGTATAATGGATGTATCTCTCCATAGAAATGGAAAAATCATTTCAAAATATTTATAACCTTATTGATAATTAATAAAATTATAAACCTAAATGATCAAAACATACCTGCACGAGTCCCACAAACTCATAGATCATTCCACAAACCATTATTTTTTATCCGATAATTTTTTAAGTATCACAAATGATAATTACTAACTAAAAGAAAATCTAACACTAAAATTAAATAAATAAATATATATATAATTTTACAATAAAACAAAAATATATTTATAATATGTTAAAAATATATATTTAATAATTATCTTGATAGAATGGAGTGATGCTGTAGAGGTGGGGAATAATAGACCTCAGATGGGATTTCTCAGTTAGTGTTGGGGGGAGACTATTAAATTAATTTAATAATATTATTTTTTTGGGATATTTCTATGTTCCATTTCCAGAGGGTGAAGAGTTAATTTTATTTTTATTAATTTTTTTTAAAAAAATATTTGTAATCACATGATTTATTTATTTGTGGCAAGGAAATTTATAATTATTATTTTGGGTCAAATGAGACCCAAGGACACCTAATGATTTTATCCATTTAGGTTGTGTTTTTGAAATCTTATTATTTTTGATCCATACTTATTCTATCTTAAAAAAATAATTCCATAACTTAGAAAAATCCATGGGATAATGAATCATCCCACAATCTTGTAGGTGTTTTAATATCTCTACATCCTTCTACCACTACAATAATTTAAAAAAATTAATTTTTATTTCATGGTTATCAAAAGGTGAGGTGCTACAGTTTAGTCCACTACTATAAAACTAAAATATAGATGCTATTTTACAATATATCATCATTATGGATCTAATGGAATTACCATTAATATAATTCTTCAAAAACATAATTTATAAACTTTAAAAAATTTCATGGATTTTAAAAACCATATAGGATGAATTAATCCCAAAAATATTAGAGTAATCCTCACCAAAATCCTATTAAAAATAGTCCACCTTTGACTCAATGTGATATGGAAATAAATACCTATTATAATCAAATATAATAATAATAATGGGAATAAATGATTTAATAGAAAAAATCAATTATAACAAACCATGAATTATTAAATCCACTTAAAAATTATATAATTAAGTAAAAAATTTATATTTTAAAAATATCACATACCATATATTTGGGATTATAGAAAATGTTCTGGTTATATCTATAATGAATGAAATATTCATCGCCTTATTATTTTTCTAATACATAAACTATTACCTGAAGGACATAATGATCAAATGAGTATATATTAGGGATAATTTTTAGATATCCCCCTAATATAAATTGAGAATAATAGAATAATATATTTTTATTCATTAATATGTGTGAAATAGAATGATTTAAATGCATGAGATGAGAAATGATAGATAAAAGTAAATCTGTGCGAGTCAATAATGAGAGGAACTAATAAAAAATGGATGCAGAAGAAAAATATAGAAAGAATAAAAATAGATAAGGATTTAACCTAATTTAGAACCATAGGGATCCTATAGTTATGATAAAAACACAACTATACATATACATTTTATTAAAATATAAAATGAGGAAATAAAGGATACAAATGGGAAAATAAAGATAAAAAATAGAAAAAAACTATTACCAAGAAGTTAAGAAGAAAAAAATAAGATATGGATTACAAAGGACAAAGAGCCTTAATACTATCTTGGAAGGATTAACCAAATATATTGTTGAAGTAAGTATCCTCTTCTAGATCTATAAATGTTAAACATAGGTGAAACTGGTCCTAATATCCATTAGAATCCCTAGGAATTTATTGGTTGTACATCATATAAATGAATGAGCATCATCAAGAGGATGAAAAGTATGGACTTCACAATTCATTAAAGATAACTAATCATAGAATAAGGGTTTTATATATACAATATAATAGTTTAATCCCAAGGAGATAAAACTGTAACAAATGAGACAAATTAGTACACACAAGGGTGATGAATTTCCCAAAAAACTACACAGGTGATGAAAAGAACCAAATGAATTAAAAATGGTGACTGGTAGATTTGAGCAGAAATAGTTTAAAAAATGACATAATTGGATATATTATATTAATAATGTAGTATAAATAATAAATAGTGAAGATAATCCCTCGACAAGATCAATGATAAGAAAATGGAAAAGGGTGAGTGGGCCACAAAAATGGCGTCTTGAAGTAACTAGTCTAAACACACATGTGAAAATATAAAAATCAATATAAATAGATATAGATAAAATTATATGAGCAGAAATGATAATTAGAACAATATTTTATGCATGTAAATGAAAAGGAAAAAATAAAAACAATAATTTCATATGGAAATCTACATCAAAATAAACTTTTCACACACATATATCACATCTTAATTGATGAATATTCATTAAATAACAAAATGATACATTCCAAAGGCATATAGGTCTTGAATATATGGAAAATTGGACACAAAAATTGATGGTTCATAAAATATCTAAAATATCTCCCACTAAGTTTTTCACAACTAACACCCTTCATAGATATATCATACTAGTACATTTAATAAAAAATTGGGGAAAATAAACATAAGAAAGGGTGATCTCATATACCAAGTAAGGTTAAACAAATGATATATCATTTCTCAAATAAGTATTACTTTAGAATAAGGATGTGAGTATATTAATTTTACCTTATAAATTCATACCCTATATATCTTATATCACAATCTTGAGTTATGTCATAAATATTGTCAGTTCATAAGATTTTAATCATGAAGGAATCAAAGAACATAATATATAGAATCATAACACTGGTATAAGACCTAGAATTTTGGAATACACATAGGCATAAAATATTATTTCATTTGTAGTATAGGATCATTTTCATGACTATTGTAGTCCCATGGGTTCACTCCCAAAACCATCATAATAGTTAAGTTTCACTCCCAAGAATATCATAGTGGACAAAGTCTTTTACAGAATGAGATTTAATCCCCATTCAAGTCCTATTTATCTCAATATATTTTTATCTTTACCCAATTAATTGGAGAGAGATATAGGTCCCACCTAACACATTATGAGAATCATATATACGTGTTTAATAAAATCATAAAACATTCATCATATTAGAACCCATGAAATTAAATGGGTTTTATAAACATTTCATCATAGCATAACCCATGAAAAAGAAATGGGGTTCATAAATTTCTCAATATAGAATAACCCACGGAAAATAAATGGGTTTTACAAAAGGTACATCATTTTATCATAGAATAAACCATGGAAAAGGAATTTATTTCATACACATATTTTCATCTCAAACATAAAACCTCTAGAGAAATAATATAGATGGTATCCTTGGATACAAATCCTAGTAAAACATAAGTTAAATCATTGTTCATGGTATTTTATGAATATAAATACCATTAAAATAATTAAATATTATTGAAAAAATATTCCTTCCATTTTGAAATAACTTCTTTAAAATTTATTTTCTCTAAAAATATAATGAAAAAATTATCTTGGTAAATGAAATTAAAAAATAATTGGATAATAATAAAACACTTCTTTAAAACATATTTTTATAAAACATGGAATAAATGTTTTTTAGATCGAAGGGAGAAATGAAGTCAATTTTCCTTAAAAAATGTTTTAATTATTTTGTGTACTTAATGTGGGGAAAATGAAAGAAAAAATATATTCTTATGTAATAAATAGATGAGAATAAATTTCAGGGTTTTATTGATATATTCGTCATATGATTTCATTAACAAAAACATAATGATAAAAAATCCCTATAAACAATGAGAGTGTAACATAAAACCCTTACCACATTGGTAACTTTTAAATTATAAAACCCATGAAATAAATAACCATTTATGGTTTTTTAAATCCACATAAATTTTATAATATTAATAATAACATAACTTTTTTTATTATATACACCAAAAAAATGAAACAAGTGGGGAATATGGCATGTGTCCCACAGAAATAAATGTGAGACGAAAATCCCTTACCACATTGGTAACATTTTAATAATAATACCCCTGAAAAAATAACATTAATTGAAAATTTAAATATAATTAGAATATATAAATTTATTATATATCTTGTTAATGATTATTAATATTCAGAGAATAAAAAATATTGGTGCATAACATAACATATGTCCCAAAGAAGACAATTTGACACACAATTCCCTTACCTAAGATCCAACATCGTCTGTACATGTTGGAACTTCATGTATAATAAATATATATTTATTATACCCGTATTAAATTATATAATTATATATAATACCATATATGGTTTACTTATAAAATTTTATCACCTATTTGATAATACTTATTTATTAAAACCACAGTTTCATGTGACATCTCCTTCGTTTTTTATATATGTTTTAGTTTTGTAGTTTTAGTCCTTATATTTTGATGATGGTTACATAAAATAAATAATTTTAATCATGATATAAATATAATATATCATAATTTTATAAAATTTTAGATTCATTTATAAATGATATAGATCGAGAAATTAATTAAACCATTTAGGGGTATAATTGGATGTAAGTACGCATGAGTGATGTTTTACATTTTTTGATGGATAGAAAGAAAGAAAGGTAAATTTTAATTTACATTTATAGAATAATTATATATATAATATAAGTAAAATATATTAATAAAATAAAACCTTATTATAATCAATGAAAAATATAAATGAAAAAAATCACATCACTTTGTGGAGGTGATATTCTACACGTACACACGAGTGATGTTATCATTTACCAAAACATTGGAAGGTAAGAAGGTTTATTCTATATTATAATTTCAGATGTTTAATTACATAATAGTTATAATATATTAACATTAATTCCATCATAATAACCACCCATAAAATATGATGGTGGAAAATTAATTGTATCGCAACATGGAGACGATAATTCACACATACAAACGAGTGATCCATTCACTTTGCATTTGATGGGAAAGATGGTGAAAAATAGGGATTTCATATTCATAAGAAAATTTAAGTATATTGAGGATACTAATTTTATTATTTTATTATAATACCATATATTTATATGTGCTAAAAAAATTAATTGAAAGAGTTTTAGTGTGATTATCACATCTTAATTATGAAACTCTTTTTGGATTACAAGTTAAGCCTTAAAGGGATAATATTTTGGAAAGAAAAAAATCTATAAGACATGATTTATAAATATAATAAGGTATTATTTTATGGATTTACTGATATAGAAGGATCAATGTGATGAAAATATGTGACTGAGGAGGTTCCCTTTTATATTTAAAGTGAGGGTAACTTTTGTAATTTCTTAAAAGATTAAATTATAACAAACTCATTATATTTCTCAAATGAATTAAAATATCTGAATATTTTATCCTAGGGTAGTATATGGTATAAATATAGTCAACCAATATAATTTATATAGGTATATGTGCTATTTTAAACCTTATCATTTGGTTTAATACATTAATTGACCTATTTTTAACATTAACCATGGTAACATTTTTTTCATTATGAAGGGGTTATAATTTTAAATATAAGGTGAAAATTTTATCTCAAATGGTCATTTTATTATATTTTAGACCATATATTATCATAATTTTTTTTAAATGATTTAATAAAATATTATTTTGATAAAATATCTTTCATGTCAATTTTGACACTATTCATTTAACTAGACTAAAAAAACATCGATAAAAAGTATTAATTTAGATATAATCATTTAAAAATTACCTAAAATTTCATATGTATTTTTATTAAATTTTTGGGAAGAATTGTATATTTCAAATTATATTATATTTTCTCTTTTTAACATTATTTATTTTATTTTCCTATTAGATAAATAAATACTACATCGGTGTTGTGAAATAATTTAAGGTATTTATTTAATACATAAAATTATAAATAAATAAACAGAATTAAAATAGGTTAATTTTTATCAAAATTGAAATATATAGTCTTTAGATAATTTTTTTAACTCATATCTATGTCATGACCACTTATTTAATATGTTATTTTGATATTTATGGCCTTGCTCAAGTATTACACAAGCATTTGGGATATCCAATTTGTATATAAATATAAAAGTCGTGTATGAAAATAAAAATAATATATAATACTTAATATTTAATAATTGTTTTATCAATAACATATTCCATCTCAAATAGTATATTTAGTGTATTAATTTTGACTTTTCCAGTGCTGCACAAGCACCACGTTAGAACTAAAAATGATTTTCATACTTATCATAGAATAAATTATAATATATAGTAATTTAATTAGTTGTGTTTTATATTTTTATTATTTAATCATAATTTATTAAATATATAAGTTTTATAATATTTAAATGTTTATTTATTTATTTGTGAGATCATAAAATATTTCTTATTCCATAAAAACTCTATTTTTTTACAATTCATCAAAAATTTATCTTTTTCATAAAAATATCAAAACAATAATCACAAGATAAATTTGAAACTATTAAACCAAAAATAAATTCTATTTTATCAAATTAAATCCCTATAACTTACCAAAATTAATTTCAATATAATTGTGTAAAATGAAACGAAAATGAAATTTTAGAAAAATGTCTTTTTAAGTATAAAAATGATTTTACACGAAATTAAACAAAAAAATTGATTATGATGAACTTAATTAGATTATTAAGAATATTATAGAACAAATTTTAATTCAAAACCATTTAAAAAAAGTTACTTTTTAAAAGTTTGATACACAAATATAGTTTTCAATAATATTCAGTATTTTTCACTATTTATTGAAAAATCAATATTTTTTCAAATGTCTAAAAAATTCACCCTAACCAATTTTTAATTTGATTATTTATAAAATTTTATCATTTTTATTATATAAAATTTCTAAAATTTCTAGAAATTAATTATAATATCATCTAATGAAATGAAATTTTTTAAAGATGATGTATTTTTGAAGCATAAAATAATTTTACTAAAAATTGAGTGATTATTTTATAAGAAATTTTCAGAAAAGTTCTATTTATTATTATATATATATATATCATATATTAAATAATCTTATTAATACTCATCAAGTTAAAGAATATGTTATTAATGTCACATTATATAATAATATTTTAATTGTGTATCATGTTTCGTTTAAACTCGGTGTTGCACGTAACACATGCAATAAAAAAAACTTTAATTGAAAAAAATATTTCATAAAAACATAAAGTGTTACATTCTACCCTATTTAATAAATTTTTTCCTAAAAATTTTAACTTTTTCTCAGTAATCAATGTTTTGACACTTGAATTTTTTTTATAAAAACCCACATAGTAAAAATGTTTAGTAAAACATCGTCTTGAAAAGAGGTAAGGGGAAATATGATGGTAATATAGAATAACACATAAATAGGTTCCAAAATAGTATAATATTAGTTATAAGTTAAAATATGGACATATTAGAGAAAACTAACACCAATGGACTAATAAAAAGTGATAGAGAACACTTTCAGGAGAATGTCAAAAATCACAAAACCAGGAATCTGTAAGGGGTTAAAAGACCATAAATTCATTATAATTTAAGGTTATAAGATTTTTTTTCTTAAATTCCTTTTCCTAGTGTTGATTAATTCATATATTATATATAATAAAAATATTAGAAAAATATAATTAATTGACAAGTAGAATTTCAACCATTAATCAATTTACATAAAAAGGAAATTTTTTTCTCCAAATGGTGACTATTATAGACGTTTCTTAATTCCTAAACCACTAAAATAAAACTATAAAAAATCAGAAAAGTATATCATGTTATTACCCCTATATTTAGGCATTAAAAAGCACAAAAAATGGTTAGCACAACACAATTATCTAAAATAATAAACCATTATATAATAAAATACATGATTTATATCTAAATCCTTTATTACTTAGAAAATATAAACATTAAAAAAAATTTAATATCAAAGGATATATCATACCCTTTAACATAAATCTTAAAAAAATATTAATTTCATTCTCCCCAAATAATATTTCATGTTAAATAAATTTTTGAAACTAATGGTTATATATAACCTAAAGATTAGGGCATAACCCTTCTAATTATAATGGTTATATATACCTTAACCCAAATGAAACTACTCCCATATGTCTTTAATCACCATGATAAATTAAAAAAAATATTTTTTAATACAAGGAAAGTCCCCAATATATTAGAAATAAAATTTGGATACTAACCTGAAGGGGAATCATTAAAATTTCTATAAATATCTCTAAAAAAACCACCTTGTCAGGGAATCACTTTTCAACCATCAAGATTATCCATATCACACTATCTGGAAGTACATAATTAATATTTCATAAAATAATATATCAACCACAAAGGGTATTTAAACATTAATAGAGTATACAAGTCCAATAAATTAAAACATTAATGGGGGGGGGGGGGGGGTAGGGTTGATTCCTTTTAACTTATGATAAACCATAAACATATAAAACTATGACGACATCCATAACATTTAAGTTGACCACATATACAAAAAATCATTTTTATCCAAATAAAATCACAGACTATTTCCATAAACTAAAAAATGAAATAAACATCATTAAGGATGAACTAAATTAATTTTTAATAAAATCACAAACCAATTTTACAGTCACCAATACAATCCCATTAATTTCAATCATCTATTTATCACAAATAAATATTTTCACTTTTATTGGTTATCACTACCATTAAACATATGTTTTAAAATCCATAAATAAAACTAAAGTGGAATAATCCTTATATGTTTCATGAATATTATATCTAAAATAAAATGATATAATTCATTAATACTAATACATAAACACTTCAAAACTTTCACATCAAATTTCATAATAATAGGGTTCTTCCTTGGATTAAGAGTTAGAATTTAGAAGACGTAATTGACTCAGATAACAAACAGGTTAATCATATATAATACATTGAAATCCATATTAATTAATTTCTCCATTCCCTTTATTTAATCCCAGAAATGAATCTTCCCCTCCATTTGATATTTTCATCTAAGTGCATATTCCCAAATTCCAAAGAAGAAATAAATTAAGCATTATAACATCCATGATCATTTCAATGTAAACATCTATAAAGTAAATTTTCCTCTTATTCAACTTAATAGGAAACCCAATTATTTTTATATTTTTAATTAAATATCATGAAAGATTATTAGAAATTATCATAAGGATTCTGCTTCAAGTTCCCATCTCATTCGGTTTCTACAATAAAAAATAATTGCATTATCCATCACATTAATTCATAACATGACACCTTAAAATTAACTAGAACAAAAGTGTAATGTGTAAATTTCAAAGTATAATAATCAGTTAAATATATCAAATAATTATAAAATATAATTCAAAGGATGTATAAATGATGAAAATTTATTCTCAATATATGTAACCTTTGGTATAACCTAGGTTATCCCTGGTCATCACTAAAATTTTAGGGAATTATCCTAAACAAAGGCTTATCCCCGTGGTTCTCAATAAATATTTATCATCCTAGTTTCCAAAGGTTGACTAAACCTTTCTATGATACTAATCACAACAACCCAGAATTTTTACACATAGATTTCACATCTTAGTATATGAATACTCATTATATTATATAATTATCGATGAAATAATTATCTTGGTCAAGTGCCTTTGGAATAATTTAAATAAAAACAACTTTTTCCTAAATGATCTAAATCATATCCCAATATGTTCTTCCTAAACATAAACCTTCTTAAAAATATTAACATTATTCATAATCTATAGAAATGAAATAAAAGAACTTGTGATCTCAAATATTTAGTAAGGATAAACATGGGAGATATTAATGATTGCATAATTATAACATGATAATAATGATGTGATAACATGTGTTTAAGATTATAAATTCATACCTTGTATATATTAAATCATAATCTTGAGTCATGGTATAAATATTAGTAGTTCATAAGGAATGAATCATAAAGAAATAAATGTAAAAAATCCAATGAAGAAAAAAAATTTCATAATAAATAGAATTATGAGACAAAAATAAGCTAGGAAAATAATTTTCTTAAAATTCAAGGATCATTTCCAAGACTATCACAATGGAATGAGTTCACTCCACAAACTATCGTAGTAGTAAAATTTCACTATCAAGAATATCCTAGTGGAAACATTCCACTACTAAACTGGGTTTACTCAAAATTTTAGTCCTATTTATATCATGAGATATCTATACTTACCCAATGTATTTAACATAGATATAAGTCCTTGTCACATAATTAAAATCATACATATGTGTGATAAAATATCATAAAATATTAATTATATCAGAACCCATGAAAAGATATATGTTTCAAAAACATTTCATCAAATAATAACATATTAAAATGAAATTTGTTTCATAAACATTTCATAATACAATAACCCATGGAAAATAAATGGGTTTCATAAACATTCTATCATTCAATCATAGAATAACCTGTAGAAAATGAATAGACTTGATACACATATTTTCATCATAAATGTAAACCATCCATATAAAGAATAAGGATGGTATAATTTTATCATATACCTATTAAATAATAAGGGAACTTAATGGTTTTTGTATTTTATGATTATAAATACAAATAAAATATCATTAGACATCAATGAAGAACATATAATTTCTATTTTGAAATCACATGTTTAAAATATTAAAATTTTAAAAACATTATGGAACACATTTTATTTGTGAATAAACTAGGATTATTGTAAAGGAATCTTCAAATAATTTAGAATCAATGATAGTGGGAAATTCCCTTTATTTAATATAAGTTTAAAAAACATTCCTTTTATAATTTTGTAAAATTTAAAAAAGATCATTTTTTCAGAAAAGTATAAGAAACATTATTTTAAAAACATTATTTAAAAATTAAATCATGTGTAAAAATGAATTTAAACAATCATATGAGAATATTGAAAACAGTTTTTTATTTTTAGAAAACATGGATATAGAGGAATCAAATTTTCAGTTAAAGAGACAAATGAATTCAATTTTCTTTAAAACAAATTCTTAATATTTTGAGTACTCAAGTTGAGAAAAATGAAAGGAAAATATATATAATTATTTCATAAATAGATGACATTAAATTTCATTATTTTCTTGAGATATATATTATATTATATTATTATTGAAAACTTAATCATAAACAATCCCTATAAATGATGAGATTATAACATAACATCCTTACCACTTTGGTGACTTTTGAATTGTAAACCCCATGAAATAAAGACAGTTATATTGATATGAAAATACAAATATAATTAATAATAAATATTATAAAATATATTCATGTGTGTTATATACATGAAAAATAATAATTAAGTGATGAATATGGCATGCTTCCCACAGAAATAAAAGTGAGACAAAAATCCTTTACAAAGTTGGTAGCTTTTGAATAATAAGATCCATGAAAGAATAAATATAAATAAATTTTCTAATATCATTTGAATAAATAAATTCAAGATATATCATGTTAAATTGAATGTATATACAAATCATAAAATAAGATAGGTGCATAACATAACATATGTCTCAAAGAAGACAATTTCAGATGAAATTCTATTAACAATGATCTGAATTCCTTTGTATGCATTGGAACCTACATTATAATAAATATATATTTATTATACACATATTATAGAAGAAAAATTATATATATAATACCATATATTATTTACTTATAACCTTTTCCACCAATTTGTTAAAACATCTTTATTAAAATCACTCTTCTAGGTGATATTTGATACATATTTCAAATATGTTTTGGTTTGTTACTTTTGGTAATTTTATTTTGATCATGGTTAAATAATAAAAATTATTTTATTCATTATATAATTATCATATGTATTCATTATATAAAAGTTTAGATTCATTTATAAAATATACAGAAATAAAAATTAATTAAATCATTCTAGGAGACGGTAAGACGTGCATATACGTGAACGATATTTTTCATTTTTTATGGATGGAAAGAATGAAAAGTAAATATTAATTAAAATTTTCAGAATAATTGTCATGAAATATAAATAATATATATTCATAAAATCTATCCTTATTACTATCCATGTAAAATATAAATTAAAAACAAATCACCTCTATTTGTGGAGGAGGTAGTCAACATGTATGCACGAGGGGCGTTATCGTTTCCCAATAGATTAGAAGGTAATAAAGTAGATGTAATATTATAATTTAAGAAGTTTAATTATTTAATAATTATAATATATAAACATTAATCTCATCATAATAACAATTTATTTTTTGTTTTCCTTTTTTAATAAGAAGGGTTATGCCCTAATCTTTCGGTTATGAAATATTATTGTTTAAAATGAATTGTACTGCATCCTTGATATGGTAATCCATACCTATATACGAGAGATACTTTCACTTCCCATTCAATGGGAAATTGGGTGGATAATGGTTATATGATAATCATAATAAAATTTATGTATATTTATGATACTCTGGTTATTATTTTATTATAATACTATTTATTCAATGGAGAGAAAAGAATAAATAAATTGAAAGAGGTTGGGTAAGATGACTACCTCTTTATTGAGAAACTCCTTTGGGATTACACGTTAATCCATGGTGGGAGGGTATATTAGAAAGAAAATAAGATATATTATGTGTTTAAGAAATAAATAAATATATTATTATAGTAATTTTATTATATATAATGCTTAAAGAAGTATAAATTTTTGAGGGAGGAGGTTCCCTTTTATAATTGAGGTGAGTTGCACTTTAAGAATTTCTTAAAAGATTAAATTATAATAAATTAATTATCTCAATAAGATGAATTAAAATCACTAGGGAATAGAAAATAGGGTAGAATATAGTTGAAATTAAATCAACCATTATAAAATATATATGTATGTGTTCCGTTTTAAACTTTATCTTTTGGTTTAACACCTTAATTAAGATATTTTAACATAAACTGCGATAACTTCTTTTTTTTGTCTTAAAAGGTTATAATTTAAAATATAATGGTATTTTTTATGGAAATATACACCATATATTATCCTAATTTTCAACATTATAGTTTTTCATAATTTTTAAATAATTTAATAAAATATTATTTTGATAAAATATCTTTAATTTCAATTTTGACACTATTATTTTAATTTAAATTTAAATATATTAATAAAAAGGATGATTGTAGATGTAGTCAGAATAAAAATCCTTAAAATTATATATATATTTATTAAATTCTAGATAAATATTAATTATTTCATGTTATATTATTTTTAGGAATTTTAATTCATTTATTTTATTTTTCTTTTAAATAAATAAATGTTATGCTGGTGTTGTGCAAGAATTTAAGACATTTATTTAATACCAAAAAATTATAAATAAACTACCATCAATAAAATAATTTTATTTTTCTAAAATTATATATTTATATTTATTCCATATATATTTTAAATAATATATATGTTATGAAAACATATCTAATATGTTGGGTTGACTTTTCCGGCCATACGCTTGCATTGCACAATAATTTGGATAATCCACATGTTATATAAGTTGAAAATTCATGTATGAACATAAATATTGTCTATATTACGTAATAATTAATAAAAAATTCAATTAAGGTCTTACACCATCTCAATGATTATCTTTATGGCACCAAATTGGAATTTTCCAGTACTGCACTAGCACTATGTCGATAGTGAAAATGTTTTTCATATTTCGAATGGATTAAATTATGATTTATTTTTTTAATTAATTGTGTATAATATTTTTTATTTTATCTTAATTTATTAATTATATAATTTTCATATTATTTTTATGTCTTGGAGATATCATAAAAGATTCTTTATTTCATAAAACATTATTTTTTTCTATTCACCAAAAAATTATCTTATTTATTAAAATGTCAAAAAATTCATTTGAGGATATATTTTACTTGTTGAACTGTGAAATAAATTCCATTTAATCAAATAAAATTCCTATAAGTGATACAAATTAATTTTAATATAAATACATAAAACATAGTGAAAATAAAATTTTAGAAGAGTGAATTTTTACTTATAAACCTTTTTATGAAAAATTGGACCATAAAATTGATTATAATGATCATAAATGGAATATTAATAATATAATAGGACAAATTTTACTTCTAAAAATTTTAAAAAATAAATTATTAATTTGAATTTTTTTAATAAAATACATTTTTCAATAAATTTATTTATTTTTCGTGATTCACTAAAAAATTAATCTTTTCAGAAAACAAATTACCCTAAGATAATTTGGATATAATCATTTAAAAAATGATATTATTTTTATTTAATAATTTTTTAAATTTTTTATAAATTAATTATAATATTTTTTCACAAAATTTAATAAAATATTTTTTAAAGGGGACATATTTTTGTTAAAAAAAACTTTACTAAAAATTGTGTGATTATTTACTAAGAATTTATCAATACATTTATATTGAGTAGTAAGTTTATATATATTTCATAAAGTAGCTAATCCAATTCATACCCACCATTTTAAGGGCTATATAATAATGGTTACATTAAATAATAATAATTTAAAAGTGTATCAAGGTTCGTTTAACCTCAATTTTTAATGTTATTCAAGATATCGATAAAATTAAATTTAATCAAATATAATTATTTCATAAAATAATAAGATTTTATAAAATATAAAATTAGTATTTCTATCATTTTTATATATTATTTTCCATGTTATTTTTCAATTATCACTTTTGAGTTGGAAAAAAATTCAATAAATCTAATTAATGATTGAATTTAGATATAGTCATGGCCTTAGTAAAACTATCATCTGGATTATCATAAGTGTGTATATTACTGATTTTTTCCCTAATTTTATAAAATGTCTAATAAAATTTAATCTAATGTTAATATTCTTAGAGCTACCATGATATTCTAAATTTTTAAATAGGTGTAATGAATATTGACTATATTAGTAAATAATAATTACAAAACTACTCAAACCAAGTTCAAAAAGAAAACTATTAAGAAAAATGGCCTCATGAACAACCTCAATCAAGGATATATATATTCATCGATAGTGGTTAACAATTCTACAATGAATTTAATACTAAATTTCCATGAAACAAGTTGTATATAAGTTTTAAATACATGACATGTGATGGAATCTAAAGAATCGATATTACCCTCATAGTTAGAATATACACAACCAATAATAGGGTCATCAATATCATTATTTTACCAAAAAATAAATACTATTCTAGAGTTTTTGAAATATATCTAATAATAAATTTGACTTACTTTTAATGTGGCTTTATAGTATTACCCATGAATATGCTAATAGTGTTAACAATATATGAGACATCAGGTCTTTTGAAAATCATATCATATATGACGCTTCTAATAAAATTAGTAAATGATATCTTAAATATGAATTGAACATCAGATTATATAGAATATAATTGAGATAATAAATGATTAAAATGTTTTTCAATTGGTACATTAACAAAATTCAAGCTTTTAAACATATATCACTTAAATATTTTCATAATATAACCATACTATGATATGTATAAAATTGTATTACTTATAATACTATTTATTTATATCCCCAAAATTTTCCAACATTTCCTAGGTATTTTATTTCAAACAATCCCATTAATTTTGGCTTAACAAATGTAATTAGTTTCATATCCTTCTAAATGACATGTATATCATATACATATAGAAAAAACTAAAGAATAATTATTTTTAAGTATTATAATACATAGATTAATCATCTGTAATTCCAAAAAAATATTTTCTAATCATGAATGTATCAAAATTCAACTACCACTTCCTAGATTCATTATTTAAACCATAAAAATACTTATACCAATGGAATACATATTCATCTTTAAGATCATTTGAATAACCATCACGAGGTTTCATGTATATGGTATCATTAATGTAACCATGAAGGAAGGATATTTTAACATCAACTTACTCAGTATTCCGATCATTATAGAAAAATAAAAGAAAGAAATAAAAAAATACATGAATATTTAAACATAGGATAAAAAATACTAGAACAATCAATTCACACTCATTGGAGGAAATTTTTTCTACAATCCTAACTATAAACATAATTTTAATCTTTAATGTTTTTTTCTTTTAAATATCCCCTTTAAGATAATAAAATTTTCATTTTGTGGTTTATTAATAGTAGTCTAAGTATTATTTTAATTTTAATGTTACATTTCATCATCCATGGAATAAAACCAATGATTAGAGTCTCTTTTATTTATAACTAGACTATAGGTATTTGGATCCTCAAAATTGAGGCCCTGTGAAAAATAAAAATAAAAGAAAGCCTTTTCATATTAGCTAAAATGTGATGGAGCTTGATGAAACTCCGATCTCTATCCCAGGTTAGATGGTAATTAGTAGGATCATATGAGGGATCACTATACGACATAGTGAGTATGATATACTAAAGAGTATTAAAAAAGGTTATATTAGATAAGGCTCTCACAAATCCTTAAACTAGGTTTAGTTATCGACCAGATAATTATGATCTTGAGTATGATGATCAATTTCATTAGTGATAAACATTATTTTTTGTGAAATATATCCATGAATGAAAACATCATGAATTATTAAACAATTTTGGTCAACAAGGTTGTTGGACCACAACTTATAGCCTTTAACACTTTTAGGGTATCTTATAAAGATATATTTTAGAGGTCTTAGATCTATCTTTTCCTTTTTTTATATGTGCATAAGTAGTACAACGAAAAAACTAAAGTAACAATATGATATGGGTCAGTTATAACAAAAATATTTACGAGTCATGAAATAAATTTTGGTTTAAGAACATAAATCAATATGATAAATTATAGTGACTGAAGCCTTGAACTAGAAATATTTGGATAGGCCTGAGTATCTATGAATACTTTAAACCAACTCTAATATAGTGAAATTTATGTTCCTTTCCAGACCATTCAGTTGGTGAGTTTCCCTAATAATTTGATGCTTAAAAACACTATCTAAATCATGAAATTTTACAATGTGGGATGAAAAGTACTCCAAAAAATTTCCTATTCTTAATAATTTGATACTTATTCTAGTATGACTCTCAACAAGGGTCTTCAAGGTTTTAATAGATTAAAAAGAATTATATTTTTTTAATGAATATAAATTCACACTTTTCAAGAATAATTGTCTATAAAGGTTATGAAATTGTAACCTCAACCATGGGAGGTAGTTCTGGATGGTCCTCATAAATCAGAATAAAAAAACTAAAAAGGGTGACAAGACTTAAAACCATAATTATTGACTCAGTCTCTTTTTGAGTTTTGAAGAATAGAATCATCATAGAATGGGGGATTTCAAGTTGTGACCTTAGTCAATAACCCTTGTTTACTAAATACTTCTAGAACATTGGAGCTAACATGGACCAATATTCCATGATAAATAATAGTTTCATCATTATTAGTAACATATCATATGGCGATTCCTACCATCCAAGACATAGATCCCATTTATAATTAAATGCTTGCGAACTAACCTAGAGACTTTTGAAATACATAGACAAATATAATTAGTCATGAAGTGGAAACCTTTGTTATCCAATACACCTATATTTCTATTTAGTTCGGGGACCAAACTTTAGGTGTCAACTAAATGGATGTGGAGCTCTTACTAAACCAAGCCTTTACCATAAGCCTTATGTCTCTTATTATTTCTTAACACAACCTCTCTTTGTAATCTATCAGTTAACATAATAAAGGAGTATATATAAAGACATATATAAAAGAAAAACTATAATCCATCACACATTAGTTAGATAGGTCATTCATTGAAATAGTAAGAACCTCATAAGTATAATAAATTTAATTAACAAAAAAATATTGATCAGTTGATTCATCAGGTTTTACATTTCCTGTTTTTTTATGCTTATAACACTCTGGGAAAATGTGTATAGGATTACCAAAATTAAAGTTGATTACACTAATGCCATTATACATAGACCATTTTTTAGTTGATTACTCTTATTGCCATTACCCTTACTATTATCCTTCTTTCTGTTCATATTCTTGGGTCTACGCCTAGTAAAGATAGTTTCAATCTTTGACTTCATTTTAATTTTGGTTTTTATTTATATATAAAGAAAGGTTGATTTATTTATTATAAATGTACAGAGTTTTAGGAATATATTGTGGCCTCCACTTTAGTGCTAAAAAACTATGAAGGTAAGTTAATAGGATGATAACTTGATCACCTCTTTTAGTTTGAACATTAATGATTGAGAGGTCTAGCAATATCTTATTAAATTCAACATGTTCTTCCAAAATTTCTATATAGAGATACATGATAATGGTAAAAGCCTATTTTTTTGTATATTTCACCAACCAATGGATTTTTAATGTAATACTTTTCAAGTTTCATCTGTATACCAGATGCATACATTTCATAAGCTACATTTTTATGAACATTTTCATAAAGGGATAATCATATAGAGCTATGGTCCTTTAATAAGATATCTAAATGAAAATATTGATAAGTTGTTACAACTATTCCATCAAAAAAAATGCATGAAAATGGATTTTTTTGACTCCTTGTAAAACATTGTTGATTACCTGCTATATAAGTAGGGATCTCATCTAGATTCACCATATATTAAAGTCATTGTCTCCATTAAACAACTATATCTCATAGTTGTAATTTTACATCAATTTTCAGTTGATACGATACTATGTTTTTAGTTGAAATATTAAGTATATACCTATATAAAAAGTATAGGATCACCAAATGATAGATTGGTATTTATTAATGTCATAACCCAATCCTAACCAGAGCTTGAGATGCAACTACCCCAAGACCACCTCCATAATCCAAGGGGTGGTGAAATGCATAGAAAGGTATATCCTAAATGGGAGGCCTCTTACTAATTAATTTATATGAACACACCTAAACATCTCAGTGAAGAAGTTTAGAGGAATAGTAATAAAAGATGAAATATCTAGAGAGTAAACGAAACATGAAAAATCTCTAGGGCGTATAAGTGTATGATAGTGAAAACTGAAAAGTAAAGGGAAAAAATACACACCCAACCAAAAATATTCCCAAACCTAATAAAAATGGAAAGTAAAATGATGAGAGAATCCATATCCTTATAGATAAGCTATATCCGAGGAATGAGGTCCCAATAACCTCGTGTCCCTAAGATCCTTTAAAGTCACCACTGACCTATCTGTTGTGTGAATATGACATGACACATATGATAAAATCCAAAATAAGGGAAAGTATATACATACCCAATAAGACACCCTATATGGTGAAGTGGGAGTAGTGATAAAAAATAGGAATAAAAATATAGTAGATAGTAAACATTATGCATATCAACCCATGAAATTGAAAAAAATATCATCCAAACATAAAGGGATCAACATGGCGTGTAATTAGAAAACACAGTGAGTATTTTACACCCACAGTAGTAGAGTAACCTCAAAAATCCATGAGAAGTTAAACACACAATGATTGTGGAATAAACTATATCTCTTCAAAACCCATGAAAGTATAGTAACCAAATATGATGGTGTGGACACACACACACACACCCATATATATTTACAGAAAATTAAACTCAAATGAGAGAGTAAGGTGATCTCCATATCATAACACAACCTCGGAAAAGAGTCTCCAATAGTTCCAAAATTCCATCAATAATTTTCATCATCTCACACGTATTCCCAAAAGTAACCATATAGAGGCCAACGTCTTTCCACTATGCCACAAAATTGAGGGGGAAAATATCAGAATAGAGGACCCACACCATACAAAATCATGGGGATCCACTCTATAATTATGTGCGGAGGAACCACATCTAGATTCGTCAGGGGGAATCTACTGTGTAGGTTAAGAATCCACTCCCTGATCTGTTGGGGGGGGGGGGTCCAATCACTAGATAAGAGACCCTTAGACAAGATGATTTGGGGTTGAATTCTATAGGTTGATGATCCATGCCATGATTTGTTAGAGGGGGTTTCACTCTGGGGGAATGATTACCCACACCCTATATAATAGAGGGAATTTCTTAGTATATAGAGAACTTGAACCCAAGATGATGTGGGTTTCTACTCCATAAGTTGAGGACCCACACCGTAATGAGACTGGGGGGGGGTACCCTCAGGTCATTGGGGACCCGAAACCCATCTGATAGGGGGTTCTGGTCGATAAGAAGAAGACTAGTTGCCTAATTCATTAGGGGGTTCCACTCTAGGATTATATATAGGACCCATTCCTATCCCTAATGGAGGGTTACACTCTTTTCATCAAGGAACCATGCCCAACCTAACCAGAGTGTTCCACTTGGGATGTCTCTAGTGATCCTGTGTGATCAATTCAATCCTCAACAATCACCTAAATAAGTTCCAAGTCCATAACATATCTCATCATATCTCAAAATCCACAATGAATGGCATAATCACATTCTAAATGAAAAAACACTCTGGATAGGCTACTCGCAAGCCAAAATTGGAGTCCAAAAGAAGGAGATATAGGAGATTGAAGTTTAATCAAAATAAACAAAAGGTTACATTAAATGTGAGGGGACCCACATGACATGTGTTCCAACTCAATCGCTTGGCTATTTCCCTGGAGATACATGTCTCACCAACTATGCAGAAATACATGTTGTGTTGGGCATCAACATGGAATGTCCAATCACTCGGGGTCCCTGCCCATGAACCGTGACCATGTTTGTGTACTCATCTCATGTCCATGTACTTTGGTACATGTCATGCATCTTCACACAGGGTTCCACTCATGTATCTAGTCATGATTATGTACATTGGTACATGGTCATATTCCTAGTCATTTCTTTACATATGGTGTCCTTCTTGTGTCCTCCCCCACAGAGATCATCTCCCTGATAAATAGGTACATGATGTGTGGGATACGACACAGTGTTCCATCCTTATAAAATTTTAGAACCATATCCACTATAGCATAGGGGATTTAATACACGTGTTCATCATGATACATAGTGTGTAGTAATTTTTTTATTAAAATCAAGATCCAATTTCAAAACTCTAGATATGACTTTTCTAATTTGAATCTAGACTATCCAACACTAAAAATCGGTATATCTAGTCATAATTCATCTTTTCCATCTATACAGGGGATAGAAATCCAATTTCTATTAATTTACACAAAACCCAATTGAACCTCTATTGCCCCACATTCCTCTATCGGTCTCAGATATCAAATCCATGAGAAACTAAACCCATTATCTATGATGCAACCTCCAAATATGTCTTTGATTTCTAATCCCTTCATCTCTCCTAAAACCATTGAAAATCCTAGGGTTTGTTTTGGATTTTCCCCTCTCAGTAATTTTGAATTCTGACCTCATGGTACAATTATGATGAACCACAATCAATTGATGGGGAAATGATTTTTTTCAATAATTTCAAAGTGTTCATGACCACTGATTAAGAATGAGGATATATAGGGTTAGAAATAAATTTAATAATCAATATAAACTAGTAAATATGTTTAGTTAAAGGTCGAAAAATTGGGGATGATCAAAGAATGAATGATTATGCTCAATAATATTTTTCAAAAAGGGTGAAATCCAAAATTTGATGAGTCCTACCATGTGATTTGATCATTATTCATTGAGGAACACACTCATTAATGAACAGAATAATTACTCACCATCACTATATCTAGATCTTCCCTAATTCATAGATTTATCATCACTAGATGTGATTCACTAAAGGAGGAAGAATGATCTGAAATTTAATTAGGGGTTATGATGCTTAACCTAGAGGATTCTCCATAGTGATGTATTTGTAAGATTTTTTTTGTAAAATGAATGAATGAATGAATCCGTTGAACTTAATAGAGATGAAATTTTTATCCAAACACCCCCAAAGACTTATTTTAGGCCACACCTGGGGTAAAAATCACTTTATAGACTTAACCGTGGTCTTTTATTTCAAATATGAGATTCTGTTTAAGAGTTATCCCATTTTCATTATGAAACATTTCACAAAAAAATATAAGGTATATTAATTTTTTATATAAAATTAATTTTAGGAACACAAGGCCTAGAAATCACATTCCATATTAGTTCCAAGATTTATAAATATATATAGAAATATTACAAAGTATTACAAGGAAAAAATAGGCCTATAAAAGATTCCATACCTAAATATTTTCGTCACCAAAAATTAAAACTACAAAAATAGCTTAGGATATCAAGTCTGATTATGGATCCTTTACTCATAGGAACTCTCTTGTATGTTCCCATGTTGTCACAACACATAAAACAAGGGGATGGGATTTCTACATAGGGTCCTCTCCTATATATCCTTGATCTACACCATGTTCACCACAAAAGTGGTCCCATCTTTGATGTCTAGATTTCCTCAGTCAATGACATGTGTAGGGTCATGCACGTATCTCCCCAGATATGACACATGGGGGTGCTCATGCACCCAATACCATTGTGGGTGTAGGGTGAGGAAGTAAGAAACCATGCAAACCCTCTGAAAGATCTCAAATTGATTGATGAACCTTAGGTATTTCTTAACTCCCTAGATCAACCTTCGTAATCCTTATCATTTAGAGAATCTCAAGAAAAAATGGTCTCCTTGATTGAACTCCAATAGCCTATGATGATGAAATGCATAATATTGTTTCCTGTTTTGAGTCATCCTCATCTACTCACAAATGGCCTAGACCTTCTTCGTCATCACATGAACCAACTATAGACCCACAAGATAGATCTATACAGTCTCTATCAATTCCATGGGTGACCAAAAGTGTCTCCCGTAAAGTTCCTCAAAAAGGTTTGATGATGATGGTATAGTGGTAATTGTTGTTGTATAAAATCTCTACCAAGGGAATGTGATCCTCCAAAGTGCAGACAAAGTCTAGAACACAATCCCCTAACATATCATCAAACACCTATATAGTGTGCTTGACCTTACCATCTATATGGGGGGGGGGTTAGAGTATATACTCATCCTCATCTAGATCATAAATTCCTCTTACATACCTCTCCAAAATCATGATTTTATGTGATCATCACAATCAAGGATAATCATCTAGGGAACCCCATAGAGGTGAAAAATCTACCATACATACATCCACCCCAAACTCTCCACCATATTTATCCTCATAACAGACCAAAGAGGTCATAAATCATTGATAAGGGGTACTTGGTCTCTATCATTGCTTGGTTCAAGAGACAATAATCCTTGAAAATACACAAGATTATGTCATCATTTTTCATGGTAAACAAAAGGTTTCTTATGTAAACACACTAAGCCTTTTCAATCCCTACTTCTGTAGACCCTCCAACTGCACCACTGGACCATGAAGCCCCATGGGGTCATCAATTATGCTAATGAAAACAAAGCACCATCCCTAGTAGAGGTATCTATAAAGGCCCATCACTTGATGGGGAGGTAAACCCAACACATCATCCCACCCACCATAATTGGAGGGTAATGAGAGCTCATATCATATATTGTTAAAAGGGTAATTCAATCCAACTGATAATTGGATGTAACCAACTATGAATGAGCTGATACTGCTCTATCCGAGAATCACTCCTCCAAAAGGAGGAAAACTCCATATCATGACCCTAAATCATTAACTTACTCTTGAGTAGATATCATTTGAGAATGGGTGATCGATGAGGAATCCATAATGATGAAAACATCATATTTTATCACTTATTCTATGAAATATTTTTTCTAGATACACTCTATTTCCTCATAGATCAAGGTCTCATCATCAATATAAACATGTGACCATTGATCCTCTCCTTAGGAGCCCCCAACAGATGGGTTTATAAAAGTGGGAATTTACTGGTATATATAGGTCTTGAATAAGAGATAATCATAGGGAAATGTTTATTTATACTCTATCATAACAATAATAGTAGGGGAATTTGTGATATGGGTCGTACCCCTAACCACACTCGAACATCCTAACTAGAAGCACCATCTACCGAGTCATCATCCTTTCCCTTTCCTTCCTAATCTCCTCAACTAGGGATAACTCCATCACCCCATCACATAAAAACATCTCGAACAAACATGTCAAAGGTACTCGTCCACCAAAAATTGAAAGTATCCATAATAGGATGCACTGAATCACCCTCACGGTTTTAGATCATGTCACAAAAACACATATCAATGGGGAAAATGTACCTATTCCTTGTATATATGGCACCAAACTAAACATATACATAACATGACTCGACCAACGCTTATTGTCATCCTAAAAAGGCCTCACCATGGGGACTAATATCGAAAGGGGTCCTATCTGAGTCTGATATCCAAACCATAGGATTGGGTATGAACTCAACCAACTAAGAAGGAAGTCTGGCTCAACATGATAACTAAGTGATCTCTATTTTTGGAACCATAAATGAACACTCAATGTCAAAGAATTATCTATATGTACCATCAAAACCAAATACTACTCTACGAAGAGAACTGTTAATGAGTGAAACCATCCGATTGGTTTGGATCAACACAAGTCTGAAATCTTGGATTATTGAAACAATCCAATACTATTCTACATGAGGATCTGGATCCTCAGAGTGCCTAAATGTCCTTTATCTTTGGAAATAAAAGATTTCAGTAATCCTACATGCATCCTCAACCTCCTATGTTGGAACTAAATACTTCTCAATAGAAGGGGGTGCTATTACCTACCCACCTGGAGGAAATAACTCATTAGATGTACGCTAAACTGAGTGCTCATCATTCATTGGATTTTCTTCCCAACCAAAAAATGAATAATTAGTCTAAATATCATTGTAGAGGAATATTGAAATATATCAAGATGTAGCATGATCAAATAAAAATGCAAGGGCACACACACACAAAATGGGTATTTGGCTCAAGAAGAACAATCAAAGACCCAATCATATATAATGAATGTACCATTGAAAATTGTAACCAATGTATCAGTATGCTGAGTTGACAAGCAGGTTTTCAAGGTCCCAGTGAGTGGATATGTTAGCCACCTGTACAATCACTTGCTTTCCAAGACTGAGAGTCACACTTGATACACTTTGACAATATTTCCTAAATTACAATCCAAATTATCATAAGGGTACTACTCTAAAAAAAGTCTCAAGGAATTAAATTCATTGATATATTAAATGGGAGGTCATTTTCTAATGTATATATATGAACAAACCCAACCATATCAATGCAGAATTGTAGATATATAATAATAAAAATATGCAAAAACTTGAAAGTAAACCAAACGTGAAAAACCAATTGGGTGTACAAGAGTAAAAAAGTTCAACCTGAAATTTAAATTAGAAAAATACATGGACAAATAGAAATATTTACCATACCAAAAATAGTTAATGTAAAAAAATAAGTGATCCCATTTTCCGATATTCAAGATATTGCCACCATATATGGTTCTAAGCACCCAGTGTCCCTAATCTCCTAAAAAGTAACTACCAAACGTTATATCATGTACATAATACATGACACATGTTGGAATATACCATATAGATGTGAGTATATACATACCCTGTAATACTCTAAAAAAGTTGAAGGGGGAGTATTGAGACACACAATAGGAATAAAAAGAAAGTAGATAATATACAGGACATATATCTACCCAAGAAAGATAAAGAAACATCGTCCAAACACAAGGGGATCAACATGGTGTGTAGATGGACTACACACCAAGTCTTTACCAACCATATATGGAGAGTAAACTCAACTTACCATGAAATTATAAACACAAAAATCACATGGAATACACCACACATCTTTGCAAACCCGGGCAGGAGAGTAACCAAATACGAAGGTCTAGATATATATATATATATATATATATATATATATGTGCTGAACTAAAGAATCCCAAAAAAGAGAGTAAGGTGATATCCACCTCATAGACCATCCAATGAAAAGTGTATCCAAATTTTCCATAAGTCTATTAATGATGACCAACTTCTAACTTGTCTATCCAGATGTAATTGTGTAGAGGCTAATGCCACCCCACTATGACACACAACTGAGGGGGAACAATCCCTAAGTTTATTACCTATGCCCTAGTGCACCAAGGGGGTTCCACTCTATAAGTATCCCTAGAGGACCGATTCCATGAAATGTTAGGGGGTTACACTCTTATGTCAAAGACCTATTCCGTTATCCATGGGGGAGGGGTCCACTCGATAGATAGAGGACCAACACCCAAGTTAAAGGGGCCGGGGGTTTCTTATAGGTCGAGGACCTGCACACTGATCCTTTATAAGGGTCTACATGGGTGGCATGAGGACCCATACCCTATTCGATAGGGGGTTCACTCAGTAGACAATGGTCAAACTCTCAAGATGATGTGGGGTTCCACTCTATAAGTTGAGGACTCATCCCCTGGTGTGTCATAGGGGTTCCACTCTAGTCATCAAGGACCCACGCCCTATCCATTAAGGGGGTACCACTCAATAAGTAGAGGACCCATTCCGACATACCCTTGGGGTTCCACTCTAGGAGTCTTTAGAGGACCCATTCCTAGATGACTTGAGGGTTTCACTCTAGTCATTAAGGACCCATTCCCATACCACCTGGAGGTTTCCACTTAGGATGCCTCAGGGGATCCCATGTGATGACTACCATCATGGAGCATCACCTAAATAATACCCCTACCCAAAAAATCTTTCATTATATAACAAAATACAAAAAAGTAGGGAACCATTACATTTTATGTGGGAAAATACTTAGTATAGGATACTCATGGGAAAATATATGAGTCCAACATAGGAGATATGGGAGATTGATGTTTCCTAAAAAATAAACCAAGTAGTATACGACCTGTGAGGAGACCCACACAGTGTGTGGTCCCTCTCCATTTCCTAGTTATTACCCTAGAGGTAAATGTATTTCCAAACATGTCAAACTACATGGAATTTAGGGAATATACATGCCATGTCCTAGCACTCTAGGTCCCTACTCATGCACCTTGGTTGTGTCTATGTAATCATTTTTTCTCCATGTACTTTGGTAGACGATGTGCCTCTTCACATTGGGTGACACCCGTGTCTATAGACGTGACCATGTACATTGGTTCATGGTTTATTTCTTGGCCATTTCATTCCACATGGGGTCCTACATGTGTTTTTTTCTATATGTCTTGTCCCCCAGGAAAGATGTACACGACATCTTGGGAGTCTACACTGCATACCATCCTTATAAATTTCCCAAAACCTAGCCACTATAGCATAGTTTCTACATGTTGTGTTTATCATGATGCAAAAAATGTAGTATTTTTTTCACTTATATATAGATCCATGTTACTCTCTCCATATTTGAGTTTTAAAATTCGAATTGAGCCTTTCCATCACCAGAAATCAGCAAATCTAGTTATCGTTCATCATTCTGGGCCATCTGGTGGTCATAAATCCCATTCCTATTTCTTCACATGAAACTTGAATAAACCACACACATAAATAATTTATTAATCAATCTTAGATATCAAATCCATGAAAAACATTTCCCATTATTCATGATGAAACCCCAAAATATTTTCATGATTGCTGATCCCTTCACCGCTCTATAAACCGGTGAAAATCTAGGGGTTTGATTAGGCTTAGTCCCACTCCAAAATGTTAAATCACGATCTTGGGGTCGAACGATGATGAAAACAAATAAATTTAGGGGGAAAGAAAAGATTCAAATATTAATTAATATTTTCTAAGATTTATTTTCCAACGATCAAGAATAGGGATATCTAGGGTTAAAAAAATTGAATAATCAATATTAAATGATCCATATGAGGATACCAATGTATAAAGAGGTGTTTAATTCAATATGAAATAACAATATTCAAGAATTTTAATAAATAAGGGATAAATTCATAATTTTATAAGTTATATCTAGATATTGGATCATTTATCGTTGAATAACATTCTATCAAATGAATTGAAGAATTCATTGAGTTCGCTTCATCCTGATCTTCCTTGATCACGATATTCATCCTCGCCTGATGTGATTCAGTACCAGAAAGAGGAATAATGATCTGGTATCCCCTCATGGTTTATTAAAATAACCCTATAGTATTAACCATCATGATTTATATGTAGGAAAAATAGTTTAGGTAAAATGAATGGATCAATTACTAAATTAATAAATCCAAATAACATACCACTAATGGACATTTTATCTAAATGCACCATGCCTACTTATTTTAGGTCATGTACAGGTTAAAAATAATGTTCTTGTAACACCCCACCCCTACCTCTTTGGCTTGAGGATCCAGTGAGGGCTACTTGGCCTTAAGAGACATTCCCAAGGTGCCAAAGGCTAGCAATAAATGTCGAGGGCTTCATGATCAAGTTGGGGAACGATTTTCCCTTAATACAAAACCAACCAAACCATCCACTAACAACCACTGTAAGATGCATATCAGTTCCATTACCCAAAAATAAATTCCCAAAAGACAACTAATTTGTTCCACAACACAACTCCAACCCAATACAAAGAAACATGTCCACACAACATCAGAGTACAAACAGAAAACTAAAGAACAACCACTATGAGCAATGACACAACCACTACTCCACACCACGCTCCTCTAAGACATCACAATTCACTACTAAAGGAGGAAGATGCCTTACCTTTTCTCACATCATGGTACCCAACATCTCCAAAGACACCACAATGCCAAAGCAGGGAGTGAGTACTAAAACTCAGTAGGTTTTCCCCAAATGACTTCCCTATACACGTCACTAGGATAAAACCTTTAGCACATTTATATAAAACATTTTATATAAAATAATCACAAGTGAAACCATTACCATAAGCCAACCACGCTCTTACCAAGCCATCACACCCAACCCAAGAAACCAAAGGAAAGCCAACCAAACAAGCCATAACCATTCGAACATTTTCCCATTAGCACAAAAATTCCATCTCGCAAAGGAATTCACAACAAGACAACCATACAACCAAATGGTGGAGCTACCGTCCAACCCGTTCACCCATTCACACTAAGCGGCACTTCCCGTCCACTTATACACGATAGTGGCCCTTCCGTCCACTATCCATCCACTTTTTATAGCGGTACTTCTCTCCACTTCCACACAACATTCAAAACAAGCCAAATCTAAGCATATAACCCACCAAGGTCACATCACCATGCAATTAACCCATTCTATTGCATATCAATCCACTTCAATAAATCACCCATTTATTGAAAACTATTTTCCATGCCGAACCCTATTTAAATAAAACAACATTTTTATTGAAAACCATTTCCATAAATAATTCTCACAAATCTACCATAGCATCCCATTTTAAAATCTCCATTTTAAAATCTTCAACAAAAGCATTTCACCACAAAACCATCTTTTTTTCCAAAAATCCCCAAAACATTACCCAATGGATTTCCCACCAATATCACACATCAAAAAACAATTAATTTCAAGTACAACAAAATAATTGTAATAAGGAACCTCTATTTCTAACCAAGTGGAGTCAAGAGAGAATCCTCCTACCTTTAGGGTTCCCGAGAAAACGACCCACAAACAACCGCACCTCCAAACCGGCGAACGCACCACCGAAACCTCTCTAGATCACCTTATCTAACCATCACAAGATGTAAAATTAACATCTAAGGAAACCACAACCCTATATCTACACACAACATGTGTAGATCTAGAAAACCAAGAAATAGAGGGATGTAGATCTAGAGGAAAACATAAGGAAACCAAGAGGAGATACTTACTCTGGAGAAACCACCTTGAAACCCATTAGAATCACTTCCAAAACATGTGGCTGAGCCCCTAAAACCCTTGAGAACCGAAAATCCCGAGTGGGGATTGAGTGGGAGGAAGATTGGAGTGAAATTAGGCAATCTCGAGTGAGCTCGGAACTTATAACCCTAACTTTAAGTGGCCGCATGGTTAGCCCGCACGGTTTGGAAAACCGTGCGCTAACCATGTGCACCCCACTACCTCGAGAGCCAGGATCCGCATGGTTTCCTCACCCGGTTTGGAAAACCATGCACAGGCCATGTGTGTCCTATTGTCTCGTGAACAAGGGTCCACATGGTTTTCTGGGAAACCAGCACAGTTTCCACTAACTGTTCTCAAACTGTGCACTCCTTTAAAAGCATCCAAACACATCCAAAACCATTCTAAACTCTCCCAACCTCTTCCCAACTCATCCCATGAACTTTAAACACATAAGGAATGTATAAAAAAAAAGGCCACATACCTCAAACTAGGGGTTCTACATTCTCCCCACCATTGGAATTTCCATCCTCAGATAGTAGTGTACCCGCCCTTTGCCGAAAGAGCTCGGGCCACTACTCGACCATCTCTTTCTCCCGCTCCCAAGTCTCCTCTTGAATCTGACCATGTTGCCACAAAAAACAGACTAAACCAATTATTTTACCATGCAAGGCTTTCTCTTTCCTATCCACAACCCGCACTGACACGTGCACCAACGAAGCATCCACTTCTAGCTCAACATGATCCCATCGAATCACATGGTCATGATCCGGTGGACACTTTTTCAACTGCGAGACGTGAAACAAAGTGTGCACCGCACTAAACCACGATGGAAAAGGAAAATGATAATCCACCTCACCAACCCGCTCAAGAACCTAAAAAAGGTCCAATATACCTCGGAGATAACTTTCCCTGATTCCCAAACCAAGTATGTCCCGGCCTAGGAGAGATCCTCAAGAACACATGATCACTCACCTGGAATGAAAACGACCATCGATGATGATACACATATGATTTCTGATGACTTAGAGACATCACAATTCTCTTCCTGGTCAACTTGATCTTCTCCATCGTCTCCTGGACAAGGCTCGGTCCAACCATCGAGGACTCACCCATTTCCACCCAACATAGTAGAGAACGACACGACCGCCCATATAGTGCTTCAAACTGAGCTTTCTGTATGGATGCCTGATAACTGTTATTGTATGAAAACTCAACTAATGACAAGTGATCCTCCCATGAGCCACCAAAGTCCATGACACAAGCCCGCAACATATCCTCTAGAGTTTTTATCATCCTCTCGGATTGACCATCCGTCTAAGGGAGGTACGCCATACTCATCATCAACTGTGTTCCAAGGGGTTGTTGTAAGGATTTACAGAAATGAGATGTAAATCTCAGATCTCTATCTGATACTATCGAAACTGGAACACCATGCCTCTTTACCACCTCCTGGATATAGATTTTAGACAGATCCTCCACCGTATGAGATTCAATAATTGGGATGAAATGGGCCGACTTCGTTAGCCGATCCACTATCACCCAAACGTCATCGTGTTTTATGAACGTTCTTGGGAGACCTGTAATAAAGTCCATCGCTATCTGCTCCCACTTCTAAAAAGGGATTGGTTAATACTAAAACATCCCTGCTGGCCTCTGATGTTCTGCCTTGACCTGCTGACAAGTCAAGAATCTCGAAACAAACTCAGCCACACTTCTTTTCATACCTCCCTACCAGAACCGTGCCTTCAGTGCTTTATACATTTTCCGAATTCTAGAATGAGAATCCCCCCTGGAATGATTATATTCCATGGGAAGATCCTCTTGAAAAGAAACTGGTACAACCATCCAATTCCAAAAACAGAAAACTGAATCTCCATTCAGTTTCCAACCCTCAATGGTCTCCCCACCATTGAGTCTCAACCCCATAGTCACACACTCTAAATCGGATATCTGTGCCTCTTTAACCAGGCCAACAAAGTCAGGAATCAACGAAACTATAAGGAAGACTTCTCTATCGCCCTAGTCCTCACATTCTAACTGCATATCAGCTATAACTGACATCAACTACCACTGCTCTGATGCCTGCTTCACCACCCGAGCATATTATTTTCTACCTAATGCATCCGCCACCGAATTTCCCTTACCCGGTGTGTACATCAAGTCAAAATAAAACATCTAGAGATATTCCATCCATCTCCTTTTCCTCAAGTTCAAATCCCTTTGTGAGAAAATGTGCTTCAAGCTCTTATGATCTGTATATACCGTGAATTTTTCACCAAAGAGATAATGATACCACACTTTCAAAGCATGGACTAGTGCTGCCAAATCCAAATCATGAGTTGGGTAGTTCTTCTCATGCACTCTCAACTGCCGTGAGCTATATGCAACCACATGATTCCCTTGCATGAGAACGCACCCCAACCCTGATCCCGATGCATTGCAATAGACCACATACCCTTTTCCTGATTTTGGAAAAACCAAGATTGGTGCTGATGTAAGACGACCCTTTAGCTCTTCAAAACACTCCTGAAACTATCCATTCCACTAGAATGAAAAATTCTGCCTTGCCAAAGATATCATTAGAGAAACCAAACGTGAAAAATCACGAACAAAACGCCGATAATACCCAGATGGACCAAGAAAACTCTATATCTCAAACACATTCTTTGGTGGTTGCCACGAGACAACAACCTCTATCTTTTCTAGATCCCCTGAAACACCCATTTTAGAAATCACATGGCCACGAAAATGAACTTCCTATATCCAAAAGTCACACTTTGACAACTTGGCATACAACCGATGATCCCTCAAGATCCCCAACACTGTCGCCAAGTGCTGCTCATGGTCCACCCTTGCCTTTGAATACACCAGAATATCGTCAACAAACACCACCAAAAATGAATCCAGATATCTCAGAAATATTCAACTCATCAATTCCATAAACACCGCTGGCGTATTCGTTAGACCAAAGGGCATAACCACATATTCATAATGGCCATATCTACTTCTGAAAGCTATTTTAGAAATATCCTCCTTCCTCACCCACAATTGATGATATCCCGACCTTAGGTCGATCTTGGAGAACCACTGGGATCCCCTCAACAGGTCGAACAAATCATCATTTTGTGGAAGTGGATATCTATTCCTTATCATAACTTGGTTAAGTCTACAATAATCAACACATAGCCTCAAGTTTCCATCCACCTTTTTCACAAACAACAACGGCACTGCCCATGGAGACATGCTAGACCGGAAAAACCCTTTGCTTTCTAACTCTTCCAACTGGATTTTCAATTCCCACAATTCAGCTGGTGCCATCCGATATGATAGAAGTGAGATAGGACTGGTCCCCAGAAGGAGATCAATCATAAACTCCAATTCTCTTATGGGAGGTAACCCATAGAATTCATCAGTAAAAACATCCATGAATAGATCCACCACTTCTAGAGGAACACTCTTCTCAACACCCTCTACCAATTCAAACGACTACACTACCAAATGATAGGATAACGTACCCACTACTGGTGCCAACAAACCCGTTGCACCCTGCATTTCATGCTTCTCTCCTCTAAAGAGATTTCTAATGCCATCGTGTGTTGTAAAATCCATTGTCCGTGTAGTACAGTCGATGTGGGCCTTAAAATTCACCAGCCAATCCATTCCTAGGATTACATCATACCCATCCATCTCAATCATTAAGAAATTACACACTATCTCAACCTCGCCCACAATGATACAACATTTTCTACACAATAAGGCTCGACACTCTCTTCGACCCAGAGGAGTTTGAAGTTTAAAAACTGAGGTCATCCTCTCTACCCTTAAACCTAGAAATGAAACCACACGTGCAGTAATAAAATAGTGTGAAGCACCTGTATCAAACAACACTAGCATCAATGTAGATTTTAAAATAATAGTACCTCACATCGTGGATGGTCCTGAATTATCAACCACTACAACCTGATAAGGTCCAAACACATGTTTGCTTGCCACACTCTGCTCTTTATTACTCTACTGAGGCATCATGGTATTCAGAGAATCACCCTGACCCACTTTACTCAACTGGAAAGGGGTGTGCTACCGCCCCCGTCCCGTCGAAGCATACGACGTCTGCGATCCCTGAGGAGTGTTACACACTCCCAAACTTGGAGCATTACAACAATAACACTGTAGACTCCCCATCTTCTTACAATTATTACATTCTTGAGGTTGTGCCATACAATCTCTCTTGATGTGGCTCGTCGAACCACACTGAAAACATCCCGGCTTGCTCTAGGGATTCGGAGGAAGATTTCCTGATCCTGTCGTCGGATTATATTCTGTATTCATGCCCTGGGAATAAGTGTCCCTCTTCCACTTGAACCCAACATTAGAGTTCCCACTATTTCCCATGGGTACCACCATGCTTCCCCCACCCGGAGCTCCCAACAGATCCCTCTAGGCCACCGAGGGTCTATTCATTATCTCCGTGTAATCATCTATACATATCACCGCTATCTTTGAACGGATTTATTGCCTTAACCCCGATTCAAAGATCCTTGCCTTCAACGACGCGCTACCTTCCAACCCGGGTGCAAACCATACTAAGTTCATGAAATTAGCTGCATACTCCATAATAGACATCACCTCTTGCTTCAATATTAAGAAATTATTCGTACTCTGAATTCTGATAATATGTGGGTAGAATTATTTATTAAACAATTATTCAAAACCTTTCCACATCATACCCTGGTCTGTCCCCGCTTGAACTACCAACTCCCACCACTAAAGGGAAAGATCTTCCAACATATACATGGATAACTTCACTTTCAGATCTACCGGCGTTCCCAAGAACTCAAAGATCTTGTTCATTCTATTCAACCATGCTTCTGCCCTCTCCGGCTCTGAATCACCCTTGAAGATGGGAGGATTCTACTTTTGAAACTGAACTGCATGATCCACATGCCTTGGTTCATCCACTTTGTTCCCACTTCCCACAGCTTAGATAGTATGCACTATACTTTGCACCAGCTGCTAGTTCACCTGAGGCTCAGGTGCTACCACATTCTCGACACCCTCATTCGGTTGGTCTCTACGATGCCTACCTAGTGCCATTTATATAAATAGAAAGAAACCAACCATGAGTCTCACTTCTGTAGACATCCCGAAATCCCATTTCAAATCACATTACACAACACTATTACAACAAGGCTTTCCACCAGTTCACATTTTTCCTCATGTGCCATGTTTCACCATTTTGAAAACCAAACAATTTTCAAAATACCAATATTTTCACATTACAATTTCACATATTCTTATCACATTATAAATTATTATACCCCTAATGAAATATGCATCCTAGAGGGAAGTCATTTCTACCATGCATGTCATGCTCATCTCATTGGCTACACCCACAACAATGAGATATCCAATGCCTATAAGTGTCTCCAAAACACTTTTGTACCCAAATCCCTGGTTACTTGAATTTCAGTATAAAAGGGTTAGCTACGTCCTTTTATGCTATACATTCCATGTTCTGACATTCGTAGGCCTTTCTACCATCCTGACTCAAGGATTGTAACAGAACAAATGTCAACCCCAAATATGAGAATCAACTCCAAAGGACCGAACAAACTGATACCACTTGTAACACCCCACCCCTACCTCATTGGATTGAGGAGGCGGTGAGGGCTACTTGGCCTTAAGCAACGTTCCCAAGGTGCCAAAGGCTGGAAATAAATGTCGAGGGCTTCAAGATCAAGTTGGGGAATGATTTTCCCTTAAGACAAAACCAACCAAACCATCCACTAACAACCTCTATAAGATGCATATCAGTTCCATTACCCAACCATGAATTCCCAAAAGACAACCAAGTTGTTCCACAACACAAAAAAAGACCAATACAACAAGACATGTCCACACAACATCAGAGTACAAATGGAAAACTAAACAACAACCACTATGAGGCATGAAACAACCACAGATCCACACCAAGATCCAAGCTCCACGCTCTACCAAGACATCACAATGCACCACTAAAGGAGGGAGATGCCTTACCTTTTCCCATGTCACGGTACACAACATCTGCAAAGACACCACAGTTCCAAAGCAGGGGGTGAGTACTAAAACTCAGTAGGTTTTCCCCAAATGACATCCCTACACACGCCACTAGGATAAAACCGTTAGCACATTTATATAAAATAGTTTATATAAAATAATCACAAGTGAAACCATTACCATAAGAAAACCATGCTCTTACCAAGCCCTCACACCCAACCCAAGAAACAAAAGGAAAGCCAACCAAACAATCCACAACCATTCCAACATTTACCCATTCACACAACAATTCCATCTTGCAAAGCAATGCACAACAAAAAAACCATACAACCAAACGGTGGGGCTACCGTCCAAACCATTCACCCAATCACACTAAGCGTCACTTCTCTTCCACTTATCCACGATGGTGGCCCTTCCGTCCACTATCCATCCCCTTTTTATATTTGTACTTATTGACACTTCCACACAACATTCGAAACAAGAAAAATCCATGTATATAACCCACTAAGGTCACATCACCATGAAATCAACCCATTCCATTACATATCAATCCACTTCAATAAATCACCCATTTATTGAAAACCATTTTCCATGACAAACCTTATTTCAATAAAACAAACTTTTTATTGAAAACCATTTCCATCAATAATTTTCACAAATCTACCATAGAATCCCATTTTAAAAACTCCATTTCAAAATCCACAACAAAAGCATTTCACGACAAAACCCTCTTTTTCCCAAAAATCACCAAAACATCACCCAAGGGATTTTCCACCAATTTCGCACATAAAAACACAATTAATTTCAAGCACAAAAAAATAATTGTAACAAGGAACCTCTAGTTCTAAACAAGTGGAGTCGAGAGAGAAGCCCCCTACCTTTAGGGTTCCCGAGAAAACGACCAACAAACCACCGCACCTCCAAACTGGCCAATGCACCACCGAAACCTCTCTAGATCACGTTCCCTAACCATAAAATGCCTTAAAACTAACATCCAAGGAAACCAAAACCCTAGATCTACACACAAAATGTGTATATCTAGAAAACGAAGAGAGGGATGTAGATCTAGAGGAAAACCCATGGAAACCAAGAGGAGAGACTTACCTAGGAGAAACCACCTTGAAACCCCTTCGAATCGCTTCCAAAACGTGTGGGAGAGCCCCTAAAACCCTTTAAAACCGAAAATCCCAAGTGAGGCTCGAGTGGGAGGAATATTGGAGTGAAATGAGGCAATCACGAGTGAGGTCGGAATTTATAACCCTAACTTTAAGTGGCTGAATAGTTAGCCTGCACAGTTTGGCAAACCGTGCGCTAACCGTGCGCACGCCACTACCTCGAGAGTCAGGGTCCGCACGGTTTCCTTGTACGTTTTGGAAAACTATGCACAGGCTGTGCGAGGCCTACTGTCTCGAGAACAATGGTCCACACAGTTTCTTGGGAAACCTGCACGGTTTCCACTAACCATGCTCAAACTGTTCACCCCTTTAAAAGCCTCCAAACACATCCAAAACCATTCCAAACTCTCCCAACCTCTTCCCAACTCATCCCATGCACTTTAAACATATAAGAAAATCATAAACAAAGGCCACATACCTCAAATCGGGGGTTCTACAGTTCTAGACTCAACTGTTTTATTATATTTCTTATCCATGTTTTTTTAGTATTTATAAAATTTTATTTAACAAAATGTGCATGCGTCATATAAAATATATTTAATATTTTTATAAAATTAATTCTAGGAACACCAAGCCTAAAAATAACATTACCCCTCAGTTATTGGATTTGTATATATATATAGAAATATTTAAAATTTTTAAAATGAAGATAATGAGTCTCAATAGTTAATATGTGTGATAGAGAAAATTGAAATTAATGAAGATGAAAAATGAATAATAGATATAAATAATAGATAATCTAGATTAATAGGAACTAAAATATAGATGTGAAATATGAAAATATAAATCGTCAAATAAAAAATGGATTTAACATGTTTTAGACCCTGAGAGATCCCACATACACTTCATGAACACCATTGTACACATGAATTTTATTAAATATCAACAAATAATAAATACATGATAAAAATATCTAAATTCAGTTCCAAAAGAAAAATAAAAAAACTATAATGAATAATTGATGAAATATAAAGTCATGAGAAGGATTATGAAGCTCTAACAACATTATCAATATTTGGGAAGGTTTTTTAATGCTTTGGTCAAAATAAGGATCCTCATATGGATCTAGAAACCCATACTAGAGGTTCACCTAGCTAGAATATCAATCAAAATCACTCTGAATGGATCGAATTTATGTATTCTACTTGAAGGAGCACTATCAAAAGAATAAATTCCCAATTTCAAGGATTCAAAAAATAAATTTTCTGATGTAACAAGTGTTTCTCTCAGATATATGAGAGCATATGTTTGGGGATATTAAATTGAATTTAATGAGTTGAAGTGACACATGTAGAGGTGATGAATATCCCCAATAAGGTGCATGTGTAAAAATTACCCACAAATTCTAGAAAAGGGTGTTAGAAAGTTGAATATACTAAGAGAAAAGTGTGACATAAGTGGTTGAATTAGATGAAAAAGTAATATTACATGATCAATGGTGAGGGGAATCTCACAATAGATTGATTTCATGGAAAAGGAAAAGGGAGATGTGACTAGAGAAATAGTGGAATGAAGTATTTGGGTGAAACACATGACCCAAAACACAAAACCCAACATAAAACGATCTAAAGGAATATATTTGACAATAAAAAATAATTTTAACAATATAGAATGAGAGTTAATGAAAATGGAAAAAATAAAAAGAACAATTTCATATGGAAATCATAATTAGATAACATAAACCCTTAAATTTGATAAACACATTTTTTTTGAAATAGGTGATATAAGTGTGGTCACAATACCATTGAATTTCCTCCATAATGGATGCATGCAATTTACTATTCATATTATAGAGAAATAAATATTGCATGAATGATTCCATATATGAACTATTATAAATATAAAATTTAATAATAGATAAAAAATCATTTTATTATAATTTTTTAAAGGAAAAAAATGTAAATGTGTTGTGGCGACATGAAATTGATGTTCCATTTAAGTGAATTTAATTTGTTACGAATAGGTATTTGTGAGAAGATATCAATATATTTTGAGTTTTTAAATGTGACGATTGAGGAACTGATCTATAGTTCAAAAGACACATGTCATTGGTATAATGAATTGACACAATGATTACAACATTGGTAGAATTAAAGAGAATGGGAATTTATGGATGAATATAAAATATAAAAAGGAGTATTGTGGTTTGGAATGTTGGTTATGGAATATTTTGAGTTAGAAGGCATTTGATAGAAAAAATATAACACACCGGACAACTTAAGATGACCACAACCACTACTTAGGTGGTAATTATACTCACTATCAATCCAGTATGAGAGGATGAGATTTCATTTGAATTCGTGTTTCATGAGAAGGCTCAAGGTTGTTATGGAAAGTCACCGTGAATATAGGCACAATAGTAAAAGGTTCTGACATGGGGAGGTGCCAACATATAATGGGAATATACCCCTTAATCACTTATTTCCATCTAAAGTGGTGATTTGATATAAAATAAACCACATTACAATAGAAATTTGAGATATGGGATGAGAGATTTCGGTTACTGTAGATCCTTATTTAAAAAAACGGGCAAAGATAACATCATCTGATCCGATCAATCTGTAATGTCTGGTTAACTCGAGCGGTTTTCTTCCTCCATGAACCTTGGTTAAAGGAATTCTATTCACCAAAATATGCATGTTGCACAGTGGATCGATTGAATAAATGAATTCAATCACCATTTCATCATCTTTTTTATTTTAATATGATATAATCATCCTGAAATGTTAGTTTCATGATTTAAAAAAGTAAAAAAGTAATAAAATATAATTTTAATGCCAAATTATATTTATCATGGTGGTAATGTCTTCCTATGTGTGCGATGATGTGGTGCGATTGAAGTTATTTTTTTCACAAAAGATAAGTTTGTGAATCTTTCCATTGAATACCCCATACCTCACACATTTTTAGTGAGATATTATCACACATATGAGAGTGATTAATGAAAGTGAAAAAAAGATAAATAATACCACAATTTTCATAAGAATGTACCATGAGTTCGAGTTGGGTCTCTAACTTTGTGATCATAGGAATATGATTTGTGTTTCCACAAGATGTCCTAAGTTATGAGAAGTATTGTGAACCACATATATGATTTCCTGAGGTACTATGTATATTATTATGTGAAGAAGAAATATAGAAGAGCAGCTCACATATTTATTTTTATGAAAAGAGTTTGAGAACACTGAATGTATTATCATTCATGATTAATGAGAGTTTCACAAGAATGAATTGAGATTGAGTTCTTGTGAGGGAATGTTTTATTCGATGAAAATTTCTATCACATAATATATTTTTACAAAGATATGTTATACATTTTTTGAAGTGTAATAATTAAGGGAGTTATTATATTGAGCTATATTAAGAATCATTGGATGTAAGTAAAATTATTACATGAAGTTTGTACAATATTTTTTTGAAAAAGATATAAGAAAGTGATATAAAAGTGACACAATGTGAATTTTACACTTTTAGTAAAAAGTTTGTGTGTTGGTCTAAGTGTGTGTGTGAATTATAAAAAAATCTATGCACATGGAATAATTCATGCATAAAAGGGGAAATATTTTACATTTGTATGTTTAAACATTTTAGGTTTATAAGTCCATGAAATGTAGTATATACCTGCTTGGAGCTTGAAAAAACACACATGAAATATACATTTATTATTTTTTGATCGGTGTTTTGATACTAAAGTTGGGACATAATTTCAATAAATATTTTAGAAGGAATTCATATCCATGTTTTTAGTATTCAGTTAGGATATGTATTTAGTAGAAGAAATAATTATTTCCCAAGTAGTGATACATTGAGGAATCTGATTATATACTATTATCTGGTTTTTTTTGATTAAGAACAACTATAGTCAAAAGGTACATGAATTGTACATGATCTAGTGTGATCCTACAATATCAAGAAGTATGATATTAAATTTATCTTCTTATAGTGTATCAATCCATTTTAAGTAGGTGTTTATTGTTGGGGAGTCAAACCAGTTGCTAAGAAAATATGATGGGGGGGGGGGGGTGGGGTGGGGGTCTAACCAATCCCTATAAAGACAGTGCAATTGTGTTTGTGTTTCTGTGTGTGTGTGTGGGGGTCTAACCAAATTTTGAAGGATTATTGTGGATGGGGATATAACCAACTTGTAATTAGGGGGGGGGGTGTATCCATCTACTATTGTAATCATCTTTGGTTATAGTGGATAATCCTTATTGGACAGTCTAACTAAGATGGAATAGAGTTAGTCTTTGAACCGAACTCTATAAATCCCCATGTGATGTGATTTATTTTTCATTATTGCTTATATAGTGTGGATAAGTATTAATTATGAGGTATCAAGACTTTAATCAATCATATAGGTTGAATCAAAAGTAAATATGTTTTCAAGAACTATGTACCACTGATTCACCCCCTCTTAGTTGAACTTAATAGATCCTTGAACATTAAAAATCGTATTAGAGACAAGGTCCCCTTTTTAGATCTGATTTTTTGAGAAATGAATAATATTAACTTTGGAAACATCCATGTGATTCATACTTCTCTTGGAATGAACTACCACAACTATAAGAATAGGAAGCTTTCGTACCTTCTATCTATTGGCCTGGGAGTGAGAGATGCAACAATAGTGGGATTCCAACCTTTTGATGAGGATGTTTCTATGAATATAGTTGAAAAGAGATATTTGGAAGTTTCTGGGAGAGAACATAATGAAATGTTTATGGGTTTATTATAAAAGTTATACACTAATGTGATGGGTCTCGAAACTACCAATGAGATCTGGGATAAACGGAGAAGAATTTATGAATGAAATATTAATGTAAAATAAGACTACTTGAAAATATAGATATTAAATTTTCAAGATATCAAAATTCCGGGTTATGAAACTACTGATTACTAATTTATAATAATAAATGGTATTTTCAGCAATATCATAGGTTTTGGTGAGAAACTAGTTGATTATACTATTTTTGGAGAAGCTTTTGGTAAATTTCCCAAATTGATTTGACTCAAAGATTTCAACTATGTTAGAGTGAGAATATATAACATTATATTAACTTAATAATAATATCATGTAATATGAAATTAGAAAAGTTACAACATTCACGAAAAAATAAATAGATGAGATGGCCTTTGAATCCATGATAAAAGATAAAACCGGAATCACAGAAGAACCAAAATCCAGTGATTCTAAAGATAAGTAAGTTTAACATGTATTTTATCAAATTATATAATTGTTTAAAAGAATGTAAAAAAGTTTTAGATAGAAAATAAATATATAACAACCACCAATGTGTTGGAATTTAAAAAAAATGGTCATTTTGCGGGTAAATGTCCAAAGAAGAAGGATGATGACACTAACTCAAATGAAGAGTATAATAACTCCCTAAAAATAAAGTGGAAGAATAATAATAAGAGTATTACATCCAATAAGATAAATATTATGAGTAGATAAATGGATGAATTTTTATCATCAAGTAGTTAGTCAGAAGTTGAAAGATATTATAAGAATCATACATGGTTTATGGAAAATATAGGAAATCTAAAGACACATTTAAATGTGATGAAGGTGATGATATAAAATAATTATAATTTATGTTAAAATAATATATATAAACTAAAATTATAGAAAATATGTAACTAAATAAGGAAGATAAAAAAAATGAAGAAAGAAATTGACAAGATATCCTTTGATAATAAATAACGTTTCAAGAAAGGGGAGAATCTTATTAATAAAATAATACAAAGAAAGATAGAGATAGATAAGCTATAAGTAAAGATGAAAACTATTTTAAGTGAATATATTGATATGGAATAATAAACACTTTTTGAAGATAATACAAATACCTGATTGAAATTAGATTAATGTGAGAAGATTGTGAATGATTTTAAAGAAAGACTTGTTGAAAAAGAGGAATAATTAACTAAGACACACTCCATGTGGCATGTAGCTCAATGTGAGTTAAAGAAAATCAAAGAAGACTTCTCCAAATATTTTTATATTAAGGGTGAATATTCTAAAAATACCGGGAATAAGGGTCTATAAAAAATGTTTGATTTTAGACCAAATGAAACCTAATGTACATTTGGTATTTTTGAAGTGAATGTCTGAAAGACCAGTTGAATCAAACTGGGAAAAAAGAAAAAAATGATAAATATCATCCACAAAGGTAGCGTGGGATAATTTATCCAGAATGAATCCTTATAATATGATATTTCTATAATCTATGAAAATGAAACAACTACAATATTCAGATCAGAACAACTCTAAGTCAAGAATATCAAGGTTTGGAGTTAATTTTTGGTGATCTGGAGAGTTTGTTCATAAATTATATTCATGATGGTATAAAATTTCACTAAAAATAAAACATAATGACTCAAGGTGGATTAGTGTTGAGTAGATGTGATTATCTTATTAGGAACAAAATCCTATGTCCAATATGTCATCTAAACTATCAATTCAGAACTTATATAAATTTTTGAATGAAGTCTATGGTAGATGTGGTCAATAAAGTCATAAAGTTGAGAAATTAAAAGTTTGTCTATCAATTTATATTCCTCATAATGTAAATAAGTATAGAAGTAAGATAATTAATAAAGATACAATACTCACTAAATTGTGAGAGAGGCATAAACAGTTTGAAAAAGATAAGAAGCATGTAAAAGAAAAAGAATAGAAAGTAGTGATAGTTTAAGAATTTAAATATATTGAAGAGTCATATAAAATGATGACATGAATCTTTTTATGGGTTAGAGGTGTGACCAAATTGAGAATGGCACAAAAAAATTACTAATACTCCGAACATCCCAATAGATGAAGGAGAACTCTTCCAAGTCTATGTTTAAAATGGAGAATGGAAAATAAAGGTTTAGAGGTGACTCTTAGTGTGAGTGTTATTTATGAGGAACAAATATGTCCCTTTGTAATAACCAATGTATTTATACAATAATTTTTTTTGAATTATATTAATAATTATGAATAAGATATTAATTTTATGTTAAAGGGGACACTTCTTTCGATAACATACTTGACACGCAACAATGAGTTTCTATGAAATCTTTGGTTGCACACAACATTGAGTTATAAAAAAAAATAATACAATAATAATATTATTATCTTAAATTGTATTTAACATCTAGATATTTTAATTTAGGGAAATAATATTATCAAATTAATTTTGAAATATTTTTTACACATGTTCAAAAAATGATTCATTGGTTACCAAATTTATTAGAAATGGAAATAAAAACCAATTGAATATAAATGATGTGTTTTTTTATGAAAACCTATTTAAAAGAGAATAATTGTGTTTTCATATCAATATTTATGGATTTTTATATATTATATATACTCAATGTAAGGTTTTATATTCAAATTATATGTTTTCAAGATATGATACAAGAAAAAATTCAAATTTTTGGATAAAAGAAGTATTTTTCTAAAAATGTAGTTTTACATCATTTTAATAGAGAACCATTTTTAAATATAGTTTTTAACACAATTATATGTTATATTCGACAAAATAAAATTATTTTATATAAGAGGGACATCACAATTTACTTTGGATGAAATTTTGGTATTTTTCAGATAAACTGAATTTTTTAAAGATTAGTGAACAAATACTACATTTAAATTTAAAACAGTCTTTTAATCTAATTTATATATATTGTTAGATTGTAATTTTACACGGTTTTAAATTATAATTGGATTATATTTTTATCATTTTATCCAATTATAGTAATTTTTAAGCAATTTCACTTTTTAATTGGATATAAACACATGTCAATTGTTTGATAGTTATTACTTCATAAAAATCTGCTTTTTGGGTTAACAATAGGAATTAATTTTAAATTTATTAATGCAAATTATGTTTGTTGAATTTGGAAAAATTGATTACATATTTGGAATTAGGAATTCCAAATTATGTAAATTGGTGCCTTTTTTTAGACACTATTAATATTAAATTCATTAATTATTTTATTTACAATGGTTAAAGGGTAAATCTTGTAAATAAAGGAAAACAATAATATTATAATAATATTAAACTATACTAAAATGTATCATGATCCTATTGGATGATATATTTCTAACAATGGGCATCCCTGGGTTGATTTAGGGACCCCATGGAGCCACTTGTATGTGAAATGTCATTTTATAAAAATTAATTTAAAGTAAAGAAAAACGCAACATAAACATGTATCTTTTAGTAAAAAATTTTTTATAAGGGGTTATATAAGTGATAATTTAGACTATAGGTATTAATTAGAAATATAAAACTATTTTCTAAATCATTTTATTTTATTTATAATTTTTATAAATCAAATAAATAAATAAATTTATGACCCAATGATGATGCAGTGATCACATTATTAATGAATGAATTAAATAAATGATATTATAAGTGTTACAAAAAATCTATTTTAGGACTTTTACGCCATATAATAATTTGATGGAATATTATTAGTTGTTATATTTTAATTAATGATGTTTTTTGTAAAGAATAAAGTTTTTTATGGATTTTTAAAAAGTCATTATAAGAATAGTATAAAACATTACTTAAATGAGTAAAAAAAACAGTATTTAGTTAAATTATACAATAATCATAAAAATATAATATTTGACCTAATGACTTAGATAATGTTTCCAATTTCATTAATAAACCACTTTAGGTTTAATTGGCATTTTATAGTAACTATATTAACCATATAGTATGAATATACAAGAAGACATGGTAAGAGCCAAATTAGTTAACTAGGGGTTAAATAAAAAAGATAAGGTTAAATTTGTGATTTAGACATGTCTAAAACCTATTTTTTTAGAGTTTTAGACACAAAAGAATATTATATTTTAAATATATGTCTTTGGGACCATTTGAAACCGAAAATATTTTTATTATAAAATAATATTTTAATACCTTCCTAAAGTGATCCTCCTCCCTCTTATAAAAGAGAATCACCCCTACCCATTTAATCATACCTCGAAATCCCCTTGAATCATCCAAAATCTTCCCAAATAAGCACCCCAAATACCTATATTCCTCCTAGAAGCCTCAACTTAGGAATAAGGAAATTCAAGAATGGATTTTGGATCAAATCAAAAGGGAGTTACATGTTTTAGAGGTAGCGTCTTATCTAATGTTCCTTTCCATTATTTTACTTCTTCAATCTCTATTATATTTGTATTTTTTGATTACATAACTACACCAGTATGATAAATATAAAAGGATTTTTTATGATATGGATTATAATTGATCTTACACACACCTCCATCTAATGGATACGAACATACTGGTTCTATGTATGGCGAACTACTGCCTCACGAAATGATGATTATTTGATTTTCCCCTACCACTTATCTTGGTGGCCATTATGATGGAAATATATTTATATATGACATATATTATATTTATATTGTCTTTATGATATTGTAAGTTTTATTTATAAACATACCTTTATTCTTTTCATGATGTGTAAATATGATAATTTCATTTGAGGAAGTGTGGACTACCGCCCCCTCAAAGTTATATGACTCGTTCATGCCACACATGAAAAATATAAAGGATGGCGTTAATGAACTTGTGTAACATATATTACATTTTATATTATAATATAACTATAATATACCTATGTATCAATTTGTTTTCATCTCTTTAATATGCCAAATAAATGAATGTAGCATTTATACGTACGTACGACTTACTGTCATCATAAATGGTGCATTTCATTTCTCGTCTCAAAATGTTATAGACTATTATAAATGCATATGTACTAGATATATATGATATTTAAATCATTAATAATATACTTTAGATGATTTATTTTTATCACATGGACAATTTTTAATTATAACAATATCATTTTCGACCTAGGTACCCAATATCGACAAAACGACCAATATTAACTTAAATAATTTTGTAAATTTTAAAATGATGTAATAAGTGAAATAAAAAGAATAATAACCTTTAAAATGTTCTTAAAAAAGTATAAGCTAACTTATGTTTATTATTCAAGAAGAATAAGGAACATATGTGATGAATTATACTCAAGGTAAGGGACTTCATCTCAATCTCTTGTCATTGAGGCATATTTTGATAATATACACCTACTTATTTTAAAAAGTGTATAATAAACCTCTTTGACTTTTACATTCATTCAAAGGGAATATTTTTTCTATGAATCATTTTACTAAATGACAAAAGGAATGTTTTTAACATATACGAAGACAATGTCCTCTCCTCCATCATAATCGTTATTTGGATTCCTTTATAAGCCTTAATATTTTTAAAAGGAAAATAAATCCCTTATTTCCTTTATAGGAATTTTGGTATTGAAAATGGTTTTAAAAATGGATTGAGAATTTCAATATCTTGAAATGTTTTCTTATGATGGGAAATGAAATTTTATTAGTGGAATGTTTATATTTGCTATATTATATGCATTATGATTATATAATAGTACATGGACATTTGATGGGGGGTTACATGAAAAACCAATTAAGGGTGGTTACATGATAAACCAATGATGGGTGGTTCTATGATAAACCAAGGATGGGTGGTTATGTTATAACCTCCAATGAATTGGGTATGGAAGTCAACCATTTGACTATTCTATTTAGTTATATGTGTGGAAGTCGACCGTATAGTAATTTAATTTAAGTATGTTTATGTACCAAGTTACCTTTACATGTTATGTGTTTATTTATATGAGATTTATGGTAATATTTTGGTTAAAAAGGGTTAGAAATGAGCATATATTTAGTGAATTATTTTTTCTACTTCTTAAAGGTGAAAAGTATTACATTATGATAATGTTTTCACGGTTTACATGTTTTTGAAAGAGTAACAGTTTGCATCCATTATGCATCCATTACTTGGATTTTTTTCTCATACTAAATTTGGAAATGTTTTTCACAGGACATAAAGTAGTATATAGTAAAGGGATGGGATCAAATAAAATTCATGTAGTTTAAAACATGCAACAAAAATTGTTTCGTTTTAATGATTTTTTTATTAAAAAAAGGATTGTGAGTAGAAGTATCTACATATAATATTCAAGATGTTATGTATATGTTATAACCTAATTCTATAAAGCTCTAAAATTAAAAGACCCTCGATGTGAATTAATGTAAAATTATTGACTTAAGATAATATTATATAATGTTTAAGGCTGGGGCCTTATGGTTGGTATCAGAGTTCGACTTAGATAACATTATAGGTTAGGGTGTTATTTAGGGAAAAGTGACATGTTTTATATAACCACAATGGTTATCATATTATAAAGATTCATGGTTATTTTAGATAAATTTAATGAATTTAAGATAACATGAAAAAGTTAATCCTAGTGTTTACCCTTTTTATAAGACAGTATATGATGATTTTCTTAATATACTCACACTGAACTTTTTGGTTTTAGTAAATGGATGGATCTAAAAGGAAACAATATAACAATGGATGTGTAGGAAACTATGATGATTTTCTGAATGAGAAACTGAATGAAATGGGAGATAGCATGAGAGATCTTGTGGTTATTATAAACCATCTATCTGGAGTCATTATTGACCACTTGAACCTTGGTGATGTTCCGAAGGATTCATATATGCGAGAAAAGAATCACTATGTATGTTCAGGTAATAATTATAATGGTAAGTATATTAAAAAAACTATGTGTCATGGATATGGAAAGAAACACACAGGAAAATGCTTCAAAGGAATGGGAAGATGTTATAAATTTGGTAACGATGGTCATAAATCAATAACCTATCATGAAAAAAAATAATCCAATTGAATCTAAGAAAGGGAAAGAAGTTCTTTCTAAGGGATCAGTAAAATGTTTTAAATGTGGTTTTATTGGTCATTATGAAAATATATGTCCTACAAAGAAGGTTCGAGAATCAGATCAGCTGGACAATACAAATATATGTTTACCAATACCTAATATCTTTCCAATTGATGTTGAGAAAATTGAAAATTACCTTTGAAAGGTATAGACTATTTCTTGGATCATGTTTTGAAATTATTGGAATCTTAGGAAATGAATCATGATTTTGTTTCTAGGAAAGACATAATATATAATAAGATAGAAAAACATGGATAAAGGATCATGAAGAATTTTTGATGATTAATATTTCTACATTTTATAAATTTAAGACTTATGTTGGATATATGGATGTTGAAATGTTTAAATGTATTAATTATAAGATTAATTAGGATTAATTGTAGTATTTTTAACACTTAAGTTCATTATATAAAGAAGTTAATTTAGGAAGAATTATCTTTTATTTTTTGGATATTGTTATAAAGAACCATTAGGGTTTATATGATCCTTGAATTTGAGGCAATTAAAGGATATTACTTTTTTTGGGATGAAAATTCAAGGTATGAAAAAAATTTGAGGTCAAAACATGCTATGGATATTTTTATGGGTTTTTATCTCATTTTTTTAATGTTATTAGAATTATACGATTTATTAAAAATGACAACACACAAACTTTGTGATAACCCATCACATCAAACAAAGCTAGGGGAATCAAACCCATAACCAAAATGAAACTGGGATTTATCGCCTACCACTATACTACATGAAGTCCCTAGATAGTATGAATTATTATTATTTGTTAAATGATTTTATGGATCAAGAATATGTTGATTTTTAAGTTATGTTTTATCAAATTGATATCCTTAGTGTTGGAAAATGATATGGTGATTAAGTTATAAATGTTATTTTAGAAAATATTCCCTTATTTGGGAACACTATATGTCTAAGGAAAATATAATACTACGAGATTTCATTTGAGGAGTAATTGTTGAATTTTATTTTGTAAGAATATTTTTTTGTGTGGACTTACGGTGAATATAGAATACATGATTAGGTTAATTACTTTTTAGTATGACATTTTAAGAATAGTCAATAATAATATTATTATTTTTAAAGGTAGTTAATGCATAGCCATTTGAATTGAGGAAATGAACAGTATATATGGAATTTTGAAATATGGTTTTCACATGATTAAATAATGATTCATTGGTTACCAAATTTATTAGAAATGGAAATTAAAACCCATTAAATATAAATGATATGTTTTTCTGAAAACCTATTTAAAAGAGAATAATTGGGTTTTAATATCACTATTTATAGATTTTTATATATGATATATATTCAATGTATTGTTTTATAGTAATATTATATGTTTTCTACATATGATATATGAAAATATTAAATTTTTCAGATAAAAGAAGTATTTTTCTAAAAATATAGTTTTACATCATTTTGATCGCGAACTGTTTCTAAATATAGTTTTTGTCACTTTAATATGTTATATTTGAAAAAAAAACTTATTTTTATAGATTCAGGACATCAAAATTAACTTTGGATGAAATTTTGTTATTTTTCAGGTAAAGTTCATTTTTTAATGAATAGTGAAAAATACTACATTTTAATTCAAAACTGTCTTTTCATATAATTTATATGTGTAGTTGGATTGTAATTTTAATTAGTTTTAAAGTATAATTTTATAATAATTTTATAATTTAATATAATTATGGTAATTGAAAGTAATTTCACTTACAAATTGGACATAAACACATGTCAATATTTTCATAGTTATTAGTTTTTAAAAACCGGTTTATTTGGTTTGACAACAAGAATTAATTTTTAATTAATTACAGAAAATTACGTGTTTTGAATTTGGAAAAATTTATTCCATATTTGGAATCAGGAGGTCCAAATTGTGGATATAGGTACAATTTATTTGTAGACATTATGAATAGTAACTTCAAAAATTACTTTATTTACCATGGTTAAAGGGTATATCTAGTAAATAAGGGTAAAAAATAATATTATAATAATATTAAACTATAATAACACATGTAATAATCCTATTTTATGAGATATTTCCGACCATGGGCATCCTTGGGTCTATTGTGGGACCCTAAGAAGCCACTTGGATGTGAAAATTACGTTTCATAACAATTAATTTAATGTGAAGAAAAATATAATGTAAACATGTATCTTTTAGTAAAATAATTTTTATATGGGGTTATATAAGTGATATTTTTGACTATAAATATTCATTATAAATCAAAAATTATTTCCTAAATCATGGAATTTTATTTATGATTTTTAGAAATGAAAAAAATAAATTTCTTTATGACACAATGATGATGTAGTGATTACCAACTTAATTAATGAATTTAATAAATGAGATTATAAATATTAAAAAAATTATTTTGATTTTTTTTTCAATACACGAATTTTAGGGATGTGTATGAGTTTTTTTATTTGAATTAATTAATTTTTTTTTCAAAATAATCATGTTTTTATGGATTTAAAAAAATTCAAGATATGAATCGTATAAAAATTGATATAAATGAGTTTTAAAATAAATGCTATTTTATTAAATGATATAATAGTCATAAAAGTATAAGATTTTTCCAAATGACTTATATAATGTTGTAAATTTCATTAATGACCCACTTTAGATTATATTGTCATTTTATAGTAACTATATTAACAATATAGTATGAATATACATGAAGACATGGTAAGAGTCAAATTAGTTAACAAAGAGTTAATAGAAAAAAAGTCAAGGTTAAAGTTGGGCCCTAGACTTGTATAAAACCTATTTTTTGATAGAGTTTTGACCCAAAAGCATATTATATTTTAAATAAATGACTTTTGAACCATTTAAAACCTAAAATATTTTTATAATAAAATAATTTTTCAATACCATCCAAAAGTGCCCCTCCCCCTCTTATAAAAGGGCATCACCTCTACCCATTTAACCAAACCTCTCAAGCCCCTTGTATCATCCAATATCTTCCAAAATAATATCCAAACATCCCTATATTCCTCCTAGAATCCTTAACTTATAAAAAATGTAATTCAAGAAATCATTTTGGCTCAAATCAAAAGGGAGTTACATGTTTTAGATGTAGCCTCTTCTCTTAAGTTCCTTTAAATAATTTTATTTTTTCGCTCTCTATTCTATTCTTATTCTTTGATTACATAAAAAAAATTTCCATAATATAATTGGATGTTGTTATGAGAATTATTCTAACTATAATTAGACACACCCCTATCTAATATATACGAATATTCTATTTCTCTGTATAGTGAACTGCTGTGTCACGAAATGATGATTGTTTGATTTTCCCCTAACACCTCTCATGGTGTCCATTATGATGGAAATATATTTATATATATTATATATATTATATTTATATTGTCTTTTTGATACTATAATTTTTATTTTAAAACATACCTTTATGCTTTTCATGATGTGTCAATATGATAATTTTATTTGAGGAAGTGTGGACTACCACACTCTCAAAGTGATATGACTCATTCATGAAATACATGGAATGTATAAAGGATGGAGTTAATGAAAATATGTAACTTATATATCATATGATATTATAATGTAACTATAATATGCCTATGTATCATTTAGTTTCCATATCTTTAATATGTCAAATAAAAGAAAGTAGAGTTCAAGCGTATGTTCGGCTTAGTGTCTCCATTAATGGTTCATTTCATTTCTTATCTCCAAATGTTATATACTATTATAAATACATATATACTGTATATATTATATTTAAATCATGAATAATATCTTAAATATTATTTAATTTTGACCACATGGACAATTTGTAATCATAACAAGATCATTTTCGACTCAGGTACCCAATATCGACAAAATGACCGATATTAACATAAATAATGATGTAATTTTTATAATATGGAAATAAGTGATAAAAAAGGAATAATAAACCTGAAAAAGGTTCTTAATCATATAGAAATAAGCTTAAGTTTGTTATTCTTGAAGATCAAGGAACATATTTGACAAATCAGACTCAAGGTAAGGGACTTCGTCTCAATCTCATTTCATTGTGGAATATTTTGATAATATGAACCTCCTTACTTTACATGGTGTAAAATAAAACCATTTGAATTTCAATTTCATTAAATGGGAATATTTTTTATATGAATCATTTTACTAAATAACAAAAGAAATTTTTTTACGTATACGATTACAATGACCTCTCTGCCGCTATAATTTTTATTTGGATTACTCTATAAGCCTTAATGTTTTAAAAGGTAAAGAAATACCTTATTCAATTTTTTGGTATTTTGGTATTGAAAATGGTTTTTGAAATGGATGGAGTATTTCAATAACTTTAAATGATTTCTTGTGATTTAAAATGAAATGTTATTAGTGAAATGTTGAAATTTTCAATATTTTTTTATGTTATGATTATATAATTGTACTTGGACATTTGACGGGTGGTTATGTGATAAACCAATGATGGGTGGCTATGTGATAAACCAATGATGGTTGGTAAAATGATAATCTAAGGATGAGTGGTTAGGTTATAACCTTTAATACATTGGGAATGAATATTGGTCGTATGGATATTACATTTAGTGATATGTGTGGAAGTCGATTATATGGTTATTCCATTTAAGTATCTTTATGTCCCATATTACCTTTATATGGTATATGTTGTCTTCTATGGGAGTTATAGTAATATTTTTGTTAAAAAAAGTGTAATAAATGAGGTTATTTTTAGTGAAGTGTTTTTTCTACTTCTTATAGGTTAAAAGTATTAATTTATGATATTGTTTTTATGGTTTACATGTTTTTTCAAGAATAACTGTTTTCATTCATTATGTATACATTACTAAGATTTTAGATCTCATCCCATGTTTTGAAATGTTTTTCGTAGATCTTAATTAATAATAGAGTCAAGGATGGGATTAATGAAAATTCATGCTGTTTAAATCCCAAAAAAAAACATGTTTTGTTTTAAAGATTTCTTTGTTTTATGAAAAAAGGATAGTGATTAAAAGTTTTTACTTGTAATATTGAAGATGTTATGCATAATTTATTACCTAATTATATAAATATGTAAACCTGAAAAGGTCCTTGATGTGAATTAAAGTCAAATTATTGACCTATCATAAGATTATTTAATGTTTAAGGCTGGGACCTTACACCCTCATTATTTACTTATACGAAATATTTTATAATAACATATAGAGAATTGAATAAGATGGATGCATACCTTGAGGGGAGCACAGATGATTTTAAGCTTTATCATATTCACAATTTTATGAAAATTATGATCACTCTAAAATTCATAATATGAATGTTTTTAAAAAACTAATATCAAAAGAGAGTTAATATTCTGTTTAAAAGGGAACTATATTTTTTCCCTTGAACATTCTAATGTGTTTTCTTAGATGTTTATAGGAAATATCTTAATAATTTTTTTGAATATGCCCTATTATGAAGTTTTTGAAACAATTTAGAGAATCATATAACATTTCATAATTTTTAATAGACCTGAAGCTTTAATGAAGTCTCTCTGGTTTTCTAAACTATGATTTCACACGTTGAATTTGAGTTTATTAACTTAAATGTAATTTAATTTTTTTGAACGTGGTTTCATTCTTTGAGAATGTTGGACTGACCTCTTTTAATAATCTCAATTATGTTTAGATATGATTTGATAATCCCAAATAATTTCTACCTATATATTAATTATACTTTCTAATTATGAAATCATGCAAATAAGTTGACATGAATGCCAAAATGATCATATCATATCATTCGAATATTCTATTCAATGTGTATTTAGGATTATAGATATTTATTAATAATTAATCTTGATAGTAACTCAATCTAGAAATGAAATGAATTGAACAGATACTTTATAAGCATTAGAGTACAGAAGGAGTTACCAATAAACAATGGTCACCGATAGACTAGGTCCATTGATAGACAAGGTCACTGATACAAAGAGATACCGCTACACAGATAGCTACTGATACAAGGAGCTACTGCTACACAGACAGCTACCGATACAAGGTGCTACCACTACACAAACAACTATTTATTCAAGGAGCTACCGCTACAAAAAATAGCTACCGATACAAGCATACTACTATTACAGAGAGTAACAGCTACCGATTCAAGACCTACGGTTACAAGTCCACCACTACAAGTTCACTAATACAAGGAGCTACTAATGAAAACCAGTCACTGTTTCTCTAAACTCTATCTCTCTTTTTCTTTATTAGAAACGATCATATTTTTTTCTTTTAATGCAACTGAAATTAATTAATGAGGTATGTTGGATATCAATAAATAGTACCTCATACCTACAGAAGTAATCACTCCTTATGTCGGATACTAATTAATGATTTTCGTTAGATGCTAGGGAACCATACCTCATACCTATAAAAGGTAATCATTCCCATTGCCAGAGCTCAAGTAATAAAAGGAATATCGAGATACTGGAGAAAGCGCAGATAGAGATACACACATACAAGAAGAAGACACGAAGAACTCGAAGAACACTCATACACATCAAGAACAGAATTTTAGGAGGAGGTTCAAGTGCTATAAGGAATACTCTCTCATTCAAGCTGAACACCTATACTGGAAGTGAAGGAACAAAATCAAAACACTCTATTTTCTAGAAAACTTCTAGAAAACAACTCAAAGATTCATATGATTATATCCAAAGGAGTCCAGAGCTGAATTGATATCACACAAGAGCATTCTAAACTCATCTCCATATTAATGCTCTACTGTGATCATTTTTATTACATTACGAGAAGTGTGTGTGCTTCTATCTGTTTGGACACCCACACTACCTCCTAAGCTGAACTGGAGGATATTGAAATCCTCAAACCAAAATCTTTACACCTTTGTTTATCCCATTTAGAACTGTTGTAGAAATATGACGACCTGTACAACCTACATGCTATTGAAACTGTTTTCCCACATAGAACTGTGGTAGAGGTTTGAGGACCTAGAAAGTCTGAGTACTATTGTGAACCCCGATCCAGGTTGTGGATCAAAGTTTTATATAAACTGTTTGAGTGGACTAAGTCTCAGATTGAGACTGAACCTCTTGATTAAAACTGTTGTGTATCTTTTTTCAGTTTAAACTAATTTTTATATTCCACTGCTAATTACTTTGAAAAACAACTCTGTTTCAAAGTAACTCTTATAGTTGAACTAGCAAGTGTTGGTAAATATTTTTAGCCAGTAAATTAGTTTCAAAAGAAAACTTCATCTTCATATTAGGTTAACTGAGAAATAATCAATATCTGAGAAATGAACCGAACACTTACAATATTTATAAATTCACTAAATTATAACTTGTTTGTAAAATTTGGGGTTTTTAATAGAAATATTTTTAATTAGGAATTTTTAATTGGAACTCAATTCACCCCCTCTTGAGTATCCACTCCTACCAGCATTCGGTATAGGAGGAAGGTTGATAAAAGTTTTCAACTATGATTTTAGTTTTATCTCAATGATCTCAAAATTTCTGTTAATTCAAAATTTTAAATCTTTATATATCCTTTTAAAACTTACTTATTGTGGATAACAAATTAGAAGGTGTAGCTACCAACATGACACCTTTCTTTAATGTTATTAACTGTGATTAATGGAAAATCAAGATGAAAATCCTTTTATAAAGTATGGGATTTGACATCTGGACTGCTATAGAGACTCAGTATAAGATTCTAGAAACTGTTAGAGCTTATTGGGATGAACCTACGAAAGCTGCTTACAATAATAATCTTAAAGAAATTAATGCCCTATATTGTGCTTTAGGAGATGAATAATTTAATTGAATATCTTCCTGTAAGACTGCTTATGAAATTTGGGATACTTTGGCTATTTCCCATGAGGGAACAACCAATGTTAAGGAAATGAGACTAAATACATACACTATTAAGTATGATAATTTTAAAATGAAATATGATGAATCTATTTATGATATATATCTCAGGTTTAATGAGATAGTTAATACAATGAGCTCACTAGGAAAAGCTATTCCAGCAACAGAGCAAATCATGGGGATACTGAGATGCCTAACAGACAGATGGAGAGGAACCTCTGTCACTATATGTTAATCATGTGACATTGGAAAGCTACCTGTCAAGGATCTTATAGGTATGTTGATGATATATGAATAAGAGTTAAATGTAAATAGATAAGAATAATATGAAATGAAGAAT